>JAMJFZ010000320.1:197500-930000 GCA_026225945.1 Cricetomys ansorgei
TTTCAGTAGTACTCAGCAGGACCTTGAAAACAGGTAGCAATCCTTCACCTTCTCAGAACCTCACACACATGTGCATAAGCGGTGTCCTACTACTCTAAAGGAGGAACATCTTCCTCAGAGTATGAAGATCCATCTGACTCCATCACTGATGGCCCAGCCTCTGGAAGTGACCAGCACCCAGGAGACTTACAAAGTCACAGCAAGACACAAAGAAGATAGCCACATTAGAGGAGGAAGGTAAATGAGGTTAGAGCTGAAAATCCTTTGTCTCAGAGGACTGTAGTTGTGTTGATCATTTTATGCTTCTTAAGTATATATGCTACACTACTTTCCTTTCAGTGACCATGTTTGAAGGCTCATCTATAATAAATAACTCAAGTCCCTAATAAAGCAAACCAAATGTCATACTTCCTCTGTCTGCAATACCAAGTCATTATTTACGCTGGATGAGGCACTGTTGACCTGTAGAAACAAAGCGTAACATCAGTTGGGTGACTTCAGCGCACAGTCATTTGTGACCATGACCGTGAATCTTTGCTCGACCATTGTCATTATGAATCTTTGCTCGACCATTGTCATTATGATCTCAACATAGAAAACAAAACCAAGTTAAGAGAGTTAATAAAATATGTTACATTGATAATGGACAGTGTTTATATATTTACCAACTTCTTGAAGAAGCCTGTCTACCATCATCTGTCTGTGAGCTGATGCCATAGACTTCTGCTCCTCTCGGTGTTTCTAATGTTGTATCTTCACTTGATGCTCACTATGCTTTCATACTGTCCAGGAGGCACTAACATAGTGAGTCTCAAAGTTAATATAAAAGTATTTTTTAAATGGGTCCTGGACTCTTTGGTGTCTAAGTATAGTGTTCTTCTCTCCAAATCACTGCCCCTTCCTATTGTATAAACTTATGTTGGAGAGATATAAACAGACATCTACATACCCAATTATAAGGCATCCATGACAGAACAAAGTGAGGATTTCACCCAATATAATTTGGTGAACCAATCAGTTTACTGGGATTACTTACAGTAGCATGGTGAGTGGTTCTGTACAGGAGCATGGATGACCTTGAATTTGAAGCAGCTGTGCTACCAAAAACTCCCACGCTACCATGGATGATGACCTCTCCATAACTGCATATATGAGCCCCTTCCTTGCTTAACCCTCTATAGCATTGTATCTTCTACAAGGCTATGAGACTATGTGCTACTGGAATAGAATCACATACACCAGGGAAGGAGTGTCTGGAATCTCAGATGACAGTCTGAGGATCTTCCCCACCCACTTCTTTTATGGAGGAACAACAGTAGCCCAGATCTTGAGGGTCTCCTGCAAATAGTCATGGTTTACTTTGATGAAGACAATAATGGCTGTCAAGCTTGACGGTCAAAATGTTACAACATGGACCCTGTCTACCTGTAGGGAGAGGACATTCAGTAGCTGAGATTTAAGATCTGCTTAGTTCTGTCTGTAATTTCTGGTCATTTGCTTGTTTTAGAGACAGTGTACTGCTATGTAGCCAAGACTGTCCAGAAACCCGCAGTAATCCTTCTTTCCCAGACCCTCAAGTGCTGAAATTGCAGACGAGCCATTGTTTGACTCTGTAATGTTTTGAGTCTATTTCTATTGGCTAATGAGGGATTTTGCATTCTTCTGGGCAGTGAATTCAATAGTTATCACTAGACAAATTGCTTTTGATCTAGAAAAGTCTGACGGTTGCTAATATTTGAGTACTTTTCTATATTTTCTTAAAGGAAAATATAAGCAAAATATAAATATCCCTTGACAATATTTTGATGTACAAAGCTTATCTACTGATATTAAGGCAGCAAAAATCTCAACTTTAATAAGGTTTTGTGTTGAGGAAATAGTTATTTTCTCTTCTTTTGAAATTATAATCAGAAATAACAAGCCAAATAGCATTTTGTGGGACTCCCTGAGCTTAAGGATTGTTATACATGATTATATAAATACACATATATTTCCTGCTATATATTTCCTGTTAAGGGACTCTTCAAATTAACAAAGCTGGGCTTAGAGTTCTCAACATCAACAACCCAAAGCTTTTTGTATCTAGGGGTTGGGTTCCTGGGTTCCTGAGCCTCTCGACTCTGACACTTAGGAGACTCTAGAAGCAGGATCCTATTGCTAGCTCTGACACTGGCTGGATAAACTGTTGTACACAAATGCTTCCGTATTTTGATGCTTTCATTTTGTCATTGTTTTGTTTTAAGCTACTATTCAGGAGTAAGGAAATGGCTTAGGGGGCAAAGCACTTGCTGTTTGGTTCCCAGAGCCTATGTAAAGTTGGATGTGGTAGGTGTGTGTGCATTTGTAAACACTCCTAGAGCATGTTCACAGCAAGGAAGGAGGGGGAGGGGAGGACGGAAGGAAGAAGGGAAGGAGGGAGAGAGGGAAACAGAGAGGGAAGGAACAAAAGAAGGAAGAAAGGATGTATGGAAGGAAAGTTCAGTGTGACTTCTTCTTCATTTTGAGAAAAGACTTTCCACTTCTCTGCTCTTTAAGGTAAATATGCTTTGATTGGGAGAGCTTCCCTAAATGACAAGCAGAGGAACACAGGATATCCACACTGTCCACCGCTCTCTCTACTTTGTATGACTCACTGCAGAATTTTCCCAGATGCACTACAGTTTCATCAGCTCAGTAATGTGATATAATGTGAGCTAGTGCGATGTTGATGAAGGTGGCATGAAGATCTGGTTCACTGGAAACTCAAGAGACTTACCAGGAAGAGCTGGATTGACACAAAATACAACATTCCTTGAAGGAATGCATATTTCTGAGAGCTGGATGTAATAGACTTTGCATCTTCTAAGAGAAAAGTATCTGATTCCATGAAATTTGGGGTGTAGAAGCAGTTTTGGCTTTATGCATGCTCTGAGCTAACACCTGAATGTAAGAGTTTTCAGGCTGGGGTAGGCTGCTAGAAATCAGATGGAAGACTCTTATTCTAAAAAGTCTTTGCATGAGCTCAGTGTATAAAGTGGCAACTTTATTCAGCTCAGCTGAGACCGTCTGAGATGACATTGATATATTCTTTCCATGTCACCTCGGCTGCCTTGAATGGCCCCATGGAGTCACTCTGCCTCTTGAAGAAAAGGAGGCCACTGGAGATAGAAAGTCATCAGTGTGTTTGTCAAGCAATGAGTGCTCCAAAAAGGACAGGATCCTTGGAGTAGAGCTGCTATGTTCATTTCAGGGTATTGTTTTTGTTTTGATGCAATGATGCCCCTCCTTGATCAAATTAAAAGCTTAAAAAACAAAACAAAGTACAACAAAAAGAAAACAAGGGAATAAAGATGTCAAGATTTTTATTTATTTGTTATTTGTGTGTGTGTGTCTGTATGTGTGCATGTATATGATATGTAAATGGTATATGTGCATGTAGTATATGTGTGGTATTAGTGTGTGCATGTGGTATATAAATGTGTGTGTGTGTGTGGTGCATATGTGGTATATCTGTATATTTGTGGGGTATATGTGTATGTGCTATATGTGGTGTGAATGTGTGCATGTGTTATATATGTGTGTATGTGTGTGTGTGTGTGTGTATTTGGAATCTTCCTCATTCATCATTGTCTATGCTTCTTGCTGACCCTGAAGGCCTCTGTTTCATTTGTCAGCTGGCCTGCTTGCCCAAGGGATCTCTTGTCTCCACCTTCTGAGCACCAGGATTTCAGGCAGGTGCTATCTTTGCAGACTTTTTATGTGGGTGTTGGGTATGTGAACTCTAATTCCCACACTTTTGTGACACTTCATCTACAGACCAGATCTCTTACCCCAAGATTTTAATTTTTCATCTATTAACTGTATTATCTAACTGTATTATCATGCAGATTATGTATCTTGATGGCAAAACATAATGTTTAGCTATTGAAAAAAAAGCAAGTGGAAATTGAAACAAATCCATTAGTGAATGCAAAACAGTCAGGAAAGTCTGTAATGTCTACATCCACATGGGTATCCTGTGAGTCCACTTATGTCAGTCAATGGCTAGGGAAAAGCTTTAGAAAGAGATGACATGTGCCTAGAACTGAAATACAAGCATGTGCTACAAACCTGATAAAGAATAACGGCATTTTTATTGTGAAATCCACCTATGTGCAGGCAAAGGGCAGAAGGCATCACATGTCACACACACACATGAAGGGAAGGATGCATGTCCCGATGAGGTCAGAATAGCAGCTGTTCACACTGTTAAATGCTAAGCACAAGTGTATGAACACACTCTTAACACTGGGGTGAATGGGACAGTGGGAAGGCCTATTGTTCATGTTCACCCAAGCAATGGTTTCTGGGAGAGAGGTATTTGTAGGTTAGTTATAGAGAAGAGAGAGGCAAAGGTTGCTACTAATAACTTGAGAGAGATGGGGCTAGGGCCTGGGCTTAAGCCATCATAGTTAGAGTACAAAGAGTTGAAGAAGCTGGATTATAAAGATTTGGGAATCAGGATACAAAAGCCATGGTGATTATGTGAATTAGGGCATGATGATGATATATGTAGTGGAAAGAAAGAGTAGGTGACCATAGGTGATGCTCAGAGAAAGAGAGTATTCCGTATATTCTGCAAATCTCTGTTTACCCTGAAAACAAGAGGTGTCCATCACTGCTGTCAGCATGATCTCTCTAGGAGATGAACACACTGTCCTCCTTCACAGGTCATCTGGCTCCAGGAGCAGAGATTGGCCTTGGGCTCTTGATTGCATTGCTGCTGGGCCCTGAGATACAACAGTAGTGGTGATGCTCTGTCCAGCCCTTTCCTGTTTGATACATGAGGACTCTTGAATAAATGATTCCAAGTGTTACATGAAATATGTTCTTAGAACTGCCTGGCTCAGTCAGAAACCCATGGAGTCTATTGATGTACCAGAGACTAGATTTTCCTTGAAACTCTAGCGAGGTCTTTGTCACATTCCACTTGGGAACTTGATGATTTACCTACCCAATGTGTTTTCACACCCACATGCAAGCTTGGGCCTCAGTGGGTACCAGAATTCTCAGTTCTATGTTTGTATCTTATCACCACCTCTACCATGTCCCAAGGTCCATTCTCTACTTGAGGCTTCTGTCAGGGTCGTTGCTTCTGCTGCCCTCTACCAAGAATCTTTGTCATTCACACATAAATCTGAGTGCACACTGCCACCACCAGTGTTTGTTTCAGTGTTAGTTCCATTACACACATTGTGACTGTCATTTTATTAGCTGACTCTCTTGAACCTCTCAGGACATGGACTGAATTATGGTTACTCCTCTAATCCAAAGCACTTGGAAAATAGATGCTTCTACAATAAAGGTTTGAATTAGTAACTTGAATCCAGCAGCTCAAATGGTCTTGTTTTAAGATGAGCACCTTCTCAGTCTGGCTATAATTGATCTAGTCCCTCCTCCCTCTTCATGTTGGTGAGTGTAGGGTTTGTGTTTGTGTTTTACTGTGTTGTATTTGTATTGCATGGTATTTACATTTTTATTTATAGCATTTGGCCTATTGCACATTTTTCTCAACTCTTTCTACTTACCAGTTCTCTGACCATCTACAAGACATGATACCCCCCCACCACACACACCTTAGGATGCCAAGATGAGAGAAGGGAGTGATGTTTTCAGGGGCTTGTATAGGTACTCTGTCTCCTGGGGACTCACCCACGTGGGCCTGGAAATGTCACCTGGTAAAGAGGTGTCCATGGAGAAGGTACAACAATGATGAGAGTTAAATCTCTTTGGGTCCCAATCCAGAAGCAACAGGGGACAAATTTTGGAGTGACAAAAGACATTTCTCACAAAGCTCCAGATTCCTAGGAACTCTAGATGTTAACGGGTTCTGAGATCCTGGACATCTGGGAACAGGATACTCTGAAAATGGGATCCACCTGTCTCCCCTCCTTCCTGCCCCTCTGCACCCCCGAGGCCAATGAGGCATGTAGGACTCATTTTCTTGTTCCTATGTTTCCGACTCTTTGGTGTTTGGTCTCACCTAAGGCCAGAAGCAGTAGCCAGCCTACCTTGCTATGAATCCTCTGCAACTGAGGGTCAGCACAGAGCTTTCTTCCTCAAGGTTGGCTTTCCTTTTTCTCTGGCACAATGGCACAGTGATGGAGAGCTGAGTAGCCACAAAGATTGTCTCAAAAGATCTAGAAAGCATTTGATAAAGCTCAATGCACACTCATGTCAAGAACTTTCTTCAAAAGGAGCCAAGAAAAAAATTCCCTGTGAGTGACACCAGAGACTTGTGAACTACCTTGAGCTAGCATCTACCTTAACAGAGAAAGACTGATGCTTTTACAGCCCCCAATATGAGGCATGCAACAAAGATTTCTTTTCTATTTGTATTCAAGATTTTGATGGAGATTTTATTGAATTCAATAAAGCCAAACACCAAGGAAAAGAAGAAAGCTGAGTTTATTACAGACTGTATGTTAATGCATGGGGAAATCTGAAAGAAGATACTTAAAAAGCTACTAGAACCAATAAATTTACTGACTATTGTTACAGGATGTGATAATCACTCTATGGTGTATATTGTATTTGCATAAAGAATTTGCATAAAATCTCAAAGATTATACCCTAAACTCTACTACAACAAATAGATAAATTTGCCAATTCATAATGCAAAATCAATATACAAAATAAATTACATGTCTTCCTACTAGCAATGAAATATAAGGGAATAAATTTTATTCACAATAAAAACCCTAAGAATAAATACCAAGAATATGTTTAACAGAAGAAGTTACATACAGCAAGATTTATATGCTGACAGCCCAAAGTATTTCTGAGAAAATTTGAAAAGATATAAATAAGGACCCAGTGTTAAGACAGCAAATTCCTTTAACTAATCTTCAGAGTCAAGGTGATCCTTGAGAAAATTCTAGCCAAATTTCTATGTGAAAATCCATATGCCATTGGAATATTTATGTGAGATGAAAATCACTGTGAATGATATAAAGTTGTAAAAAAAAATATAAGATTGGAGGATTTTGCTGTGTATATTTAATCTGTAATGATTAAAGCCCGGTATTACTAGTTTAAGGACAGACATGCATGGCAAAGGAGCACAATGACAATGTGGAAATAAGGTCCCAAGGCAGCTAATGTGAAAAAGGTGGGCTTTCAAACACAAGATGCTAGACACAAACGTATCCCAGTTAAAAATACAAACTTAGGATTGCACCTCACATCACATATGAACATTATCTCAAACCCAAGGGTTGGGTTGGGGAACACAATTCATTTGAAAACAAATGCTGCTACTTTTTTCTCAATGTTGGATAAGAATAGAGATGCCTTAGATACGACATGAATAAGCATAATATGATTGATTAATGAAATAAATAAATATGAACAACTTGTACCCTAAAGCATACTATTAAAATGACAAGTCAAGTCACAGATTAGAAGTAAATATTTATCATAAATATGATGAAGGACTTCTTTTTGTTTTTTGTTTTTTTTTTTTTTTTGAGATGGGATCTCATTGTGTATCTCTGGCTTGACTAGGACTTGGTAAATAGACTATGCTGACCTTTAACTCAGAGATTCAACACACCAAGATAGATATATCAATTTTAATACTCTTGATAGGATGTTTGGAACATTCTAGAAGCACTTGATAATTTCCCCCTTACTGTACTGTGATCATTACATTCATTCGACTCCTTTATTCAACCATGAGTGACTGAAGAAGTCTTGCTGGGTATCCTCTTCTACCATTGAACTTGGTGTCTGATGTGGAATGGTCACTGAAAGACATGTTAAACAAACCATATCAAGATAGCTTAGAGATTCAAATTAAGAAAGACACTGGGTGCACATGCAGTACATGTCAAAGGTCTTTGTTGTTGCTTTTTTTTTTTTTTTTTTGCTGTGTTTATTTTGTAATTCATACAAATCCCTTGAGGTGGGATGACCATCACAATGCAGAGATATTCCCTGGTGAACATCTGAGGTTCAGAAAGATCAGGGATGCACCCTGTGAGTTAGTGTCAAAATGGAAGGCATCTGGATGCTGTACACATTGGCATGATACTCCTGAGTTCTTCAAACATCACAAATCCCTATTCTTCCCTCTTCTCCCATCTCACCACAGTAGGACTGAGGTATGCATTGCTGCTTCTGTTTTGTCCATGGGCTCTGAGGATCAAATTCATGTTGTCATGTTAGCAGGGCATGTGCTTTTACCAGCCTAGCAGTCACACTGGCCCTCCACTTTATTAAATGAACCTGGAGGGTATGGGTATGCTCAGCATCGACATGCAGCATATGTAACACAGGAGTGAAATGTCCTCATGTAACACAGTATCATGTACAATGAAAATACATGCCAAAAAGTTATAAAATAACAGTAAAAAGAAAGTGTAGGCCAAGAATAGAGCCAGGCTTCTGAAACCTGGTTTCCAAATCGCTCAGTGTGGAAAGCTTCACCCAGATGCCTGCTGAGTATCTCTACCCAGATATCAGTGCTGCCTCTGTAGCCTTCCAGGGCGGTTGGGTGGGGAACTTGCTGGCAGTGACTGGCTGTGGAAAGAACATTTATCAAGTGACTTGGGTTAAGTTCGTCACTACATTTTCCTCTTTCTTCTTTCCAGACTCTCCCGGGCTTTGTTTAATTTTACATGCAGTGGTGCTGAGGAATTTCAGGTGTTTGCTGATAGCATTTGATTTTCCTTGACTTTTTATTTTCATAATATATTAAATCCAGTAGTAAATCACTCCTGTTGCCCAGCATCAGGGCTTTGCCCCAGTACCCACGCCAAATATTTGATCCTTCAACCATAATCACACTTCCTGCTCCACCTCCAAGTGCCGCCCTTCCTGATGGCACCATCTGTTAAACTGATGTCGGGAGGAAATGACGACCAGTTTCATGAATGTTGCAACTGATTGGTTGTCAAGTGGTATCTAATTAGTTCGTCTCTGATTGTCATATAATTAAAGGTATCCATCATATCCCGAGCTCCACACCAGCACATGGAATAATTTTTCTTTGTCAAAAGTCAGGAAGGACAGAGACTCCTGTTGGCCTGGGAAAAGCTGGCTGGGATCCTCGGGCTGTAGTTTCTGACTGTTGGAGGAGGCTCCTCTTAAGAGCTCTGCACAAAAATCGCTCCTCACACTTGCAAGGTAGAGCAAGGTAAAGCAAAGTGGAGGGCAAATAAAAACTGTGGTGTGTGTTGCTTTTCTGTCTTCCTGGCCTCTGCCCTCTGCATCACAGTGAACAGAGAGGTGGTGTTGAGAGATGAGCTGTTCCTGTCCTTCCAGGTAGACAGTCAAGCCCTCTGTCTGCAAATGCAAGTGTCAATGAGACAACAGAGCACAAAGACTGGGAACAGAGGAATCCTTTGTTCTTCTGTATTCTCCTTAGAGCCAGGAGGACAGAGATGCTGGTGACAATGACTGCCATGAATCTAACAGGGAACACTTACCAAACTCCATAGTCGGGTACCAGCTAGCTCATTTAAATAAATTGTAACACATGCTTCATATTATATATGATAACATAGTGTAATATAACACCATGGCCATTATAATGGTTATTCACGGTGCTAGCACAGTCGTACTTTACAGAGAAACTGAAGCTGAAGTCTCAGGCCTTGACCAACATGGTGGCCAGTATACATGAACCTGAGAAACTTCTGCCTCCAGTAGCTAACAAGCTGTTCACCCATCAGCCCATCTGTTATATACCGTTAACGTTCTCCAATGGAACAGAACCAACAGAATGAATATATATGTTACAAAGCAGATTTATTATAGTGGCTTCCGAGATACAGGGTGAGTGAAATAACAGGGTCTATCTGTACACTGGAGTGACTGGGGTTGAGAACTGGGGGTGGTTTGGCCCATGAGGCTGGAAGCCTCGGCAGCTCTGATCTGGAGCTGAAGGTCTGGAGGATTCCTGGAAAGAAAACTGTTTTCAGTCCATCCTGGAAGGCTGATGATACTGGTTCAGGTGTCAGTGTGGAGGATGTGGGCAACAGCAATGACAGCAACAGAGTAGATGTACTCACTAGCAGGAAGTGAAAGCAAACAGGCAGGAGGTGACTGATGCTTTTCCTTTGGACCTCCTTGTATCTAGGCCACTTTGGGGAAGGTGCCAATCACTCTGGGGGAGGGCCTTCCTCCTTCAGTTAATATTTCCCAAAAGTACCCTCCCAGCCCAGCCCAGGTGATTCTAGATCCTATCAAACCAACAACCAAAATTAACTCTCTCTCTCTCTCTCTCTCTCTCTCTCTCACACACACACACACACACACACATACAGAGGGGGAGGGGAGGGGAGACTCTTCAAAAAAATAAGTATAGGAAGCCTAAATTTAAGAAATACCCATGCTACATGTTCTTGTAAATGCCTTTTTTAAAGCACTGGTTCTGCTTCCAACCTGGACCTTCCTTTATGGCTTAGGGTATGGAGACTCTGTGGTTTCTGCTTCAAAGATGCTGGGTTCAATGCTATGGCTCCTGTGTCCTCCTATGCAGGAAGATGTGACAGAGATGAAGGAAGTACAGAATGCCCACACAGATGCCCAGTGATGGACAGAACTTTGGTTCTAGACACAGAAGTTTTCATGCACATGGAAAGTCTAAAATTTACACAGACATCAAGGGCTTGGAACCTGAAAATGGAGCTTAATGTTTCTAAACAAGCAGTTCATCACAGGGGTGGGGGGGGTTGGAAGACATGGAGGTGTAAGGAACCCCCACTGCAACCCTTACTATGGAAAAAGATATCTGGGTGTGTCACAGTCACTCTCCAGAAGGGGCAGCCAAGGTTGCCTAAGGCCAGGGTATCCGGGGTAACTGGAGGTTCAATGTTGAGTTACAGATTTATTGGTTTATCACCAATGTTTTGATTTAGTTTTATAAATTATATTTCATGGTTGAGGCAAAATTGTAACATTGGCTTGGATTTTGATACACAGAGGAAATAGCTCTCACTTTTTAATATCATTGAAATCAGAAAGTAGAGTCTCTAGTTTTATTTTTTCTTGATTGCTTCCATTCTTAGGTTCTTTTGTGGTTTCTAATATATTTTAGAATTGGTATTTGTATTTCTGTGAACTATACCACTGAATTTTTAAAAGGCTGAATTATATATTTTTTACATGTGTGAGTGTTTAGCCTGTGTGTCTGCCTGTGTAATTGTGTGTGTAGTGGCTGTGGAGGCCAGAAACGGGCATTGGATCTCCTGGAAGTGGAGTTTATAGAGGGTTGTGAGCCTCCATGCTGGGAATCAAACTTGCATCCTCTGGAAGGACACTTAACCACTGAGCTATCTCTCTGGCTCCACTGCTGAATTTTGATAGATACTGTCTTGAAGCCATCTTGTTTTGGGTAGTATGAACATTTAACAACGTTGGTTCTTCCAAATCAGGAAACTGTGTCTTTCTTGTCCTTTGAATCATCAACTTGCTTCCTGTTTGATAAGCTGTAGCAGAAAGGTTTTGTTTTGGGTCTTTTGTGGGGGAAGGGGAGGGATAAAGGCAGCCTTCATTTAGGTTAAATTTACTTATTTAGGTTACCTAAATAAAGGTTACATTTATTCCTGCTGTGTTACTTGGATGCTACTGTAAACAGGGATGATTTCTTTTCATGATTTTCTTCTTATATTGTTTTTTAGTGTGTCTACTGTTGAGTTTTCTTTCATTATTTAAAAATTTGGGGTGGGGGTCTGGGACAGGAACTTGCTATATAAACCAGGCTGGCCTCAAACTCAGAAGAGATCCACCTGCCATGCCTCCAGAGTTCTGGAATTAAAGGCATGTGCCATAATACCCAGCCCTGCTACTGATTTGTATATATCACCTTTATATCTCACTTTACTGAGATTGTTCATTAGTCCCAAGATAGTAGTGGTTTATTCTTCCTCATGGATTTTCACATGGAGGAATCTGGAACGGATAGCTGTGCACCCTTCCTGGTTTGCCTGCCCTCCCCCTTCTAGTTTATTTGCTATGGTTCCTGCTTCTAGTACTGAGCTGAATAAAAGTAGCCATGTGAGGTGTCCTCATCTGATACCAGTTCATAGGGGACAAGTATGACACTTCTCCCTTTGATTGTGACTATCTCATTGTGCTGGCTATTTCTATGCCAACTTGACACAAGTTAAAATCATCTGAGAGGAGGAACCCCAATTAAGAAAATGCCTCTGTAATATTGGACCATAGGCAAGCCTGTAGAGCATTTCCTTAATTAGTGATTGACGGGAGATGGTCCAGCCCATTGTGGGTGGTGCCATCCCTGGGCTGGTGAGTCTGGATTCTATGAGAAGGCAGGCAGAGCAAGCCATGATGAGCAAGCCAGTAAGTAAGCACTCCTCCATGGACTTTGCATCAGCTCCTGTCTTCAGGTTTCTGCTCTGAATTCCTGTCCTGGCTTCCTTCAGTGATTAACAGTGATGGGGAAGTATAAGCCAAATAAACTCTCTCTTTCCCAAATTGCTTTGGTCATGGTGCTTCCACACAGTAATGGAAACCCTAACTAAGACAAGTTGGTACTAGGAAAATGGGAAATTCCTGTGACAGACATAACCATGTTTTGGGGAAAATTGTGGAAAGACTTTAGAAATTTGGACCAGAACAAAAAAAAAAAAAAAAACCATTGAATTCAAAAGGCTTTTCTGCAGCCTTTTGAAAGATAAGAGCATTGAAAGCAATGCAGATAGTGAAGGCCTGGATTGTGAAGTTTCAAAGGGAAGCAAAGACTCTACTGCGCCATTTGTGTAAAGAATCTGTGGTATCTGGTCAGCTGTAGCTGAAGAATCAGCTGTGATTAACAAGAGATCAGAAACACTAAAGTAAAAGTTTCTCTGCTTTGCAAAGAAAATGAATGCTGGTTAACTGGAGCTGAAGTCTCAGCTGTGATTGAGAGACCAGCATCATTGAGGTGCAGTCTTCTGGGAAGTATTTCCTCAGGATCAGCACACAGAAGCTCTGTTTCAAAAGTGGTCAAGGTCATACCTCCTGTTTACAGGAGGTACAGCCAAACCTGGTAGTATAAGAGTTACCCAGGTAGTACTAGTTTTGAAGGGATCATGGAGAACACCTGAAGCTCTGGACTATGTGGCATGGTTAGAGACCCTGAAGAAAGCCCAGGAGAGGCTATTGGTGAAAGTGCAGCCCAGTTGTAACAGAAAACCCAAGCATTTTGGAGATGCCAGTATCATAGGATGACCCACCAAGAACAGCAGAAGCTGTGGAGTGGAGCCAGCTGAAGCCTAGAAGACAAGCTGTTTGTACAGCAGACGGCAGAGCTGGAGAAGTGACTGAAGCCCCTTGGAGGAGCCCAGACAATTGTGAGTGAATCCCAGATATTGTTCATTGAATCATTTACACTGTTGGAGTGTTGTTTTTCTTTGTTCAGATTGTGACTGTGCCCTGGTTCTCCTTCCTAAAGTAAGAAGGTATTTAACTTTTTTTTTTATTATATAGAAGCCCACAGTTGAGAGACACTGAATTTCGAAAGGGATAATGGATTTTAAGGGACTGATCTTTTAAAGTGTTTGAACTGGAAAAGAAGTTTATAATATGTTTTATATGCATGACATTTGTTAAGCTGAGATCTTGGAGATGAACAAGAAAGGAAAGGTTATATCTTAAGTGTTGTGCATCAAGTTGGCAAGGGGTCAACTGTGCTGGCTAGAATCATCAGAGAGGAGGGAGCCTCAATTGAGAAAATACTATATAAGATTGGGCTGTAGGCAAGCCTGTAGAGTATTGGTTCTCAACCTTCCTAATGCTGCAACACTTTAGTACAGTTCCTCATGTTTCGGTGAGCCCTAATCATAAAATTATTTTTGTTGCTTGTTCATAGCTGTAATTTTGCTACTATTACAAATCATATTATAAATAGCTAATGGTATTAGGTAACCCTTGTGAAAAAGTCTTTCAAATCCTAAAGAGGTCATGACTCACAAGTTGAGAACTGTTACTGTAGCGCTTCCTTCCTTCCTTCCTTTTAGAATTTTCTTAATTAGTGATTGATGTGGGAGGTCCAGTCCACTGTGAGTGGTGCCATCCCTGGGCTGGTGGTCCTGGGTTCTATAAGAAAGCAGGCTGAGCAAGCCATGAAGAGCAAGCCAGAAAGCAGCACCCCTCCATGTGCTCTGCATCAGCTCCTGCCTCTATGTTTCTGTCCTGCAGATGTTCCTGTCCTGACTTCCTTAGATGATGAGCTATGATGCAGAAGCATTAGCCAAATAAACTCTTTCCTCCACAAGTTGCTTTGGTAATGATGTTTCATCTACAGCAGTAGTAACCCTAACTAGGACAAACATGTTGAGTAAATTCTTCTCTATACCTGTTTATTATTGAGATTTTCTCCATTTTTGTCATGACTAGATGCTGAAAGTTTTATGCGATTTTTCTTCTGATCTCCTCCTTAGATGATCATGTGGTTTTTAAATTTTTTCATCTTGTCAGTGTGTTGGGTTACAATGATTTTTTGGATATGTAAAACCCATCTTAAATCTCATGGATGAACCCCATTTAATCCCCTTTGAATGTGTGTCTTAATTTGGTTGGTTAATATTTTATTAAGCATCTTTATATGTATGTGCATAGAAACATTGGCCTGCAGTTTTTATTAACCTATGTTATCTCTGGCTTTCGTATCAGGGCTTGGAAGTTTTCTTTCCATTTTTTTTTTTTTGGTGGAAAGGAAGAATTTCAGAAGAATTGTTCTTGACCCTTCTCTGAATGTTTGATAAAAGTCAGTTTTGAAGTCTTATATCCTGGGTTTTTCTTTGCTGTAAGATTTTGTGTTGCTTCTGTTTTCTTACTTGTCATTTGTCTTGACCAGACTCTAATCCTTCCTGATTCAGTCTTGGCAACTTACCATGTTTCTAGGGGGTTATCCATTTATTCCCTGTCATCTATCTGCTTCTTCATAATTGTTTATAGTTTCTTATTAGTGAAGACGTCTGTCAGAATGCCCTCTCACCTTTGACCTCATTTACCTGAGACTTGTCTTCATGTTTCTCAGTTCTGCCGAAGGTTAATTTATTTAGTTTTTTAGCCTCTGATTTTTCTCCAATGTTCAAGGACATTATGTGGTTGATGTGGAAGGCCTCTCTTTCCAGATGCTACTTCCAAATATCCCTTTTCTCCCCTCTTTCCCACCCCATCAATGTAACACCTAGAATGAGGACACAGAAACCCAAGGCATAGGAAAAGATGGCAAGAGAGAAGCAGAGCATTTTTTTTTATTCAGTTGATTTTATAGTAACACAGAGAATCACACAAGGAATGTCACATTGTATCAACACACACTCCCAAGTAGCCACATAATTCACCAATGAGTAACATGTCAGATGCTCTGTTTCCACAGCAACAAGAGACAACACTTCTTTTCCCCCTTCCTTCTCTACTCCCCTGCCTCCTTCCCCTCCAATCATACCTTTTCTCCCTCCTTCCCATTTTCTTCTCTGCCTTTCTTTTTTTCCTTCCTGCTTCCCTCTCCCTTTTCATCCCTCTATCCATTCACCACTCTTGGCTTTACATACAGTTATGATGTAATCACAGATCAGTAAATAAATGCCTCATGTCTGCACGCTACTACTGAGATTACAATTAGCTACAGGTGGGGGTTATGCCACTGGCTTTTATGACAAAAGTCACTTCTACATGGTACTATGGCTTCAGGGCCCCATCTCACCACCAGACATCCTTTTTATCTTGGGACAGCATGACCAGTAAACACATTCTCCTCTGTTACCCTTGAGAGCTGATTCTATCATCGGGTGACTCTGGGATACTGGAGTGCCAGCATTTTGACATCATTTTTGACATGAAGTTAAGGACAAAAAAAAAGTTCTCCAAATCATGGAGGTTTCAAAACATACGATTCAAATAGTGTTGTGCTTCTAGTTGCAAACTAGACTTTCCATCTGTATCAGTTTAATTTCAGACTCTGTGCTTGGAATTATGGGAAAATTGTAGACTCTTTGAGAGTTCTCTATTTACAGTCCCTGTTATACCAACAGAGAGAAATTCACTTATGGGGATGTTTGTCCTACAGTAAGTTCAAATACACATCTTTGTCTAGAACTAGCATTGTGTATAATATTGCCTCCTGAGTAGAAAGGCTTGCTCTGATCAGGGATAACCAAGGAAAAATACAGACTGAAGCCCTGGGTGATGGATTGGCTCCCTGGAGTGGCAGGAACTATAAAATCTATTATGCCAGACAGACAACAAAATTACAAAGATAATTCGTTTTGATCTTTGATTAGAGACCAAAGGACTATGACAGTGACACTAGCTAATCACGAATTTGTTTTGAAATAAGTCTAGATAAATTTAATACTTCAAAACTATCTTATGTATTTGGACATTGAAGAATTGTGCTGAGGGAAGTGGCTGAGGTGGAGAACAAAAAAGCACCAATATTTTGGACTCAAAAGAATTTTTTAATAGAAAATCAAATGAGCCTGCATGAGACACAGTGAGCACAGCAGCCAAGTGGCTGGGATATTCCAGGGCATTGAACACCTTCAATCCAGGATGCTTACAGTGTATAGCTGCAGCCACCAATGTCTAAGACAGCATATATTGATACAGGCTCCTGGTTTTCCTCACCTGATGGTTTGGTGGGTCTGTGCAAAGCCCATGTCAGTGTGATGAGTAGGCTCTGAAGCCTCTGCCAGGAAGAAATGTTCTTGTTGGCTCCAAAGGTTTCCCATTTGGAATTTTTTTTAACCTACTCAACTGCATCTTAAAAGTAGGAACACTTTTATTATCTCATGTTTTATTCATCAAAACCTATATAACTGTCAATCAGGGCTTCTGATGAACACAAAACTCTCATGCTGTCAACACAAGCTTGTGCAGCAATAAAGATAAGAAAAGGGCTTTTCCGTGGATTGATAGGCTTGGGTTTGATGCCAGTCATTTGATTTATGTGGTTAGCAAATCATTTAATCTCTATCTCTCTGCTTGTCTACCCCAACCCCTCTCTACGATGTGAATGTTCTTATATTGACCTTGTGTGATCGGTACAAGGGCTGCAGAAGTTCTCTGATTAAGGACCCCTGTGTGATGGATGTTCTTTGAAACAGAAAAAAAAAATTAACACAGTGGTAGGCTCTTATTAAAGATGTATGTTTTTTTCAAACTAGTGAAGAGTATATGATGGAGGGCATAACACTTTGTATAGATGTGTAGTTTCTTATAAAGTAGCAGATATTGTTTTATAGCCATGATATGTCCTCGCCATCTTCTGAGCCCTTTTGTGTAGGTACTATACATGGTGACACATGTCAGACTAACAACAATCCTGTTTTTCCAAACAAAAGATCAAGGAGGCTTATCAATTTTAACTGACTTTCCAACCCATGTAGCCAGAAGTGGTCAGGGGTGCACCTGAATCTCCTCACTAGTGCACCCTCTGACCTTCTTCTAGCTCTCTACATAAATGACACAAGAGTTGAGGAGATTGTTACCTTCTCATAGTTTCAAAAAAGAAATCATTGAGGTCTGTGAGCTTTTGTCCCTTTTGTGTTGTGAAGCCACTAATATTGACATAACCAAATGATGTGTCGAATAGATCCCAAGTGGAAGAGGGCTTGAAATCAAGATTTTCAGTTGTTTTCACTGTGGTGTATGGATGCTAAAGGAAACACGAGAACCAAATACATTACATGGAAAGACTCCTGCGTGTTTATGTTGTAGAAATGTGCACACACTCATTGTGTATTCTTGATATTTAAATAACAAACTCTTTCAGAGAGTTTCCCAAGTGATTCTGATGCATCAAGTCAGTGATGAAGAACAGGGACCCTCCCGTCGGCAAACACTGGATGAGGTAGCCTTCATTGCCACCTCATTATGAAATTGTTTGGTCAGCACTGTAGTTCCTGGGGAGAAGGAATCATCAGCAGTGGTTCATGAGAGTGTTGTGGGGTACACACTAGGAACAGAACTCCTGGCAATGGTGGCAGCCCCAATATGCAGGGCATATATTCTATATTTTTTACTAAAAACTTGTATATCCTTACATAATGGTAGTGTTCAAAATGGAAAACCCAGGGTTCATTTTAAAGAGCAGTAAAAGAATCCAAAAATAAAAAATAAAAAATAAAAAACACATGTCAGGAGTTTTCACTTGATAGATCTTATTCTACTGCTTTTATTTGCTGTTTTCTAGGATGTAAGATGAGTCTTCTAAAAAGTATCAGCTTTTCCAAGATTTTGGTCTGTGACCCACATTCAGACCTGGACACTGATTTGATTCCTTTCTGCCCTTCAGCTTAGAAGGTGAACCTCCTAAGGGCTGACCACAGCTCATTCTGCTTGGCTGGAGGCCATCTGGCTTCTCACAGAGCATGAGAGCATGTCACATGTGCCCATAGAGTTCCCCTAATACAGTAGGAGACACAGGCGTCTCCAGATGATGGAAACTGCAGGAAAGATGCTGGGCCACACTCAGAGCTCTGTCTGCTACAAGGCTATCACAACAGCAGAAAAACTACAAATGCCTGTCCCAGGAACCCAATTTTACATCAGTTGGTCATTTTGTGACTCTATAGGGGATGTAGGTTACCATGGACCCTGAAGTTAAATAGCATCACTATCATTTATGGGGTTGGGCTCTTCCTCCTGCTCCATCTGTGCTCTGGGTGTTCCCCTAAGCACCACTACCCTTAGTGTTTCAGAGACACTGAATTTGGTGGGCACACCAAATGTGTGTTCAACACACACATGTTCAACAGGGGGCTCAATGGTCTTATATTTGCTCTGAGTTATTATTACCAGTAGTTTATTGTTCTCTTTTTCAGTGTGAAGTCTGACCATGGTCAGCTTTTACAAGGTTTTTGCTTTTAGCAGTGTGTCCTCTCCCTCTCCCCCTCTCTCTCTCATGTGTATAGGTGTGAGTGTGTGGGTACATGAGTACACATCACTTAACAGATATAGAGTCTAGCTTGATGCCTCTTTGTTCTGCCACTAATTATGTCCCTGGTCTTGGTAACTTATAGTTCCTTCCAACAGATTCATAGTATTATAGATGGGTGTTGATTAACACCTGTACAATACTTAACCCAGGGGCCTAAAAAGTTGTCTCCTTCAACACTTGGTCATATAAGATGAGAAAAGCCATTACCAGGTTTTGAGTGCCTGAGGGCTGTGCTTAGGGGTATGTGTCTAGTCACTGTGCATGATGATGTCCTTTCTCCATACCTCCAAGGTCAAATATAACCCCAGTTGATCTCAAATTTTCTTTATAGCCAATGATGACCTGGGACCATTATTCTCTTTGTGTGGTGTTGGCAATGGGATTCAGGAATTCTTGGATGCTAGACAAGAACTTCACCAACTGTACTAACTCCCTGCCCCCATACAGTTCCTTTATGATGACCTTGCTCAGTTAAGTTGGATGCTGATAGCACTTCCTCTCAGTGGCGCATCATCCCTGCAGTCTTTGCTGCAGCTCTAAGGAACACAAAGCTGGCTTTTCTCCAGAAGGACTAATGGGAATGTGTCAATCTTTTCTACACTGGGCAAATTTGAGTCCTTAGAGCTGACTGCTCTTGAAGTCTCTATCTTCTAAGCCCTTAATTCTATTAGTGAATTAATTTCCTTTTCCTTAATTGGTTTGAGTTGGTTACCAATGGCATCTGAAAGATTCTGGCTATCACCACAGCAAACATGCCCAATTTCAGGGAACCCTCCATGTTCTGTGTCCACCCAGGAATCTGGAAAAGTGTAGGAAGGTCTTTCATCTCTTATTTGGATAGCCCACACTGCAGTTCTCTGTGCTTCTTCTGCCTATAGCTAAATACACATGTGTGTATGTAATCCATGTCTTCTGTGATTGCCCTTAGATATGTGAGCACCTTGTCATGCTTTTGCAAAGCCTGCTTTTAGCAGCCTAGGCTTTCTGAAAGCAACAGTGACGTGAGTTTACATGTTTAATGTGGCTTCTACCCTAGCGTGCATCCAACACTTTGAGCTGCCTAATAAGAGTTTCTTTTCACTTACTTCTGTAGACATTTCAACATCTCTATCCCACTGCCTGGCAAATATGTTTCTCCTGCCTGAGGCATGACCATAGTTAGGAATGTCCTGTAATGAGAATCACTCCTCCTTCCAAGGCTTCTGAGATGTAGCAAAGGTTCCTTCCACTCGGTCTGGTCCCCTGGGGTCAGAGACTTTCTGAAAGGTAGTGGCATCCAGTCACAACAGAAGAGCTCCATCTTATCTGTGGCTTCCTCCCACAGCTTCTTTTCCTATTGCTGTGATAAAATATTTCAACCATAGAACTGTATCAGAGAAACATTTATTCTGGTACATCATTCAAGAGTAAGGTTGGGGAGTCAAGCTAGCAGGAGCTTAAGTAGCTGGTCACTCTGTGTCTATAGTTAAGAACAGAGAGCAGGATGGCTCCTGATTAGCTGCCTCTCTCCTTTTGACACAGTCTCAGATCCCAGGAATCCATGATGCCCATTTTTATGGTGGGTCTTCCATTTCAATGAACCTAATCAACAAAACTTCATGGGCAAGACCAGAGGCTAAATGGTCCCTCATGAGGGGTCCTGAAGGTTTTTTTTTTCTTTAAAAAAAAAAAGATGATTCCAGATCCCATCAAGCTGTCAACTAATATTTTTGCTTAGGGAGTGGTTTCCTGTTAGACTGTTGCTAAAGATACTATGTGGAGTAGCGGTGACACATTACTTTATTATCCTCCACACACACCCATTACCTGTACTGGGGTATTCCACCCATTTACTGACAAGAATCTCATCACTTATAGCATACAGCACATTTGGTCTGAATCCTCTACGGCTGATGTATCCTTTTGTGTATGCGTGTAAGTTGTATATGTGTGTATTGTAGGTACACATGTGTGCATACCTGTGCATGTGTGTGTTGGTCAGAGGAAGAAAGAGACTAGGTGTCTGGCTCTTTCATTCTCCAACAGATTACTTGGCATCAAGCTGAACAGACTCAAGCTGTTGAGCCCCACCAATCTTCCTGTGTCCACTCCACAGAGTGCTGGAGCTACAGACATGTTCGTCTTTAACCTAGGTGTTGTGATGTGAACTCAGATCTTCATGCTTATCCAGTAAGCACTCATATCCACGGAGCCATCTCCCCACCCCAGCTGGTGTGAATTTGTCTGAATTCTTACTCAAACAAAACTACTAACAAACATAACCACAACAATGAGAAAAATAGCTGCTCGTAGTATAGGGATTCACCATGTGGTGGGCAGCATGCCAAGCGTGTGACAGGCATCATTTGATTTAATGATTCTTATACACTCATGGGAAACTGTCTCCTCAATGAACAGAAGAGATGAGAGGGGATTCCAGAGCCGAGATTAGTCACAAGTATGGATCTGAGATGATGAGTGGAAGAGCCAGTGTTCTGATCCAAGTTTTCCACTCACCCATGCTGAGCCTGCTTAGTTCACATTTTACTCTACTGGGGGTTGAATTTTATAATTATAGTTTGTAGCGATTTGATTCTGAATAGCATTGAAAGTCATCCCCCTTACTTTTGATCCCACTTTGTACACCCTTTGTAAATGATTTTAAAGATATCAACAGTCACTTAAAAATCACTTCATTAAATTTCCTCCTCACATCTAAGATCACCCCACCTCTACCTAGTGTCCCGTCACATGTGTCCATAATAAAGGTCATCAATAATTGCATTAATTTCCTTTTTCTCTCTAAGACCAACTTCAAATTGGTATGTAGTAGACAATGACCTTCAACTTCCTATTTTCCTGTCTTCACCTCCAGGGTGCTGAAATTACAGGCATTTGCCACCATGCCTGGTTTTATGTGGCTCTGAGGATGGCTTCATGAGTGCTAGATGACCAAGCTACTGACTGAGATACATACACAGTACCCTGATGGTGGTTTTAATTCAAATTTTGGCCATGGATATTTTGACATCTTTTGGCCGGATTCTAAAGAGGGGACACTTTAAAGTTTTCCCTTTTGTATTAAAAGGGCATTAAAAGTGTGGGGCATTTTCTAAAAGGGTGGCTGAAAACAAGGTACATTTATTATTACTGAATTTGGGAGATCAGAAGTCAACTGAGGTACAGGTCATCAGGTACTGGCTCCCCAGATACCATAGAAAAAGTTGCTTTTTGCCTCTTCTAAGATGAAGGCCAGTCTTCCATTCTCAGCTCTGGCAGTTGGGCTTTCTGGGTCTTTTCATAGCCAACTGTACACCTTTCTGAACACTCCTTTGCCTGCTCCTTATAGGAAACATATAACGTGTTTGGAGCCCACCCAGACAGCACAAGATAAATGCCTCTAGATCCTAAATTAATCCTAATTCTATGCCATATGGGGTAATGGTTACAAGTTTTAGCGATTAAGCTGTGGATATAATTTTATTTGGAAAGTATCTGTAATCATGTCTTCTGCTCTTTTTAATCATTCCAGCTTTTAAAAATAATATCTAAGCAGCCTCAACTGTCTGAGCTCATAACTATATCATACCTAAGCACATGTGCACACGCACACATGCATCCACACACACAGTCACACAGACTTGCACACAAGAGTCACACACAGGTTTGTAGCAAGTTGGAGGCTGTTTGGCCATCCTAGGGCTGCCCATGCTTTTCAGTAGGATCAAAATTCTCTTGTGTTCATTGACTGTTAGCTTTCCATTGCTGTGACAAAAATGTCTGAAGTAGCAAACATGTAAAAGTTTTATATCATTCACAGTTATGAAAGTTCTAGTCTACTGGAGGCTCATTGCTGATGTTTGGTTCCATGGTGAGGCAGAATGTCACCATGGAAGTAAGTAGTGGGGTCCACTTCCGTCCCTCTAGGCTGGGAAGCCAAAAGAGGAATGCAGGTCTTGTGGTCTCCGATCCCCTTCACAGATGCATCCCAAGTGCCCCACCTGTTTTTTCTTATCTCCAGGTGGTGCCACCCATGTAGCCAGGCCCTTTGTAGGACATGCAGGATTGCAACAATAGCAGCTGTCCCTAAAACTGGCTGAGGACTTTACTCTCCCACACCATTTCTAAACTGAATGCAAAGATTCTCCACCTTCCTAAGGCTGTAACCCTTTAACTGTAGTTCCTCATGTTGTGGTGACCCCGAACCATAAAATTATTTTCATTGCTACTTCATAACTGTCATTTTGCTTCTGTTATGAATCATAATGTAAATATCTGATATGCAGATGGTCTTAGGCGACCCCTTTGAAAAGATTGTTTGACTCCGAAAGGGGTCACCATCCACAGGTTGGAAACTGCTGAGCTAATGCATTTGTTAAACCTGTTGTTACTGTGATATTCTCTCTGGGTGTGCCACTGGAGTCTTTCACAGTATTTTCTGCTTCTAATAAGGAAGCTTCCTTCCCTCAGAAGTCTGTAATACTCTCATCGATTGAGTTGAGTTGGATCCTTTGCTTAGATTTTTTTTTTTTTTTTGCCAGCCATTATTTAATTTACCTACAAATTCAGGCCCAGAAACACAATTTCCCTCTTACTTTGTACAAATGTATCAGAGGAACCATTTATCTCATTAGGACCCAGCAGCTCTCCACAGCATAGAACTGTGCTGGGCCTTAAACTTCTCTCGTGTTCATTCCAGGCTTTCCAGCATTCTCCCTGGGCTGTATCTACATTTCCTATCACTCTGGCTTTCTTGCTTTAGTCCCTCATTTTGATGGAATATATATTAGCACAATGTGTACATTCTTGAACAAATATGGATCCGAAAGGAAAATCACTGCTTGTCTCAACTTCTTTTGATGTTGCTGTGATTAAATACCTGGACAAGACTGACTTCCAGGGAAAGGGCTTATTCGACTCACAGCAGTCCACCATGCTGGGAAAGTCAAGGCGGCAGGAGCTTGAAGCAGTGGATCACATCTCAGACATAGTCAGGAAGCAGAGGGACGTGAATACTGACACCCCTGTTGCTTTCTTCATTTTATATAATCCAGAATCTTCACCCAGAGGATGGTCCCTCCTTAATAAAGATGGATCTTCCCACATCAACTAACACAATAACTATAATCCTCATAGACATTGTCAAAGGCTAACTTTAATCTAGATCCATGGTTCTCAACCAGTGAGAGTTCTCAATCCCTTTGGGAGTCAAATCATCCTTTTACAGGGGTACACATCACCACAACATGAAGAACTGTATTAAAGGGTTGCAGCATTAGAAAAGTTGAAAATCGCTGCTCTAGATGCTCTGCCATAGGTCTGCAGGAAGCCTGTCTCCTAGGCAATTGATTCTAGAGTCTGCCAAGTTGATTATTAACCGTAACCATCACTCCATCTTAATTTTAGTGTCAAAAATTCCAGATAGACATGAAAATGTGGACCTCTATTCATCTCTTTTCATGTTCTTTGAAGCAAGACCTGGCTTCTAGGGTCTGTGTTGGAGAAGCCTGAGACTATTTGGTTCCAAACTCTCTCTGTATACCCCAGTTTTTAAACTGTAAAGCTTTGTGTTCTTTCAGTTTTCCCCCTGGTGCTCTTAGGCAATTAAATGATGTACCCTCTTCTTGTACAGTTCTTTGCCTTCCTCAGAGAGTTGAATTCTCTTATCTGAGAAGTTACAGTCCTTAGATCTCTCATTATTTTTCATTTATTTCTTCTCTGTCTTGGTCATCTTTAGAACCCTCTAAACTGAGAGTTAAATGGACTTAAGTTTTCTTTCTATTGCTTGTAAGCAACTGCCTTCAAGATGCTGTTAATTATCTCATCTCATCTTCCCATGGAATTTTCATTTCTTGACTCAATCTTTAATGTCTGAGAGAAGCATCCCATTATACTGGGAGGAAAACACTTCCATGCAGTCTCCACAGAGGCAGTATTGGATTTGTGTGCAAATAAACATAGAGAGCAACACTCACCCAGTGAATGATATGACAGCACTCTGAGCTGAATGCCTTATTCTCAAGCAATGAGGATTCCATGGGGCAGGCTTATCTCTAACACTTACAGATGTAGATTCACCAGATGTAGACTTTGGCTCAGTGCAAAGGCTTTTTATTCATTGATTCAATCACTGGTTCTAGTCTTTGAGCCCTTGAGTGTTTCAGCCTCAGTACAATCTATACTTAAGTCTATGACTGGAAGGCTTCAGCCTTAGTCTCCATACAATCTAGACCATTTAAGGCTTCTGCAGCTTCCCTGACTGAACTGCTCTACTCAGCTTCAAACTGATGCTCTCTTCCGTCTGATACTGACTTTTTCTACTGAGCTGTCCCTGTATCTTTCTCTCTCCTTGAGCTCTCATGTCTCCATCCTGTCTCTGTAACTGACTGCTGTAACTGACTCTGTTGTCACTGACCCTTTCATACTGCCTCTTTAACTGATGCCTCTTTAACTGATTCTTCTATAAATTACTCTTGGCTGATTCTTTTGGCACTAAGCTGAGAGCCATTGTCTCTTGAGAGCTGGGCATGTCCTTACTCTGATTGACTCTGCTCACTCTTCTTATTATTAGGTTTTTCACTGCCATTCTCTGACTCATCTCAGACATCACTTCTTGACTGACACTGATTCTGTGTCCTGTTTCATGTGTCTGCCTCTACGCTGTTTCTGTCTTAGGGATTAAAGGTGTAGACTACCACTGCCTTCTGAATACTCAGATTAAAGGTATGTCTACATACAGGCTTCTGAATGTAGACCCCTGGAATATAGACACAAGCTTTCACGCAGGGCTATTACTCTACAAACACTCCCTGTAGCATTTGATGGCAAGCAATCTTTCTCTAACCATCCCTTCTCCCTGCACACCTTCTGTATAGGATGTGGATCCCAAGAACCTCATGATAAACTTCCTCTCTCTTGGGCCTCTCTTGTTTTCTGTATCTCGGTAGACCAGCCTTCACCTTGAGAAGCAGCATTAGATCATTGGCTTATATACTCTTTTGTCATCCAGGTGTGAGGGTTCTCTTACTGCTAGTACACAAGATTTAGTGTATCCATTTCTTTCTGTCAGGTGACTTCCTGCCACTCATTTCTCATGAAATCTGAATCTAATTACTCAAATTTGCTTTTTGTTGTTGTGATAAGTGCCATGATCCAAAGCAACTTGGATAAGAAAGGGTTTATTTGGCTCATGCTTTCAGGTCACAGTCCATCACTGAGGGAAGTCAGGGCAAAAACTCAAAGAGAAATCTGGAATAGAAACCATGGAGAACAGGGTTTGCCAGTTCACTCACAGGCTCATGTTCAGATGGCTTCCTAATGCAGCTCAGGACCACCTGCCTAAGGATGGAGTCAGCCACAGTGGAGGGCTCTCTTATATCAATCATCAACCAAGAAAACTTCTCATAGACAGAGTCATAGATCAAAATGATAAAGGCAATTTCACAACTGGGGTTCTTTCTTCCTGGCTGACTCTAGGTTGTGTCTAGTTGACAATAAAAACTAACCAGGGCACCTGCATACTCTTGCGATAATGGCTCCTATGCATTATTTTCCTCTGTAGTTGTGCACCTACAATCATAGCTTCCTGTAAACTTGTGTCACAATATCCTTTCTCTGTCTTCTGCTTCCCATCACAGGGATGTGTTAAAACCTAGCCAAATTAAACAACATTTAAAAAAAAATCATGATTTAGATATTTATTTATTTATTTATTTATTTAACCTTTCCAGTGTTATTCTCTGGAGCATCCTCACTGGTATACATTCTTTTCACGTTCAGTATTTCTTGAGTTTTATAATATAGCATTGCTACTTTCAGCTTGAATCCAGACAGGTCTTCCCCTTGTACCTTCAAGACTCTTTCTTTTAGAGCATTCAGTTCCTTTCTCTGATCCAGAAGCCATCCTGGTGCAGTTACAGCCTTTCCCATGCACCTTTCCCTTATATATCACATACCTCACTGGATCACTGGGTATCAATATCTATCTAGCTTCTTCATTTGCTATAAACAATTGCTAGGGAAAGCATTTTTTTTCTGTATGTAACCCCATTCCTAATAAGATGATAGGTGTACAGCCAGTGAACACTAAATACTAAGAAGATAAATAAAGGAATCAATGTGCCACCGAATATGCTTGTTTTTAACTTGAATATGTTTAATTAAGCAATAATTAAAATATGGTTTTATTGCTATTTGTACACTTAATAAGAACATTCAGATTCCAAGCTCAGCTTCATGTTACCTAATGTGTGAGAGAAGGCACAGCTTCTATGAGCAAGCATGCATTTAATTACTGTTTAGAGGGATGAATGTGAACAGATAAATTGCTTCATCTATTACCACCGCCAGTTTTGTACTGTTTCAGCAAAACCCTCTGATATTTGTCCTGCTCATGTAATTCTAGTTATTTTTATATGCTGGCTTATTTCATTGAGTATAGTGTAAGCTCCTAGACAAATTGTCTCTAAAATTGGGGCATTTACTATGACCTATTGTCACTCAAAGGAAATTTTCATACCTTTGTCTTTGCTTCACATACTCGTGTTCTTCCATTTGATAACAATATACACTGGTAAATAGTTAATGGCTTTAAAAGAGTATTGTAGCAAGCATACACACACACATATACACATACACACATATGCATATATATATATGCATGTATATATACATATACACATATATACATATATGCTCATATATATATTAATAAGGTATATTAATAAATGTAAGCTCCTGATCATACCAACCAAGCTGAACAACAAAGAGAAAGTTCATGAGAAACTCCAGCACACTCTTATCTACCATTGCTTTTATGAATACAGACGAGACTTAAAAATGCTTGCATGTAAATGAGGATGAAACACTTGCCTTTTGTAATACCTCCAGTCTGGGCTCGTCAGTAGACCTCAATGCTACCTCTTAACTAAGTAGATGTAGAGTCACTGAAGATATCAGCCCACAAGCTGCTTACTAATGATTAGATGTTGAGCAAGTTGCTCAAATGAGTGTCACTCTGCCCTCCTGATTGTTAGGGAATTAAATGAAGTGTCACTCATGCAAACATTTGCATTGCATTGCTCTGTTTGCCTGTTGGAAATAATTAGTGATCAATAGCTATACAATTTTTCCTTAATCCCACCAGTGATTAGCAGGTGTTAGGCTCTCTTTTTGTGTCTCTAATTCTCCTATTCTTTTATTGTTTTACCACAACAAAGCCTTTGTCTTCTATCAGGTTAGAAGATAACACCACATTCTAGTACTGATTTAGACATTAAAGTAGAAGTGATTCACTATGATGCAGTCTAAATTGACTTATACAGTTAGCATATTTGAAATCTTCCATCCTGTAAATACATATATATATATATATATACATATATATATTCTTGGTGTAACATTAGGATGAGGAAAGGAGGGAGCTATTTCTCAGGATCCCCAGTAACGTCAAGGAGCACAGAGGTGTGTGACTACTGACAGCCAAGTATAAACAGCACTGAAATTTTGTTAGCTTCTGAGTTTGTATTTTCCTGAATGAATTCCTGTCCAGGCAGATAAGCATATTACAGTTACTAGGAATCACTTGTTTGTTCTTTGTCCTCAGGATGGCCATGGTAAAAACTGCCTAACCTAAAAACCCAAACGGTTCCCACACCAGAGGTCAGAGCTGAACACTTGACCTGTGATTTTGCTCTGATAGATCTAAGACACAGAGCACAGAAGGCTTCCCCAACAGAGATAGCAAACCAGCCTGTGATGCATCCAGGCAACCCACAGACGAGCGGCCCGGGCTGTGAGATGCAGTTCTATCCCCTGCACATGTGTTTATTTGCATGTGAGAGGATTAGTCACATGTCTCTCAAATCACAGGTTTGAAGTGTGTTCACTAGATTATACTCCTAAATTAGTATGGAAAGCACTGCTTTGTGAGGATGCCAGACGGGGCTCAAAAATCCCTAACTTTCGTTTTCTCCCAGTTATCTCTTTAGTTGCCATGCGCCGTGCCTCATGGTGGCTGTCCACTTCATCAGGGGATTCTTGAAGAACTTCATAAAAAATGTCATACTAGAAAGAACACAACTGAGTGTTATTTTTAGTGGCCACAACCCACTACTTTGTATCTTATTGGCAAGATGGGGAAATCAGTTGGTAAAAGAAGGCACACTGAGGAAAATGATAACCCTCATGGTGATGGACACCAAGCAGGGTCAGTACTTCCATCCATATTTCTGACTGACATCAAAATAATTAATTGGATTATAAATAATGTAACCCATCTTGGTCACAATCGCAGGCCCAGAGCAGTAATTATATTTCTTGGCAATGGCTATTCTGCTTTCAATTGAAAATGGCTGTGGAGGATTCCATCCAACTGCATCTAGGAAGCGGTCCTCCCTCCGTTGCCCCCTGCATTGAGATGCAGAAGCACTCTGAAGCTGCTGGTGGGGGATGGTTCTCCACCATTTCCAGAAAATCCTCAGCTTTTCCTATGGTTGACAAGTTTCCATTTTCTGTACAAGTGGTAGGAAAATGTGTTGTCAAGTAACTACTTGGCTGCTAAGAATAATTGTGCTCTTGGTTCTCTAGCAGTGGTAGAAAGAAAGTCATTTCCTGACATGTCCTTTCACACATCTGAGGAGTAACCAAGCAGTGTCTTGCATCTGACTGCACTTGCAGGACTGGCATTCACAGCAACATAGATTTTTCCATTTTAAATTCAGTCCTTCTGGGAGGTGCTGGGAGATGTGCTTAAAAGCAGACAGAATCGACCAGCATTTGTGAGAAGGCAATCAGAGCTATTCCTTGCCTACTGAAATTAGCGAGCATGTACACTCTGCTCAGGGAATCTGTTCTTTTTGTTACAGACCAGATGTCTGCAAGGGGCTTGGCAAGCCCCACTCTGTCAAACAGTCCGGCTTTGACAGTTACTTGCTTGAGGGATGGCTGAAATGCAAAGTGTTTCTGATCAGAATATCATATTCATCTGGATGTTAATTACTGTGTCTGCCTTGGTATAAATAATTAATTATGCAAAACCCACACAGCTGCTGCTGGACAGAGTTAAGTGACTTGCTGTCAAAGTCTCACAGTTCTCACAAGGAAAGAGGGTGTCGTTTCAAGCCTGATCTCTGACTGGGAGAGGAGGTGCTTATCATAGTGCCCTGTGGTCAGAAGAGAGAGCCTTATCATTGTGTGTGATGTGTTTGTGGGAGGGGGTGGATTCAAATAAGGAAGTGTTTCTATGGCTGGTGTGTATCTCAGTCACTAAAGCACCTGCCTAGTAAGTAGGAGAACCGGGGTTCAGATCTCTAGAACCTATATGCAAGGCTATGGGCATTGGCAGGCACCAGAAATCCCAGATATGAGGGACAGGAGGCAGAGACAGGTGAATTCCTGAAAGCTGTTGCCCAGAGAGACTGGATTCTATGACAAAGATGCCAAGCTAAAGGGAGAACCAGGCCTCCAACAACAGCAACAAAACACAGAGGTGCCTGAGGACTGACACCTGAGGTTGACCTCTGTCTGACCTCACGTGAGCTGTGCATGTATGCAGTACACATGCACATCAGTACCCATGCATGCACCACTGCTTCTCCTTAAGAATCTCTGGGTGTTTACAAATTGATCCTCAAAGCAATTCCTTTGTCAAGGGCTATGGCAGCTCCAGGAATTCAGATATCACCTTGAGGGTTATTACAGCCCCAGCTCTGCAGCCTCTCAGCCTCCATTATACACAAGTCCCCACAGTCCACACTGTAGAATAGATGATCATCTTTCTTTGTTCTCAAGTCAGCTCTGAGATCTCCAGTTGGCTTCATCCCTTCCGTAAATTTATAGGAGGTCACTGCTCTGGTCAGGAACGCCTATAAGTATGTCTGGTCTACAGAGAGATGATAATGCATCCGTTTAAAACATTTTATCCCTAATTGATCTGAGCATGACTGACTCATGTTTAAAAATAGCTCAGTGTGTGATTGATATATAATAAGTGCTTATTTCATATAAAACTTTTTTTTTTTTTGGCCAAATACCATCTCATACAGCAAAAGTCATTGGAAAGGGAAGGGGAAATCACCTAAAAGATGAGTTTTATTAGATGTGTCAGATGGTTTTGAGTAAATATTGATATTTCTGTAAACAAAGCAAGCTGCCTGGATCAGTTATTTTTCACATTACTGCGATAAAATACCCGACAGAAACAACTTTTGGAAAAAAAGGGTTTATTCTGACTCACAGCTCCCATCTATCTTAGCAAGGAAGTTATGGTGGACTTCACGGAGGAGGGAACAAGATGTGACAGCAACTTTCACACATGGCTAGATCAGGAACCAGGCAGCTGGTACCAGAAGCAGATCCAACATTCAAAGCCTGGCCTCTAGTGCCTACCGCCAGCATCCAGACCTTACCTCTTAAGGGTTCCACAGAATTCTCAAACAGCACCACTACCATTAGCCACTAGTTAGGGTCTCAGTACCACAAACACAAACCTATGCAGGGGGGCGGGGGGGCATTTCATGTAAAAACAGTAACACTGACAAAGCTTACAAAGGATTTTGGTACAAAGAATAGCCACTAGCCTGGAGAAGGCATCAGCAGGCTGATACAATGAAAGAAGTTAGTGGGACTACAGACCAAGGGTCTTGGTTCTGTCATATCTTGCTTGTAACCTAGGACACATCCTATAACATTTCTGTGACTCTGCTTGACTCTTAATCAGAGTGCATGGAATGAACTGAGAAGCAACATGAATGACAAATGTGGATGGTATTTAAAAGATGTGACACAGAACTCTGCATTCCACGTTGGTTGTGTATTTAGTAGGTCATTGTGACTGTCATTCTGGTACCTCTTCTTGAATCTAGCTCTTCCTTGATTGGTGCAGCTAACTTTCCCCCAAGACCCTGGCCTAGGTGTGGGGCCCTGCTGAGGATGAAGGCAAATGGTATCTCAACCTGAGTGGAAATTAAAGTCTAGGAGGAAAATAAATACATTCATCACAAAAGGATGAGCAGCGCTGTACGCTAAAATGCATGGAATGAAAAGGTGGGATTTTAGAAGTCAATTTTATAGAGAAATTGATCACCTAAACAGACACTCAGATGAAATGATTATCCAAGATCTTGGAGAAGATGGGGAGAGAGATGCCAAAATGGGGACAAGCACTGTTTTTTGAGTGGCTGGGAGGGACATGATTGGCAGTTGATGAAGCTTTTTTGCCTCTCCTTGCTTGATCATCAAACTGAACCCCAGTGAGGGACTTACTCTGTGATGCTCTTTGACAGAGGACATTCATGTGCCAGAGGGCAGTTTGATATTACTGAAGGAGCAACTGGATTCTTTGGGGACTGGGAAAAATAGAGACTACTGGGAAAAAATTCAATACATGCTCCTTGAAGGAAATATTCTGCCGTGTCTCTTAGAGTGGATTTCTGTCCTGTTCGGGACCTGTGGTCTAGTCTTGACACACATTATAAACAGTTTATCAAGGCACATGAAAGGTAAAGAAAGATCCAATGTATTATTTAAATTTGCATGGACACCACCTTTAGAACGAGGCCAAGCAAAACACACAAACCGAGGCCATATTTTGTAAGGACAGGTGCTCGTAGTTGAATTGAAATAGGGTGTGATTGTTAGAATGAAAATGGCCCCATAGGTCCATAGGGAGTGGCGAGATTAGGGAATGTGGCCTTGTTGGAAAAAATATGTCACTGTGGTGGGCTTTGAGGTTTCAGATGCTCAAGCCAGACCTAGAGGCTCACTCTTTCTTCCTGCTGCCTGCTGATCTAGAGTAGAACTCTCAGCTACTTCTCCCGCACTACATCTGCCTGCATGCTGCCTTGCTTCTCCTCATGATGATAATGGACTAAATTTCTAAACTATAAGCCAGCCCCAATTAAATATTTCTTTTTATAAAAGTGTTGCTGTGGTCATGATGTCCCTTCACAGCCATAGAAACCCTAACTAAGACAAGGGGCAGGCTTAGGAAAGGAATGTATACATCTGGAAAGTTCTGAACTTCTTTATTGAAGACACATTCATACATTCTTCACGTGGGAATATCAAGGTTATTTTGTTTTCATATCTGTATGTTGATACTGCTGGGTTCTCTCTGGGGTGTTGAGCTGCCTGCAGACAGCTATGTGATGTGTAGATCCTGGGACCCAGAGATCCTTTATTGTTTTTTTCCACCAACCTTAAAGGCAATAACTTGCTGAACCCCAGCTGGTCCTCCAGGGGAATTTTTGGCAAGCTCCTGCATTAATCCTATCATAACCAACATAGAGATTTTACCTCTCGGGGCCAGACCAGCCACACTGGTTACAAAGAGCCTCAGAATTCTGAAGATATCTGTGCCCTTTCCTTCTAGCAAAATTGAGGTGTTAGGCCTAACATGGAAGACTGACAAAGAGAGAGCATGCATCAAAATCTAACTTGAGATCACTTTCTATATTTTTGACTTCATAATTTATTTTTTAAGTTTTAAAACTAAAGCTATAATAAGACATCTGGTCCAACAGTAAAAAGTAAGGATGAAGGAGGTACTCCACTCCAGCAGTCTACCTCCCAGCCCCTTTGTGAAAAACAGACAAGTTTCAATAATATGATTTTAGTTCTATAATTTACCTTAGTGTCTAAGTAATGTGCATGTAATGTTAATTTATGTGTAGATCGTTAACTGTCAGCTGGGAAAGGTGGGCTGTCTGCCCTCTTCCTCATTAAGTATTGAGTATCTCTTGCTGTGGTTCTTAACCTGTGAGCTGTAACTCCTTTTGGGGGGCATCAAATGACCCTTTTCCCAGGGATATCCTAAGACCATCTGCATATCAGATATTTATATTATGATTCATAACAGTAACAAAATTACAGTTACGAAGTAGTAACAAAAATAATTTTATGGTTGGGGATTCACCCAAACATGAGGAACTCTACTAAAGGGTCACAGCATTAGGAAGGTTGAGAATCATTGTCTTAAAAGCTTGTAGGTTCTGAGAATATTGCATCAAATAAATCTTACTGCAAAGCTGCCATAGATGAGGAGCAATGAAAAACCCAACAGACATGAAGATCCCTCTAGAGAAGGGTCCAATCTGAAAAACATTAAAGCAGGCATGGAAGTAAAACACTGCATTTGACTTTGGATTCTCAGACTCAAGGAATGGCTCTTTGATCTGTGACATTAATATCCTGAAAGAAGGGGAAGGCAAGAAATTTGAGAAAGAGTCTTCTCAGGAAAGACCACAGATATGGATTCTAAGCAGAGAGTTGTTTTGGCTTGCCCAGAGAATGACAGGGATCGGTGTTGGTGGCAGGGAGAAGCTTGTCAATCAGAGACGAATCACTGTACTCTCTGAAATGAGAGCTGCCAGTTAGAGACACTGGAATCAGTAGCCATCTCTTCAAATATATTCAATGTTTGTGGGGAAAGTTTAGAGGTTGGTGAAATGATTTTCCTTAGTTGTGACATCCATAAATGTACAGAACCATGTAGAAATGTGTTAGGATTTGTTACAGTTTGATAGATGTCAGATCCATAAATTATAAGCTAAGAGAGTCACAGATCGTCCCTCCACCTGTCTTCCAGTCTCTGCCCTCATCCTCCTCAGGAGTAACCACAGTCCAGACTTTTTCCAGCATAGATGATCTTAAACTTTATTTAAAGGAGTCATTTACTGTTTTCATATATGCATTCAGCTTTATGTACTGCCTGTAAGGTTTCTGAATGTTCCCTGTGTTTTTGCAAGTGGCAGAAGCGTGTTATCCCACACTGAGGGAGTCTAAAATTGTCCTGCTGTATTGCGTGTCTGTTATCTCACGGGTACTTCGTCAGCAGTCCTGTTACGTGTTTTGAACCTGGATTAATAAGTGCAGTAATAATCTGCAATGAGGTTTGCTATAGAGTGTACTTGGCTTTAACTAGAGAACACATAGTGCATTTTGTGAGTTTGTTCTTTTTATAATTCCTTACTTTGATTCTTATTACAGTTACTCATTTATTGTGTGCATGCATGTGTGTGTGTGTGTGTGTGTGTGTATGGTGTGCTTCACAACATGCATATGGAGATCAGAGGACAGCTTAACTTGTGGGAGTCAGTTCTATCCTTCTACCATATTGGTTCTTGGCATCCAGCTCAGGTCATCAGGCTCAGCAGCAAGCATCTTTACTCTCTGAGCCATCTTGCTAGCCCCATTATTTTTCCCTTATATTTAATTGTGTCTCTTTTAGGTAACATGTGATTTTTTAACAGTCATTCTTATGAGAAGCATTCATGGTGTTTCCTTAGAACTTTACTAGCATTTTGAGGATTTAATCACACACCTACTTGTTTCATCTGACAGTGGGAACCAGAAGAGTAAGCAGAGGTCAGGCCACAGCCAGATGGCCCTCCACTTCTTCAGTGTTGCATGATGACTACGGAGCCTCCCTGAAGGGAAGACCACTGGCCCACACTGCCAAAATGCTGCTATGCTCCTCAGACAACGAGCCTACTGTGCGGTGGCAACCATGACTTCCTATGCTAATCTGTAGTGAAAAAGGAGTATACTCACCACGAATTGTGTGGGTTTGCCTAGTGAGATTTTTTTTTTAATCTAATGAGGTATTTCTCCACACCACTGACAGATTTTTTCCTTTAAAACACAACTTGATGACATTATATCTGGCAGAGAAAGAAAGAAGTAAATCTCTTTAAAAATGTAAATTCGGAGGTCTGCTATGCTGATGGCACAGAGATAGGAACCGACTGAGCCGACTGGGGTTGGATGTCCACGGCGTCTCTAGTAAGGTACCCAAATGTGTTCCTTTACAGTCTCAAATCAAGCAAAGCCCCATGTTTTTTCTTTCTTAAGATTTATTTTTGCCTATGTGTATGCACATGTGTCTGTGTTTGTGTGCATATGTGTATGGATGCCAGGGAGGTGCCTCAGTGGCCAGTGGAAGGAATCAGATTCCCCAGAGCAGGAGTTTTGGGTGACTATAAACCACCCAATCTAGGTGCTGAAAACCAAACTTCAGTCCTCTGCAGGAGCAGCAAGTGTTCTTTGATGCTCCAGCTACCTCCTATTCCATGATTTTATTAAGGTAACTTTCAGTAATGATCCAAGAGAACATAATAGTATCAGGATCAACAAAGTTGTCACAAAATAAACCATAAACCAAGTAAGGTGCCATTAAACTGGACTAGATATAAGGACATACTTTAAACTAAGAAAAGTACTCATAGACATTCAGAGCATGAGGCAGGTTTGTCTAACCATGAGATTTGATCTCAGGGTCTTTAGGAGCTCTAGTGACAGTATAAATATTTTCATGTCCAGACACTGCTACATGGTCTTAGACAACAAAGTGATCTGCAGATAATCCAGACTTGTCTCCTTTGCACTCAGTCACATCCCAGTACTGCCAGCATGGTGAAAGAGCTCAGTGGACAAAGTACTTACTGTCTAAGTATGAGGACCAAGACAGGCAAGCACGAGAACCCTCCTGAAACCCTATCAGTCTTGAGCAAAGATGAGGGATTCTCAGGTGTTCAGCTAGACTACCAAAGTGGCCAGCTTTGAGCTCGGTGGGAGACCCTGGTTGATGACTAGAATGAAAAATGATGTCACACTTGCTGTCACAGCTCAAGGAAAGTAAATAGTGCATTTCCATATAATGCAAGATTTATAAACCACACTGGAGTTTATTTTTACATATGTAGAGCTATTCTGTCTAGTACGTGATGTTTTCTCCAACTCATATATAGTATTCCCTTCATTATATGCCTGATCTATGTCATATTTTCAAGGCCAGGATACTTTACACTGTGAGTGAACTGAGTTTACTTAAGTGCTCAGTGTTAGAGAGTATTCAAGGTATTCACATTGTTGTTTTTGTTTTTCTTTTTCAAATTATAAGTAGTATGTCCTAGTTCGCTTTAATTGTTAACTTGTCAAAGCCAAGAGTCACACAAGAAGGGAATTTCCATTGAGGGGTTTTCCAGATGAGATTGGCCTGTGGGCAATTGTCTTCAATGCTAACTGATGGAGGAGAACCCAGCCCACTGTGGGTAGCACAATTCCCTTGGCAGGTGCTCCTGAGATGTATAAGAAAGCTATGTAAGTATGAGCCTGAGAGTGAGCCTACAAGCAGTGTTCCTTCATGGTTTATGCTCCGAGTTCCTGCCTTGAGTTCCAGCCCTGGCTTTCTTCACTGATGGACTGTTACTGGGAAATGCGAGCCAAATAAATCCTTCTGCCCTAAGTTGGTTTTGGTAATAATGTTATCAAAGTCATGCAGGCTAGAACACAGTACTTCACATGTCTTTGGACATATCATGAGCATACAGCTTTTTATATTTCCACCAGACAATGCATCAGGGAGGTACTATGGGTATCTTATGTGTCAACAGACTACCAGGTCCCCACTTCTTAAAGGCTGTGTCAGCTGTCCACAGTGCATGTATCATGGGGAAGCCTCAGACACATGATTTCTAAATCATCTTTTGATTTTAGAATCATTAGGTTCAGGTGGAAGTGTTTGTCACCTTAGTAATGTTACAGCAGTAATGTAAGGCTGGAAGATTCCCATCCCAGGGGCCTGCTGCAACTTGAGTCTAGATTCAGGCACCTCAGGGAGTTATCAGACATGCAGAACTGATAACTCATTTACTTGGTGCTGGTCTCATCGGATCTTCATATTCTGGATAATGCAGGCACTACATTCCCCATTGCCGGACCCCCACACACATAATTGTCTTATGTGATGCCATTGGGTCACAAGTACATGCTTGCTGCCCAGCCCTCCTCTTCCACTTCCCTGTACCCTCCTGGGAAGCTGAGCCAATGGTCCTGAGCACAGAGTTTCTTGGAGTAGTTTTAATAAGGTCGTACGTGCTTCAGCATGGCTGACAGAAATAATAAGTTAACATTTATGAGAGAGCTCCATCCCAGAGCTGTAGTAGGCAGACAGCCAACAGAAATTGTTTTGTGGATGAAATATTTCCTAAAAATAGCTCTCCCAGCTCAGCCTAATGCAATTAAAGTTAGTGATGTACATAATATGAAAACTGGGAACGCTTCCTGCTAATAACCACTGTGGAACCGAGGCAATCCATTTCATTAATTTAATATACACTTTCATAGTCCCTTGGTAATAGAAGTATAATTAAAATGATATGCTTTGATAGGCTTTTCTTTCCAAAATGAAATTTTGCAAGTACAGGTTTTGAAATATATATATGTCTACTTTTCCTGTAATTATTACTCATTGTACATTTATTTTGGATTCTCCCTCCCCGCCCCCCATCCCAAACTTTCCTTCGAGTTGAATCCTCTGGAGTGGGGTGATGAATTCTTTGAAGAAGGAAGCTGTTTCAGCGAGAGCTAGTGAGAACATGAGACATAATTGCTATAAAGGGGAAGGTAGGTAAGATTTTGAATGGAATTTAAATTTGTTGAAGATTTTTGACTCTAACTTATTTACAAAAGACCTGTTAGAGCTTCCCAATTAGAATAAGGTGATATTTCAAAGGCAGAAGAACCAAGAGGCTTGCTCTGCTTCTTAAACGAAGAGAGTGAGAAAGTATGGGTATGGTGGTCTCAGCTGGCTGAATCCTTAGTTTGGGCACAACTGCAGTCACTTTTGGTCCAGGGTTTCCCCATCATGAAGAGTATACATGTGCTCCGTCACTGTCTCTGCTCATAGATATCCTGCATTAGTCATGATTCTACCCAGAAAGCGCCAATAGGAGATGAGTACGACATAGCATTTGGTATGCTACCTATACACACAGAAAGCCCATTGTGGTAGCAGGAAGCAGTGTTGTGTAACTACAGGCTCTCATAGGATATGGATGAACACAACAACAATAAAACAAGCAATTTCATCTGAAAACTGGCCACACACTGAGTAAATGTGTGAGGAAAGCTAGCACTACAAATACATGGGAACATAGTCGTATTTTTGTTGTTGGTTTCTGATTTTAGAATTCATTTCATTTAGGGCCAATTCAGTGTTCTTTGTACAATAGACTGGGGAAAACTGAAACATGATTTTTGAAGCCATAGCCATATGCACACATGTTTTACATCCGACACACCCTGCAGGTCCCACACAAAACACATTCAGAAGTTAGAGGAACACTGTGTTTGCCTGTGTGGTCTAAAGGCTCTCAATGTTACAGGTTATCAAAAATTCACGCACAATTTTTTCTCCCATTCTGAGCTCATGCATGATTGCAATGAGGCATAAGATGCCTTCCCTTAACTCCTCAGCCTCTGAACAAGAAATATGCTCAAGGGTTTGCACCCCACCTCCCACTCAAGGCTACCTCTCCCTTATATTGCAGGCCTATCCTTCAGATGACTTTTAGGATCTGAAAGATGATGCTATCCTTCCCGTCTCTCACACAAAACCCACATACAACTCACTAGGAAACCCTAGAAATATTTATCTTCAAAATGCAAGTTATGATCCTGTATCAACCCCTTTACTTTACTTCAAAATCATCACTTTCTGTCCTGATTGTTATTATTTTAAAAGAGCTCACCTGAGTCTAGCTCATACTTGTAGGAGTAGATTCAGGTTCAAAAAAGCAATTTATTTCTTGGTTAATTCAATCCTAGGTCCTTAGAGGGTTTTAGCCTCCATACAATCTAATCTTCAAGTCTAAACTTAGAATATTTCAACCTCAGAGACTTATAGACTCAGTCTGACTAGCTCCTTCTGAACTCAGAGCTGTACTGAATTCAACTGACTCTTCTGATTGACTCATTTGGTGTTCTAGATCAAACTCTTCTCTAAGCTGCTGGTGCCAGCTGCTGTTTCTGACTGAATTCTTCTGACTCTAGCTGTTTCCCACAAGTTCACTGACTTAACTGCTCTGTTTGGCTTCAAACTGACTCTCACTGTTAGCTGATTCTTTCTCCCACACTCATTCTCCTGCTGAACTGCTTCTGTGTCTCTGCCTCAGACTGCCTCAGTGTCTCTTCCTCATATTGCCTTAGACTACCTCTGTGTCTCTCTGAACTCCTTGTCTGTAAACTGAGAGCCTCCATTTATATCCTGAGAGTTGGGCATGTCCTCACTGTGATTTAATCTCAGAGTTGGGATTAAAGGTGTGTGCTCATTCTATAACCAAGAACTGAGAGCTGTAATCTACTTCTGAACTGTTTCCTGTTAGAACCCTAGTATTGGGATTAAAGGTATATGCTATGTTGCCTTAACCACAGAAATCCCTTTCACCTAGCATTAGCACAAACAGAGAATAAGATTAGTCTGACTTACATTCTTTTTACATTCCATCTGGATCACACAGACCTCTGAATGTAATCCCTTTATACAGGCCCTTGGAATCCCTTCCTAGTTATCATACAGGTCTTTCAATGTGATCCTTTCCCAGAGCAGTCATGTTTCTGGATCAAATGATTAAATACTCCTCTGCACAGACTATTGTCTCTTTTTAACATCTTATTCTCCTATGAGAAATACACCATGGCCTTTTATGTTCATTTGAGTGTCTTCTCTTGTAGCTCACAGCAATTGCCCTTAAACTTTGGAAACTGATGTCCCATCCTTGTCTCTTAACTCATGCCACATTTTCATCCTAGCCCAACTCTGCTCACATATATCAAACTTGGTTGCTCTCTTTTAACGGCTCAAGAAATGCTTACCTGAGTCTCACCTTTCTTCTACTACCTCGATGTTCAAAACTTGCCTTATGAAAAATTCCAATATGAAGCATTCTCTGAATGCGTCCTTTATTCTGCTTGGCTGTTCTTCATCCCTCAGAGTACCTAACTTATTACATATGTATTTATTTACTTTCTGTTTCTTATTATGTATGTCTATGCTTCCTGATAAACGGACTATTTAGAAAATCATTTTCTTAGTATCTAGTATCAAAATAGTTGATACTAAAGAAACAAACTGAACTAAGAAAATTGTAAAAATTAATTCTTTTTATTTCATTTTAGTTGTTTGATGTAAAATATCATGATTTCCAAAATTTTCAAAATGCTACAATCCATAATGAGATACCAGAGGCCAACCAAAACAAATTCTGAGATATACTTTCTCCAAAGTTTTATGAACTAATTGCCAAGCTTAAAGATTGATCATATTTCAGTTATACGTTCTTTACACTGGCTTTCTTCTTAAAACTTAAAATCAAATTAGCTGATTATACCTGTCTGGTTCAATAAAACCCAGTCATTATGGACATGACAGAGTACATAATCTCTACACACGTCAAATGAAAGAAGCTCTCAAAACATGATGTGAAGGATGATTAATCCAGATTGACATAGAATTTAGCCTGGAGCTGATTATATCTCTCATTTGAATATTAATCTTAAATTAGCATGGATCTATTTTCTGATTGGTAATTTAGCAAAGCTTTCTCAATGTTAGAGGTATATTTTCTCTTGATTGAAAACAGTTCCAGACTTTTTTGAATTAATTTGTGAAATGCCATTTACAGTATTAGAATTTTAAATCTATATCTGTGCTGTGTGGCAGATGTATGCTCATGTATTTTCAGTTCTTGGGTCTGTAACGCATCGTAAGGATGAATGAGTGACAAGGGAATGTGAAGAGTGAATGTGGAAAGTACTTTGAGAATGGGAGTGTTAGGGGTCGGTCACTGTAAATTTGTAAGTGAATTGGAGTGTACCTGTTAAAATTATTATTTAGTAATTATTCTATCTAGTTTTGACTAGTACATTATTATAACTCTCTGAATCATCTTTAACTTTTCACCAGTTCAGTCATTTCTGCATCACTGGAACCGTGTCATACTGTGGGAACTACTTTTAATTGTCACCCTGACAGAGGTTAGAATCAACCAGAAGGCACATCTCTAGCTGTGTCTATGAGGACACAGAGAGAACATGAACTGAAGGGTGAAGATCCTTCCCAAAGTGGTGATACCTTCCAACAGGCTGCCCTGATATGAAGAGGTCTCAGCAAAAGGCTATATTACCTGGCTGCCTACAATTCTGCTTCAGTATATCTACCTCTGCTGCTGTTGTTCTCCATTAACATTAGACAGTAGTTACTTAATTTTTCCAATGCAGATTTTATGCCAGCATCTCTTTGGGAAGCCCTGGGCTTTCAGAGCTGTATTGGAGTTGCTGAGCAGTCAGCTTTGTGGAATAAGCGACCTCTAGGTTCTTGCCCACTCCAGAATGCATCCACCAGTCACCTCTCTGTAAGACAATCATTAAACCCCCTTTAAACACACACATACAAACACACACACACACACACACACACACACACACATACGCTTATATATATAAGGTTTGTTATTTTAATGCAAAAAAAGATTAAGATCCAGAACTGTAAATGCTTTACTAAATAGATCCAGAACCAAATCTCAATTTAGTTTGATCATGATCTAGTTTGCTTTTCTGTTACTGCAATAAACACCATGGCCAAATCAATTTGGGGAGAGGAGGATTTATTTCATTTTACCTTTACAATCCATCATCAATGGAAGCTTGGGCAGGAATTCAAGACTTGAGCTTGAAGAGGAAACCAATGGAGGAATGTTGCTTACTGGCTTGTTCCCCTGGCTTATTCAGCCACTTTTCTTATACAGCCCAGGCCCACCTGCCCAGTGACAGCATCACCCAACCCCTAGTAGATGTGGCCTTCCTGCATCAATTAACAAATAAGAAATACCCCTTAAGATATAGCCATAGGTCAAGCTGATCAAGGCAGTCCTCCAGTTAAGAGTCTCTTGCCCAGGTGGCTCTAGGTTTGTGTCACATTGACAGCTAAAGCTGACTGTGGGAGATAACAACGCTCTTTCAACAATCTGGAAAGATCTGCCAAGGTGCACTGCACTCTGTGCATGGGTCATAGTCACCATTCATATTATGATGCTACTTAGGCATTCTCTGGTTGGACAGCCATTCACAGGAGCCTTGATTCTGTTTAATTTAATTTCTTGGGTGATATTTTTATATTCAATGACATTCAAGTGTTCTTGCTGTGTTTGAAAGATCTGGGAGCTCAAGGTCTCAGAACGCCCAGCCACAGGGTGGTTTGAGTGTTAAATCCCTTTGTAGGCTCATTTGTTCGAACACTTGGTCACCATGTGGTAGCACTTGGGACCTTTAGGAAGTGAAGCCTCACTCTAGAAAGTGGGTCACTAGGATGTGGTGGGCCTTAGAACTATGCAGCTCTACTCCACTCCTTGTTGATTCTCTGCATTCTGAATACAGATGTGACCAGCCTGATTGCACAATGATGCAATGTGATGAGCCAGCTTCATGTTCCTGGTGTCAGGTCTTCCCTGCCTGCTGACACGTATTCTGTGATATGATGGGCAATATCCCTCTGGAACTATAAGGCAAAATAAATGTTTTGTCCCTTAAGTTACTTATGTCAGGGTATTTTCTCACAGCAGCAGGGAAAGAAACTAAGACAGCATGCTATACCTTATTGCACAAACTATTCCTTACATCAATGGCATTTCTCTCTTGTGATCTGATAGAGGGATGTACTTACTGGCAGTAACAAGAATAGAAGAAGACAGTGTATGCTGAGCCATGTTCTGATGTGGAACAGAAAGTGAGTGACTGACTGACTTGTATACATGAAAAGATTACGGAGGCTCACAAACTGTAAATCAATAGAGCAGCCTGACGGGTAGATAGAGAAGAATGGGAAAGAACCAGAAATGTTGGTGCTGGATGAAAGAGACTTTGAGCAATAGACTCAAACAGATAGGTATATGCTGTTGAGAAGACTCTGTGTTTGATTAAATTTTAACATGTTCATGTATGACTGGCATTCTCCAGTTCATCACACTCTTTCAGTTCTTGGGCTGTCTCACACGCACCTGGATTGTGCAAATGGTTTGCATGATCTGGCTCTGTCTTGAGGGGGTCTGTTACATGTTCAAGGTCAGCTTTCATTCCAGAGCTAGCCTCAGGCTCTGTTTGCATCCAGTTCCACTGTATGGTAAGTCCCTTCCCATCCGTCCCTGTGGCTGCCATGTCCTTGCTCTGAAAGTCATTTTCCCTGAGTGGTTTTGAAAGGGTTTCTGCTCCATGTAGAAGCATCACAGCAGCTCTCGTTACAACATCAGACCTAATGGCAAGTTCAAAGCTCATTTCACAGCACCATGGGGATATCTGTGTGCTGGGATGTTCACTGGAAGGATTTCTTTTACATTTTTCTATTTTTAGCCTGAATGATTGAAATGGTTACTTGAAAACTAACTCGTGTTAATTAGTTGTAGGATGCACAGAAGAAAGTAAGGGACAGAGAATGGGAAAGAGAAGGAGGGAGTGATGAAGGGAAGGTGAAGATAGATTAGGAGGGGAAGGGAGCAGGAACAACAGCTCCACAGCTGTTGGCACTGAGAACTTCCATTGCACTCAGAGTGTGGTGGATTTAAGAGCTCAGGGAGTTGGACTGCTCCTTGTTGCCTATTCCATCTTGTTTTCTTTGGGTAGATTTCAAAATTCAGTCAGTGTTTGCGTTCACACTCTTCCATCCAAGGGTGGTAATTTCACACACTCCACACTTTTAACGATTCTTGGTAAGTCTGCATTAATCTAGAATCTTCAGATTCACAAACGTGGGGGATAGTGAACTTAAATCCTATGTGTTCCTTCAGATCAGGTCAAATAGCCTCTTTCTCCAGATGTTCGTGGCAGGAATTCCAGGGTTATGGCATCAAGGCAGCAATGGGTAGGTGGGGAAAGGAAGGGAGGTCTGAGTGGAAGAGAGCAGGTGCTTGATACTGGAGAACCCTGCAGTGGGCATTGGCAAGCAGCAAAAGTAGCACTTGTTTTTTTACATTACAGAAATTATATTCTATTTGTGCATTTATCATATTTACATCTTATAACTATTCATTTATATATAAATATACTTGACACTTTGTAAAAGCTGGACATGGTCTCCTGTGATGCCCTGCAAAAGGCTGTTACTTCCATTTCACCAATGAGAATGCCAATTAATGTTTGATATTTCAAAGGTCACTGCTCGACTTTCCTTTTTGTTGCTGTGACAAAGCCAACTTAGAGGAGGAAGGATTTATCTAGATTGGACTTCCAGGTCACATAAGGAGCTCAAGCTGGAAATTGAAAATAAAAATGGCAGAACACCTTTTTGCTGGATCAGTTACAGGCTCATGCTTAGCTACTGTCTTATACAGCTCAAGCCACCTGCCTAGGTAATGGTGTTGCTCACAATGGGCTATATGACTTCCTACATCAATTAACAATCAAGATAATTCCCACCCCATACACATGCCCACAGGCTAACTTGATCTAGGTAATTTCTCAATCAAGATTCCCTTTTCATGTGACTATTGGCCGGAGGTGCCAGTTAAAGTTAACTAGGAGATGCACTTAGCTAGATTTCATGACTACATGTTGAATGCCCTGTCTACTACCCTTATCCTACTCTTTCTTCTGTCACATCTGTAACCATTCTTCCAGGAATAAAGATGTTCTAAAGAGACATTCTGCCCTTCCTTTCAGTTGTCAGACTATTGAAACAGTGGACCCCAAGAAATTGTAATTTACCTAGGAATCTCATGCTGGGAGAAGGAAAGCATTAGGATTTGGTACTAGTCAGAGAAAGAACTGGTCTTCCTAGAAGAGATGTTACACATTACTGGTCACCTTATGGGAGAAACTGGAGCCCAAACAAGGGTGATGGTTTGGACCATGCTTTGAACAGATCTACTAAGTTAGGCATGCCTCTGGCTTTCTATTTAAACCTAAACCTCCTGTTCCATTCCCAAAGATGCATGTGGGGTAGCGGGGTTATCACTGGATCTCTTTGTTCCCTTTCCAATATGGCCACATTGAATGACCCTCCTTTCTCTGCCTTTCACTACTTACTGGTATCTTTAATTAGTCTATTGAAGATGAGTGGCTGAACTTGATTAACTGGGCTTCCAGAGCTCAGGCTCTGATCCTAACAACTCTGGTAATAGGACCACACACACTCATTATGGGAGGAAGAGGGCCAGCTGGAACCCCTGTGCTAATGCCGTTGAAGTCTGCTGGGGGCTGGGTGTCTCATTCTTTCTGGACCACGCCTCACTCACTACCGATTTGCTTGTAGCCTTCTCATTGACCCTCCCATGTACTATATTTAGCACTGTCAGGGACCAGACATGTTTGTGAAGCCACTAAGAAATGTAAAGACGTCAGTGCTGGAAAAAATGAGCGATCTGAATTGAAAGGTGGAAATGTCAACCAGACACCACACTGACTCAGAGGTGAGGTGACACAAAGACACTGAAGCAAAACATCTGCCTGTTAAATTCACATCACAAGCAGCCAAACACATCTCTGTAGAAATATTTTGCTAGCAGCCCCCACAGTATCCACTGTGGATGGTGACATGTTTGATGGAACGAGGCCAACAGACACAGTTGGAGGATGCTGTAATCCTTGAATGGCAGAGGGTATGGAAACTTCAGAATGTAATTTCAGAAGTCAGGAGATGACCCATGAGCTCCCAGACAGATGGTTCCAAGCTTTCTCAAAGTTCACTGTGCATAGCTGAGCTACCAGCAATATTACAGGCACAGTGAGTGTCCTTCCTGTCTGCAGTGAAGATTTGGCCAGACAAGAGAATTTTTTTTTTTTGTCATTCTTTATTTTTACTGCATGTATTTGTCTGCTGTGTGTGTGTGTTCATTTGTGCATGCATGTTTATATGTATGTAGACTGACCTGTATGTGTGTGGTACATGTGCTGGTCTGAGGTTGATATTGGCTACCTTCCTTAATTGCTTTCCAATTTATTTACTGAGGCAAGGGCTCTTGCTGAAATCAAAACCCCTTAATTTTTGACTAGGTTAAATAGCCAGCTTGCCTCAGGGATCCCCTTTCTCTGCCTCACTACTACTGGGATTATAGGTGGTCTACCACACCTGATCAGCTTTACGTGGGTTCTGGGGGTCTGAACTCAGTCCTCATGCATGAGCAGCAAACACTTTGTCATCTACTGAGCCATTTCTTCAGGCCAGTATTGTCATTCTTAAGGCAACTCTATCCTGGAGTCTCTGTCTTCTCAAAGACCTGCTTGTCACTACTGCAAAATAACCTCTATAAACCCACATGCAGTCACAGAGAGGGGCTTGTGGTCACCTTTTGAGGCTGTTCCTCTGTAGCCCATCCATGGCTCCAGCTGATGACTTTGGGAACAGCACAATAGAATGTGTGAAAGTTGGTAATATGCAGAGCAAACCAATGTGCACCTGGAACTATGGCCTAATTGTATATTCAGAGGTTTGGAATTTTAATGGTCTCTGAGAGATTTCCTAAGCAGGAAGAAAGAAATGTTAATGAAATGCAAAATCATTATTGTTTGGACAGATCACTCACCACAGGAGTCTGTCTGCTGCTCTTCATAGGCACTGCATAGGGACACGGGTACAGCTTGGCCTCATGGGTATACTATGATATCTTAGACCCAATATGGAAGACTTGTGACTGTTGGTTATCAGAAGCAGTATCTTATGACTAGAGCTCCAGAGGTGGCATTAAACAGAGATCCCTAGGAAGAAATACCAGCTAGCATGTGCCAGATGAACTCTATCACAGTTACAGAGAAGTGGGTCTGCTCCCTGCTTCTCCCTCAGTCCAGAGGTGCCTCATTCCAGTCCTCTGACCCTCAGCGCCTTCTGGCAGGCTGTCAGGATGGAGGATTCAAGAAGGTGCACCCTCAGCCCCAGAGCACTGCTTCCCTATGTTGCAGGCTGGGGCTCTGCATTCTCAGACTCTTAGCTTCCTTATCCAAAATGCTCTAAAGGTTGATTTTTTAGCAATTTGGGGGGAATTATTTGAAAGTACCTTTGGTTAAAATCATTTTAAATAACTGTGTTCATTAGAGCTGGACCCTGCCCCATACCCAGGTATTCTCTGCATTTTTTACCAGTTGTAATTTTCTCTAATGGTCTCTACTGCAAAGAGAAGTGTGATGAAGGGTAGGAAGTCCACTTACCTTGGGTATAAGAATAAGTATTATAATGTAGTTTGGGAATATGCTGGTTTAATAGAGTGGTGGTTGTAGGTTCTCCTACAAGACCTCGGTAGTCCTAGGTGGGTTGGCTAGGCTTCCAATACCAGACATGATGTCTCTCCTGTAGAGTGAACCATTAGTCCAATTAGACTGCTGTTGGCTGCCATTAAGATATGAGTGCCACTATTGCACTGTTAAAGAGATAACTTGCTATGATAACTCTTCTGTGGAATATTCTGGAAAAGCAGCACCTTTTCCCACAGTCTTGGCTTTTCTCTAACAGATCATAATTGACTCTTAATAAGGGTTTAGAATCCTGTTGTGATTTACCCTGGAAATCATCTCCAGCCCTGAACTTTTATCCTCCTACAGAGAGCCCAGAGGATGAGCCTAAGACATCTCCAGACAAGAATTTGTCCGAGTTCCCCAGTGCCTATCTTGTTTCACTTAACAGGAAGTCAGCAGCTGGAAGGATGAGTGTTATAGAGAACAATAATCAATTGTAGAAAACCCACTATGATTCCTTCTTCCTTCTTCCATTTCCTCCTTTCCAAATCCATTCCTCTTGTTATTTCAACCCGTTTAACAGTAGCATATGAAGATATGCAGGAGAGAGTTCTCACTCAGAAACAGGCTAGTATGCAAAGTCATGTTGTAGGTATTTCCCTTCTAGAGAACTGATTTCTCTATTTGGAAATGGGAAAAAGAATTACCAGTCCCAGCCTGTACACATATAGGCAGGACTACATGGGCTCAATGGGGTTTTAAAAATGAAAAGAGAGAGAGAGAGAGAGAGAGAGAGAGAGAGAGAGAGAGAGAGAGAGAGGGAGCATATGTAGTTGGGACAGAAAGGTGTTGTGGGGGATAGAGGAGGAATTGGAGGGGAAGGAATGGAGGTTTAATCAGAGTACATTATATGCATGTCTGAAATTCTCAATTGAAAGAGAAGAATTACCACCCAAGGGATATTTGTAGGATGTAAATGTAAAATATGAAATTGATATTTTAGGAAGAGGAAGGTGGGAGAAGAGAAGATAGAAATATGTAGCAGATAGGTTACTATGTGGCTCAGCAAAGAAGACAAGGAGGCATTTTCATAGCTGCAAACCCTGCCAGCCCTCAACAGAGAGAACCACTATGGTGGCAAGTGCAATCCTGGACAATAGAACCTCGATCATCTGATCTCAGGGATTTTTATTGACACAGAAGCTCCGCAGGTATTGATAGCATGTGCAGATCATAAGGAATCAAACTTTTTATACCTAAAGCCAACACCTGCAGATAATGCAAAATGCTGAGGCCCAGGTAGCCCTTACACCAATAATACACAAAACAACCATTTTAAACATAACTTGAAGTAAACTGCAACAGAAGTAGAAGAAAGGGAGGAGAAAAAGGGAAAGGAGAAAGGAAACCTTGAAGAGAGTACCTAGAGTTTAGCTAAGGTTCTGTAGTCTTCTTGTGTGGCCACTGGACAGAACCTGTGGGTACTCTGCAAATGGTCAGAGTAGGGGCTTCTATAGAAACCTTCCCTCCAGAAGGCTGAAATCTTGTGAGTGTTGATCCTGTTAAGTCACTCAGGCTTCCACCAGTGATTTTAGTGTTCTGCATTTTAAAGGCTGTAAGCATTTTCAGAAACTGGCAGAAGGACTCAAAGGATGGAAATTTGAAGATGATGTTACCACACTAGGAAAACCCACTGGCTGTTTTCTTGAGGAGATAGATTCTGGAGAGTGTGTCTACATTCCAATTCATGTTCCCCAACCTGTTTCTATGAAGGATAATGTCTAAACTAGACATTGTGCTTTGTGCTGAGGGAGACTCATAAAGAAACAAGTAGATTTTCAGGTGGTGGGTGTGGAAGCTGTTAGAATGTGGCTAGGAGCTATTCCATCCGGAGGAGGTTTATGGATCAAGGAATCAGCCTGAAGTCTATCCCTTAGGCTTGTTCTTAAGCCATCCTTAACACAGTCCCTCCTTCACAGTGGTTGGTTCATCAGGGATGAGTCAGACTCTTCTTGGGGAGCTCAAGGAAACCCACGTCTCTGGTTTGGTCCCCTCAAGCCTTTCAGAATTCTCTTGGCCCACTCAGAGGTTGAGGCTGCTTCCATTCAAATGACTCTGCCATCTTCAGAGCCAGTCTCCATTGCTCCCCATCACTCTTCCATCCTGCTCTGGTGCTACATCCATATTCTTCTTCTCCAGTGTTTCCTAGAGTAACCATCATGTATTCATCCTAGCCTGAAGTCTGCTTCATGAAGAACCACACTGGGCAACCAAATAATCCCAATTTGAGTCTTGTCTGACTTGAGTGCCAAGAATTCCACAGTTTCAGAAATCCAATCCCACACTAACAGGGGCAAACAATCACTATCGTCCAGGGGTTCTCAATCTGTGGGTTGCAATCCCTCTGGAGGGTCAAACAACCCTTACACAGTGTTTACCTAAGACTATGTGCATAATATATATTTACATTATGATTCATAACAGTAGCAGAATTATAGTTATAAAGTAGCAATGAAAATAATTTTATGGCTTGGGGTCACCAGAACATGGGGATCTGTATTAAAGGGTTGCAGCATTAAGAAAGTTGAGAACAACTGCTATAGACCCCAAAAGATCTAAGACAGGGAGCAAATACCTTTCAGGTTTCTTGTATGTGTGTAATGGGGAGAAGCTAGACATCACAGAAGGGACTTGGGGATTTGGATGAAATGGAATTTTAGGCTTAAAAAAAGCATTTAAATCTCTTCAGGGTGTATCTACCCTGGCATCCCTAAAGATACTCTGATAAAGTTTAAACTGCTAGCTAAATATGGTAAGCTGATCACGTAAAAAAAAAATTCAATGTAGCTGATTAATATAGTCAGGTTAGTACAACATGAGAATGGACTGGTGTCTCTAAGGTAGGCATTAGAATGGGGGCAGCTGATATCCAGATTGGAAGTGAATTTTGAGTCTGATGAATTACACCACAGGGATAAGTATTGGTGGGTCATTCTCATATTAAAGAGGAATCCTTGAAACTCAAGATTATTCCTGCCAAGAGCATCATGAATGTCTACTGTGTACTACATATGTCATAGGAGCTACAGATAAAAAGAAGCTCTGTATAGAAAGACAGTCCTTGCTCACAGAGGCTTATCAGGTCAGTAGTGTCAACCTCAGCATTATGGGTGGTGGCTGCTTGTTTTGGGGTTCATGTTCATGCTGTGGGTGATGAGGGATTGGAAGAACATTATTTTTATTATTGTTCAGCCTGAAAAAAACCTGTAAGGTCTTCAGAATCTTGAGTGAATACTTGACAAGAGAGTCAGGATGGGCTTCTCACTTGAGCAAGCACCATTAGTGGGAGAAAAGGTATTTGGTGGCACAGAATGGTGGGCTGTTGGCTATTACATAAGCCAACCACAGCTATATCAATTTTCAGGATAGAAAAAGAAGGAAAGTTCAAGAATAGGTATCAAAGCTAGGGAGATCTGTGGCTTTGTTTTCTGAAGGTTCTTAGATGTAGCTATGGTCTGAATGTCAGTGAAACCTCAGGTCCCAAGGAACAAGTCTTTGTTTTCCCAGTGTGTTGGTGTGAGATAAAGGCTTTGGGAGATATAAGGCTATGAAGGTTTGCTCTCACAAGTAGGATTTGTGCTATTGTGAAAGGAATTCCTAAGAAATCTCCTACTGAATTGCCACTGTGGAAGGAGACAGTGAGAAGAGGCTGCAGCTAGAAGGACCTCCAGCATGCTGTCTTGATCCATCAGGAACTGCAAATAGAAAGTCATTTCTGTAATTTCTGGAGGCTGGGAAGTAAAAGATCAAGGAAAATTCACTTTCCATGAAAGACTACTTTCTGGTTTACAGACAATACCTTCTACCCATCCTCTCTGAATGAGGGAGGAAAGGCAGCTAGCTTCCTGCAACCCTTTTTATAAAGACTTTTTAAAAATCATTCCATCCAGAGGCATGCTACATAATGATCTCATCTCCTCCCAGAGGGCCCACTTCCTAATACTCTCCCATTTGGGGGTATTATTTCAACATATGTGTGCTGACTGGATACGAGCAACCTGAACACAGGAGGAGGCACAAACAGGGCTTTGGTATATTGTAGACTCAAGAGAACAAGGGAAGACTCTTGTGAACAGAATGGAGGGGGGTTCAAGGTTTTACATTGGGAACATCTTTGTGTGGGGCAATTGAGATAAAGGCTAGTCTAGACATGGGCTGTAGAGGAGTCATCCTTAAAGTAGGAAAGAATGGTAGACTTGTAGAAAATGCATTCAGGGAAAGAAACACTTTTGATACCAATGGCTATGGAAAGTCAAAATGTCCCTATCATACCAGAAAATAATGCATAACAAACGAATATTAATATGCTTCTTTTGGAGTAGCTAGATATTACTAACATGTGTGTGTACATGCATGTGCATGTGAAGAGTTAAGGATAGCCTTGGGTATCTTTCTCAATCAATCTCTGACTTTATTGTATTTTAAGACAGAGAGAAAGTCTCACTGAATCTGAAGATTGTGGATTGTTTAGACTGGATGACCAACAAGGCATAGGGTTCCTTTTGCCTCAGCCTGCTCATCTCTGGGGTCACTGGCTTGCACCTCACATGAGTTTTTGTTGTTGTTGTTTTTCTGTTTTTGTTTTCGATACATGGTCTCACTCTATGCAGTTCTGAATGGCTGGGAACTTACCGTGTAGATTAGCATAGCCTTAAACTCACAGAGATCCTCCTGCCTCTGCCTCCCAGGTGTTGTATTAAAGGTGCATGTCATCATTCTGGCTTTGATTTTATTTTTACATGGGTGGTGGGATGGAACTCAGGTTTTTATGCTTGTGCTGTGAGCACGTCACAGGTTGAGCCATGTCCCCAGTTATCACTGTTGATTCCTTAAGACCGATACTCTGCTGCGTTTGTTTTTCAGCTGGATAAAGGCTTGGGACCAACTAAATTTTATGCAGCTCGGAAGAAATTTAAGGTCAACTTTACTTGCCTCTTTATTACTCTGTACATCACTGGAGAATCTACAAGCACTGCCTAGAAAATAGATATTCATGTGTTTTCTGAGTGTAGTGAGGTTTTAACAGTCCTATTTGCTATATGCAATATGCAGCTAATAATTGTGCCCAGAGGCAAGCAGCTGGCACAACACATTCACAGTGTAGAGCAGACACATCCTTGTGATCAAATCATACTGGGTAAGGTCAAGGTTGGTGTTCTTTGTTTTTGCTTCAGCAGAACAAGAGATATATTCCTAAATACACACATCACAGTGCCCTTACATGATTATGAATGCATGACTTATTCCCATTCGGTGTATTTAGAGTTCCCTTAAGACATTCTCTTGGAATCTCAGGCCCCCATATGGAGCATTAACACTATGTGGGAAGATGGCTCAGTGGGTAGCAGCACTTGCCATCAAGCCTGATGCCTGAGCATGATTGCTAAGGATCCACATGGTAGAAGAATATGGAGATTCCTGACCTCTGACCTCCACATGAGTACCATGGCATGTGTGCAGCCGCATACATATACATATACACAAATTAACATGAAACATTTTAAAAGAGTGCTAAGCCCTCTGATGTACCTCATGTGTACTTGTTTGGTTTCTCCAGAGCCTTCTATAATTAAAAAAAATTAATATTTTTTCCATATTGTGGCTTCAAAATTGATGACTAAGGGTGGGAAAACAAAGGTTGTTTAGAACTACTTAGAGAATAAGCAGCAGGGCCTGGTTCAAAACATGATCAAACCTAAATGTTTTGTTGCCTGCTATAAACTTTCACCATGGTCAGTCTCTCTAATTATGCAAGATTTTTCTTGGATGAAGAAGTTTAAAATTTGGTAAAAAATGTCTAAGAATTCAATCCACATGTCCATCTCTATAGTGTCAGGAAGGAAGACTTGTCCAAAGTGAAGCTGAGTAGAGGAACCCATGGGGGAAGAGGACAAATGCTGTGTGCATTGTTTTGGGTAATGGAGTGGTAGTCACTTGCATTCATTTTGTTTTAGCTTCTACTCTTCTACTGCCAAACCAAATTATGGCCAAAACAAGGACCTCCATAGTGCCTTCTGAAGTACCAGCTGGAAGAAGCCAATGGAACAAAGCTCTGTCGCCCAGATAATTGGGCATCAAGCCTCTGTTATAGTAACTGAACGAGTATCTTGGAGTAATTTTTTGCTGCACCCATGTGTTACACACTCTAGTTGACACAGGTTACAATTATCTGCTGTCTATTAGCCCTCATCATCTTAGTCCATCCTCTGGACGATGGGAGTGCCTGGAAAAGGAATATTCTTCATATACTGTTTGATGTTCTTCTTCTATATTCAGGGGCATATAGAATATTTTTAAGAATAGGCTGTGAAGATTATATGCCATTGCTCAAAATTTTTACTGGTTTTCCAACATTCTTAGTTTTAACTCTTTCTGTAGGCTCTATCTCCAGCATCTTCATTCTCTGATTCCCCCCTCTCTATACATCTTTCCCACATTTTGTTTCTTTCCCATCATATCATAATTCCTGCTGTTCAGTGGTATGTTTCATGAGCAGCTCTGCAGGAAGAGTGTACGCATATACATTCATTAAAAATTTACAATTTTCAAATTATAAAATATGCTTTATTACTTTTTGAGATTATAATTTAATTACAACATCTTTCCCTTCCCTTTCCTCCCTCCAACCCTCCCATATGTCCTTCCCTGCTCTCCTTCAAATTCATAGCCTTTTGATTACTAATTGTTATTGCATGCATAGATACATATATTCCTAAATACAACATATTCAATCTGTATAATGCTACTTGTATTTGCATTTTCAGGGCTGACCATTTAGCACTGAAAAATTGCAGCCTTCCTCAATTGTTTATAGTTCTTTGTGTAGGCTTGAGGCCTCTTGGGCTTCTCTCTGTTCAGTTTGGCACAGTCATTGGTGTTGCTTTTGTTCATTTCATATTGGTGAGACACTATTGGTATAGCTTCTGCTACTACTAGGATACACAACCTCACAGAAAACTCCCTGATGTTCTAGCTCTAACAATCTTCTCACCACCTCTTCTGCAATGTTCCCTGAGCCTTAGGTGCAGGAGCGTTTTGTAGATGTAACTGTTGGGACTGGAGTCTACAACTCCGCATTTCAATTGGTTATTGTTTTCTTTAGTAGACACCTTCTGTTACAAGGAGAAACTTCCTTGATGAGAATTGAGGGCTACACTTCTCTGTGGGCATAAGGATAAATGCTTATATATTGCTGATGGGGATTATGCTGGTTTAGTAATTTGGTGATTGTAGATTCTCCTCCAATACCCATGACTTCATTAGCACTGAGTAGTTAGCTAGGTTTCTAGTACCAGGCATGGTCTCTTTGTTGTTGAGCAGGTCCTGAATCCAATTAGAGAGCTATCATTTACTGCCACTACTGAACCCCTAGAGTTATTGTGCCATGATGGTGTTATAGCTAGGTAGAACTGTTAGAAACTTGCATGACACTTTCTGGTACCATAAAGGGAGGAGGCTTTCAGAATATTTCAAGCTCAAGGTGTTCAGGCCCTGTTTGTAAAATACATGATATTTTAGCAGTAGGATTTACCTTCTACCTCTAGGGATAACCAAAATAGAAAATATACAAAATACCAATTTGTAACTCCCATTTTGACAATTGACCCTCCCAGAATGCTTTTATTGCATTAGACAAATATTTGGTCACCAAATTGTACATGCAATAAAATGATGATTTGAGAAAAACAGTTCACAAATAAATGTCTGATTGCCACCTTGATTCCACAGAAAAATTAAGACACCTCCAAATGAGTGTGTTTCCAGCATGATACTGTCATCTAGAAAACAAGGAAGATAAAAGCAATCTAACAAAGATATAAATGGGAATTCCACTAGTTTGTCAAGGAGATGGGTGATTGCTACATGATATGAGTTTTTAATTACTAGAGAAATAATGGTGTGTGTGTGTGTTTGTGTGTAATGTATTTATCTCTCTGTGTGTTATCTGTATATCTGTGTGTGTCCCTGTCTCAGTATCTGTGTGTGCATGTCTATGTGTGTCCCTGTGTGTGTCTTTGTGTGTGTGTGTATTTGTGTGACCGTGTGTGTTTGCATGCATGTTCATGTGACAGCTATTGACTTATAAATGTTTAAGTATGATAAGTATTATTTTATTTTTTTATCCATTACTTTAAATCTATGTTATCAACAGAACCATGAAATAAGCTCTCACTTATGAATTTAGGCTATTTTTATTGTATAAATTCTCCTACCTTGGTTCATTTCCCTGTCATACTGTTCAGTGTGGTATTGGGAAAGGAAATACAATAAGAAACATGGTGTATGGTATTTTTTTTTTTACCACCAAACACAACAGACACAATATAAGGATCACAGAATCCACAGAAGTGGATTCTAGAAAAATAATTGGAGAGTGACTATTTTATTACCTTTGTTCTTAATATAATTTATTTAATTGCAATTGAGCATGATACTAAATATATTACAAACATATTTAATTATCATCATTTTTAAATGATGGCACTTGACATCTGGCTTACAGAATGGCTGAGAATTTAACCATGGCCTCTTGCAAGGCATTTGCAGCTGATGTAAAGCTCCATGTCTCAGCTCTGAGTGCCTTGAATTCCTTCCTTACCCTTTTGCTAGAAAGCTGCCCTTCATATTTCACTGAAGAGTTTGGTTAACCAGGCATGGGCCCCTTGATTCTCTGAGCCGTTCTACTTATCCCTTTCTCTCTTCTGGGATTTGAATCATTCTTGTTAGATGATTTAGCAAACTTATATTTTGATACCTCAGCATTTATAAATAATGCTTACATCTACTTCCACATTTGTGGTTCAGTTCTGTGCTGAACTGAAAGAGCTATATCATGTCCTCCTTGTAGCTTAGAAAATCTACAGACATTTTCTCAACTCTTCTGTCCAAGTGGGAGATACAGAGATGATACTGAATTCAAGGTTTTGGAGTCTCAGAAAGGTTTTCAATTTTAGCATAAACGTTTGCTGCGGTGAGACTGAGGAAGAATCATAGGATTAATGCCATAAGAGAGATCTTGCCTTTGAAATGCATGGTGATTTAAGTGCTGATTAGCAATTATTACTATTAAGTACACAGTGTAAAAATTGTAAAATGCTAGTTTGTCAAAGATGGTTTTCCGTGCTTTTAAAATTGCCACAAGTATGGTGATTTTTCATCCCATATAAGAGTGAGTCTACCTATGTGGGGAATTAGAAAGGAAAAACCTTTCTAGATTTTAGGCAGCCTGGGACTTCCCTCCTAACTCTGTATTTTCTCTTTCTTAACTTCTCTCAGCTACTATATGCCTCTTGCTGGGACTTTGTGAGCATCACTCAAGTTCTCTAGTGCAAATTGCAGTAACTTCCCACCACTTTGCTTCGCTGAGTACCGTGAGATATAGCTCTTAGATTGAACCCTCTTATGGGTCAGTCTGAAGCCCAAGGGTTGATCCTCTGAGCCATGCCTGCATCCTGTAGCTGCTTCTTCCGCAGGGAGGTTGAGGGTGAGCAGCTCAGGCTTCCAGGCTTTGGGAACAACTGAAAATCTGGGATTGTGAGACTTCAGGGCTACCCAATGACCCCAGAGCACCTTAGATACTTTTGCTGAGGAAGATTTAGTCTTAGTTCCCCCTGTAATTTTTTTTTAACTAGGTACAAAAATACCTACTGATTGCTTAAGCTTTTGCATTGTGATTTTCCTAGTGATTGAAAAGGGGACAGTAGGATTTAAAACTTCAAGCCTTCATGAATATGGTTATAATCACATAACACGACACTTGTGTGTTCCTGGCTCATCATGTGACACTTCCTGGACATTCAGAAATGCCCCTTTCTTCGTTTAGAGGAAAATTTTTTTACAGAGCTCATTGTGTAGTTAAAGAGGATTTAATGCCAGCCATTAGACATAAAAGAAGATGAACACGCAGATAAACCTATAAACATGGGAAGCTTAACCACAAATGCAGTTTTTATTTTCCTGAGGGTGGAGTCATTACCCTGGGATCCCTCTTGGCAATGCTTCTGGCTAAAATCTGACTGTGGTAGCAAACATGTTAGGGAGATAGTAAGTGGGCTGGCTCCTGGGTTTGAATTCTATTTGCTGTGTGATACTATATAAGTTTGGCCTCCACGAGCTCCCATGTTCTCCACTCTAGGTAAGATTATGGATAATGATTATCTCTTGGGGGTTACTAGGAGTCAAGAATGTTGAATGAGAGACACCTGTAAAGGTATCTGACTGTACTGTGACACCCATGTTTATTTCATCCTGTAGTGTATTCAACAGGGTTTCAGTTGGGGAATTGAGCCAGCAGATGACAGCATTGACATCTGAGTATTTCCTGAGCCTTTCTAGGTACATATAACAAACTCTCCTTCGGAGGTTCCTTGAAAGCCCCAACAATGAGTAAACTTGAAATTTGGTCACAGAGAATTGAGTCGCAGCCTCTCTGTGTAACAACCTGTGCTCCATCCACAGAGGACATAGCTACTGTTGCTGCCCCTGCCCCTGCCTTCCTGGGGGAAATCACAGTTTAGACAAGCCAGGGGTGATATGGCTGGGAAAATGTAGGACAAAGCCTCACTACTGCCCTGTAGTCGTTGCCACAAAAAACTTTCCTTTTGTTCTTGTCCCCAGTCTCACATTGTACAGATAATCATCCCTCTACAAAGGCAGTGAGCCTGCCTAGAATTTCATAATGTAGCTTTGTGATTTCATGCTGTGTTGTGTAGAGTGACTACAGGCTTGAAGCAGTGACAATGGCATGAAGGCAGCAACAATAAGATCAATTGTCTCTCTCTTTTTTTTTTCAGTATTGTGGTGGTTTGAAAGAAAAAGGGCTACCATAGGCTCATATGTTTGAATGATTGGTCATTGGGAAGTGGAACTACTTGGGAGGGATTATGAGGTGTGGTCTTATTAGAGGAAGTGAGTCATATGGAGTGGGCTTCAAGCTTTTAAGGGCCCATGTCAGGCCCAATGACTCTCTTCCTGCTGCCTGCAGATCCAGATGTAGAACTTTCAACTATTTCTCCAGCATCATGTCTGCCAATGTGCTGCTATTCTCCCTGCCAAGATAATGCACTAAGCCTCTGAAACTGTAAGCCAGCTCCAATTAAATGGTTTCTTTTATAGGAGTTGCCATGGTCATGGTGTCTCTCTATAGCAATAGAACACAAAGACATTAATTTATATTCTAAGGAATGTCAGCAATAGAATACACCTTTCTGTGCAGCAGTAATTTGTTGACCTAAGTTCTAAGCAATCACTCTTGCTTTTGACTTGCAACCCAATGTGTCATCTACAAATTAACAGAGTTTTAGGATACCTGGATTGTTTTCCTGTTTGTAGCTGTGACAAATTGCCCAAGTAAAGCAACTGAAGGGAAGAAGAGCTTTTGGCGTCTGCTTTCAGAGGATTTGATCTGTAGTTTAGTACCACATGCTCAAACAGAACACCACAGTGAGAATAGCTATTCTAGGAAGTTCTTTAGCTTCAGATCATGGGGACAGGAAGCAGCAGAGTCACACAGGAAGGGATTGGGGCAAGGTGTGTTCCCCTAGAGGAGGATATATCTCACATGAGGTGCTTCTTTCAACCAAGCCCTACATTCCACAATTCCACTGCCTTTTAGATTATACTTGAATTTTGCATATATATATATATATATATATTAAAGCATTGGTCTAAATCAGAGCTTCAATGGCTTCTAAAACTAGATTCATGGACAAACACTGAAGTGTATTTTTCTAGTCTCCTAGTGGTTGTCTTTTAATCCAGTCAAGTTGGCAGTCAACACTAACCAGCTCAATGTCTTTTACTAAACATTTAGACAACACCACACAGTACTCATTAGAAGTTTCCTTGGAAATTACTTTTAAGAACTTTCAGCTGTGTAGTTTCTGCCACCATCAGAAAGAGACCCATCAATATGGGCTTTTCTTCGGAGTAAATCCTTGATGAACTGGAGCTGGGGCCTCACTTTCTCTACTGCTCTCCTCATCTGCCCTGGTGATCTCAGATATCCTTAGTTGAGAGGCTTCAGCAAAATAGCAGTCATAACACAGTTATAACATATAACATAGGGGAAACATGAGGAAACAAACTGCCTTCCACCCCAGTTGCCCTGCTGGCAGCTTCATGTGAAGTAAAAGATATGAACTGTGAGGTCTAAAATAGTGATGGGTCCAAAGCTTCGAAGTGTGCTGTTTCCATTCATAAATGCAGATACTCAGTCATAAGACTCTTTCACAAATTCACAGACTATATTCAACACTGGAAATTTTCCTGATTTTTATTTGTTTTAAATCCTAAAGTCATTACGTGTTGTAATTGCATTGGGATATCACACTGTACTCTAGAAATAGCTACAACTAACTAGTGTAGTGGTTTTAATGTGATAGGTTTGGACACTTGCTCTCCAGCTGATGATGCTGTTTGGGAAGGTTGTAGAATCTTACTTTTCACTCTCAGCCTCCAAGTGTGGGTGCACCATGACCAGCTGCCTCAGGTTCATGCAACCATGCCTTTTTGCCTTGATAGATGACATCATAGATAGACAGATCCCCTCAAATTGTAAGCTATAATACACTCTTCCTCCGTTAAGCTGCTTCTTCTCAAGAGTTTGGTTACAACAGCAAGAAAAGTAGTTAATACAACTAACAAATGTTAGTTTAAAATACTCTAATGAACCAACTAAGAGACTTGTGATCATAACTGATTACTAAAAGGTGATATTATTGTGGAGGGGAAGAAGTTAGTCGGAAGTGACCCATCTCAGGTGTATGCTATAGTAAGTACCCCAGGATTGTCTGCATTGTAGACTAGTTGTACATCTCTGGAAAGCAGGGGTCAGGTCTGAGGCTATCTCTGTTTCCCTGTGGCAGAATGGTGAAGGACTCACTCAAAGTGATTAATTAGATAGTTGTGTGTGGAATCAATAGTGGCATGATATACTCACTCAACTAATGTATTTGAGTGCATTCTATGTGCATTCTATTCATGGGGAACCAGGAGGAAGGGAAAAAGGAAGAAAAGGAGTGGGAAGGGAGGAGGGCAAAGGGAAGAAATAAAAGGGGCTGTAAGTAGGAAATAGCGTTTCTTCTGTCCAATTCCATCTGCAGGTACAATATAGACTCTGGACCTCAGAAGAGTGAGGTTGGTTCCTGAATCTTAAAAAATGTTAGAGATTGTAGTTAGGACCAAAGAAGCAACAAGTTATATCTGTATGGAACAGCCTCTCAAGAGTAGCAAGTTTGCACCTAACACCCACCACTGCCCCGACAGGAAACACGTATACCCTCCCCTTGACAAGCCAGCAATTTAAAATGCAAATAATTCAAGCATTTCATTAATAAAATCTGTTCTCATAAAAATTAATTCATGTAAGTAGTATGACCTACACATATACACATACATATATGCATTATACTTATTAAATGAAAATATTTAAGTAATAACTAGCTAAGCTCTCTCTTTAGCTTTCATTTAATTTAGGAATTGCTGGAAAGAACTTAGGTTCTTGCAGAACCGTAGAAGATTCACATACAGCCTTTGCAAGCTCAGCTTTCTGTATAATTACATATATATGTGATACATCATAACAGAGTACATACAGGTTAAAATTTCATGTGCAACAAAGCCCAGAGTACCTTAATGTGGTTTAAGTTCTTTTTTCTCTCATGTATTACAGTTCTTCAATAATATTCTACCCTAGAAACTGATTCTGTAGGTGTGTGTTTTATGTGTATAATTTATGTGTTTGTGTGTATATTTGGTATGTATATGGTACCTGTGTTTGTGTGATATGTGTGAAGGGGTAGTAGTGTGTGTGTGTGTGTGTGTGTGTGTGTGTGTGTGTGTGTATGTATGTATATGTAAAGTCTACGTACTTTTGCATGGTTGGATGATTTATATAATGTGTGTGTGTATAAAGTCTATGTATTTTTGCATGATGAATGTGTGATTTATATTGTGTGTGAGTATGTTGAGTACATGTTGAATACATGTGGTATTCAAGTATTTGTGGTCTGCATATGTCTTCATGTGTGTGGCCTGTGTATGTCTGCATGTGTGTGGTATGTGTATGTCTGTGATACCCGTAGGCATGTAACACTTAATTGTATGTCTGAATTTTTATTTTTAACTTCTCATGTTTTTTTTTTTCCTTTATGTAACCAGATTTTGAAAGAGACACATATAAGATGTTATTCCAGAATTTCTTGAGTCACAAGTGCAGCTGGAGTTGGGAAGGGGGCATCCATGCTGTGGGGATGAGGTAGGAGAAGGCTTGGTGGCTTCTCCATAGGAGCCTTAGGGGGGTGGGTGTCAGCCAGCCCTGTTTCATTTGCAAAGTATCTCCAGCAGCCCCTAAGCTGGAGAGCTGGATCTCCTGGCACAGTGACCTGATTGGTGGACTGTGAAAATGAGCAGAAATGTACAATCTCTGCATCTGAGAAACCAGGCTGCATGGATAACAGATCCTCCCAATTCCACAGAGATGTTCTTCTGCTATATTTGGTTAGCTTTTAAAAGCCTTTTAACTGCACAGTTTTACAAAGGGGGGAAACTGACATTATTTAAAAGACTCTTGCTTAATATTCCTTTAAAAATTGTGAGTTCTCAGATGGGTCCTATAAATACATCAATAAATTTAACTATTGTAGTGATAAGAAGGAAAAACATGTTTTTAAAAATAGGAAAGGGTGACTTTCAGTTGTACTTTGTTAATGAAAAATGTAGTAGTATGCCTACTATGGTGGTTCAGGAAAGAAGACAAGGAGACATATTCATAGGTCCAAACCCTGCCAGACCTCAACATAGGGAACCAATGTCCTGGCCAATGCCACACTCCATAGTGGAACCCCGAGCATCTCAGCTCAGGTGTTTTTATTCCTTCAGAACACTTCAGGTATTTTATTGATAGCACATGCTGATCATCAGCAATTAAACAACTGCCACAGAAATCCAACACCTGCAAACAATACAGAATGCCCTAGATAGCCCATCACCCAACAGTGCATAAAACAGTTTCAAACATAACTAAAAATAAACTTCCCCAATAGAAAAACATACACATGATACAAATAGGTTATATGACTAGGATTATGTGTCAGTATTAGAGGGAGTCACATACAAAGCTCATCTCAATAACCAAACCAAATCTGTGGGGTGGTTTGTTATGTTGATGATTCCAGAGAGAGCAGAGAATGCTGGTATTCTGACTTCTACTTGGCTAGAGGGCTTCTGTGGTCTGTAGTCTGATGCACAGCCCTGTGCTCTGCTTCCGCCTCATGCTTGCCACAGGCACTGGGACCTATTCAGAAAAGTCTAATGGTTCCAGGAAGCAGGAATGCCTCATTCCAACCATCTGTTGTAGCTAGAGGATGAGGGTAAGGACTTGACCTTCCTCCTGCCCAGACTCTGGTAACCATGCATATCTGTGGCAGCGAAATGCCAGGGCTCCTGCCTACAGTGGAGTTCTCATCACCATAGCAGATGTGTCTTATCAGGACCTGCTTGTAGACAGGTTTTCAGGAAAAAGCAAAACAAAACAACAAAACAAAACAAAAACAAACAAACAAACCAAAAAACCTGTTTAGTTTAACTAGGTGGCTTTTTTTTTTAAACTAAGCCTTGGCTTCCACAACAGCAGGGGGTCCTGGACCAGTAGGAAGAATCTCTGGTTGAAACCTTCTTATGGTTTGGCTTTTTTTTTTCACCACTGCTAAAGGGCAAACATGCAACCTCTTCCATAAATCTCAAACACAACATCTTGAGCTTCACAGACATACAACACAGCTACCAGAAAACTCAGTTTGTGAAACAGGATGCTACCTGTGGTGGGAGGTAGCATCAGCTCCATGATCAGGAAAAGCAATGAGAACCTTGCTTTTTCCTGCTCCCAGTTGAACTTTTTTTTTTCTCTAATGCCAAGACCTATGCATCCCTTTTTCCAACAATGCACAAAAACAGTTATTTTAAACCAAACTAAAAATAAACTTCCACAACAATGGCCTGTTATTTATTTTTAAATTTAAATAGGTTTTAATTAACAAAGTCATAAAAAGCTGCACATTTTAATGGGCTCCCCATGATATCCTGTGCATGTGTGCATTGTGCCATGCACATCTATTACCCAATACCCTGCTCCCATTTAACTATGGCAGCACCTATATTGGGGACATGAGATAGGTGATCAAATCTTAACCAACCAGGAAACAGTGAAAGGTGAATGTAGGCACCCTGCCTTTTTCTTCTCCCCTTTCATTCTGGGTGAGACTCTGGCCTGTGAGATTGTGCCACCCACCTTCTGGGAAAGTCTTCCCACCTCAGCTAAGTCTCTCTGGAAATACCCAAAGATGCTCCTCCTAGGTGACTCTAAATCCAATCAGGTTGACAGTGAAGAATGACCAATTTCTCCCCATCCCTTTGTTTCCTACTCTCCCCAGCCTCTGTTGAACAACATTTAGCATCTAGATTTCTGCTTAAAGATAAGGTATCATCTTTGAAGGAAGGAAGAAGGCAGGAAGGGAGGAAAGGAGAAAGAAGTCAGGAAGGAAGGAAGGGGGAAGTAGAAATGAAACAGCCTATGTAATGATTGATATGGAAGAAAATGCCTCAGGCAGGGCAGACTGGGGAAAACACCATGTGAATATTTAATCATAAGATCTCTAGGAAAACATGGCTGGTACAACCATATATTTTCTCTGGCAGAGATGAGATCAGAGCTGTAGAACCAGAGGGGAGAAATTTACATGTTTCTATGCTCTCTTCCTTGTGCACAGTAAGCCTGTGGTTACAATTACCAGTAATTCTGTGGTATCATAGCACACAGAAAGAGCCTCTGTTTTGAATTCAATATAGGTAAACACATGTAGTGCAAAGATTGAAGAGACCTAATCTGCGGAGTTCTGCCGCAGGTCTCCACTTGCCTGCAGTTCCGGTTCAAATATTTTGTCATGGGGAGTCTGGTTCACATTTTATACTTGCCCATACAGCAGGTTGATTTCAGTTGGGGGCATCCTCAGCTCAGAAGCATTTTCAGGACCTCAGGCAAGTTAACTTCTGAGCATAGGTGCCACAAGTTTGTGTTTTATATAACAAACAAGGCTAACTATCCAAACCACTTAATCATATGATAAGCCAAGGAATGGCAGAGGGCGGGATATTTAAGAAGGCATTGTTAAGAACCTGTTTTCTGGGATGCTCAACCTTCCAGAGGCAGCATGAAGGATGGGTGCATAATTTGCTGATTATTACAATTTTCAAATGACAAATTCATTCATTTTTTAACCTTAAGATTCTTAAGTACATTTGGGTACTACCTAATTTGGGGTCTTAAGGTAGCCAGAATGTAAAGAAGACATGCTTTGCTTTGTGTCTGTACCCCCTCTGCCTCCAAGGAAGCACATTTGGGGTTGTGGGTGCTTTTTTCACTCAGGAACACACTGTTGGTTCCTTACTGCTTTTCACCAAATGTTGCCGCTGAGCTGGCCTTTATTTGTTCTGGGTTTCTGTGGATTAACCCTTCCTTGATTAATGGTATGTGTGTGAATATATATGTCTGTGTGTGTGTTTTCATGCTGTGCAGGTCCATAAGTATGTGGGGATGCATGTGCATATGTGTGCTTATGTTTCAAGGTCATAAGTCAAGCTCAGGTGTCATTTCTCAGGAGCTGTCCACTTTTTTATTTTGAGACAGGATTTCTTACTGGCCTGGAACTTACCAAGTAGGATAGACTGCCAGGTTAGGGAGCCCCAGGAATCCATCTGACTCTACTTTCCTAATATTGGGATTACAATCACGTGCTGCCACTATGACTGGCAGTTTTACTTGGATTTTGGGGATCAAAATCAGATCCCTGTGCATGTGCAGCAAATACTCTCTCTAGTCACTTACACTCATCCTCAGCCCTTTGAGCAGTTCCTGCTTTGACCATGGCCCACTGCTGAAAAGACTTCTCGGACCAAGGCTACAAGCATCATCTGTGGGTACAGACATACATGTTTATAAGGCAGTTTAACTGCATGCCCATTGGGATAAACGTCAAAAGTAGGCTCTCCTACAGGGTCTGTGGCCTCTTTAGGGATGGCTCTGACCATTTTTATCTAAGACTTGGGATATACTCTGGCAGGAAGAAGTGTTATAAATCATGAATATCTTGAAGAAAGGATTCAACTCTCACTCTCACACAAAAGGGTGTTTATTTTTCCCTTTTATAAAAAAGCATTCATTGTGCATAAGTCTGTTCATTTTTTAAAGTTAGTATTTGTGACATGGTCATTATTGAGTTTTTAAGTATGCATGAATTTTACAGATAATTGGCTCTGCTTTATGGCTTTTGAATAAGGTTATAATTCTGGGGTTGTGATTTTGGGTCATTTTCCTTGATTTCTTCCAGTAAAGGAGGCTTTCAAGTCTATAGGGCGCTATCACTTTAACGCACCTACAAGGCCAGTTCTTGGCTTTTTACTTCAACAAGAGCCTTAAAAACGAGGCCCAACTGAGAGTGGTAGGGTCTCCACAGTGGAGGGAGGCATATTCTGATCTTTGAAAAGACTCTGCCTCTTGTCTCCTCTGAATTTTCTCTATATTGAGTGTATTGTTTCCTCATTAATCTGTCTCATCATCTGTCAATTGTGTGCAGAGTTGAGGATTTGAAAATGGAAAGGAAAGAGTTCTGAATATGTAGGAAACACAAGGGAGAATGTGATCATTCTTCATCATTTTAGCTATCCTGTTGTGTGTCATGGGATCAGGCCCTGCCCTCCTCTACGTTACTGTACAATGTGCAAAACAGAGAATTCTGAGACACCGAGTGACTCCATCTGGCAGAACACAATTTGCTCCACTCTGATTGGGATTGCCCAGGCTGCAATTATGCCACAACTTGTTTATGCCAGAAAGCAGCCAGTGGCAGCCCACATGGACCATGATGCACAGAATAGTGACCCATTTCTCTGTGGAAATAAGATATTATTACCCAAGAACTTAATCAGAATAAATAAGCAACCCATGGGCCTATAAAACAGTACTGGGTAAAACCAGTACTTGAGTCACTAATTCCCTCACCTGTACCATTTAAAGCCAAGAATGTCTTAGGGTTAAGGCTCATTAGCCCTCAGCACCCATCATCAGGCCTTCCGGTGTACAAATCTCAGGAGCCATAAGTAACAGCAGACTGTCCCCAGGACTTTGGCTCTGCAGAGCCTCGGTTGCTTCAGGAGACTCGTTAGGATTGCACCTCTCACCAGTCATCCAGTGATCTTGTGCCTTGACTCAGCCTTGAGGCATCTCTGCCTTGTCTTGGCTCTAGAATTATTGGGACAAAGTTGTTACTATCTTGTCTAAACATCTGAGGGCTTCTCCTTGCATCTGTTCTTCCCTCAGTTTTTTAACTCTGTAGCATCTTTTAGTCCATTTGGCAATTCTGGAACCAATAAATCATTGTGCAGAGTGTAATGACTGATTATGAAATATTAGGAAACAATGGAAAATAAAAGAAGCTGCGGTTGACTATGATCATACCATCGGGTAAAGTCAGAAGGACTTCATTTTTTTTAAGTTTCACTACTTTTATTTTTCTTCTCTCATATAGTATATCATATAGTATATCCCAACACCCTCCCTCCACTCCTTCTAGCTTCCCCCATCTCCCCCCTCTCCCATCTCCCCTCTCCCCCCAGGACAACCCCCCTTACTCCCACTCCCATCTCTACCTCTCCTCAAGAAAGAGCAGTCCTCCTAGGCTTATTGCTCTAAGACGGCACAAAAAGATGGAACAGGGTCATGTACTATTCCCTACTTCAAGGTAGACTAGGCAACTGAATATTTTTGCAACCATATTCATGAGGGAAATTGGCCTGTAATTCTCTTTCTTTGTTGAATTTTCGTGTGGTTTGGGTATCAGAGTGACTGTGGCCTTGTGGAATGAGTTTGGTAGTGTTCCTTCTGCTTCTATCTTGTGAAATAATTTGAGGAGTACTGGTGTTAATTCTTCTTTGAATGTCTGATAGAATTCTGTGCTTAAACCATCTGGCCCATTTTTTGTTTTGTTTTGTTTTTTTGTTTTTCGGTTAGGAGGCTTTTAATGACCTCTTCTATTTCCTTGGAGGTGGTATGTCTGTTTAAATTGTATGATCTTGGTTCAACTTTGGTAGGTGGTATTTCTCAAGAAAGTTACCCATTTCTTTTAGATTTTCCAATTTTGTGAAGTACAGGTTTTTTTAAGTATGACCTATGATTTTTTAGATTTCCTTGGTGTCTGTAGTTATATTTCCCTTCTCATTTCTGATTTGGATGATTTGGATATTCACTACCTTTTAGTTAGTTTGGATAGGGGTTTTTCTATCTTGTTGGTTTTCTCAAAGAACCATCTCTTTGTTTCATTGATTCTTTAAATTGTTCTTTGTTTCTACTTTATTGATTTCAGCCCTCAGCTTGGTTATTTCTTACTGTCTACTTCTCTTGCATGTGCTTGCCTCCTTTTGTTCTAGTGCAATCATATGTGCTGTTAATTTGCTAGTGTGTCTTCACTGTTTTTGGTAGGCACTTTGTGCTGTGAATTTTCCTCTTAGCACAGCTTTCATTATGTCCCTTAAGTTTGAGTATATTGTGTATTCTTTTTTTATTGAATTCTGGAAAGTAGTTTCTTTTTTTTTTAAATTTCTATCTTGACCTAGTCATCATTCAGTAGAGAGTTGTTCTGTTTCCATAAATTTGTAGGCCTTCTGTTGTTACTGTTACTGTTGAAGTGTACCTTTAGTCTGTGGTGGGCTGATAGGAAGAAGGGGGTTATTTCAATTTTCTTGTATTTATTGAGGCTTGCTTATGGCAAAATATATGGGCAATTTCGGAGAAGGTTCCAAGCGGTAGAGAGAAAAAGGTATATTTTTTTATGTGTGGATGAAATGTTCTGAAAATATCCATTAGGTCTATTTGGTTTATAAGATCTGTTAGCTCCAGTATTATCTGTTTAGTTTTTGTCTGTATGACCTGTCAGTTGATGACACTGGGGTATTGAAATCTTTCACTATCAGTGTGTGGGGGTCAATGTGTGTTTTCAGCTTTAGTAATTATTTTTTTTTACAGAAGTGGGAGCCCTTATGTGAGGGGCACAGATGTTAAGAATTGGAATGTCTTGGTGGATTTTTCCTTTGATGAGTATGAAGTGTCCTTCCCCATCTCTTTTGATTAATTTAGATTTGAAGGCTATTCTGTTGAATATTAGAATGACTGCACCTTGTTTGTTTTTTAGGTCGATTTGCTTGATAAATCTTTTCCCAACCTTTTACCCTGAGGTAATGTTTATCCTTGTGTTTCAGGTGTGTTTCTTGTATGCAGCAGAAGGATGGCTTCTTTTCATAGCTCTCCTGTTAGTCTGTGTCTTTTCATTGGGGAATTGAGACTAATGTTGAGGAATATCAGTGGCGAATGATAACTAAGATAAGTCCTGCTATTTTGTAGTTATTGTTGGTTGTGATGTGAATGGGTGTTTGTCTGTGTGTCTCCCTTCTATTGATTATGATAGTGTGAGATTATTTATTTCTTGTGTTATCCTGAGTGCAGTTAACCACCTTGGGTTGGAGTTTTCCTTCTAGTACTTTTGTAGGGCAGGATTTGTAGATAGATACTGTTTGAATTTGGATTTATCATGAAATATTTTCTTTTCTCCTTCTATGCTTATTGAGAATTTTATGGGTATAGTAGTATAGGCTGACATCTGTGTTCCCTTAGACTCTGTAGTACTTCTGTCCAGGCCCTCTGGCTTTTAGATTCTCCATTGAGAAATCAGGTGTTGATTCTAATAGGTTTGCTTGGTATGTTACTTGTTTTGCTCTTGCAGCTTTTAGTATTCTTTCTTTGTTCTGTATGTTTAGAATTTTGATAATTATGTGTTGAGGGAACTTTATTTTCTTGTCAAGTGTTCTATAAGCTTCTGTACCGTTATAGGTATCTCCTTCTTTAGATTTGGAAGATTTTCTATAATGATTTTGTTGAAAAATATTTTTGGGTCTTTGAGCTAGTAATCCTCTCCTTCCTCTATTCCTTTCATTCTTTTCATAGTGTCCCAGATTTCCTGGATGTTTTGTGTCAGGAGTATTTTGTATTTACTATTTTCCTGTACCGACATATCTATTTCATCTACAGCATCTTCAACTCCTGAGATTCCCTCTTCCATCTTTTGTGTTCTTTTGCTGTAGCTTGTCTCTGTAGTTCCCGAGAGCTTTTCTTGAGAAGTTTTTCACAATTCCCTGTTTGTGTTTTCTTTATGGCTTTTATTTCCATTTTCAGGTCTTGGGCAGTTTTGTTGTTTCCTTCAATTGCTTGTTTGTTTTTTCTTGGCTTTCTTTCAGAGATTTATTCATTTCTTCTGATTGTTTGTGTTTTGCTGGGTTTCTTCGATGAGTTTACTCAATTCTTCCAGTTGTTTGTTTGACTTTTCAGCAATTTCTTTGAGGGATTTTTTCATTTCCTCTTTAAGGACCTCTATTATCTTCATAAAGATGGTAGTAAGGTCTTTTTCTTCTGCTTTGCCTGTGTCAGAGTGTTCAGAGATTTTTGTAGAAAGACAGTTGGGTTCTGGTTTTACCATATTGCCCTGGTGGTTGTTGACTGTGTTCTTATGCTGGAGTTCAGGGATGTGTGCTTGGGGTGATTATAGGTTTAGGTGCCAATTCCAGAGTTTTTCTTTATTGTATGAGAGTTTCATTCCTTGAGTTCTGTTTGTTTTCTGGTCTTCTCACCAGTGTGGCTTGTAGCAGGGCTGGGGATTTCCACTGGAGGTGGTGGGATGTGTTTGGGAGAGTGTGGGCTCTCAGTCCTGCAAAGAGTTTTCCATGGAGTTCTGGAGGCTGTCTTTGCTTCTGAAGGCTGGCGTGGCCTCTGGTCCAAGCAGGAGCCTCTGGAGCTGTGGCAGCTAGGGTAGCCTTTGGTCCAAGCAGGGAGCCTCCACAGTAGTTGGGGGATAGTGCAAGGTGGCAATGTGGAGGAGGAGGATTGGGGGCTCTAATAATGTGGGAATGTGGGGGGATTCTGTGGTAGGGAGAGCAGCCTACCTGGATTTGTGGCGAGAAGGACTTCTTTAACTACAGCTAGAAAACTGACATAACTTATGATTTATTATTATTCAATGATCTCTGACTTTGGGCAAAAGACACAAACACACTTCCAACACAGTATGCTCAGAAAACCTAGTGAATGCGAAATGTTCAGATGGCAATATTCTATTGCACATACTACAAAGATCCATAATACCATCTGGAAAGTCAGTGAAATGGCTTAGGGAGGCAAGATGGATTCACTTCCCATGATCAGCCAAGTGGACTTGTCTGCCCAGTATCAGAGTCCAAGAAGAGATTTGAAGTTCAGAGAGTAGAAACAGTTTCATGTTCCATTCCTTGTATAGTCATGAACCTTCTGGCCACTCTTTCCTGCTGGAGGCTGTGAAGTTTTGGAGGCTCATTATGTATCACATACACACACACACACACACACATACACACACACACAAACATGTACACACAGGTACACACACGTACACACACACGTGTGTGTGTGTGTGTGTGTGGCTTTTATATTTGTGTGAAGTTGTGTGCACATAGTTTATCATTTTTATGATCTATATCATATATTTATATATATGCTTATATATATGTATATATATACATACACACATGTATATGAATGATAAATATGTATCATTTATATATTTGAGTGCAGTTGTGTGTACATGGTAGCCAGAGGTCAAACTTGGTTGTCATTCCTCAGTTACTTTCCATCTTGCTTTTGGAGACAATGTCTCTCACTGGGAAAGAAAAGACTGGCTGGCATGTACACACAATTGTAAATAAATAAATAAATAAATAAATAAATAAATAAATAAATAAATAAATAAATAAATAACACATGATTTATAATGAGCCTCTGAAACTCTCTGCTTCTTCATTGCTGGGATTGCAAGTGCATGCTTAGCTTTTTACATGGGAGCTGGGGTTCAAACTCAGGTCCTAAATATTGCACAGCAAGCACTTTCCAGGAAGAGCCATCTCTCCAGCCCCTGCTCTGTCTTTATAGAGTTATAAGTCCTTTCAGCCCAATCTCTGCTCAGGTCAGTGATTGATATCTAGGTTTAGTAACCATAGAAGGCATTCTGGGTTCCAAATAGCCTGAATGTGAGCTTTTCTCTTTTTCTCCTTTGTTTGAATAAGTTATATCTAACCAAGATATTTGGCATTAATACTCTTGAAGCAATTAAGCCAGCATATATCAAGATTCTTTTGATTAGGTTAACTGGGGGAGACCCACTGAAATATGGGTGGCACCATTCCCTAGGATACTGTCTTCTTGTACTGTGTGGAAAAGTGTGTGAGAAGAAGCATGTCTGCTCCTTTCTCTCTCTCTCTCTCTCTCTTTCTCTCTCTCTCTCCCTCCCTCCCTATCAATCTCTCAATCTATCTATCTATCTATCTATCTATCTATCTATCTATCTATCTATCATCTATCTATATCTCTGTGTCTCCTTGTCTTTCTGTTTCCTGACTGTAGATGTAACATGATCAGCTGCTTCATGTCTCTGATGCAATGCCCTAACCATCATGATGGTGTATACCCTCAATTTGTGAGCAAAAATAAATACTTCCTTTATTAAGTTGTTTTTGTCAAAGATTTTATCACAGCAAGAGGAAAAGCAACTCATACAGTGCTGTCCTGGGAATTCCTTGTTTATACAAGAATGGGTAGCAAATGACTCCTGGAACCTGGAGACTATGGTGTCTTGGGTTAACCACAAAGTAACTTTTGGTGAGAAGAGGTGTGGTAACATCTCTCCCAAGGAAATTTCTAATACTTTGTTCCCACAAACCAGAGCTAATGTATGAAGAAGTGACAAGACTTTGAAGGAAAAGTAGAAACTTAATAGAAGGAATGGAAGAAAAAAATTGAGAAAATTTCCAGAAAACTGAACAAAAACATGGAGGGTTGATGATGGAAAAAATTGATAAAATTAGAGATCAGACCTAAGGAGGCGCCATTGGAGTGAGTGACAGGGTTTACTGGGAATCCACACAGAGAGGAGGGAAGTCTATGAAATACCTCAACAGCATGTTTCAGAGGCATAGGCCAATGCTTTGAAACTGAAGAAAGCACCATGCTGAATCAGATTATCAGAATGTATCTGACACTAATACAACAATTCTAAACATTCCCCAAGAAGAGGAAAAAAACCTGCTTGAATATCCCTAGATTTAGAACACCACAAGAATTTATACTAGCAATAGCAAATAAAGAAAAATGTTTCTGAGAAATGTGTGCTGGATTTACGTACAACATTCAGCAAGAACATCTGTAACAGCAGACTAAAGCCATCTCCAGGCATGCAAAGTATTAAGGATTTACACTATGGTGTAAACTCTATGAGATGAACATGCAGGCAGAAAAATAGGATGACTCAATTTTTTAGAACATCAGGAGCCACATGGCCAATTGCAACATTGAGAACAAGTGTGTAGAGAGGGATCCACAGGCAATACCTGGGCAGAGGGCCTGATAGATCCAATCCAGATGTGGATGGGAAGAGAAGCCAGAGTGCATCCAAACAGGGTATACTGGAGATTACTCTGTGAAGAAACACTGAATACTGAGCCAGCAGGCAGAGGACGATTGAGGTCCATGGCAAGAGAAGAGTAAACCACTCAGCAGAATGCATGTTCTGTAACCTTGGTACTACGTAACTCCATGAGGGCAATGCTGGGAAAAGAACCCATTTCTTTCTCTCTGATAAGTTTTCAGCCACAGCCACCTTGGTATTCTGCTCTGCTCTGTTCTATCTCATCCACAACAGGGAGACTTCATAGTTTTCCTGTGTGACAGAAACTACTCTTTGAATGGAGTCAGCCAACAATGGTGCCCACTGTAAAGTGAAGAACTAAACTGGGCTTTTGCATTTGTTTCTTCTTTGTTGATTTATTAAGATCAATTTATTTATTAAGGTCAATGGTGTTTCTCTTTAACACTCTGAGAAAGATGTGGTTTGTCTGGAAGATTGAGGGAGGAATAGGGAAGATGGCTGTCCCTGTGAAATGAGTACCTTAGAGTCACACAACTCTGAGGAAATAAAACAAAAACAAACAGAGATAACATGTGTAGGATCCACCCATCTCCTATTTGCAGGGATAGAAACATTTCCTCCTCCACTTGTTTCTCTGACTTAGCACCTTGGAAAACTATGAAAAACTAAAATAAGAAGGTTGGAGTGGTGTTGGAATAATAAAGTATGTTTCCCATGACTGGTGGAAATCCTTTTACAATCTGGGTATCTTTCACATACAAAACTTTATGGCTAAAACTTAAAACACTCCCTCATATCACTTAAAATTTTTTACAGTGCTATTCTAGGGCATACCACTTTCTGGTTTATTTAACGATCTGATCTAAATATGAAGGGTTTTGTTTCTTTCAAATGTTGAGGAAAGTTGGGCTTATAAATTCTTAGTGATGCTTTGGAATATTTTCTTTGGAGAAGAATTGGAAAGGTAGAATTATTGGGGCAATGTCTCTTAGAAAACTGTGCCAAATGTCAATAGATCAGTGCCTGCAGGTGAGAAGTTTTGTTACATGTCAATCATCTGTATGTGTGTATGTGTGTGTGCACGTGCATGTTAAAAATTCCTGCAGCTGTAGAGGATATGAAATACTGTTTTAGTTTCTACTTTAGTAGTGATGTTGAATATGTCCCTACATGACCTGTCATGACTTGGATCTGAAATGCCTCCTGAGGCTCATGTGTTCTTGGATTATCTCCTGCTGTAACAAAACACCTAACACACACAGATTAGTGGAGGAAGGGTTTATTGTCTCACAGTTTGAGGGAGGACAGTCCATCAAAACTGAGAAGACATGTTGGTAAGCAGGAGATGCAGTTGGTCACATTGCATCCACAATCAGGAAGAGAGAGAGATGAATGTTCGTCCTCACTTCCTGTCTGTCCTTCAGTTCAGAACCACAGCCCACAGAGTAGTTGCCACACACATTTAGTGTGGCTCTTCTCACATGAATAAATTCAAGACAGTCTAGAAATTGTCTCACACGCATTCCCAAAAGTTTGTTTCTGCAGTAATTCTAAATCCCACTAAGTTGACAGTCAAGCTCAGCTGACAAGTGATAGGCTATTAGAAATTGAATAGAAACTGAAGTCTTTGATGTAATCAATTGCTTAAGCCATTGATGGATTCAGAGTACCACGGCTTTGTTGGGAGGGGTTGGAAAACTACGAGGCGCAGCCTAGTTGAAGGGACTTAATAGGTAAGAACATAACTAGCCCAGGTACCATTCTTGGTCTTTTCTCTCTGTGTCCACAAGCAGCTCTGATCCACCAAGACTTCTGGGTCCTGAATCTTTATCTTATCACAGACTAAGAAACAATGGAACTGTGAATCTAAACTTTCCTTCTTTTAAATAGTTCTTACAGGTGTTTGTAACAATGATGAAATGTCTGACCATGTGCCCTCATTTTTACTCTGGCTGTTTGCGTGTCTGTCAATATATTTTATTCAATAACCATTTGAAGACTTAGGAATTCATCAAAGTGTTTGGATGGTTTTCATCTTCACTGGTTCCCTTACTTTGCTGGCTTTCTAAGGCTGATCTTCATATTTTTATGTTCAACTTGAGCTTTCTAGTCTTCCCACTTTGCCTCCCTCATACGCTTTGCTCCCCTGCATCCTGTAGTAAGTAGTCACCTCAGGCCAGAGACCAGGGAGCAAGTATAGTTTCATCTTCCTTCTCCCTCTGTATCCTCAAGCATCAGGAAGGCAGATTGCACAAATGATGTCTCAAGTCTCCTGACTGATCAGTACCTCACTGCATCCGCTAGACGTGATCACCACTTCCCTCACGACAGCTTCCAGTCATGTCCCTTCCTTCCTTTTCTCTCAGCACCCCTATCCCTGCCTGCTGTGCTCCCCTGAACCTCACCATACATGTGAGCTCTTTACCAAGATGTCCTCTGCAGTTATGCAGGTCATCATTGACTTCTTATCCGTGGTGTTGTGTGGAATGACACCTGTATTTAATTTTCTCTTTACTTTTCACTGAAATGAGACATCTCATGGAAGCAACCTTAGAGTTAGGCTCACATCAAGGGAAATGTGGCAGCTGGGGCTTCAGCATTGGTTAGGAGAGCTTGTAGCCACTCACAGAAGGTATAAAAAGAAGGGGAAACAGAGCTCTGGGCTGGGTCTGAGCCAGGCTACATCCTATAAGCTGGCTCCCAATAGCCCTTTTATCCCAGAGAGGCTTTACCTCTCAGAGGTTTCACAACCTCCTCCTCAAGTCCTCACAGGGTGAGGACCAAGTTCAAACACATTTCTGACTCAAACTGTAACAAGTCCCAGAAGATACATACATGCCCCAGACATCAGTGCATCATGGGAAGGGTTATTTGGAAAAGTGGTCTTTGTAGACATAGATGAGTTAAGAATATAGAGATGGGGTCATATCTAATGCTCTAAACAAGTATCATGTGAACAACAGAAATGAAGCCATGCAGAGGAGAATTGTGACGCCTTAGGTAGAGTGTTTCAGTTCTTTTCCTACTGCTGTGATGAAACACAGTGTCCAAGGAAGCATAGAAAAGAAAATGTAAAGTTGGGCTTATTATTCAGAGAATTTGAGTCCATGATGGCAGAGAGAAGGCATGGCAGCAGGAACAGCTGAGAGCTAACATCTCAACCCCTAAGTAGGACACAGAGAGTGCACTGAGGATGTCAAGAGGCTTTTTGAAACATCAAAACCTATCCCAAGTGACAGGCTTACTCTGACAGGGCCATACATCCTAATCCTTCCCAAACAGTTCCACCATCTAGGGATCAGATAATCAAACATATGAGAGCCTATGGCAATGGTTTTCAACCTGTGAGTAGCAATCCCTGAGTGCTAAAGGAGCCTTTCACAAGGGTCACCTAAGACCATCTGCATATCAAATATGTACATTAGGATTCATAACAGTAGCAAAATTACTGTTATGAAGTAGCAACAGAATATTTTTATGGTTGGGGGTCACCACAACATGAAGGACCATATTAAAGGATCGCAGCATTAGGAAGGTTGAGAACCACTGCCCTATGGGGTCCATTCTTGTTCAAACCATCACATAGAGGAAGGATGTGGAACGTAAAGGATGCTGGCAGCCCTAGGAGCTGGAAGAGGTAAAATCTGCTTATCCTTGAGCACCTTCAGAGGATACCCCACCCTGCCTACACCAAGATTTCAGACTTCTGCTCTCTAGAACTGTAGGACAGTACAAGATTCACGCTCACTTGTTAACACAGCTCCTAGAGATAGGCATTCCTTATTTAGGGTGTGTTCCCCACTCAGCTTGCCCTAACAGGTTCTTTATAAAATTTCTGTAGATGCTTTCTAATGTTAAATTTTATAGACTTTCCTTCTCGATATATTTTATATACTCCTTATGAGCAGCCACTGTGTTTTATTACCCCCTTCTACCTCGTTTTCTGTACATACACATGTATGTGCAGGTGTGTGTGCTTGCATGTGGACAGCAGGGATCTAGGTTGGGTGTCTTCCTTTCTTGCTCTCCAACTTGCATTTTAAGACAGGGTCTTTCGCTGAACCTGTAGCTCACTGGTTGGCTAGCCTGGCTGGACAGTGAGCTCTTGATATCTGCTTATATCTGGCTCTGCAGCACTGGGATTGCAAGGGCAGTGTCACTGCACCTGGCTTTGGAAAAATTAATTATTGTTACTTATGTGCATGAGTATTTTGATTGCATGAATGTCTGTGCACTGTGTATATCCAGTGCTTGCAGAGCTCAGAAGAGGGCATCAGAGCCCCTGGAACTGGAGTTATGGATGGCTGTGAGCTGCCACTTGAGTGCTAAGAACTAAACCTGGACCCTCTGAAAGAGCAGAAAGTGCTCCCAACCCCACAGAGCCATTCCTACAGCCTAATTGTTAACTTTTTTAAAGCAAGTTCTATTTTTTAAAAATTTATTTTATTTGTATGGCGCTTTTATCCTTTTTGTGAACCACATACATGCAGTGCCTGTGGAGACCAGAAGAGGGCATCAGATACCCCGGATGTGTAATTGGCAGGTTGCTGTTAGCTGCCATGTAAATGCCAGAAGTCAAACCCGGGTCCTCTGGAAAAGCAGTAAGCATTTTAAAACACTGGGCCAACTCTGCAGTCTCAATGCAAACGTTTTAAAAATGTGTTGATTGGCCATGAGGTTCTTTCTCTGTGTATCCCCTGTTCATTAGGTTCGTTCAATTTTCTCTTAAGTTGTAAATTTTTTTATTGATTTGTAGGTACTCTTTATATATTTTGATACGAATCCTGTTCTTTAATGTGTTGAATGAACACATAGGTTTTAATCTTCCAAATAGTATGCTGTAGATAGTAGAACTCCTAACATGTAGCTATGTATATAAAACAGTTCATGCATGAAAAATAACCTTTCTTGGAGAAATTAATTATATACCTAAAATACAATTCTTTCTTCATTCTTAGCTAGTTTTCACCAGCCTCAAGGTCATCTACTTGTGGAGGACAATGTCACTACTTAAACAATCACACCAGGATCATTCAATTCTCTGTCAAACGTTCTGCCTGTAGAAGCAGTACACCTGAACAAAGGTTATAAGAGGCTTGAACCGGTTGCACTGAACCACAAGGGGGAGGTGTCTGACTTTAACTGAGGAAGATGAAATTTACTCTGCTGACCCCTGAGTGAATGAGAAATTAAAGGCACAACACACCCCACCTGGCTGCTAGCTCTGGTGAACATTTTAATTTTTTTTTTCTCCTTCAGCGGAGTCGGAGGCGCTAATTCAATGAAATAATTTAACACACTATGATGATTGAAGGACAGGTTTTGAGATGTAAACCATGTCATCTGCTGCCTTCATCTTGACACCTGCCAATCCAAAGGACACCCAAGGTGGACAGGAGGGAGCACGCTAGTGGAAATACCCACTTGAAACCATTTAAGCTGTTGTTTCGTTCTTCTCTAGACACCTGGAGAAATGCGAAGAGCGCGTCTTCTGGAGTCTAAAGTGCAGAATTATTAATCAGTGCTTGCACCCAGCAGGCTGTTGGGCTCCTCTGGTGGGGCCAGGTCTCAGGATTGCAGCAGTGAAGAATGGCGGTGATGGGGAGGGCATGTGACTCTTGTCTGGCTGAGTTTATCACAGCGTTCTGTTTACAATTCATTACCTCAGAGCAAAGGCAAAATTGCTCTGAAGGGTGAGGTGGTTGTGGCTGTTCCATCGTGTGCTCTTCCCTTAATTGCGAATCCCATTAATCAGAAGCGGGGACCAGACTTGGCTCCTTGTTCACTGGGGATATAGCAGGTTTGGGTCCACAGAGTTTAGTATGCTAATGACAATTGCCTCTCCTCACATGCTAGTCAAGAGTGACTCGGTAATCTGTAAACTCTGTGACAACCTGAGCATATGGTGACAGCTGAGAACACAGAATGTCGTGTCCCACGGACAGGGGCTGGGGACTCGGGCTGGAGTTTCACGGGAGCAGAGGGCAAGGACGCAGGAGGGCGGGAGCCTGAGAGAGCTGAGCAAGGCAGGCTCTCACATTCTGGTCACAAATAACAAGGTACACATGTCCCTGCAGAGACTTTCATGAATAGAGCAGCCACAGAAGTCCTGTGTCCTTTTCTTTTTTTGTTTTGTGTCATATACTGTTAAGAGTCCCACACCAGGTTTTGAAGGAAGGTCTACAATAAATAATTAAGAGTTAAGGTGACCTTGTATTTCAGCCAATATTCTCCTAGGGTGGGGGTGGGGGGTGACTTAAGGCAGTGATCTGTTCTAGAATGTCCCTGGCTTGGGCTGCAATCTGACTTCCTTTTCCTAGCTGCCCACCGCTTTGGGACTTGGGCGACTTTACTAGTGTTTCTCTGGAGCCTTTGTGGTTTGGGGAAGATCAATTATCTAACTAAGGCAGGAAGCAGAGAGTATCCAGGGCAGAGGCCTTTTAGCATTCCGTAGTCACCTCGATATGTTTGCTTGCTTGTTTTCTACACCCCACTTTTGAGGAGAAGCCTTCCTTCTTCGCATCTTTTTAAATCAAGACACAGCAATTAGCTGGGAGGAAGCAAGGGCTTGGAGAACCTGGAATCCCACAAGTCCCTGTAGGTGCAGGAGAATTTTTAAGTGGGACAGACACCGGGAGGTCCTGACAGTGTGTGGATGCTTTGTTTGTGTTGGAAGACAGGGGAGCTGGCCACAGGTCTTTGAGTAATTGCTCCTGTCAACTTGTTAAACACTAAAAATGAATGCCCTGGAGAATAGCCCTGGCCCTTTAGGTAAGTCATCTCTGGGGGACGCATTCCACTGGTGGTCCTGGGGTAGAGGGGTGCTAAGCACTGCCCTCACATGGGTCACAAGAAACGCTTCCTAAGGCAGAACAGGGAGAGAGGGGTTGAACTTATGACCTGTGAGGCCAGTACAACCGTTGATTTAGTCTCTAAGCACTCATATTTCTGTCCACTGATGTTACAGCACAGAAAACAATTTTCTCCCTGTTGCTGCTCTGGTTCTTCAAGCCATAAAGTCTCCAAAGGTTAGAGGAATGGAAAGCTGTTGAGGAGCTGTGAGCCAGGCTTGGTTGGATAATTAACTTCTCAGAGCACACAGGGAGCTTGCTGGCTCTGTTTGGAACCTCAGAGCCTAATTGAAACTTGACTTTGCATTGTCTTGATTTTTCTCTGCTTCCTTTCTTCATCTTCCTTGCTTCACTTCCTTGTAAAATTTTATTGATTCTTTTATTTTTTTTTCTTTTGCCTTTCATCTTTCCTCCCCATGTTTGGGTGTCTTTGAATCTGCCTGGTAGTTCTATGGGTCTTCTGGTCACAATGGATGTAGAAGCATGGTTTCTCTTGCATTTCTAGGATACTGTTTAAAAAGTGCTTTAGAAAACTGCCTTGCTCATTCTAATTCAGGAAACACCTCTTTTACATTTGATATGATCCTTGGAGTGACTGAAAGTAAAGACACACATATTTAAAAGAGAATATTTTTTGATATTTGAGAATATTTGAGAATATTTCAACCCCCTAAAGCTGAAGGCTGTTTGTTCTGACTATTGGTGTTCCCATATGAGTTGAAGGCTTCTTTGGGGACTTAAACTTGTGGGGAGTCGTCATTGACGCCCTGTCTTTGGTGTGCTTGCACAGCTAGACAGGGTAATCACAGAGACTGGCTAGACCTCAAATTGGAATCCTGCCTGTGGTCATGTGACTTATTCTCAGTACAGAGTCTCCTCTGATCTCAAGAAGACACTCCTGGCCTAGGCTGGAGAAGTCCAAACCAGCTGAGGGAGGAAGCCAGGATGGGCTGGCCACCTCTGGGAGTCTAAGGAATATACACTATCTAAAAGCTTTTTTTCTTCTTTGTTGAAGTTACTTCTAACCAAAATGTCACTTTTTAAAGCTCCAATCATCAGTCTGTCAACAGGCCGCAGGTGCCTTTTCAGACAAAACAAAGGTGGGGACCTTTGCCCAGGGCTGGTCTCACAACAGAATCCTAAAGACACATTGCTGAAAGAAATTCATAAATTCTGCTAAAAACAGTCTCATGTTTGCACATTTGGGGATTTTCAGGGATTCTCAGTGGCCTGGGCTGTCATATCTATGCTACATTAAGAAGACACATACAAACTGATGAGGGAAGATATTTCAAATAACATCTATCTGATTCTTAGAACCAATGTTGTTAGCATGTCCATGTGGCAAACATCACAGTAAGGAACTTTTATGTAGGGAAACCCTTAATTTGGTCCCATAAAAAAATCTGCCCATAATAGTTAAATAAAAAATGTCACAAGGTCAATTTCAGAGCAAATTGGTACACTGAAATCCTATCTTCTGTCAATAAGAGAAGAGGTTTGTTTTGAGAATGAGAATGAGTACCTTAGCATAATCACCAACTCACCTGTGTCCTGTATTTATATTTAGTTCTCTCTTAAACTCTTTCTGCCTGCTAAGGGCAGAAACTCATGATTGAAAACAAAAATAGCCATAATCATTCCTGCCATTTGTACATGTGCTTGCTTTTTATTTTTATTTTTTGGTCTCTGTAAGGGAAAACCTTTTTGTCAATGAAAACCATTATGATTTAATCATGGACTACAGCTCTGAGTCTTGACTTTATGCTGATTCTAAAGAAGCTTCTAGACTACCAACTCCTATACATTAACTGTTCCCAAAAGATACTCCTTGGAACATTATGTTCACTGGGCAAATGAATTACCTGCATTTGATGTTTTTTTTGTTGTTGTTGTTGTTCGTCTTGCTTCCTTCCTTCCTTCCTTTCATCCTTTGCTTGCAGGGAACAGCTTTTGATTCCTAGAAATGCGAAGGTGGAGGCAGATTCTAAGTGGAGGAGACTCCGCATGTAAGTAGTCTGCTGTCCTGGGCGGGTTAGCAGTCTTCTTATACTAAAGAAACAACATCGGCCAAAGTGTCTGTCTGTAAGGACATAGTTGACAAGTTTGAATATTAAAGGGCTTAGATGTGAAAATGAGACATAAGTCTTTATTTGTGTCCTCTTAGAGTTATCAGAGGAGACCCATTTAATAAGGAAACCTTGGTGAGGAGAAAAACAAAACGGGATTTCTGAAGACAGGGTCATCATTGGCTGAGTAATCGTTCAAAAATGTGGATTTCACTTTTAAGAACTTTGGAAAATATTTTTTAAAGTAATATCTGTTGTGGGTTAAAAGAAGCTAGTGTTAACAGAGATGCTTATGTCATCTCTGTCTCCTACCAGAGTCCCCGATGCCCTGTCACAGCGTTCTCTATTCAGAGCAAAGTCTGACATTCAAACTCCTTGTCACATTGCACTACGATCTGGTCTGACAGCAAGCCTCATGTTTCACTCTGCGATGAATTTTCAGATCAGCTCCAAGCAAAGGCCCAGGTGAGATGACCAAGTACTCCATCAGAGCCCATAGACACAGCCTTGGTCACAAGCCATATGAGGTCATGCACTGGGCCGTGAAGTATCAGAAAACATGATGAGGGTATGTAGGCCACTGAGTCTTCATGTGGCATCTGTTACATTGGAAACGAGCTGCCTGTTAGAAAGGGCCTAGCATTGTTCAAGTCTAAGACAGCTTTTATGACTCTCAACTCCAATGGTGAGTAGGGAAACTTTCTGTGGCATCCTTGCCATTGCTACCAACAGTGACCACAGCATGGATGGAGGGGTGAGATACACTGGAATACTGACCAGGTGCTCTTTCTACAGGCCACAGACCCTGCACTGCACTGAGCCCATCAGCTTCCTTGGCTAACCACAGACCCTGCACTGCACTGAGACCATCAGCTTCCTTGGCTAACCACAGACCCTGCACTGCACTGAGACCATCAGCTTCCTTGGCTAACCAGACACTGCACTGCACTGAGACCATCAGCTTCCTTGGCTAACCAGACCCTGCACTGCACTGAGCCCATCAGCTTCCTTGGCTAACCAGACCCTGCACTGCACTGAGTCCATCAGCTTCCTTGGCTAACCACAGACCCTGCACTGCACTGAGCCCATCAGCTTCCTTGGCTAACCAGACACTGCACTGCACTGAGCCCATCAGCTTCCTTGGCTAACCACAGACCCTGCACTGCACTGAGCCCATCAGCTTCCTTGGCTAACCAGACACTGCACTGCACTGAGACCATCAGCTTCCTTGGCTAACCAGACACTGCACTACACTGAGCCCATAAGCTTCCTCTGGCCAAATAAGAGGCTTATATTTGCTTGTTGAATCATATTACTCTTTCATCCACATATACATGGAGCATCTTTGTGAGATACAACTTCTCACTTACTGGAGCTCCTAGGCTTCTGCACAGGCAAATGAAGAAGTCTTCCATTGAAAAGTCCCTGCTCTTAGAACTGGCTGTAGAGGCTATTCCAGAGTTTAGCCTGTCTTCTTTCTTAGTGTGTGTTGTATAAACTTCAGAATATTGGGAAAAGAAGGCTTGAAAAGCATCAGTGAAATGAAGGGAGGTAAGACAGCTTTGTCTGTCTTTGCAATTGTTGGCTCCTGGTGTCTCAGCTCCTTCCCTTCCCCCTTCTAAAGACACTCTTGTGTTGCTTTTAGCACCCACTTATTTTCTCAAGGTCCATGCCTCCAAGAGGAGGGAAGGCAACCTTCTCAGTTCCAGAAGTAAGTGGACAGGGCACTCAGCAGTTAGAGGACTGAGCATGTTTTAGTTACGATCTTATGGCTCAGCAATTAAAGGATTGAGCATGTCTTAGTTACAATCTTATTGCTGTACTAAATCAGCTTAAAGGGGAAAGGTTCATAGTTACAGAGAGACACAGACCAGCATAGTAGCACAGACATGGCAGCAGCCAGATAGGCATAAAGGCAGGAGCAGGAAGCTGGCTGGTTACATCTCACCTTCACTCAGAAGTACAGCGTGATCAGGAGGTGAGGCAGAGCTTTGAAGCTTGGAGATCCACTCTCAGTGACTCACTTCCTTTTGTAAAGATATCTATCTTATGAAGGCTCAACAGTCTTACCAAACAACTGCACCAGCTGGGGATCAGGTGTTCAAACCCAGGAACCTGTGAGAGACATGTTATACTCACACCACAACAAAATATGACACCTAATTTGGTCCAAAGACACAAATTGGACATTATTTTTCTGGCTGTTTCTGGTGGTGATTCTTCATGTCTTCAGAGCACCTAAAAGTGACCACCCCATTTCTTCCTCAATATTTAAAGACAAAAGGCTGCCAACAAGGGCTGGAGGACATAACTCTGATGTCTGCGGGAAGTCAAGTATGTCATTGCTTCTGGGGTTAAGTTCTTTAATTGGTTAAGAGTCTCTTGAACAACCTAGTTTAACGAAGGAGGTGATCATGCTGAAGCCACAAGGAACCCTTCTTATAGAAAGAGTAGGGAGGAGAAGAGAGAGGACTTTTACCAGGAAGGGATGCATCATGGACAGAGAGACACCTTCTAATCCTTAATCCAATGCAAAGACAAGCAAGCTGGGATATAAACATGGTCTTTCAACTGACTCTGATTAAAATAAGCACAACTAGATGCTTTTAAAAATCAAATATTTTTCCTTCTGATATTATACTCTGTCATCTTTTAGTATCAAAACTATATTATTGGAAAGAACGATATACATTTTTTATGTTATCTTAATTTGGCAAAATAAAATGTTTAAGGATTTATCAGTTAGCTCTGGGCTGTAGACTTGGGGGTTTGTTGTTTCGTGAAATACCTGACTCTCAGTGCTTTTTTATTGAGGTCAATATTTTGTACTGAATGTGAGTAGTGTGGGCTTGTTTGGGATATGATAACAGCCATTTGATCACACATCAGAAACAATTAACATTTTATATCAGTGGACTGTGAGTCAATCAGATAACTTTCTGAGGTGTGGACAGGTCCCATCCAATCACTTGAAAGTCGTAAGAGAAGAGATTAGTAGTGCCTCCAAGAAAGAGGCTTCCTCTTTTTGACACCGAACTGCCCTTGGATTCAAGCACTAGTGTTAAACCCTGCAACCTTTCAAACTTTCAATCTCATGGTCTATCCAGTAAGTTTCAAGTTTGCTAGCTCACAGTCTTCCTCTCTCCCTCCCTTCCTCCTTCCTTCTTCCTTCTCTCTTTCTCTTTCTCTCTCTCACATATACTCTCATTCTCACTCTCTCTCTCTCTCATTTACTTTCTTGCTTTCTCTATCTCTCTGTCTCACGCACACATACACACACACACACACACACACACACACACACACACACACTTCTGAGTGAGGCTACTCAGACTGCTTACAGAAGCATTAGTTAGTTGAAGATAACTGCGTCACTGAGAAGCATCATGAGAACTCATGAATATTACATGCCTGGCTTGAGGTCCCTGCCCAACTTCAGGAGAATCTCCTCTTTGCAGTAACTGTTTACTACTTATCTGACCTTGGGAGAGGGCTTTGCCTATCTTGTCAGCTTTCCTCTTCCTACTGTGTCAGCCATGTGGTCTGCTCAACCTACTTCGGAAAAACCCTTGTCTGGGGGTGAGAAGTTACATTAGTAGCTGAGCAAAGTAGATATCCTCTCTAGGATGACTCTTATCCAAACAGTTGAGAGTATAGGAAAAACAAAGCTATTGACCTCCTTAAAGAAGTGAAATCTTCCTGCTTGGTTGCCTTCAAACAGGGTATTAGCATTTTCCTGTCTTTAGCCTGGACACACCCTCAGTGTGATGGTTGGTATTGATTGCAAAGCTGACAGAATTGGAATTCACATAAGCGATAAGCTTTCAGTCATGCCTCTGAGGGATTGTGTAGATTAGGTTAGCCTCTGGGCTATAAGGGAGTATCTCACTTATGTTGAGTGAGGTGGGAAGACTGACTCTAAAGGAGTGGGCAGCATTGTTGTCATTTCTTGGGCTTGGGTCCTGGGCCTTATAAAAAGGAGGAAGCTGGTTGGACATGTACATGCTTCCTGCCTGCAGGTGTGAAGTACACAGCTGCCTCAAGGTCCTGCTACAGTAACTTCCTGCACACTTGAACTGTGAGCGAAAGTGAACCTTTCTCCCTTGAGCTGCTTTTGTCAGGAGATTTTATTACAGTCAGGAAGAATTACTAATACATCTGATTTAAAATTGGTGGCCTTTATCCTTGGGTGACACTTCAGTCCCTCCAGCTTGAGGTCTCACCCTAGGGACAGAGGTTCTACCACTTTCCTTCATGGCAGTGGCAACTCCTCAAGAAATGTTTATTTCCTACCAGTCTTGTTTCTCTAGAGCACCCTAACACAGGTCCACCCATGTGCCAAACACCACACCATAATCTACAATGGGAGCAGAGACATGGCTCATGGTCTGACAGGAATCTCCAAAGGGCAATGTACGTACTGTATTGTGCGAACAGTAATGAAGGTGAAGGTAAACACTGCTTGGTAGGAGACAAACAGATCAGAGGAGCAGTGTGAGCTGCATCCTCAGCGATGAGAGGCAGCCATCAACTAAGGAATGAAAATGGAATTAATATCCACCTGTAACACCTGATGTGTGAGAAACCTCACAGTGTACTGCCAAAGAGGTGCACTGCTCTAATCATGAGAATCTTCTTGGAATATCCCCAAGCCTGGTCCTGGTCCTGATCCTACCTGTAGAATATACTAGAGATGTAGCTTTGAACAGATCCATCATTTCTTCTGAGGCTCCCAGTCTATACTAGTGACTGGGGATGAAAATGCGTTATGGAATTAAGGTGAATAGTAAGTTATATTTTCTAAATGTCTAGCGCATTCGCAACTATGTAAATGTTGGATTATTTCACCTCTTAGTATTCCTTCTGGGATCAGACATAACAATTCCACTGCAGGCTTGAGTACCTGTGATGTAACTAATATGTCTAAAGGCTTACTTCCCCCCATCTAGCCTTGTTAACATCCACACTGTGAATGCACTCATCATATGTTTAACCTGCCAATAAACTCAGCATTGAAAGCTCTTACCTGATAATATATTTTTCACTCAAAAAATTAAAAGCCTCAGGCCTCTTCTGTTTATGTGATGCCAGAGTAGATCTGTTACATTTTTGGTACCACAAATTTCTTTTTTTTTTTTAAATTTTTTAATTTTAGAAAAAATGCTGTCATTTATTTTTAAAACCATAGACATCAATGGTTCTGAGTGTCCTGGGTTCCTTAATTATCTCATTTTTAGCAAAATTCAAAATGATTGTAAGCAAGTGAAAACATGAGAAAATCCCTGGATTCCCCTAATGTACACATACACAGAACCTGGCCTCTGTAATCTCTGCTATCCTCACTTTCCTTAGTGGGTTGAAACATCAGCAAATAGCTAGAAACCAGGATAGAGTCTCACTTGATGGCTTCCTCTCTTTCTCAGCATGCTTTGTATATGAAGCAGGGGCTCCTGTGTTACCCAGCATCAATCTGAAGATGCTGGCAAGCTCCCAATGGTGTGCTGCCTTTCATACAGCAAAGATAGAGAGAGAACAGATGCAGCTGTCATTCATCTGCCCACTAGATAACCCAAGATTGTGACAACCAGAAGGTTCTTCACTGGTCTTCCAACTTTCTATGTGAATATATGGCTTCAGGTATAAACACTTTTAAGATTCACTTGTTTTACTTGCATATGAGGTGTGAATTTTTTAAATTAATTTGTACTTTTGGTCAATTCTTGAAAAAGTGTCTTAAAATTGAGTTTTGTTATTTAGCTATTTTAAAAAAAAAAAGAAGCAAAGATGAATTTAAATACTACCCAGCACTCTACTGATCCGTTTCCCAAACTTGAATTACAGTTCAGCAGAATATTTAACTGAACAGATATGCCCTAGTTCGCTTCTGTTTCCATGATAAACGTCACAACAAAAATCAGACAGGTGAAGAAAGGGTTTATTTCATCTTACTGGCTGCAGTCTGTCATTGTGGGAAGTTGGAGTAGGAGCTTGAGCAGAGACCACAGAGAAGTGCTGCTTGCTGACTTGCTCACTGGTTCATGCTCAGCTAGCTTTCTTATACAGCCCAAGCCCCGCCCCCCGCCTAGGAATGGTGCTGCCCACAGTAACCTGGGATTTACCTCATCAGCTATCAGTAACGACAGTCCCTCACATGGCCACAAGTCAATGTGATGGAGGCAATTCCTCTATTGAACTTTTCTCTTCCCAAGTAACTTGAGATTGTGTCAACTTGATAACAAATCTAACCAGGACAGATAAATATATACATACTACATATATATGTGTGTGTATATATATATATATATATATATATATATATATATATGCTACATGTATAAATATATGTCTGTGCGTGGGTGTTTAAAACTGTATCACTAGGAAATGTTAACACATTGCTTCTTCACTTATGTTTTCAAATCATAAAACTTATATCAGTATCATTTCCAATGTCACCCCTAGGGTTTCTTTTAATTTTCATCCTTCACAGAAGAAAGGGAGCGTTAAGTGCTTAGACAATATGAATTCCCATCTGAATTGCCAAGAGGTTCTTTTAAAAATAGAGCTTCATTGGAACTATCAGCACATTTTACAGGTGACCATTTGTAGGTCAGCACCATTTTACTTTGTTTGATTAGTTTTTACATAATAAACACATACGTACCATACAAGTGACCACTAAAGAAAGCCAGTCCTCTGAACTGTGAGGAACAATGATATCAGTTCAACCTCCTGCTGCCCCTCTCTCCCACCATCCTAGTACATTGGTTTGGAAGGATTGTAATCACATTTCAATGAACACCAGCACCTACCTCTCATAACTAAAGCCTCCAGGTAAAATTGAGGTTTTTCTCATAAAGATACAGCTCTCCCTGGTCTTCTGTGACTGATTTTTTTTTTAAGTGTGCTTGGGATTTTCAAAGGCAGGATGGACCATTCATCATTAGGGAGCAGTGTATCCCCAGATGTCTGTCTAGACTTGCTGGTCTGTAGTCTTGTGAGTAGACATTCTACCTTGTATTACAGCTGCCTTTTGCCTCCAATTTCTGGTACACCACTATTCATTCAAGATTTTATTTGACTTGAACATTTTAACCTTTCACTTTCATTTTTATAGCAAAAATATTGAGAAGAAGAAACCTATGGGCATGTTCTGCAGTCCAGAGCCAGCTGAGTTCATTTTCTGCCAAATTACCAACACAAAGTCCAGTTTTCAGACCCTTTAGAATGTTGGGATTATGGATATTGAATCATGCTCAGTTCTTTTCATGGCTCCTTAGTCTCTGAAACACGGGTTTAACTCTGCCTTCTAATGAATTAGCTCTGCTGGGGACAGAGATTACTGGACAAAGAAGCATGATGGTCTCAACTATTGAACTTCTAACACCTGGAACTTAGCAAATCCCAAACCATGGAGTCAGAGCTCTGATTATCAGGCTGTGCGAAATGAACTTGACACAAAAACCCAGGTGCATCTGGTGTACCCTTAACCAATGGTAATGGTCTGTATATAACTCCTTTACACAGCTCTTTATATTCAGCCTAAGCTAAGCTCAGTAACTTAGTGCAGAATGCTACCAGCTTCAAACGAGTTATCGGTGTACTTCTGTTATGTTGATACAAATCTCTGGCTCTTTTAGGGGATGTTTTTATCTGAATAAGTCATGGAAATGGATGCGGTTAGAGATCTGTGAAATAAACTCATGGAAACAAGTGAAATATGGACCAAAAAGACTATTAGTGAACCTAACCAGTGAGAGAACAATGTCCTTCCCACTAGGCCTGTAAGTTGCTTACTGTCTATACCTGCTGGAACTTGGAGAATGTTAGTAATAACGAAAATATCCACGAAATGTTAACTTTCAGACATGACCTGGCTGTTGCACACATCAACTCACAACTGTGATTACCTGTCAGTCACAGTTCTGACATGGATGAGGAGGCCCTGGGGCCTCATCCCTTGTGGAGGAACTATTGGAAACTGATGGCTGTGGAGGGAGGGAGAGTCACTTTCCTTTGATAACCTGGCTACTGGTAGCTAAAGATGCCCACACCCTACTGAATAGCTCCACGCTCATGCACATATAGGCAGCTCTAATTGGACTCCAGGGGGTTATAAATAACAACAAATTAAGGAAGATATGAAGTTGGGAGGTAGATGCAGTGGGGCTGACTATGGGGATTTGGGGGAACATGGCAATGGTGGAAAGATATATCCAAAACATATTGTATAAGTACATGAATGTTTCAAAGAACAAATACAAATATCAAAAGAGTAATTTGGGAATAAGGTAATTAAACAATCCAAAATGTAATTATCAAAGTTAATGGTTATTTAAGTCATTTTTTCTGTCATTGTGATAACTCTCTCTGTAAGACAGAACCAGGCCAGAGCAGGGAATTGGAACAAATAATCCAGAAGAAGCAAGTGTTCCACTGTTATGGTTGTCCTCAGAGGGACTGAGTACCTGGACACAAGCAAGGCCATGGGAAAGAGGAGAGTGACACATTTGAGAATGTTTATGCATAAATTAAGAGGGAGGGGTCAGCCAAAACACCGGACTGAGTAGATAGGCTGGGGATTCCAGTCGTAATGAAGCAAACTTCAGAGGCAGCCTGAGTTCACACCCTGAGTCCATTTCTCATTACTTGGTTGTCCTATATACCAACCAATCTCACTAGACCTGACTTTATCAATGTAAGATGACCATGGTGATGGTCAGTGAGTTCCTAGATGTCTGATTTGGCTATTGAAAGCAGGTACAAATTTATCTTCTAATCAGTTGGATTAATTTTAATTAAATTTATATTTATCTCTCTTAGTTTTTTTAAAATATGTTTGCAAAATATGCATTTGGCAAAATATTGGAAACTTAACCTTGTTAAAGAGGCATCTAATATTTAAGTGCTTTAGGAGGCATCATGAGATGGGTATAAGATCTGGTCCTCAGTCAATCCCACCTCATCCTCTATAATAGGCATTCAGGTAGGCTGTTTCTGTCTCCATCTGCCTATGTGTAGGCAACTGGAACTTATCTCTTTCCCATTTCATACAAGAGTCATCTTAAGTTTATCAATATCTTTGCCATCTCTACCCTCTTTTACCCTCTTTTGCAAACTCTTTCACTTTTGGCATATCTACAGGTAATGGGGAATCTATCTCACTATTCATGCATGGCTATATATATATATATATATATATATATATATATATATATATATATAACTACAATCTTGAATATAGTTACAGTTCAACACTGGGCTTATATTACAGTTCTTTGCAGCTCTCAGAATCACCTGCCTGACATAAAGACACCACTTGATCATTTATTCTGTTCTCCTGCTGCTGAGACAAGAAACTCTGGGATGTGGCTCATTCTTAGCTCTGCCAAGGTATTCAATAATGACCTGCTGAACTATTACCATAGAAATCCATCTCTCCTTTCTGCAACCAAGATCGCTGTGGAGGTGAGAGAGAAGATCAGGAACTCTGTGGGATCTGGTTAGGACTCAGACTCAGTACACATGCCCTGGATCACTGCCCAATTTGCACCCATTCCTTACATCTAGTCTAAGAAGTTGAGTGGTGTCTCTGACAGTACACAAGCTCACTCCCTCACACTTCCACCGGAACTTTGCATGTGACATATATAAACGGACTCCTCCCCAAAATTTTCAACTGATACTGTGTTTAACAGAGTCGGAATTTCAGTTTCAAACTAGAACAAAACTTTGCTGTTATCCAATAATGACTCGGAGGCTCTATCCAGATAGTTAGGCGAAATCACAGAGAACAAAATAATTCAGCAGGTGTGGAGGTTTGAATGAGAAATGTTCCCCATAGTCTCAGGCATTTGAATACTGGGATCCCAGTTGGTGACGCTGTCTGAGGGGGTTTTGAGGTGGTACAGCCTTGATGAAGGAAGTATGTCACTGTGTTGGGACTTTAGGATCAAAAAATCTCACAACACGTCCAGTTCTCTCTCTTTCTCTGCTTCATGCTTGTGTTTGAAGATATGAACTCTCAGCTTCCTGATCCTGATGCCATTCCTGCTGCTCACTGTCCAGCTTTGCCATCCTGATGGGCTCTAACCTTCTAAAACTGCAAACTGAAATATATTATCCCTTTAAAAAAATGTCTCAGTCACTATATTTTGTCACAGCAACAGAAAAGTAACATACAACAGGAAAGGAAAAATATTTTTGTGGGTGATGTAATTATTTATGAACATATATAACAATAGAGATCTTTCTAGAAATCTACAGAACATTTTGTAGTTTGCTGATATATATGATCATCACACAAAATGCATAAGTTTTCCTCCTCTTCTGCTAACAATTGATCAGAAAACAAAATATTAAATAGCCTAAGGGTAATGACAATAAAATACCCCCAATGTGTGAGATTGACAAATAATACCAAACAACCATATGTAATCATAAAAAAAAAACCTAAACTGTCAAAGGATTGACAAATCACAAGAACTTAGCAAAAAAAAAAAGTCAAAATATAAGAAAAGATTATAGAGATTCTGCTTTTAAAATGTAAGTTCATATGGCATAGAAAGAGAAGTCATTCTCAAATTAATGTCTAAACTCAATGCAGTTATTTTGAAAGTTACAATGGTATATAAAAGATTTAATAAGTGGGTTCTAAATATAAAATTAAGAACAAGTAGTTTGAAAATGAAGCTGGAGAAATCACACAATACTAATTATTAAGAAATACAGTGGGACTTGAGAGACATCTCCACAGTTAAGAGCACTTGCTACTCTTTTAGAGGACTTGGGTTTGATTCCCAGAACCCACAGTGGGAAAACAACCACCTGATCCAAAGCCCTCTTGTGTCCTCCATGGGCAAATTCACATGTGGTGCACACACTGAAACAGGTGTGTATACTCATAATTAAAATAAGACACGTCTTAAAGAATTGCCATCAAGAAGCGAAGTCTAAGATGCAAAACACAGAATATAACTTCTCCCAACTCAGAAGCTACTGTAAGTGACAGCACATGTCCCTGGCAAAACAATCCATTATTTGTAAACTGAAATTGGCATAACATATGGGGGGGAAAAGTTGGGTCCAATCTTCACCTTTTTTAAAAAATTAAAATGAACCCCAAATAAATTAAATGCCTAAAATGAGGAACAAATTTATAAAATGAATGAAAGCATATAGTAATAGCAGGCTATATTTATAATATTGCAGTCAGAATAAGTTTCTTAAACTGGACTTTCAATATAATCTTTGAGGAGAATTTGTGGCTAGGACCACACTTAAAATTAGTGAATTTTGTTCAATAAAAGTGAAAATAAAAGCAAATTATTGATTAGAAAGTAATTATATTTCTTAGGACTGGAAGTCAACAACGGACCAGAATTGCAAAGGGATTTCTTCAAAACCAACTGATGAGAATATGAGCTGGGGAATAAAATTGCACAGAGGACTAGGGAAATGGCTCAGTCATAAGTTTTTTTTAATGTAAGCATGAGGACCTAAGCTTGGGTCCCCAGAACCTATGTAGAGTTAGGGTAGTGGATACTCTGGTAACCCCAGTATTGGGAGTATGGAGAAAGGCATATCCCTGAAGCACATTAGCTAGTCAGTCTAGCCAAACGAATAATCAATAAATTGATCAAATAAATGAGAGAGCAATTGAAAAATATCCAACACTGGCTTTGTTTTACATACCTTCACAATCCATAGATATGTATGCACATGGATTCACAAACACACACATGCACACATGCATGCACACACACACATACATACATGGATGCACACACTTTAAACACACACACCCTTCTACACGTGCACTGCACAGAGGAAGGGAATAGACCTCTGAATAGTTTGTCACTATGTGTCTAAAGCTACCAGTGGTCACCTACATACATGTTAGAGTAACATTTTTAGCCTTGGTAATTTAGCAAAACTAGCTGGACCCCTGCCAGTGGATATGGGGAACAGGGGTCCCTTCAAATGGAACAGTGACAGTGGAGGTGTGCAGAACTCAAAATTGAAAATTTGTTTTAGCTCTGACTGGGGTGGGAGGAAAAAGGTTATAATCACAGTACAAAAGAAAAACAGGAAAATATTCTTTTAAGCTCAATCCTACTTTTCTGTGGTTGTAAAGACTAACAATAGTTCAGGTGTGTGTTTTCAGTCTTGCAGCTCAGCCCACTCAGCTTGCTGCTGCCATGGAACCCTATAAATCATGTGATTTAACCACCAAAATATAGGTCCCATGGTTAGCAGACTGGAAGTCCAAGGTCAGAGTGCCAGGATGGCTGATGGGGTCTTGTCAAAGGCGCCCCTCTCAATTTGTCCTCATGTGTCCTCATTTGACAGAGGCAGAAAAAGAAACCAAATAAACTCTGGTCTTTTTATAAAGTCACTAACCACAGGGTGGGACTCCCCCTTTGTGATTTAATCACCCACTGGGACGCCTTACCTGTTAATACCATCACATTAGGGTTTAGGTGTGGCCAATCTTTGTTTTCTTAAGAATTTCATAGAACGTGTTTTTAGCAATCCAATGCCTGTTCCCTCTCTTCCATTTCCCCCTTTATCATTTTCCCCTAAGAGCATCATGTGATCTCTCCTCCCACTCCCCTCCCAACTGAGTCCACTTCGTGCGGCCTGTATAAACATCTACTAGAGCAGTGGTTCTCAGCCTTCCTAGTGTTGTGGATGGACCTTTATTACAATTCCTCATGTTGTGGTGACCCTGACCATAAAATTATTTGGGTTGCTACTTCTTAACTGTAATTTTGCTTCTACTATGAATCATAATATAAATATCTGATATGCAGATGGTCTTAGGCGACCCCTGTGAAAGGGTTGTTCATCCTCAAAGGGGTCATGACCCACAGGTTGAGAACTACTATACTAGAGCCTGAGTAACCTTTTGGGGCCCCATTTCTGAAGAGAACTTCCTTTCCCTTTCCTAACAGCCATTAATTGTCTATAACTTCTCTGTTAGAAGTGGGACTTTATGAGCCTCTTCCCTGTCTATCCTAGAATTTTGTGCCAATGTTTTGACATTGCAACATGACATTGCCATCCACCGAAGTTCATATTTGATGGCCATGAAACTAAGTCCCTCCACCCCCCAAAAAAATCACAAAAGTACCTCATAATGTTTTAAGTTTGGGATTTTATATCTGAAGTGAAATGTGATTAATTTCTATTACCTCAGTTTTGTGAGACTGTGTGTGGGCCCCACAGTTTATGGGTTGAAACATCTGGTGGGCCTTAGGGCTTTGACATACTAATGTGAATTTGATGGAGACAGACCCATCAGCAGGTGCAGAGCATTTAAGAGGAACAATCAAAACACACTTGGCAAAGATTATTTTGTAACATAGATGGTATACTATATTACACTAACCATGAAGCCTAGCACACAGTAGGAACTTTTCAGTGTTTTCTATTATTCTCCAGTCTAGAAGGGCAAATGAAGCACCCCAAGAAAGCAGCAGGCTTGGTTTTCTTTTGAGGTTCTATTATGTTTTCATCGCATGCCCCACGCCACAGGAGCAGAAACTTCATCTACTGAGAAATCAGCTGCAAAGCTGAAATAGTGAACAGCTTGGGCTTCCACAGGAAGCTAAAGAAGTGAGAAAAACTCAGCCTAGGAGCTCTAGTTCTTTCTGTCCATTTCGTCCACCACCCTCTTGTTCTTCTTTCAATATGTGCAGGCAGGTTTCTCTCTTGCTGGGTGAAGGCAGCCATTCTGGATTTCAAGTGGCGTACAGAAGATCCATTTAGGAATATGACTTCCAGTATATTCTGTCTCCTGGGACTTGCCATAGTGAGTCCGGGTCTATCCAGATGCTCTGAAGATGCCCACCAGTGTGCTGAGAGGCCCTTTCCTGCTGCCACTCTCTAACAAAGAGGGATGACACTCACCCTTTAGGCCACCTTTGGCCAGTCAGGACTCAGCTGGAACTAGTTGTTCTGGCACAGGACAACAACAGTACTCTGTAGGAGGAGAAACCCACACTGGAGCTTAGAAGAGGCCCTACCCAGCTGGAGCTCTAGCTGGGAAGGCATTAGGATACATTCAGCAAAAATTTTGAAAGGAGGAGAAGTCTCAGAACACAGAAGACAGCCCCAAGTAGCTATTTAAAGGAGGAAGTTGAAGAGTAGAGAGGTTAGGATGTTATACAGTTTACTTGAAGAAACTAGATTCTCAAGGCATGGTTAAAGACTGGAAGAATTTATGGGCACTTACACAAATCCTGATTCCTACTGAGTCAACACAGGAAGATGAAACTCAACCTGCCCACTGACGGTTAGACCAACCCTAGGCCCATGGTGAAAGAGAGCCCCAGGCATGTGAGTCTCTCTGTTCCCATCACCTAGAAGGCCACCAAGCAGAGTGTATGCATTTCCAATGAGGTTTTCTTGTTGCTTAATGCAGTTCTGACTCAAGTCTCTGTGGGGCTCAGACTTGTTTAAAACGGGCAAATTGATTTCTTAGTCCAGGAACAGCACACACATAAAAAGGGACATATGGCTTCTTTGACATCAAATAGTTTTTTAACATAACAAACTATTTTGATAAATTGAGTGCCTCCAAATCAAAGCCATATGGGAGGTGCCTGGACCAAAGGGCAGACAGACCATGGGTAATTGCCCACAGTTCAAACAGGAAAGTAACTCTAAGAGGTAGAAGCCAGAGCTGAAGGAGCTGGCTGGCTCATCAGCTGCCTTCTTCAGGCGCCACGATGCTGTGCTGTTAAATTCTCATTAGTCAGAGTGAGCATAATGAGACTGAAAGGAAAATTCTGGTGTTTCCTAGAAAGAGAATTGTGCTCATTTATGTGAAATATCTAATGGGCCATATGCAACAAATATATGCACTTAATGGTTTAATGGGAAAAAGGAAGAGCCCTCCCCTTCCCAGCATCTGTGTGTGTGTGTGTGTGTGTGTGTGTGTGTGTGTGTGTGTGTGTGTGTGTGTTAGCTGTGGAATGGATGTGGTCAGCAATAGTTTCAGAGCACAGGAGAGAGTTCATGGCCAACATGAAGAAGCTGGCCTGCTTTGTCTATAACTCCAAATTCCAGCCTGCTTGCAAAATATGCAATGTTTAAAAAGAAATTAAAGGGGAGATGATTTAGTAAGTTAAAGTGCTTGTTTGTGCAAGCATGAAAGATTGAGTTTGAACCCCTTCATCCACACAAAGATCAGATGTGGGGGTACCTGTATGCAACCTCAGCACTGTGTTAGGTAGAGAAAGGCAGATTCCTTCTGCTTGCTCAGCAGCCACTCCAGCCAATAAGTGGGCTCCAAGTTCTGTGAGAAACCATGTCTCAAAGAAGAAGTTGGAAAATAATAGTGGAAGACACCCAATGTGGACCTCCGACCTCCACATGCATGCACACACATGCATGAATGAGCATACATATGCAAATAAGAACATAAACACACACATACACACACACACAGAGAACAAGCAGACCAAACAACACCCCAGCCTATGGTACTGTATTTTGCAGGTTGCTGGCTCTGTGGAATGGTTCAGGTTATGCAGTCTCCTGCCTCAGTGTACCTTTATTAGAAGTTACATTTTTTCTTTCAACATATCTAAAGCCCTTTTACTCTAATTTCTCATAAAAAACTGGGGATGCTAGGAGGTACCTCATGAGGTTGACATGAAAATTCTGTATAAATTGCTGAAATGAATCACTTGGGACAGGGGTTTACATTTAGCAAGCCATCAGCCAATCCCAGACATGTTTTCTAGTAAAATACGGAATGATGTAGATGCCGGGAAAATGCCTTTTATGTTAGTGATAATTCATGAGAACTTTTATTGTCTTCATAAAAATGTTATTTTTAAACCTATATTAATACCACTGGAAGTGACATTCATCATCAGAGCCATCGACAAATCCGCACAACTAGAATTCTCAAACTTTCAACCTTACACATTTATAGCTCCCATCCCCCACCGTGCCATGTCTTTGCAGTTCTCAAATATTCTCTCGAAATCTTTCACGTTTTATACATGTGAACTGTATTTCTACTTACAACACTAGCAACTGAAACAGTCTTAAATATATTGACTTATTTAAAAACTGAATTGATGCATTTGTTACGTAGTTGCAGTTCCTACAGACAAACAGAGTCAACCAGAAGAACGTTTTGCATATTACACATGTTAGTTAAAGTCTTTACTCACAGGAGAAGCAAGAATCTCATAATTCCTACTTTTGTTTGTTGAGACAGGGTCTCACTCTATAGCCCAAGATGCCCTGGTACCTGCTTGTGGTACTTGAACTGGCCTTGAACTCTTAGTGATTCTCCTGCTTCAGGTTAGACAGTGCTGGGTCTTCAGGCACAAGCCACTCCCAGCTTCATGATTCCTTTGTGGTCAGTCTGCTACAGTGAGTTACATTTGAAGAAAACTTGCTACATGAGCTAAGAAGATGAAAAGGGAGAAATCTTTTAATAATGTTTCCAGGCAATTTTAGTTATTTTATTCTGTGCAGTTGTTTATACTGTTGAATTTAAAATCTATTGGACATTTCACTTTGAAAGTGTCTTTTCCTTCTGTCCGTGTCCCGACATCATGCACTCACTGCTGCTATGGTAACCCTTGGCTCCTTTGAGTCACATGCCCTCACAAACATTGACCCTTTTCATTATTCATTATAAAAAATATATATGTTGACGTTACCTCCAATTAAAGGAAAAAATTCTTCACTTAATGGGATGATGCCTGGGACACTGAGGCAGATCAGAATTTCCTGAGGTTTCTTTTCTTTTTCAGTGTGTGTGTGTGTGTGTGTGTGTGTGTGTGTGAGAGAGAGAGAGAGAGAGAGAGAGAGAGAGAGAGAGGGATGGATGCCAGGGTGTGTCTTTGTATGTGTGTCTGTGTGTGTGTGTGTGTATGTGTCTGTGTGTGGTATAGGTCACAAGATAGCTTTGGATGTCAGTCTCCAGCTTCCACTTTGTTTAAGACAGGATTCCCAAAAGCCAGGAAGAGAGGACAACAAATCTCTTGGATTGTTGAGCTGTCATGGCAAGTCCTGAGTAAGAGAAGACAAATCAGGCTGACCACGGGAATTTCCTGGAGTTCAGAGATTCTCAAAAGGAGATCTATTGGCTTTTCCCCATTCCTAAGATACATTTGGGGACCCAGCACACAAACTTTACCACAGAACATATTAATGTATCTTTTTTTTCAGAGTATTGATGTTTGCATGAATGCTTTCAAAGCAATGGCCACAACTCTTGGCATTTAGGCATGAATCAAAGCATTCGAAGCAAGCTACATTTGCCATTGAAAAATAACAACATGAAGAAAAAATCACATTCTTATAAGAATCTATTTGATGAATCCATAAAACCACAAATTCTATTAAACCTCAGCCTTGATTCCCTGGTTTCTAATTCTTCATGAGGAAATGGAAAGAGTGCCAGAAGCACTCTGGCTACACACTGAGATATGCGTTTCTTCAGGAAAACTGCTCCAGGGTTCCAGTCTCTAGCCAAGCCAGATACTTCTTGCACAGATCCACCTTTTCTTAGAAGAGCTTTGACAGTATGTTTGATCAAGGAGCATGAGTGGCATCGTAGCCCTATGCAGAAACACCATCTGCCTGTCCCTTCAGAAAACCAATTGGAAACTATTAGAGCCAATTACAAAATTCAATCAAGAATTGGCATCTTGGGATAGGAGATCTCTCTATGGAAAAATCATTTTCCACATGAGTGTTAGGATCAGTTTGAATCCCCAGAACCTACGTAAAACTGGATGTGGTAGTATGTACCTGCAATCCCAGCACTCCTACAGGGAAATGGGAAATGGAGACAAGAGACTTCCAAGAAGTTTAAGGGCCAGCATCCATGAGACATATTGTAGCATCCCATTTTTAGAAGAGAAATTAAAGTAAAAAACTCTGGACATGTTGATAGATAAAGTTCAGCCAGCACATGGTAGTTAATTTTCTTCTTCTCTTCCTTCTTTCCTCCTCCCTTCCTCCTCCCTCTCCCTCCCTCCCTCCCTCCCTCCCTTCCTTCCTTCCTTTCTTCTTCCCTTCCTCCCTTCCTTCCTCCCTCCCTCCCTCCCTCCCTTCCTTCCTCCCTTTCTTTCTTCCTTCCCTCCTTCTTTCCTTTCTTCCTTCCTTCTAAATAGGCTCTCAGGTATTCCTGGCTGGACTTGAACTCACTACATAGCCTCTGCATCCTGAGTGATTGACTTATAGATATGTATCACAGACTCACATGGTACTAGGGAATCCAACTTATAATCTAACCCCATATATGCCAGGCAAGTACTGTACAAAGTGAGCTGTATCCACATTCCTAATGAATATTTTCAATGAATGAGTGAATAGATGATACCATTCAATAGATACTTACTAAGTTCCTACTGGGTTTAAGACACAACTGATGTAAAGACTGATGTAAAGTCTTTGCTCTGAATTGTCTTACAAGTGAGGCAGACCACACACAGCACAGTGATCCTTGTAAATAATCCTGTTATTCATTTATGAAGTATATGCATCACAGCAAAAGTGCAGTAAATGGGACAGAGATGCATCATTCAAAAGTGTTGTAGGAGGGACGGATCCTCATGAAGGTTCTCAGACATTTCTCATAGAGGTGCAAACTGGGTTCATGAAGAAATTATTCAGTTAATGCTAACTCTCCAGCGATGGATACAAGTTCAGGATGCTCTGCACTGTCCTCAGATGCCAGCTTCACTTCTCGTTTCTCCGGACACACATTGCATCCTTCCTCTCACCTGGGGACCTGGGAATGTGGCTGAATAGAAAGCTTCCTAGATCTGCCATTACTTATCCCAGCTGTAGGCAGAGAACAGCCCATCAAGTGAGAACTGGCGAAGGAAAGCAGGATGGATGTCAGGACTCGCATAGCACAAGCGCCATGGCTGGAGTGTAGGCGTCTCCCTACAACTGGCATCTGTCCATGTCTATGTGACAGTGATTTGCATGACTGCAAATCAGCCTTCATCTGGCATCCCTGTTTCCATCTCAGTCCTGCGTGAGCCTTCACAGAAGCCTTTGTCAGGATCCATAGTCTCCCTCCTTCTCTTCTCTCAAAATGTGCTGTAGTGCAAATCAATCTTTATTTCTTTGCCATTAGCGCCCCGTTCATAAATCAGTCTTGCCCACTCAGTAGTTAGCGTGGTAGGGCCTCCAGCTGTCCGTGGCCTGCAAATGGTTCCTTTTTTTTGTAGCTCATCATCGCCAGCTGTTCCCAGAGCATGTAGACCCTGAATTTTTGACAAGTGTCTCATCTGTAAAATCATTTCTCTATTTCCCCTCCCCCCTCCTCTCCCTTATTCCTGGCAGCCGCCCACAGAGCAGCACCCCAGGCATTTATCTGCAGTGCGCCAAGCACATGTCCATGGCTGGCTCTTAGGTAATAAAAGCTGGCTTTCTGTAAATCATGTGAGTAAGGAGATCCATGAATCTTGTTCTTGCCTCCCTCACATCAATCCTCATTGTCATGAATACTGCAGGCCTGAGTCACTTGGCCTGAGCACTGATTTTTAGACACAGTCACTGATGGCCCTGAACCAGGTGGGGGGGGGCAATCTCAGAGATCCTCTGGTAAATTGGTGTCTCTGGATGGAATGAGGAATTAGATCTGATTCTAGCAAATATCAATGATAGTATTATGATACTGGCTGATAGTATTGCTGGCTTTCTTGGCTTGCAGGGAGGGGCCCACTTGCTTACATGGCTCAAAAGTGATGACACACTTTGTATACCAAAGGATTAATAACATCTGGAGGAAGAGGGAGTGTCATTCAGAGGTAGAGCACATGACTACAGGGACAGGGGTTTCCTTCCACAGAACAAAAGCTACTTGAAGCGATTAACCTTGATAGTTACCTTGATGAGACCTAGGATTGTCTGGGTATGTCTGTGGGGATCATCTTGATTAGGTTAATTGAGGCGGAGGAACCATTCACTGTGGTAGCATCCCAGGGTAACACTATTCTCTAGGCTAGGATCCTGGGCTGTAATAAATGCAGAAAGTATACTCAACATTAACATACAGATCTCTCTGCTTCTTGACTCTGAATGCAAAAAAACAATTGCTTTAAGCTCTTGACACATTGACTTCCCCAACATGATAAACTGTACCCTGAAACCGTGAACCAAAACAAACCCCTTTTCTCTTAAATTGCTTTTCTCAAAATATGTTATCAAAGCAATCGAAAAGGAAACTAAGACATTCCTTCACTGTGTCTGTGGTATTCAGAACTTGTTTTTTCAACATTTCAACAATCAAGTGGCCATCCTGTGGCTGCTTACACAGAAGACTCAGCTGAAAAGATGATCCCTGGAAACCCAGCACTTGCCCACCACTAAGTCACAGGTAACTCATTTGTGAAGTGATTAGACACTTATGCTGCAGGCTGTTCTCACAGTAGGCACATTGTATGTGGGGAGGCGTGTTCATCCCATGACTACTCATTCCATGATTTCCTGTGTATGAATGTGCTAGCTCCTTTATGGGTGGAGATATGTCTGTTGTTCCTTTATGAGATGTCTATCGGAGTTATAACAGATGGAGTGAGGGAGCATAGGATGGACCAGGTTTAGCCTTTATGTCATAGCATTTGGCCACCTGCACTTAACCAAAAATAAGCTGTGGCTGACAAAGACTTAAAGTACCAGACATTGAAATGGTGGGGCAATATGAAAACTCCAGTGTTAACTCGCATTACACCATGGCTGACAGTGCTTCATCCTTATACCACATCGTGGCATAGGACCAGAGTTGAGAGGCAATGGACATGATGTTGATATGTAATTAGCAAAGTCAGCTGGTTTCCGTTCTCTACTGCCTGATCATTGATTGTTGTCATTGACAAGAGAATCATGGCCAAGGGCTCACTGTTCTCTTCAGTATTTCCTTTAAATCTAATGGCATGGTCTGAACAGCATAGCCTTGCTTCCCCTATCTTTCCCTTCTTTTGGAAACAAACATCCCAAATTAACTTTTACAATGTTACAATGTTACAAGTTAACTTTTACAATGTTAACTTTTTACAATGAGAGTAATAAAGGACTGGATTTGTTTCTCTGTTTCTCCATCTCATTTTCCATTCTCCTCTTCTGCACCATCACTATGGAGTGTATCAGGCATAGCCATAAGACACAGATACATTTCCAGATGAGCTGGGCTTCATATGAGCAAGAGCCAACTTCTATTCCCATGTCAAGATATGAATTTTTTTCTTACTATAGTGCAGATTAATATTCCTGACAAATGAGCCAGGTCAATAAGGAATTTTCTTGTTCTGTGGAGTAGACTTCCAATCACATAAGAAGACAGGTAGCATGGACTGTATTGTTAGTGTGCACTAAGCACTTAGGACCACATTCCTAGAAATATGGAATATTAAATGTTCATCATTCATCCATGTGGTCCCATGAACACCAAAGCACAGATCCATGTAGATTAAGTTCCCACTTCAGGTGATGTTTGGCTCTTCATTAATTGCTTCTGCCCTTGTTTCTTTTATTCTTCTAGGGTCTCTCATGGCTATGACAAATTTGAGATCAGCTATTTTTCCCCAGTCTTATAATTTTTCTTTCTATAGAAGTTACTCTCTATTTCTATTTTATCCACCCCTCCACAAATACTCTCTAAGGGCCAGAATCATCATTGTCATCATTATCATCATCACACACAGAGAGGAGAAAGAGAGAGAGAGAGAGAGAGAGAGAGAGAGAGAGAGAGAGAGAGAGGGTGAGAGAGAGAGAGGGAGAGAGGATATGTACACAATGCAATCCCTGAACTAAAGAGATGAGGCAAGAAGATAGGAACTTCAAGGCCAGCCTAAATTGCAGGTTGAAACCTTGTTTTAGAGGGGGGAAAGCAACCTACATTTCAGTATCTGGTCTGAGTCATTTTATTCAAAGGCTGTCTTGTGATACATACTTATGGGTGGAGTGGATGAGGGCTTTCTTGTGACATACACTTTTGAGTGGGTTGGATGCTTGCCCAGGAAGCCATGTTCTCTAGTCCTGTAAAATTATCCATGCCCTGTGCAGTGTGGCCTTGCAGGTCTTGGTATCAGAAGCTGGCTTCTCAGATTTGGAGAAATAGCTCAGTGGTTAAGAATACATCCTGCTCTTACAGAGTACACAAGTTTGGTTGCTAGCACCCATGACAGACAGCTCACAATCATTGCCTGTAACTCCAGTTCCAGGGCACCCAGTGCATACATATATACGTCATCCTAGCTTGCTTCTGATTGCTTTGATAAATACTATGATCAATTCAAAATAGGAGAGTAAAGTGTTTGTTTCATCTTATAAATTTTAGCTTAAACTTCATCACTGAGTAAGTCAGAGCAGGAACTTGGAGGCAGGAACTGAAGCAGAGCCTATAGAGGAACACTGCTGACTGGCTTGTTACTCTTGGCTTGTTCATTTTGCTTTCTTATAACATCCAGGGGCACCTTCCCAGGAGTGGCATCACCACAGCGGTCTGAACACTCTCACATCAATCAAAAAAAAAAAAATCCAGCAGACACGCCTACAGACAATCTGATGAAGGTATTTTCTTATTTGAGGTTTCTCTTCCCAGATGACTCTAGCTTCTGTCCAACTTAGATATGAACAACTGTCTAATAATTCAAACCTTATCAGAGGAGCTATTCCGAGGACACATGGCTGTATGAGAGTGGGAAGATCCCAGAATAGAGTAATAACATGTCTTTACATACTTTGAAACTACATAGGCCAAATGATTTATTGACTTAAATCATTATAGGCTTCATGTTGTCCCCCCACATACACACAAGTAACTGTGGCAATAAATACAATGAGCAGTTGTAGGATTAGTGTGACGTGAATGTGAAATGCAGACACATGCTCATGACTTGAAGGCTTGGCTTTGTGTTTGTGTTGCAGATCTTATAAAGGGCTCAAATTTCAACAGTAGGGACCAGCTGGAGGAAGTAGGTTATTAGAGGTCTGTCCTGAAAGGCTAGACCCAGTCCCTGGTTCTTCTCTACATTTAGCTTTCTGGGTATCATGAACACAACAGACTACTTTTCCACACTCCTGACACCATGTTGTTCAGCCTCAGCTCAGGCCTAATGTAGCCACCTGACTCTGGATTGTAGAATCTGGAACTATGATTTCCCAAATAAACCTTTCTCCTTTGCTTTGTTTCTTTCAGCTATTGAGTCACAGCAATGAGGGTCCAACACACCTATACATACAGAGAAGTCTCCATTTAGAGAACCTCCATCTTGGCATTTATTTTACTTTCACACTGCTTCTACAGAGCAGATATTCATTCAACCATCTTGCCTAAGATAGCTATTGAGATCTTAAGATTTTAATTCATTGCAGAAAGGTCACACAGAATAAATGACAGAGTCAGATCTACAGCCTGCACCCTCTGACATGCTATACCCGACATCCAGTGATGTCTCAGCAGAAGGAATCCTGTTCCTTGGTGTCTCTGCTGGTGGATCTGAGTCAGAGACTGTCCTCATTGGAATCCTAACAGATAGAAGGCTGGCAGCTTGAAGGGGATCGCAAGAATCTCCACGAATTATTAAAAAAAACCCAAGACTTGGCTTTTGAGAGTTGTATTTTTTTCTTTTCATAAATATAGAAGATCTATGTTGTAAACTCAATTTATAGGCAAGGATCTGTTTTTGAGGAAGGTATTTGTGTTCAGCACCTTTAATCATGGGAAGCTGGGTCAGGAAGCAGTCTGCTGATTTGTAAAGTATGGCACGGTGTGCATGGGTGTGCATGTGTGTGTGCAGGTGAATATGTATGTGTGTGTGCACATGTATGTGTCTATATGTGTGTGTAATAATAACTAAAGAGGAAGAGGTCATAAATATGAGAAAGAGTTGGGGTAAAGAGGAGTTGGAGGGGAGAGGAAGGTGTGGAAATAATATGGATACATTACCTGTGTGTGAAAATCTCAGAAATATATTTAAATTTCAAAAAAAAGCAGTAAATACAGTGAACCACAGTAGAATAATCTAAGCCTCGGTCTTTAACTCCATTCTCTCTTCCCATCTACCCTTGGCATTAACTAGGTTTCTTTCCTTTTCCCTCTCTTGATTACATCCTCATTTAAATGGACATTCATTTCTTTCATATCTCAGAACTCTCCTTCCAGGGCACCCACTTGACTTCGAGGCTGCAGAATTCGCAATGCCCGACAGTGTTACGAAGAACATGGCAGCTGCAGCATGTATAATTCTATCACAGTCTATAGTGGAAGCTTGAGAAATTTCCTTTCACTGACATAAAAATCCTATAATTTTCTCAAGAGCTAAATGGCCAAAGTCCAGGAAAGAATGAATAGCTAAACACGCCACTAAGAGCTCACATTACTCACACTTTCGCTCTTTCACAAAAACCTGCTCCAGTATGTGAACTTACACACAGTGCAGTGCAGGCATGGCTAATGGCAGCTAAGTGACACTCGACAAAATAAAAGTCCATTTTCCTATGCTGTTGCTAGGTTACAGCAGCCATTAATTTGCAGGTCCAGAAAAAATTATACCAAGGCTACTAGCTTTAATTGAAATTACCAATTACCATGTGTGAAAAAATGAGACCACCATTTGTGTTCCTAATTTTGACTCAAGATATGTGTGGGCTTACGGCAATTTTTAGTGAAATATGGGTAGATTCTGAAAATGTTGACTCTAGCCCAATAATATAGAAGAGATGGATTGCATTATGCTATGGTTATAGATTATGTAGTTAAGTGCCTACATTTACAGTACAAAAGATATGAACATAGAAAAATTTTAGGCAAACTAAAGGAATTAATGTGTCAGTGGATGATTTCTTAAGAGCATGTTACATAGAAATAAGGTGTGTGTAAATCAGATGTTGTACAGAGAAAGGGAAAGTTCATGTTTGAATGGTTATAAATAGATGAAACCAAAATTTTCCAACCTTTTTTTTCAAATGCTACTCAAATTGTCCTCCCTGTGTCATCTCTGGAGGTGACCAGTGGTGACAAAATCTATAACCCACCTAGTGTGAAGAACAGAGTAGGTTATACATGTTAAGAATTAGCACATGTCTCAGGGTTTTCATTAGATCATATAAATCATTCCTTCATTAGATGAGTCAATCTCCTGTGTTAATGTGGCCAGGGTATGGAGCTTGAACATTTTGTCAAAAGCAGTCTAGATGTTGCTAGGAAGATATATTTCAAATTAGTAGATATGTTGGTCGATCTTGATTGTCCATTTGACTGGGTTTAGAATCACCATGGAGAGATATTTCTGGATGTGTCAATGAGGGTGTCTCCAAGGAAGGTTTAACTGGGTAGGAAAGATCCACTCTAATGCAGCCAGCACCATCCCATGTGTTGTGGTCCTGGGTTGACCACACAGGGAAAGGCAAGCTGACACCAGCCTCCCCTTCATTGCTCCCTAATGGCTGCACAGTATAGCCAGCTGCTTCACTTTCCCACTGCTGCATCTTCTTTGCAGGGATGGATTACATTCTCTCAATGTATAAGCTGGAGTAAATCCTGTTCTCCTTAGGTTGCCTCTTGCCAGGTATTTGATAATAGCAACAAAAATAGCAGCTAGTATCAGTACCAAGGAGTAGAGCTGTCACTGAGATAAGCCTGACCACATGGAGTACAGGCTTCTTGTTTCAGTTACTCTAGAGAACTCTTGGCTAATACATACAGGTAAGGTTATCCCTGATGGACAGTTAAGGAAATTGAGACTCAGAACTCAACATAGTATTGTGAGCCCAGTTCTATTTGCCCTGAAATGTGGGGTTCCTGAGAAGTCAGTGAAAATTGGTGAAAAATCTACCAAAATAGTTAGCTGCTAGAGTCACCGAATCAGCAAGACAACAGAATTTGAAAGACGCATCTACTTATGAAAGTAAGAAGAGTGGATGACTGTGAGGCTCAGGCTGGTGGCTCAGCTGGACATGACGTTTGACCAGATTTATCAGAAGGGATTTGAGGCACAGAGAGATGGTTTTTGACAAAAGTCATGGTGATGAAGTAAGTTTGATATTAACAGGGAGGTATGTATGATTAAAATAAATTTGAAGTTCAAAGAAAAAGATGGCACTTGATTGTGAAGTATGTACAATGTGAGACTGTGAACACAGCAGGAGAAAAATTCATAATCCATATTCTAGTGGAAGGAGAAACATGAAAAAAGGAAATAAAGTAGATCCTTGACTTATCAAGAGATTATGTCCTGATAAATCCCTCATGAGTGAGTTAAAACTATCTAATTTAGAATAAGGAAGATTTCATAGACATAATAATCAGAATACCATGGCTTAGCCTAGCATATTTAAAAGTAAGGAACACTTAGTGTTGGCCCAAGCTAGACAAAACCATTCTGCACAAAGTTTATTTTATAATAGCATTTTAATGCCCCATAGAATTTAGTGAATACTTGGCTGAAGATGGAGAACGGAGTGATTATATGAGTATAAATTTACACTTCTACACACACACACACACACACACACACACCACAAATCAAACTATCTTCCACTGAGGAGTTTGCACAGGCATAATTCTGTTAGTATATATGTGGTAAATACTACAAAGAGACAGCTGGGTGTCTAATGACATGCTCATTCAGCAGAGTTCTCTGTGGATTTGTTGATATCTGGGGTGAGTGCTCATGGCTCTTACACTAGCTTCCAGCATGAGCTGTTCAGAGGAGGAGGTGGTCTGATGTTTAAATAGAGTTATTTTACTCTTTCTTTTGGATGAGAAACCTAAATGTAATGAATGAAGAGAGTTTTCTCACTTTCTCATTTTTATTTTCATAATATATATTTGATCTTGACACCTGCTACTGTCTCTGCTAGCAGTGACAAACAAGTTACAAATGAATACCGATGACAACTATAAGCAATGCATCATATTTTTGCACATTTTTACAACCATGGCTGTTTTGTTTTGGGGGACTGTATGACTTTTTACGGATGCATGCTGGCATAATCGTTGAAATGCAATATACACGTTACAAGTTTCTCACCTCTCCAACTCTATCATGTCACATACCATATTGTAACATGCCATGTTATGCCATGTACTGTTATATGCCACAGTTGTACAGCACATTATGTACAATGTCATATTGAACCTCACAGGCCAAAGCATATTAAACTAACCTGCAGCATATCACAGAGTACTTTATCATGCTACACAATCTCATGTCACACCACATAACATGTAACTGACCATGCAATGCTACACTGCACACAGCCCCCTACTGTATGACACAACACTCTACCACACCCACACCTATGTCATCACACTTCTCAAGCTATTCTTTCCCTGCTATCTCCTGTTTGTTGAGAGTAAGCTCTGAGTTCCAATCACTCTGTCCTCCTAAGTGCAGCTCAGTGTGTTAGCAAATAGGATGGCTCATTGTGGCCTACAGTCTTGCTCATGTCATCCTTGTCTCTCTTGCTTCTTTTGATGTGGGCTGAAGGTCAAATGACGTAACAAAAAATAGTCAACCACAGGCAACATAGATGCGCTATTCCCTAAAAAGGGGTTGTAAACAGTAATTATTAGTTGAGAGAAGTCTGGTGACCCTTGACATTGCTACCATCAAGAGGGCCTGACTCCTCCCATTTACTTTCATGTCCATGTAGTAACAGCCTAGTCAAGTCTATTTCTAAACTGAAGAAAGCATTGTTTCTTAGATCTCACATTAGAACAACAGTTAAGTTTCAGATTAGTTCTTTGTGCCTCTTCAAGGTTCTACTACGAATTCCTACTGGTGCTTCAGATGGGAGACTAAGCCTTTCACGTGTGGGCCTTTAGGGACTTTCCAGACCCAACTACATGGGGGTGAAACACTGAGAAGATTCACAACACTAGAAGATGTCAACACACTAGAAACTGTTGTCTTTATAAACACAAACAAGTTCAGACAGATCAGCACCTCAACCAGATTTCCACCTTGGAAGAAATAATTGTGATATCTTCATTGAGAGTCCCTCATTCAAGGAAGCCATTTAGAAACAAAATGTCCTTTTCTGGCTCTGTGACTGGTCACATAGCTTCATAGATTTCTCTAATGTTTGGTCTTTTATCTCTGTGTCTCTGTCTCTCTCTGTCACTGCCTCTTTCTCTCTCTCTCTCTCTTTCTCTCGTGTGTGTGTGTGTGTGTGTGTGTGTGTGTGTGTGTGTGTGTGTATGTTTTAGAAGAATTAAATAGTGAGGTATTCTTTTGTTCAGCTGTCACATCAGAACTGTAATACTCATTCCTGGAGAGCAAGGAGACTGGTAATACTCAGGAAACAAACAGAGCTGACAGAGTTCTCATAACCCCTGAAATTTTAGCATTCATATGGTTCCTCTGCAAAGGCACGCAAGCAGTTGCTGGGGAGAGGTGACTACTTGGTGAAGTTGCCTGCAAGTTGTGCAAGGAGCAATGGGGATGCAGCTTTCATGATTCTGTGTGAATGTTGGGATTAGCTTTCATGAGATGCTTTTGCCTTTGAGTCACCCATGAGCTTGTGAGTAAGCGCCATAGACTCACAGGCTGACTAAGTCAGATGGGTGAATTCTTTCTTCCATCTGATATTGGTACCCTACCCTGAATGAATACACCTTTGTCCATATCTCCCCAGGAAAAGTCACACAGCATAACTGTTTTTATTTGTTGGCTTATTTGCATTGTGAGTTAAACATTGATTTTTAAAGTAACTTTGTCAAAGGCAGGTAGGGGAAGTCACAAAACCCAAAGACCATTCAGCTGTCAATAGCTTTCTTGTTTTTTTTGGTTTTTTTCTTTTAACTTGCTAAGAAGAGGGGAAATGCTACTTACAGCATGATGTAAAATGATAGCATAAAGGAGATACTCACTCTAATAGGAAGCTAGTTTGTGTCTGTCTTTGAAATAATTTGAAAATAAACATTTCTCTCTGAGAGCAGATGGTGGTCAATTTTCTGATGCCCCCCCTTTTTCTCTGAAATAGGACACCACACTCCCTGACCACATTTAGTTAATCTGTATATATTTTCAACATGTTGTGCTGTGCATGAGGAAGTGGACACATCCACTATATTCATGCCCCAGCAGAGGAAGAACAATGGGCTTCCTTTCAACCACAAAGCCAGTGCAACATACTTAACTTCCCATATTCAATGCATATGAACTGAGTAATTTGATCAAGGAGCTTAGGGTGACGGCTGTCCCTGGATAATGAGATATTGCCAAAGTGGGACAGGTTATATTGTTAAAAGGAGTAGGGAAGGCAGAATCCTCAGCAATTATTAAAATCTGTTCTAACCAGGAAGACTGAGTCAGCCTTCTGGAAATAACAAAAGTGACACGAGAAAGTAACTATGAGTTCCTGGTCTCCAGACGCGGGGAGCCTCCTGCCTGCAGGATCCACAGCATCTTCTCAACCATCCATAACAATATCACTAGGGGCTGAAACTACAGAAATGCATGTTCGCGGAGTTGGGGGAGGGGCGAGGAGTGAGATGAAGACCTGGTGGGAATCTTCCTAGCTTGCTCATGGTAGACTTTTCCCTGAAACTTCAGGCAGTGAACAGAAAATTCTGAGTTTTCCCAATTTTACAAGAACACTAACCCCCAGGAGGTCTTATCCTAGGACCTCACCTAGACCTCCCCATCCCAACAGGTCCACACTCTGCTTCAAATTCCAATACATTGGAAGTTAAGAGCCTTGGCAAGAATTTTGTGTGTGTGTGTATAAATTCTACCCACAGACTCTGGAGGGTAAATTTTCAGTGTGTTTGAGGTCACAAATCTCTGTGTCTAGTTTTTGGAACAGCTTCTATTTTCCATGGAGTACATGTATGTACATAGTGAATACATTACTTCTGACATGCTTCTTCATTGTACTCTTAAGCAAGGAAATTCCTACTTGAATTTTAGAATGTTCTTGTGTTATCCCCACAGTGTTAATAATATATTACTTTTGTGGGGAGAATTGTACTGTTGATTCCCACTAAGCTTGTTTGTCCATTAAAATCAAGACTTTTCATTACAGAATTTTAATGTTGGAAATTTGGACCTCTGTAAGTTGGCAGCTGATAATTCTCACAATAATCCTTTCTTGAATGTTTGTTTATTTGGAAAGACTTAAGTGATCTTTCTTCCATGCTTTGAGAAGACCTGGGAAAAGAAATTTAATCTCATAGTTTATAATAAAAAAAAATCAATGTAAATGTGGCCCTACCTTGATCAGAGAGAGAGAAAGAGAAAACCCTGGAGAGGAAGAAAGGGGGAGGAAGAAAAAAATAAGAAGAGAAAAGGAAACCCCTTCCTAGAGCATATGGCCCAAGTTATATTCTCCAAAAAGATATTTTCTAATCTCATACTTGTGGGCATTACCATACTAAGCTACAAGTCCTTTAGAAATATGATCAACTCAGTTATGCTAAGCTGAAACAACATTTGATTAGGGTGGTACCAATTCAAAGACTGGAGCCCTTGTGAGAAGAGACACCACAGACATGTGGAGAGACCTCTCTACTTGTCAGGGTGAGCAGATGTAGGGACTGGATCGTTGTTTGTCTTGTAGGGCACACCAGAGACTGCCATAAGTACCAGAAGTTGGAAGAGGATGAGAAGAATCTGCCTTTGCAGGATTCAGAGAGAGTGTGGTTCAGCTGGTATCTTGGCTTCTGACTTGTGGACAGGGCAAGACATTGTAGAGGTTTATCCATCTTGTGTTCTTGCTAAGGCCATTTCAGGTCTAATTAAAATTTTATCTCCTTAAAGGAGAATTCCGTAAAATTTATCCAACTCTATTCTAAGAACCCAAAATTAAGATGCCTTAGCTAACTTACTGTAGCTTCTGTTAAACTGCCTGCTTATGAGGACTCCAGTTAACTTCTTTTCTTGGCATCTGTTAAACTGCTTGATTGCACAAAAACCTCCCTGTATAGCTGCAGGGCAAGATACCAGGGTATGGGTTTGGCTTTTAAAAGCCCCTTTCTCTAAATGTTTGGTGCTACAGTTAGGTCCTGAGTACCCAATTGTGTAGTCTTAGCTGGCTAGAATAAAGATTTGCAATTACTTATAAATTGTGTTTGAGTGGTCATTTCTGGTAGGCTTCCCATAACACCAAGACTATAAAAAAATTTCTGTTTCTGTACACCATTGAATTTGGTGTAGCTTGTTACAGTGTCTCCTGGGTGATAATGACCTAATGACAGAAGGCCTCTGATGAAGTCAACTCCCTAGTCCTATTTCATACCACCTCTGAGACAGATATCAAGGAGAATTACATGTGAAAAGTACCTCCTGTTCCCCCACACAGTGAGTCTGACACAGAGAGTGCTCTTTCCTCTCTGGAGCCAACAACTGTGGGTGTGGGGACCCTGAGTGAGAACCACAATATTCCCACTGTGGGAGAGCTTCCTTTCATGGGTTTGCCACAACCCACTCACCATCTGTGTAGATAATGGGAATAACAACAAGCGCCTCTATTTTTATAAACAGGAACTTGGTAGTAAATACTCTCTATACTTTTGAATTTGTATATGCTGTGTATTTGAATTGCTGGGTATTTGAATTCAAATGTGTTGTGTATTCGAATTGTTGTGTATTTGAATTTGCATGTATTGTGTATTTGAATTGCTGTGTATTTGAATTCAAGAGTGTTGTGCTTTGAATTGTTGTATATATAAATTTGCATGTACTGTGCATTCCCAATGGTGCTTTGTAACTAGAAGATAGCCATTACTAGAAGATATGGCTTTATTTTTTCAGCCTAGTTTGAGCTGAAATCATTTTGCTTTTCTGAAAATTTCATCAAGCAGTTGTAAAAACACCAAGTTGGCAAAATAATACATATATAAGTATTTTATTAGCTAAGGAAGCATTAGATCAACTCCACACTTGCTTTAAAAATATTTAAGTAAAAGCATTATAAATGACTAAGTAGAAAAAGGTTCCTGGAAAACACTGGAAACAATTACTCAAGAGTCTCTCCAAGAGGGCTGGGGAGATGTACTCTCTGTAAAATGCCCACTACAGTAGAATGAGAGCTTCAGTCAAGATCTGTAGTAACCATAATAAAACCTGTAATAGTGAGTCTGTAATATCAGTGATAGGGAAGCAGAGATAGGACAATGCCAACCTAATTGAATCATTGATATCTAAGTTTGGTGAGAAAAATTGTCTCAAAAGTAAGCAACTAAGCAAGATATCTAGAATCAACCCCTAGCCTCCACAAGTATGTCTAGACATGCACACGCATATTTGTATATGAATACATACACAAACACAGCACACACATACCACATATACACATACATACAAAATAATTCTGAGAAAGACCAGGGTTATCCTAGAAAAATCTGTATGTATATATGCATGTATTCATGTTTTCTTACATGGCAACATAATGATGCATGAAACGTTTTCTACTTGTTTTCATCTGAGTCCTGGGTGTCTAACTAAAGGCCTCCCACATACCAGATATTCACTTTACCCCTGAGCTCTACTTCCACTCTTCTGTTTGGGCAGAAAAAAACATTAAATACAAAGAAATAAATAAAACAAATAAAGGAAGCAACAAGCCCACACGTTCTATAGACTCTGCCCCTGGTCTTGGCATTTTTAACCCCATCAAGTGAACATAAATTCTTCTTCACATACTGGAAAAACCACTATCATCCAAACACTTGATTCAACTTTCCAACTATTAAATGGCATGGCTAGAGTACAGATCTGGGTCCTTCTGACTCTGAGAACCTTATCACCACGTTCTACCATGAAGCTTTTTCTATTATTTAGCTTGATGCTGTGGATATTTCCCTGCACCCCAAAAAATCCAGTGACAGAAAATAGTGACACTTGTGTTCTGTCTCACAGTATTTGGATATATTACAAAACCATATTGTTTTAGTACTTAGTAACAAACTATAGAAATCATCCCTGAAAATATAGTCTTTGTTAGGATAAAATTTGTTCCAGATTGCTTTCTATTGTTGTCATAAAGAACATGACCTAAGGCAACTTGAGAAGGAAAGGGATTATTTGGCTTGCATGTCTTGATCACAGTTTACCTTTGAGGGAACTCAGGGCAGGAACTTGCAGCAGGAGCCAGAGGTAGGAACTAAAGCATAGACAATGGAGGAATACTGCTTACTGGCTTCTTTTCCATGACTTACTCAGTCTGCCTTCTTGTACACCCCAGAGCCACCTGCTCAGGGGTCACAGTGAGCTGAGCCTTCTCACATCAATCATCAATCAAGAAAATGTCCTATAGACTTGTCTTCTGACCAATCTGATGGAGGCAGATTTTCAGTTGAAGTTCCTTCCTCCCAGACCACTGCACCTTGTGTCAAGTTGACAAAAACCACCCAGCAGAAACATAGGGACATCAATGGATTAAACTATGTGCAGGTACCCCTCCCTCCAACTCTTCCCGCACAGATAGTAATATTCTCCAGAGTGAGTGGGAAACAGGGAAAGGGGGAAGTTAATAGCAGTATTGTGGGGATAGTCGGTTCTTTACATGAATAGTCAACACAAGTGTGCCCAATCCTTCTCAACACAAACCAGTTCCAGAAGAAAGCCTTCCTGTGAAAGGAGAAAGATAAAGAAGCTTAGAATGTTTCTTATGATTTTAAAGTAATAAGAAGCCAGAAATATATTTTATCAGTCTGGAGTAATGGGTCAGCATTTAAGAGCAATTGCTCCTCTTTCACGTGACCCAGGTTCAGTTCTCCATACTCACTTCATGGCTCACAGCCACCTGCAGCTTCAGTTTCAGGAGATCCAATGCTTTTTCTGCTCTCTCCAGGTACCCGCACACAGGTGGTGCACATACACACGTGCAGGTAAATACACAAATAAAATAACAATACAAATAAAACTATATTTAACTGTATCAAAACTAACCACTTTCATTGATCAAACCACCTGATAAAGTGAAAGGACAAGCTATCATTAGAGAAAGACTAATTGTAATATACAGAATCAGGGAAGTTATTAACAAGATATGTTTAAAATGTCTGTGAGTCAGAAAACAAATAACAGAAGATGTAGTATAAACAGTTAAAACATAGACATTTGAACACAAATTATGAATAAGTGTGTGAAAGCCTAATGAGAAATGAAAGATTCATCGAATCCCTCCTCTCAGGGTTCAGGGAACTACACAGAGGAGGAAGTGGAAAGATTATAAGAATGAGGGGGGATGGATGACACCAAGGAAACAGTATCTTCCAGATACAGTAGAGCTAACACACATATGAACTCACAGGGCCTATGGCAGCATGGACAGAGCATGTACAGGTCCAAGCCAGATGAGTGTCTAAGCACTGAGAAGGGGAACTAGAGAAAAGCCCCATCCCGAGCCATGAAGCTAGCTCCAATTGATGAATACTTGCAAAGAAAAAATTAGTTTTTTCCAATGGAGTCTGGGTATACAAACCACACTTAATTAAAAGGGTAAGCTCTGTGTCAGTAGTAGATGGCCAACACAAACTCAATGATATTTGAGGTTTGTTTTTGTCTCATAATGCTTTGTTTGGGAATCTTTTCCCTTATTGGTCATTTGCTTGGATATTATGGTTTCCAATTTTGTGTTTTTATGAGTGTGTATGTGTGTGTGTGTGTATGTCTTTCATGCTTTTTCTGTTCATATAGTTTTATTCTGTTGTTTTTTTAATATTCCTGTTTGTTTGAGAGAGAGAGATAGAGAGAAGAAGAAGGAGGAGGAGGAGGAGGAGGAAGAGAAGGAGGAGAAGGAGGAGAAGAAGGAGAAGAAGGAGAGGAAGAGGAAGAGGAAGAAGGAGAAGGAGAAGGAGAAGAAGGAGAAGGAGGAGAAGAAGGAGAAGAAGGAGAGGAAGAGGAAGAGGAAGAAGGAGAAGGAGAAGGAGAAGAAGGAGAAGGAGGAGAAGAAGGAGAAGAAGGAGAGGAAGAGGAAGAGGAAGAAGGAGAAGGAGAAGGAGAAGGAGAAGAAGAAGGAGAAGAAAACACGGATTTGGAAGTTGGGGAGGATCTGAGAGAAAAGGAGGGAAAGAAACTGTGACCAGAATACATTATGTGAAAAATATTTTCAATTAAAAATAAATAAAAAGAAATCATTTCAGACTAAAAAAAAAAAAAAAAACCTAGTATATTACTATTCAACATCAACAAGACAGATGGAGAAATTAGAGGGCAGTCACGCCTCTTCTGTAGAAGATAGTACTTCCTTACTCACCAGTGACTGAGGAGGTAGAAGGTTTGCATATCTAGTATCCAAATTCCACATGCACATGTTCACACTAGAGAAATTCTATGCAGGAGAATAAGGAAAACATGAGAAATAATATTCAGGGCATTAATACTAATGCCAAAAATGTGGAGATCAGCCACAATAATGTCTATCACATGCAGAATAGATTGTTGAAATGTTGGCTGTTTTTAATCTAGCATGACTGTGAACACACACATTAGTAGAGATAAGGTTAGAAAGTGTAACGCTGGACAGCGTTGCCAAGAGCACTGCATCTACGAAGACTCAACTTGCATAAAGGAAACAATCTTAAAAGCTAACTGTGCGTTTTATAATTAAACACGAGAAGAAATGTATTAGGGAAAGTAAGGAGCTTTTAACCCGAATAGAGGGAGGAAATTAGTTAATATTTTTTGAGAGAGAAGGGGGATATCACAAAAGCATGAAGAAGAAATTATAGATGCATTGGCAGGTTTTTAGTTCTTAAGGTTGATCATGTGCTTGTCAGTATTGATTTCATCATTATGGTTGAATAGATAACTACCCTCTTAGCTTTGCTTGAATGTGTTCCTCTAAAACAGTGGTTCTCAAACTGTTTTAAACCCTGTTCTCAAATCCTTTAGGGGTCGAATTGACCTAAGGCCATCTGCATATCAGATATTTACATTATGCCTCATAACAATAGCAAAATTACAGTCATGAAGTAGCAAGAAAATAGTTCTCTGGTTGAGGTCACCACAACATGAGGGACTGTATTAAAGGGCCACAGCATCAGGAAGGTTGAGAACCACTGCTCAAAAGTAACCCAAGATTGTTAAAACTCCCAGAAAGAACACAGCCTTCTTGACCCCTTGCTTTTTTAACTTTTGATTATCCAGAACTCCAGGAACACATGTATTGCTTCGTGTCACTCAGTTTGTGAGGACTACATTGCAACAGTCACAGGGAAGTGACGATCACTTACAGTCTGGGTTCCCCAAGTTGACCTGTGTACATACTCAGATGGGGAAAGAGCAGAGGCCATTCTGAGGATGCTCCTCTCTTGCTTAGATTCACCCTCTAGTGGTTTCCAGTGGGGCCAGAAAGGGAGAAAGAGGCACAAACAAGGAGAAAGAAGAGGAGAGGTGGGGGACATAAGACTCAGTGCAATCACACTGGACTTTCTTGACCCTGAACCCTTGCAGTCTCCCCTCCACTGGAAATGCCCTTCTCTTCTTACCTCTCCATTCTGAGCACTTCTTATACACAATGCACATCTTCTGCAGCTTTTCTGATTCTAATGTCAAGTTGTATCTCCCAACTCTGAACATCAACACAGATATTTTTCCTCCTTGCATCTTGTTCCTCTCTCTGTTTGAATAGTCTATCAGTTATTTTTCCTGTTCCTGTGATGAAATGCCATGACCAAAAGAAACTTACAGATGAAAGCTTTTATTTTGCCTTAAGGTTCCAGAGGGGTAAGGGTCCATCATGGAGGGAGGCATGACTGCAAGCAGCAGACATGGTGACAGAAGCAGGAAGCTGAGAGATCACATCTCAATCATATACACAGGAAACAGAGCGTATGAACTGAAAGTGGGACTAGGATATAATCTCTCAAAGCCTACCCTTGTGACATACTTCCTCCACAAGGCTGCATATCCTAAAGGTTTTATAACCTCCTCAGACAGTGCCATTAGCTAGAGACCAAGTGTCCAAATGCACGAGCCTGTGGAAGATACTTCTTGTTCAAACGCCGCAGTCACTTAGGTTTGTTACAAATATAGCAATAGTTCACTTCCCAGGCATCCCTAGCTTGGACTTCGGTCGTGAGAGAAAGATGAATCTGCAGCCTAGATGTATTCTAGGGAGGTAGAGTGGATGATTGAGAGACCAATCAAAGTGCCAAAAGGACAGAGAGAGAGAGAGAGAGAGAGAGAGAGAGTAGCTGTATAGAGCTGGCTGGATAGGTAATTTCAGCAGAGGGTCCAGAGACTAGACCAAGAGCCTTTCTCCTATCAAATTGCCCTTTTCCCACACTTTACCCTGGGGAGAGGAATTCCTAAGTTAGACTACACAAGCAATCTTAGTTTAGCTTAGCTGACATCAGCCTTATAGGACCATCACTCCAAAGGGTAGCTGATGTCACCTGCCTGAGCAGATAGGTTCTCCTTACACATGACTGCAGTGTGTTCTTGCCCAGTGTGCATGCAGGAGTTAATGTTCTTTCTGACAACACTTACGGGACATTCAGGTCTCAGCACACCTTCATTATCCTCTCTTACTTGGTAGGGTTGTTTCAAGGACATGGAATTTGATGTCCTGCTTTTCTGAGGATCACACTAGGTAGATGTTGCACCTACCTGATCTCTGCTCTACACTCATTGTTGGAATGTATGAGTCTTGAGTGCCTATTAGGTGTTTGAATATGTGAAGATAGGTAGGCAGATGCATGCATCTCAGTGGATTCATCCCATACCATATTCAAGGCAACTTCTGCATCATGCCATGAGCCTCTCCCTGAGAATTTGTTGTCCTTGGCTCTAACACTGTGCTGTGGGATGTGGAGGACACACAGGCACCTATGCTCTTTTGCAAAATGTTTGGAGGGACCTAGAGGGCTGCTGTACTGAGAACCTTCCTACTCACCTACAGCCTCATGCCTGAATTTTGCAGAAGCAATTGCAGTTTTTAATGTAGCCTGAGGCTCCAGCCAAGGCTTGGGCAAAGGTATAAATTTATTTGGCACAGAAGCAGACTTCAGAATCGCTTGCCCTCTCCTTCAAAGTGGTTTATGTCTGGCTCCTTCTTCCTTCAGGACTTCTCCCTAGGAGCTCTTAAATCCTCAGGCAAATAGGTCAGGAGCCAGCTCCTTCCAATCCCTACCTGCTTTGTCATGTGAGTCCAGCCTGCTTCAGAGGATTTAAGACACACTGCAGGTAGCATATGGAGATGAGGAAATTTGCGTTTTCACAGGGTGAGGCTTTCTGCAATATTTAGGTAGGCATGTTGAATCATTGCTCTTGCTGGGAAGAGGGAGGAGGGGCTTATGCTTGTTACAAGAACAAACAGCTTGAGTAGGGAGAGTGAGGGTGGGCCCCCAGCCTGTTCCAGAGCAGCACAAGGCTTTGGCCAGGGTCACTTAGCACAAGTGAAGGTTAGTACCAACTCCCTATGGACCTATGGACACTGTATTCAAATACACCTACCCGCACACGAAGGCTCTCTGCTTTGTTTACCACAGTCAATCAGTAGAGAAAATAGAATATGCATTTTATTGCAAGCCCAAATGTCACTTCCAGGTACACAGACGTAGTTGTGTGTGGATAGGCAGGATCCTGGCCCTCCTAATCCTCACCTTCAGGCTCTGCAGCTGAGTCAGCACTATATAAGTGGAATAAATATCAAACACGAGAGAAAGGTGTTGAAGCCTGCCTAAGGTAGTGAGTTGCTGACAGCTGCTTATAAAACAGAAAATGGACACTGTGGGTGTGTTGTAGATCAGAGCTGGGTAGAGAGAGGCACTGATGTGGAGGGACTAGGGATTTTAAACATGGTGGATTCAGATCACTCTCCAAAATAGCCAGGGGCTGTCCAGGGTGGAACTCTAGGGCCAGGAAAGCATGGAGCTTCCCCCTACCCCCAAAGTTACTAGAGAATCAGTCTGCCTCCTTGCAGGGCAGACCATTAGACCATTAGAAGTGTGAGATTTCTCACACACTTTCTTTAGGGTTCTGAGTTAAGGAAACAGAGAATTTTTAGGATTTAGGATTTTTGAGACAAATTTTTATTTAACATGAAATGTCAGGTAACTTGGCTTACAGAGCATCTTTCTTCTGTTTATCATCGTTACTGGGGGATTCTTTTGAGAAATATTTTGTCTCTGTAATTACAAATTAGCTTTCTCTAAATAAAAAGTATGACACATATTTGAAAATGCTTTTATATACAGTATGTTTTAGGATGACAATCTTTCTAAGAATAACTTGTTTTGATGTAATAATAATTCCCTTGAGTATGTATGGTATGTCTTAAGAGTACCCAGTAAACTCCCATATCTATCAGAATAGATAGGTATTTTCTAGAAAAACAGGGACCATGGCAATATTTAGGAGTGATCTCCCCATGTTCTCTGCTTGAAGACTAAGCTCATTTGGGGAAAGACTGTCTATTGCAGAGTTTGGGTCCAATGGCTACATCTCTCCAGGCTCAGTTGTGACTTGTTTTCATGACCTCAGAGGGTAGAGGGATGTCTTGTGACTCCTCCTGGTTACACAATGTGGATGAGGGTGTTACATGCTTATACCTGCATGCCCCTATAAGCTGTTACCATGGTGATCATCCTAAGATGTGGCTTGAGCTGTCACAAGCAGAATAGTCCAACTCCCCAGGTCTCTGTGTTCTAGTATTGTATAGTTCATTTTTTTTCTGAATTGAAGTCTTCCTTACAGGAGAGAAGCTCATTGAGTCACAGCAGGTAAACAAAAGTTGCAAGGCTCCAGCAAAATAAGTAAGTAAATAAATAAAACTTATAAGTCTCAGGAAGCACCTGAAGCAAACAGTATTCACAATCTTCCCCTTCCACACAAGGTTCTAAGGCCAGTATCCTGGAAACAGGAGACCGTCTTGTTAGAGGAACTGATTTGATGGGCAGTTAGGCAGTGGTGTTTGTAAATTGTTGAGGAAGCCTCAGAATTGCCCCTCTCATGAGGCTTTTGGTGATAAAGCTGCCTCTGAGACATTCCTGCTCTGTAAGTCACTCCAGTAGTTTCATAAGTTCATTAAGCTAGACTTCGTTTGGTTTGTTGTCAGTTCCATGAGGTCAACGGAGGTTTGTTCACATCTTCCCAGAAAAATTAACAGAGCATCTATCTATAGATGTTCTACCCTTAAAATCATTTGGACCAAAGATTACTTTTGAACTAAAATTAGTTAAACTTTTAAAACCTTTAGCAAGCCCTCTTAAGGATGACTGAGAATGTATAGTTTGTTATTATACATAGCCAGTCACACTCTTAATAAGAGGCACAGACATATGGATAGAGTCAGATCCATAACCCATATTAGGTTATTGAGAGCCCTTACATGTGGTCTGTGGCCAGTGCATGAATTTTACACACTTGGCTGGGCCAGACACTCACCAGTCTGAGTCCTCACTAACTATTTAGTTGAGCAAGTACCTCAGGCTATCTCTCTCTCTCTTTACTTTTCTTAGATTTTCTTGTGTATGAAGTGAGATTATGATCACAGGCTATAACTATGTATAGATCTCATATTTGTGGAAAGACAGATCAACAAATGAGCCCCTCCCTTCCATAAATTTAGGGAGAGGTATTCCAGTCAATCAACATTAGAGTGTAGTTTGCTGTAACATGGCTGGACCCAGAGCACTTCCAAGTGAACATCCAACTCTGTCTGGGAATGACCTCTGTCGGTCACCCCTGACTATCCTGCTGTGTGCTCATGTTGCTTTTCTATTTCCCCTCACTTTCAACCAGTCTTCTCTTCAAGGCAGCCACTCTCTGTCCTCAATGGAAAGTCTTCCTGGGTGCATACTCTCACTCAGCTTCTAAAGCCCCTTCCAGCTTGCTCCTAGTCCCTCTCCATCAAGCTCCTGTTGGGAGAAGAGGCAGAATCGTGGGTTGCCATGAGCTCAATGAGGCATCTGTCTCGTTCCACCACAGATGGCTCGGCACCTGTTCCTGCAGAACTTCCTTTCCCTGAACAGCTGGCCTTTGCCATCTTTCTCAGCCCACAGCCATCCAACTGTTCATCCTCATTGGTGACCAGCCTGAGGCACGGTGCTTTGGAGTTCAAGGTGCTCTCTCTCTCTTCAGTGCTTTGTGGTCTAAGTTAGTTGTACTAATCCTTGAGTCCATAGGTCTGCACTCTCTTCTGAGGCACCATGCTCATGCTGCCAACACTTAGGGGTTGGGGCATACACTTAGACTCTGTGTAAGCCCTGGACCACGGCCCTAACATTCAAGGGGTCACTACCCCCAAGTGTCCAGATCATAGCAGCTCTCTAACAGGCTCTGAATTCAGTGATCCCACACATGTGCTCTTTGTCTCAGTTAGTGACCTTGAAATGTGCATTAGACTCTTCAATATTTGAGTCCCCCTGATGGTACAGACTTTTCTGCCATCAGAGTTTTTATTTTTCTCCCTTTGCCAGCTCTGGTTCTGGTTAGCCTTGTGTCAGCCAGCTCTCCCTGCTTGTAACAATACACTGGAGGCAATCGACCTTAATTATTTTGGCAGAGTTTGGAGGCATTAATCCACAACTGTGGAAGAGAGAGGAAGAGGAAGATCTGGGGTCCCAAGGTCCCCTCCGAGTACACAACTCCAACAACCTACCACCTTCCTTGAAGCTCTAACACCATCTCCTGATTGTGTCACGGGTATGGAAACAAGCCTTTAGCATACAGATCTCTGGGGGACTTATATCCAAACCTTGGTGGGCCTTTAGTCCAGCACCAACAGGTGGGAATGTGGCCTGAGGTGGTGGGTGTTTCTGACAGGCTCCTGGGGTAGTTAGCTCTTGTTCTTGATGGTGGCTGAGAAGCTTCACGGAGCTCCTCTAATCCCCTTGCTCTGATGTTACAGGGCTTTTAAAATTCAGAGACCTCAGAGGCAAACACTATGGTTTCCCAGCCCATCTGGCTAAATGAATATGTTCATCTGTGATTCAACTGTACAGATGAAATCTCAGTCATTTGATACTCAGTCATTCAATACACTTCATATTGCCAGGGCCTGCCTAACTCTAGGAGCAAACATTCCGCCCATGTGGCGTGACTTCAGAGGTACTGTAGTGATCACAGGTCTCTCCTGGTCTCACCCCCTGTCCACAAGACCATTGCAGGTTTGGTGTTCTAGTTGTAATGCAAATTCTTTCCTCAGGAGTTTCAGTCATGGACTAACCTATCATGGAAACTGCATATCCCTCAGAAACTCAGGCCTCTGAGGGTGGGAACAGTGTCACCAGGATCAGGTCTCCTAATTTACATTCTCCCAGTTTGCCTGAAACTGATGACGCTGCTGTAAAAGTTGGTAACAAGGCAAGCCAATACTTAAGAGACGGAAAATGATAAAGATAGGACACAGTGGATCCAAGTGAGGAAAGTGATGGTGATGATGGTCCTCTCTAGGCAGCAGCATCTACCTTATCAGTGGGGAAGGGACTGGCACAACTATTTCTATTCTATAGAAGAAGCAGAACTAGAGGGGTTTGGGAGAGTTGCCTCTGCCATCTGTGTGAGTCAAAGCTCACCCGATCTCATATCCCAGGGATATCTGTCTCTCACTTCTTTTAAGAAACTAATCCACTTGCTTTAAAAAAAACCTTCACTGCCAAACATGGTGGCACATATCGGCCAGCATTGTATAGGGGCAGTCGAAGCAGAAGGCCTGTGAGTTCAGGGCCAGCCTGGGCTGCATAATGAGAGCCTAGCCCGACAAGCAAGAAAATAAACAAATGACTCATAGTATAAGAAGCTAACTTTGCCTAAACAAGCCACACCTATAAGTATTAAAAGAGGAGAGGTGGCTGGGTTGGGTCTGGGAGATAGTCTTATTCTGTTTTCTTAAAAAGGAATGCCATCTTCCCACATAGGGAGTTCTGGGAAATTAATCTCGCTTCACTAAAGGAGCCAGCAGGAGACCAACAGTGAGAATACAGGTACATTAAATGCTCATCAGAGCACAGTTTATAGCATGGTGGCATTAGGCACGTATTTATGCTATGTGTGACTTTTTTCTCCAAATGTCTCATTTCAATGCTGACAGATTGGTTGACATCACAGTACCATTGGTATGCAATGATAAAATGGTGTGACTTCTGGGAACACATTATATAAAAACTACTGTTACTCAGCCTATTTCATGGCAGCATTTGATTAACAAAGAGGACTTGTGCAAAAAAAAAAAAAATATTCCCTGCCAAGGATGGGGGCTCGCGTAGTATATTATTAGTTAGATGGTATTTCAAAGCATTTTTCCTCCATGAACTCTCACAAGTGAGATGCCGGCCAAGGAAACAGGGCAGCATGTATCCCAGCCAAATGCTTCCTCATGCAGTCCCTTGTGCTGATTTTTGTCTCTCTCAAACTCTAAATTCATTTCTATGTTTTAGCATGGAATAAGATATGGAATCCCAAATTTTGTATATCTGGGTGAGAAAGAATGTAGATCTTGGTATTTTCAAATAGTACGGTTTTTTTTTTTTTTTTGTTATTGTCGTTTGGATATTTAAACAAAACTCGTGATGGCCTATGGCAAAATATATACATCCTCCCATTTCCTTACTGTCCTTCACGTTCCTAGTTGCTTGAGACCCTTGCAGGGAGATGGCTGGGATGGACACAGCATGATTACTGTGTCAGCAAAATGTTTGCTTTCTGTAAGAAGATTCCAGCAAAAGGTATTGTGTGTTGGGTGGCTTTCTTCAAATTAGAAGACCAGGTTGTGCTTTCGGCATTTGAGTTCAGCAAAAATCAATGAGTTGATTCACGGCTAAGGTTACCAGGTATCTGAGATTACCAGGCATCTGCAGGTGGAATCATTCTAGTGTGAGCAGAACGTACCTCTTGACCTTCCTTGGCTATTGTCTTGAATGTGAAAGCTACTGTCACTCAGCCCAGTGACCTCTGCATGTGTACCACATGCCACCCCTTTTCAAAGCAAAGAATGCAGATAGATGTTCACTGGGCTTAACTGAATAAAAAACACAGAAACAACCCACTTAGTCATCTAACTAAGACAACCACGAAAATAACTGTTAAGACTGGTTCATCACTGTGTGTATGCATGTTCGTGGATGTACACGGATGTATCCCAGTTAGATATCACCAGCTATTTCTACTTATAGAAGAGTGATGAAAATGATAATGAGCACATTTTTGACCCATAATTGTAGATATCATCATAAAATACCTGGGGGAAAGCCAAGGGAAGACATTCCTTTCCAAAGTACAGACTGCGATCATGCATAATGGTGGAGAGATGCTTCCTTCCTCGTTACTTCTCATCCCAACTTCTGCAATAGCCTTCACTCTCCTGCTATCAAAGGAGGCAAATTCACATGAGGGAAAAGGTTTTCTAGCATTCTAGCATATGGGTAAGTAAAAGCAATATGGAGATTGGGCTGATCAGTAGGGGCAAAGGGTTCCTACTATCTGGACTTAAATCTCAGCTTACAGGTTCTCTTCTCCCTATATTCCCCTGATGTGGTCTGGGTTGGTCTTTTCCCTGGAATAGATGGAGGCGTTTTTAGAGACCATCCTTACAGGCTGTTCCAGTCAGATGCTAGATTGCTTAAAAGCATAATGTTGAGAAGTTTACTAGGATAAAGGTCATTGATACACTATGGGTTCTCCTCACTGGGAACTCCTGGTAGCTGGCTGGAGTCTGCCAGGATGGGTGCTGTTTTTTCGTGGAGTCCAATCCTTACTTTTTTGACTAGCATGGCAATCTCTTCTCCTTTTGTGAGCCTTCTTATGTATCCTTGCAGTGTTCATAACTTCTTCAATTTGACTCTAATATAGTTTTGGCCCAAATGTCATCCACTTACTGGACACCAATCAGTCCCAGTCATAGAGGACAAGGAGTGATCCCTAATCTCAGCAATCATGAGAGCCATGTCCTTTTTCTCAGCTCAGGGAACTAACAGCATGCTTTATCTAGCATTTCTGTTGGCCACAGTGGATCACTAGCAGAGTCAGGACTCAAGCTCATTGATTCTCAACTCCAGGCTAATACTTGCCATTCCCAGCCTTCTGTAGTATTTCAGAAACTCAGATTCTAGTTTTCCTGAATTTCATCAGCCTGTCAGTATTTACACACACACACACACACACACACACACACACACACACACACACACGAGAGAGAGAGAGAGAGAGAGAGAGAGAGGGAATTTGTAAATTTGCACAAAGTATATGTCCTCTTAGTTTGAATATCTTGATGAAGCCAGAGGTTTCATTCGAGTCTGTGGTGTAGAAACAATTCCCTGAAAGAATGGATTTTGTTTTGCTTTTTTAGCATTCTTGACCACTCCACTGAGGTTAATGATTACACCCTGTGGATTACAGGGTAAAGTGCATAAACATGTTTTGTGAGTGGGATACAGCTCATTATGCTTAAAGTATTGCTTTGGTGGCTTACAAATTCTGGATCCTTTTCATTGCAATGTTCATTTCTACACTGGTTAATACTAACCTTATCTGGGCTCTGGACAATTCCTTCATTGTATTGGTCCTTTTCAGAAAGCAAACAGCAAAACATGTACTTCTCTCCTTTGTCCACAGATAGACACACTCGTGATTGATAAAAAATACAATGTGAGTGCAGTAATTCGACAACAGTGATTCAGAAGTAGCAAACCTTCTACCCCAACCAGGGACAGATCTTCTAAACCGGTTTTGAAAATATTTGTGACATGGATATTTTAAGTAAAAAATAGGAAGGGGAAATATAGTATATTATTATAAAGAAAGAAAGGAGGAAACTAGAAGGATTAATAGGGAGAGAGATGGGAGGGCAGAGCAGAAGAGGGAATATAAGGAGGGGCAACTAATACTACAGGGAATTAATAAAGCCATATGGAAACCTATTACTGTAAAAGCTTCCTAAAATATATGCAAATATCAAAGGAGTCTAAATGAAGTCACCATATAATGGGGGAGACAGTGCCCCAACTGAACATTTTATGCCACCAAGTAAAACAATCAGTGCTAGGAATGGATTATTCTTATTGAACACTTGGATAAAGGGGACTCATGAAACCCCCAAACACCACAGGATATTGAAAATGCTGTTTGTCTTTCTCCACAACTTGACAATCAAGCACTATTGCTGAAGATGCACCTTACTTAGAGCATCAAACACTGAGAAAAATTTAGCAGGTGCTTAGCTAGAGGTTCTACCCCTACTGACTAGCTGGAAAGTATTTTTGTATACTACCTGAGGAGAAAAGTAATTATAAATCTCACCCAGCTACAATCCCTGTGACCCACCACAGCAACTGTTCTGCAAGATTCACTGGTGAAATAGTAGCATGAACATTATGGCAATAACCAACTACCTTCTGATTAGATATAAGGCACACTCCATGACATGGATCCCGTATCTGACACTTCTCTGTCCTCATCGGGATCTTTTATGTTTTATTGGAAAAATGTTTCTTAATATTTTTTTTTTGCCTTTAGGATAGTTTCCTAATATATCTCATTTTATTTTAAATCAATTTTCAGAACTTTCTTTATTCCAGTGGGATTGAGTCCGCTGAGGGAGATTTTTGTGTGATTGTACAGAGTGGATTTCTGGATTGTATTTCCAGTGATCTGGTGTGTTTACATGAATGAGGAGGTAACATATTTATTCCAGTCCCTTCTCCTCTTTGCTGTCCCTGGGAGTATGGGGGAGACACAAGTATAACTTAGCGCTAGAAACATGTGTATGACGAGTTGTAGTTATGAGCATCACAGTAAGTGATGTATGGGCCAGTAGTTATGCCAAGGACCCTATGACTCTATTCATCCCATGATTGATAATCTATGTCTTTCATAACTCCAGTTGTGCATCACAGATACTATCCTTTCTCCCTAATACCACATTGAGAGTATGCATGTTTCTAATGTAAAGCCATCTTTAGATGAACATGGCAGGGATTTATAGGGAATGGGGAGGATTAACAGTGGTATAATGAGGTAAAGTGTGGTAAGAATAGTAAATATGCATTGCACACATGTGTAAAATATCTACAAATTTAATTTAAAAAATATTCTCAGAAAGACACGTACAATAAAAAGCAATGCAAGACAGAAAATCTAAATAGAATTGTGCCAAAAAGAAAAAAAAGAAACTGAATTAGTAATTTTTTTTTACAAAGAGGATGGGGATGTGGTTCATTTGGTACAGAACCACATAAAACCAGGAATATCCCAGTGCTCAAGATGTAAAGACAGGAAGATCAGAAGTTCAAGGCCATCCTCGGCTAACTAGCAGGTTTGTCAGTCTGGAAACCACGAGACCCCATCTTAAAGAAAACAATTTCTCACAGAGGTAAACTGGAGAATGAGTCCATTTGTGAATTCCACCAGACATTTAGGCCCTAGCGTTTGGGAGATTTCTGTGGAGCCTCCATCCTGAATGGAGGTGTCTGTGGATGCTCATTTTTTGTGTCTGTGAATATTCTCTTTTGTTTCTCAATGCTAGTCCTGTTACAACACTTTACAATGAAATTTTCTAAGAAATTAAGGAAGAATAGAATTCACGAAGTAGAATGTACTCCTAGGTAGTGAGCATTGTGGGGTTTTATTTTGCTAGATAGATTTGTTGTCATTTACAGAAGGGCTCTACCTTGTATCAGTAGTTTATAATGCTCACCAATCAAAACATAATAGATCTTTGCCAATGATCTTTTAGTTTCTAGCCTGTGAAATATGAGAACCAAGACCAACTAATGCATACCATACAGCCACATGATCATAGAATAAAAGGGCCAATTTTTATCACAATGTCTTTGATAAATATTTATTAATTTTTAAAAATCTCATTTCTATAGATGTATTAAGAGTCTATCCCATGAAATGAAATCCATGCACAAAGGACATCTGCACGATGCAGAAATGTGATCTCAGTGCACAGGAAAGGCATTTGGGAAATCTCTTGAGTTACAAGCTATAATAGTTATTGTACTGTAGCAAAACACTTGGTAAAAATGGCTTTGGAAAGACAGGATTACCTTGGCTCATGGTTTGAGGGCACAATTTGTTGTGTTTGGGAGGGCACAGCAGGCAGAGTGGCTCTAGCTGTGCTTACAGGACTAGGAGGCAGCTGGTCACATCACATCCACAGGCAGAAAGCAGAAAGAGAGGAAAGCTAGTGCTCCACTGACTTCCTCCTTTATATTCAGTCTACTGACTCAGCCTATGGGATGGTGTCACCCACAGTCAGGCTGAAGTCTTAGTACTTCCTTTAAGCTTCTCTGAAAGAGTAGTATGTCTCCTAGATGGTTCCAGATCCGATGAAGCCAATAGTGAAGATTAATCAGTACAGTAATTAAGGCCCATTTCAAACCAAATATAATTTCTGCATGAAGTAATGGCTGACAATATAAAAATGTATGGGTTATTAATTATTTCAGGCTTGTTCTCAAACATGAAAGTAAGTCTGACTTTGCAATATTGCAAATGGCAGGGTGTGCTGCAGATAATAAAATGTGAGCCTAGAGGTGAAAATTCATTTATATCTACCTATTATCTATCAATATTCTAACTTCTGTCACATATGTATTCTGTTGCATACATACATACACACATATGTGTGCAAGTATGCATACATGCATGTATCTATCTGCCACCATAAGCTGGATAGCATCCCAATATTTAAAGATGTTTTTGAAAATATTGATGGAGTTATTAATACATATTTTGACACCATTATGGAACATCTGAAAACCCTATTTCTTCCAAGTGACTCCTTTGTGATGTCATAAAAGAATCAAACAAGGGCAAAATTACATTCAACTATAGAGGAGAACAATGAGTCTTAGAGTAACAAAGGATCAATGTATGTTCAGTGACAAGTTCTTTTTTATACTATATTGTGAATAAATGTTGAAAATCTATCATTTGTCAAGTGTAGGTGTGGTTTTAAAGAACACGGTGCATAGATATATGAAGAGCGCTAAAATGCTTTTCCTTTGAATGTTATGAATCTCAGTTTACTTTATAATTGAGCCAATATTATCTCACACACATGTGCATATGGTAAACACGGAACTCTTCTATAAATGCATAGACTAAAAATAATTGTAAACATGTAACCATGATAATATCTGTACTACTTTTTTATATTAAAAATATTTACTTTTCTCTCCTTTTTTCTGTAATTTAATGACTGCGGAAAGAGGGAGCATAGTTTTCCTCAGGTATGAGTCTCCTACATGGTTAGCCAATACCAAGTGTTGCACCCTAAAAATCATGTGTAGACTAGCAACACGAAATGGGGTCAGCAGGTTGTATGTGTGTGTATATGTGTGTGCAAACGTATAACAATAATAACGAAAAGGAGACAAAAGAGAAACTTAAAGGTAAATATGATCATAATACATTGTATGCAATTCTCAAATAATAAAAATAATTTTCAAAGCTAGGTGTAGCACACAAATGAGGTGGAAATCTGATTGAAGGAGACATACTCAAATCAATCTTTATCCTCCACTAGTACCTGCACAGCGCGCGCACACACACACACACACACACACACTCACACACCAACTTCAGTCATAACTAATTTAATCTGTGTCATAATGATGTTTTCTTCAGTTGCCTCAAAATTCCTAAGCAAAGAGTAATTTCAGTCACTATGAAGAGCTCTTGCTGAACTCTGAGATTCTTTTCTTTCTTTTATGCCTTCTGGCTTGTGTTGAATACTGTAATAAGTAGCTGGGAGTTTACCTGCCATTAGTTTGACCCTCATTGAGCTGCATCTGAGTTGTGCTAAAATATGCACTGTCCACTGTAGAGTCCATAAAGCAGTCTACCAAGGTGTCAGGTAAAAAGTCAGAGAATTATAGGAAATGGCTGCAAAATCAAACGGATCTATAAAAATGGGAGTTTATGTGCAATATAAATCTAAGGGTTGCTGGGCAGTGAAGGTGTCTGCCTTTAATCTCAACACTTGGGAGGCAGAGGCAGGCGGGTCTCTGTGAGTTTGAGGCCAGCTTGGTTTACGGAGTGAGTTCCAGGACTGCCAGAGTTACAACAGAGAAACTTTGTCTCAAAAAAATAAAAAATTCTGAGAGTAACAGAGAGTTAAAATTGTGGTGTATGTGTGTGTGTGTGTGTGTGTGTGTGTGTGTGTGTGTGAGAGAGAGAGAGAGAGAGAGAGAGAGAGAGAGAGAGAGAGAGAGAGAGAGAGATGCATGTGCACATGCTCACAAGAATCAGGAAGATGACACTGGGCATGCACCTGTATCACCCTCTACCTTATTCCCTTGAGACAGAGTTGCTCATTGAACCTGGAACTTGCCACTGTTTTGGCAAGCATCCAGCTAACCACAGTAGTCTTCCCAGTTTCCCTTTTCCACAGCATGGGAATTACAGACATAGGTGTTTCTGCGTGTCATGGGTTCTGGGGGTCTGAGCTTATGTCTTCATGCCTGTGCAGTGTCTTACTCACCGTGCCAGCTCTCCAGGACTAGAGTTAAATTGTGACAAATAGGGAATAGGCAGTGAGTCTGGGTCTATAAAGTTAAAACTGAACACCAACTCTGAGAGAAATACAACAGTGGAGAGAGGGGCTGGACATTATTCCCTTGGTGATTGTTTCTGGTCCTGCCTCTTAGTAATTGCAGCCTGCAAGCACCCAGTGTAAGAACTTACTGCAATCCGCGGGAAATGGTTCATTCGCAGCCTCTGGGTAAGAAAAAGATAAAATTGACTTTGAAGTGGCAAATCTTGTTATAAATTGAATTCTTCTGATCAAGCAGCTTTCGGTCATTTAGAATTCACTTTGAAAGTATCCGATTGCGAGTTCCATAAAATGCAGAAGCCGGAGTATTACTGTGACCTCAGGGGAAAAATTGTGCACTGAATAAAATTGCGGATTTAGCAATTTTTCTCATTGTTCCACAATCACAGACATACTGTGTAGACAGGCAGTGGGTGTCAGAACAGCCCGCTTCTCCTGGTGGCTTCTTAATCAGGTAACCATTTGGAAAAACATCCATTTTCTAGGAGGGTTCTCAAGGTTCATTGTAGTCTGAGAGACATCCCCAGTGGACATTCATTCAGTGTTCATGAAACCAGGTGTGGTAGAAGAGAGGGGATCAGAATTTACACAAAGCCTTGGCTATTCAGGAAGATCCTTTCAATTAGGAGGAATCCAGGGAATACGGTTTGAGTTTACACTAAACACGCAAATCTCATCAAACCTGCAGAATTTGTAGTTATTGAACATGTTAGCCATCAATGATAAGTGCAAATATTAAAAATCCTGCATAAAAGAAACATTGTGCAAATTAATACTGTATCCTACCATCTGTTTTTTTATCATCTATTATCTGTTTACCTACCATCTATCTATAATCTATCATTTATACCTGTCTATCAGTAATATATCTTTTGATATATATATATATATATATATATATATATATATATATATATATATATATATATATATACGTATATATATATTCCCTACGATCTATCTACTTTATAACTCTACCTATATATCTATCCTCTTATCATCTATCTAGCCATCTATCTATCTATCCTCTCTCTATCTATGCATCTTTCTGTCTATTTACTGTAGTATTTTCTATAAAACATCTCATGAGGAGAGTAGGAGGCTTCTGAACATGGCACATGATGTCACCTATGGTTGTTTGGCTGATTAGAGAATATCTGATAAAGGCAGAGCACATCTAAGCATCCCTGATAAGACCCTACTCCTCAGATATTTGTATTGGTATCCTGAGCTTAGCAGACCCACTCAGTGTGCTCACCCATAGCGACAGAAGTGAGAGAGAAATGGCCACCATAGCCTTGAATTCTGAGTGTGAGACTCACTCCACCACTTCTTCCTCCTTCGACTGATCAAAGAAAACCACAAGGTGAACACAATCAAAGGGTAGAGAAAATAAACTCTGCTTCCCCAAGAGGAACACCCAGACTCACATCAAAGGGCTCAGACACAGGGTGGATGAGAAGCCAGGGCCAGTAATGAAATGCAGAAAGTTATGTGGGAAAGTCATACATGGTCACCACAAAGGGGATCTTTCATTGGCTACTTTACGCTTAAGCAAGCTTAGGCTGACTCCCCAAAAACCACATTACCACTCAATTCAAAAACTACATAGAAGTCAGTTGTATGTCAGCACAAATGAGTAGCACACAGGTACAAATGAAGGGACTTTTCATGGATAGGAAAATAAAATTTAAATAGAGAATGAACTTTTCAGTGAATAATCTTTTGTATGTTTGTTTTTCCATGGCCAGGAAGACAAAGGGGAACAAAGGACATCCCATGATAGTGTAGAGAGAAACTCACCCAAAGACAGAGAGAAGCCAGCTGGCTGAAATGAAGGTGGTGTAGACCATAGTTGACATTAGATTCTCAGAATGTATTGTGGTGTTTGAAGTGAGGAAGCAGACACACATGAGACATGTGAGACATGTGTGCGATGACTCAAAACACATACGAAAAGCAGACAGACTCATGGTGACACCTGCTTACTTCTATTTACCGAGTAACTGAAACATGTCAGGCAGCATATATGCTGACCTCTAAACCCTTTAAAACGACTTTGGAGTAGATATTTTAGTTGCATCTTGGGCATATTACAGCAGAATCTCATTTTACAAAGAAATGTGGGTTCCTCAACAGCCAAGTGAAAATTTCTGCACCGATCCCAAAGATCACTGTGGGATCCAATGTCAGAATTTAAACTCAAGAGCAAGATTGACCATGTGAGGGTCAGCACTGTCAAAGTGGGGCCCAGAGGAGCAACAACATCAGAGTTACAGGTCTAGCTATGTACCTGGGCCTAGTTTCAGCAGGACATTTTGGTGATGTAAGCTTATTTATTATGTTGCCTACATATGCATTAACCACATTAAGAAGACATATTATACAATTAGGATAAAGAGCAATGAACAGATGTCAATAATATTGAATTTTGAGCACCAGGTTTGCCATTGAAATTTGTACAGAACTTGGAAAAACAATTCCACCATTATACATTTAGCATCCAATTCACATATTTGTGCTGTAAACCTAATATCTGGGTCTCTCAGGAAGTTTCTCTTCTTCTCCCTCTATAGATCCAGAGGGAAAGGGTGAGGCAAGTTAAAAAGCTATAGAGCTCATCCTCCATACTGGAATTCTGCATCCTGTATCATTACTTTTGTTGGAGTTACAAATATTCCCAGAGTCATCATTGCTTCATGGAGTGAAGAGTCATTCTGCTGTCCTGTGTGTACCACACTTACGAGGTAGCATTCATACACTGAAAGCTTTAAATTAGTGATGTGGTTGCTGAGACAACGTGAAGGGGCTTTGAAATATTTGGTAGATGTAATGTCCTCTTTCTTATTTTCTGTAATTTGCTTCTTTCCCCATCCTGTTAATGCCATGTGCTCACTTCTATGTTTAAAGTGGCAACAGGTACTCAATGAAGACTACTATTGGCCCTTCATCCTCTTAAAATTTGCCTTGACAGAAAAGGAAAAATGACCAGGAAGGACAGATAAACTTGTATATCAGACTCCTGTGAGGACACCCCAGTCATCAGAGTATGGTGGGAAGAGCAGAGGATTGACTAAAGAAAATTTACTTCCACCTCACAGTGATGTGTTACCGGGTCCTGCCTGTCTTCACCTGGAAGAACAAATCAGCAACGATCCATCATGGTGGATACCATATTTTCTTCCCTCTGCCCTCAAGTTTCAGTTACAACTTTAAGTGAATATTTTGTCAAGTTCAACAATTCAAATCGGGTAAACAGAAACCTACATTCAGACACACTGCAAGACTTTCTTTCAATTACTGCACAGAGCACCTGATGAAATGGCATGCTACTGCTTGCTTTCTGTTTCTGGATCAGGGAAGCTCTCTTCTGTATCACAGTGTCTTTTTGTGATTTGATTCTTCCTTTTGGACGAACTACACATCATCCGATGATATTTTGTATTTTGAGGAAACCGGTGGCTCTACGAATTCATTTTTAAATCTAGATTACCGTATTTATTTGTTTTGATATTAAAACAACAGTCAGTTGGCTGCTTAATATATTGTTACTGGAGTTCTAGGCATTGAAAAATATAAAAGTGAGGCAGACAAACACCCTCCCTATGGAGTTCCGTCTACTGATGGAAAGACTGATCACCAGACAGTTCAACTAACCTCAAGGAAGAGCTGTGAAAGCTTGCTTTGAAGTATGTGTGTTTGTGGGGGAAAGGGACAGTCAAGCTCTACACAAACTCTTGCCTCTTTATTTGCATATCGTTTGTTTCATTTTCCTTGAAGATCATCTCATGTCTAGTTGCCCCTGGTTATATTTTTGTTTTCTAATCCATAAATACCCTTTGAAGAATCAGAATTGAGAATGGGAATGGCCCTTTGATATGTCAAAGTTGAATTTTCTCATTTTAGGTTAGAGAAAGTCCAAAGGAGTGGAGTGGGTAACTAGAGATTCCCCAACTGGTCGGGAACAGAATGATCTCCAGGGTTTCTCCACCCACAGACTCTTGTCCTGTGCTCGTACACTTTGAAGACTGAGACCTGAAAGAGCACATTGGGCTCTACTGCTCATTTCTCAAGACAGTCTCTCCCTCTGTGGTTAGTCATCTATCCTGTGTAATCCCTCAGAGGCGCTAGACACTTCTGCAGTCTAGGAGCATCCCATTTTTCTCTGAAGTTTCCCTGTTTACCATAGAGCTTCTCTCTGAGACTTGCTAGCTTTAGAAGGACTCAGACTGCTTCTGGGCATAGCATTTACCTAGAAAAATCATTTTATCTCCTGAGGGTCTAGTGAAAGGATCATCAAGGGCACCTGTTGCTCAGTCACTAAGTTTAGATCCCAATTCCCAGGTAACAAGTCAGGCTTCTCCAAAGCTGCTGGTAATTCCAGGTCCATGGGATCCTTCGCCTTCTTTGTGCTAAGGGGCAGCACACCTCTCCATACATGTGTGCACATGTACATGCATATTTATGAAGTTAATCTTCAAAATACTTTTTAAAAATTTGTCCTTTTGAGCCTTAGTCTTTTATCTGTGAAGCAAACATCATCCTGGAAGCTGACGTATTGTTAATTGTGAATGAGACTGTACACGACGGTCTCCACTGCGTTCAGTGATATCAGAGGACTCAGCTGCTCTCTTGGACAGATATCTGCTCTCATTCGAGCTCTTTTGTATGGAACAGTGTCATTCAGGCATTGAAACCACACTTGTTCTTCTCAGTGCTCCCTGTTGCAATTCATTATGTTTTTCTTACTATTCACATTTCTTTTGGAATGTGACTAACCCAAATATTTTTTTTTTCATTTGTGCTACTCTTTTCCAGGCCAAATCATAACAAGTTCAGGCCTGAAGTAACAAATCTTTAACTTTAATAGTACTTCAATACCTACTTAACATTTTACATGGAAGAGGCAACACATGCTTCTGTAAGAAGAGCAATCTCTAACTCATTAGTTACCCAGGAAATGTTCAGGTGACTCTCACCTGCATCTCTCTGTACTGCTGGTTGGCACAGAACTGTTGACATAAAAGGATCCTGGTGAACTATTTTAGGTAAACTACTGGAGGGATTAATAATAATGTCAGCTTATGTTGGCTACATTTTTTGTAGTTAACTATTAACCACGAGTCTTCGTCTGAAATAGGGTCAAGTTCAAGGTTGTGAAGGCATCTGACTTTGACAGCGCACATCCACCATTAGCAGAGCTGCCAGCAATGGATGCAGAGAAGGGCATCTCACTGAACCTTTCTGGAAAGAGAGGCGAATGATGGCCCACACAGCCCTTTCTATTTCCTTCTCTCCCTGACCACAGGCAAGAACCCAATGACTCCTGTTGGGTTTACTCAGAGTATCTTATGAACATTAAATTGTTCTCTGCCTGTAAGAATCAAGCCCACCTGGGTGGAGCAAGCCTCATAACTGCCAAAAAAGAAACTAAAGAAAGAGAGAGTCCCCTTTTAATGTCTCCAAACACCTTCTTGCATTTCCCCTTCCTTCTGTTTCTGTTTTGTGCTCCTCTTTGGTTACAGGCCTAGAAGTTACTGGCTTTATGCTTCTGCTAAGGCTCCCTGTCAACCTTTCTGGCTCAGGCCAGCCATCTGCAGGATGTAAGCACAGAATCAATCTGGGCAGCTCATCTTCAATTTAGAGCAAGAAATAAACAGGAAGGGGAGAGGCTTCATTGAAAACAAATGCCATCCGTCTGCCATGGATGTCTACAATGAAAATTTCCCACAATTCCTGTGAGGGCCCTATTCCTCTGTTTATGTTACTTCTCTCCTTTTTTTTTTTTTTTGTTACATGACTGCTCACAGCTTTTTATGATGGGCATATGTGCATATTTCAAATGTGCTAACGTACACTTAAATACCCCTATGTGTTATGTTTTGCAATGTATTCACTGTTTCATTAAAATAGCGCCAACAAAAGACCAGCTACTAAAAACTATTCCCAAACTTCAGATCCTATTCTGTGAACTAGTGTTCTCTGTCAGCGGTGTGTAAGAGAGGTGTCTGGCAGATATTAACACTTATGCGCAGCATCTTCAGCCAAAGGATGAATGTGCCCCATGCCTTTGTTCAACTAATTCACAGGTGCTGAAGATGAAGAGCGCATTTGGGGCAGACAGGAGAGTCCATGAGGAGGCTTTGTTTCAGAAAGCTTTTCTGGAGTAAGGCTGGGTCAAATTCTTCCTCTTGTGCAGATCCACTGGGCCTCCTCAGAAAGCAGTGACAGGCATATTGTCAGGCTGACCTTGGCCTTCCTTTGTCTTTTAGTCCCTGTCACTCAGCTGAGACTCCATTCCTCATTGCTGAGACGAGGTCTATGCAGCCTGAGAGGCCTTTGTCTGCTTTTGTTAGGAGCAGGCAGGGGAGAAATCAACCTCCTCACTTGTACAGTGTGGGAGAGCAATAAAGAATGGGTGTTGTTATAAAGAATAACTCCAACAGGACTGTCAATGCATCGAGAAATGTTTATTAATTAAATGATGATAAATGTTGCTTAGAAACTGGCGATTTTTTTTTTCATAGCTTGTAGGACAATGGGGTCATTTATTTGTCTTCCCTTCATTTTGCAAGAGTCACTGCCAGCATGGAAATACTTGGCTCTTCCTTTTGTCCATTTGCTTTTCTAGTCCCATGAAATGCGGCTTTCAAGGGCAGAGACCAAGCATGTAGTCAGACTGATCATACAAGAATGGAAGGCTTTGGAGGACAAACACACACATCTCTGCGGAGACCTAGAGGCTGCAGGAGAGCAGAGGACCTGCATGTGTGAAGCTCTCATCTCGAGGAACTGTCTGCTCTGAGTAGGTCACAGGCAAAGGACTAGCCTGCCCTTGCTTATCAAATGTAAGAGCCAACTAGTATGACATCACAGTCACACAGTAGACCTGACCCCATTTGTCAGATGTTATCAATACAGTGTGAGAATCCCACCTGCCCCGCCCTCCCGGTTCCACACCAAATATAGATCTAGTCCAAACAGAGGCACAGAGGCTGTACCACAGCTGGGAGGCAGGCTCAGGGGACTGAAGTTAGTGTCCTTTGTGGAGTGCTTCAGAGGCAGAGACACACCCAGCTAAGTTTTTCTTTGGCCCAATAAATTGTTTCCATTGCATCACCTTCATGTTTTCTCAGCTTCGCACCCGTTGCTTGTATTTCCCTTGATCTTCAGTCTCCAGGAATCCTTCTGTGAGTGGGGTCCATCCTGGCGCCTGAGTACCCCAACCTTCGCTGCAGAATGGCTGCTCTTCTTCTGTTTGTGTTAACTACATCATTCTTTTACATCCTTCCATTTATTGCCTCTTTCCTCTTTCCTCTTTCTTTTTCTTTTTTTTTTCATCTCCTCTTACTACACTCCTTCCCCCCCCCCCAGGCCTGTTTGCTCTGCTCTGGGTCACTGACTGCTTCCAAAAGTTGATAATTACCTTCTTGTTTGATGCAAACCTGGAGACCATCAACCTCCAGGAACTGCACATGAGCATCCAGGCCCACAGAAACTATGTTGGAAGTCAGTACTGCCACTTCACTGGCCTCTGAAGGGGCTGAGGCTGTGGGCTGTTTTCAGGAGCACCTTCCCTGTGTGTGTCTCTACATCTTCTGTGAATACCGCTGGCTCCAAGGCTCTGTGAGCAAATCTGAGTTTTGAGGAACAATGCTCAGCACTTTCAGTTTATTTTCCTGAAACATTTTTGGGATCTAGTTGTTAGTATCACCCCAGGGAAAGCAGAGTCCGGGGCTTCTTGATGCTGCAAATGTGATTCTCTTTTGAATCTTAAAGGATGGAAAGACAGTATGCCACACAGTGATGAAATTACAAGGAGATAAAAGTTAACAGGACCATGAAGTAAAACTATATCCTTTCACAGGCCTCAGTGAGACAGCTGGATCTAACCATCAGTGAGATTTGAAGCATTTGACCTGTTTGAGTATGAAAAGTGGATCTCCAAGCTCTTTGAGCTTCACATTTTCCACGTGAAGATAGGATGCTACTACACACACTACAATGCTCTGGAACAGAGGTGTGCCTGTCCAGTGACTGCCCAATGCAAGCACGTAAGGAGGACCCCACCCTCCCTCCTTGACGTTCTGATGAGATTACTTATACTTTTTAGGAACGATGATGTATTGGGATCTTTGCTCGATTCATGCTGGGTTTTGTTTTTTTGCCCTGAACTTTTTTCTTTTTCCAGATCTTTTTCCCTCAAACAAACCTTTCCTCATTAAGGAAATACAAAACAAAAACAAAAAAACCAGTGGTTGAGATAATTACTCATTAAAAATAAAGTCTTCCCACAGGGATTTGAAGTCAGCAGGGAGGCCTAGCCACCATCCCTCACACATTATACTTCCACACCAGAGGTGGAGAGCACCCAGGGAAAGCTGCCCTCCCTCTGTTGGAAGTTTATTAAAATGATGTATGAGGCTTTGCTGGCAGTCAGGCTGGTATCTAGTGATCTTCTGCGAATACACTGCCACCCTGCTTGGAAGGGAATCCCAAAGAAGGGACTGTGTCCAGCACTGCTAGGATTTGCCAAGGTTACTGAGGTACTTAGAATCCTCCCCATGGAGTATTCCTGAATTTTCTACTGGCTATGTCATAAACTATAGATATTCTGACCCCCTTTTGAATGGATCATTTTCCTGTGATTCATCTCCAGAGGAATAGTCGATATATTAATTTTCCTAATGGAACTCAGAGCTGACACAGAATAATAAGGAGGGTTCATAATGGCCCCATTTTCCATCTGCCCCACCACACGCCCATCATTTCAGACCCAGTCAGGACTGAGAGGCAGCTCAGCTTCCTACATATCACCAGGTATGTATATATGTCCTAGGAAACCCCTGAGGCTGAGAGACTTCATAGAATCCAAACACAAGAAAGGCAAACTCACTTCGGTTCTGTAACACACTCAGATTCTAGGCGTTAGAGTAAAACAGATGTCTCAGCTTGATCTTCTGTGGTACTGGAATGTTGTAGCATCTCTCACCCCAAGATTTCAAAGCATGGACACCCTGGCAGAAGGTTCAGGATCAGCATCTAAGTCTGTCATGCTTTTGTACCATTAAATCGTGTTTCTGGATACATCTTCTACCCCATAGCAGACAATAATAAAGGTGAATTCTCTGTTGTTGGGAAGATTCAAGCAAGACAATGTGACAGGGCTGGCACAGTGCCTAGCAGGGGAGAAGCCATCAAGGCCTTGTTTTCAGCTCTGAAATCCTAACACTGGTGGCTCCTCGCCCTCCTGTATGCAACTCCAAACAGAAACAGTTGCTGAGCAGAGTGTGTCTTGAGGAAGTGGCTCTATCAGGGTGAAGAGAAGGGGTGGTTACAGCTGGGAAGCCTGAATCAAAAGAACAAATAGGTGAGAGGAGAGGGCAGAGGGCAGAGGGCAGTCACAGGATCCTTTGGGGACTTAGCCAACTCAGAAGTGAGTTTTTATTTCCAGTGGTCAAAGGCTTACCCTCCATACATACCCACACCTATGTTTCATCTGCAGACCATGGGGTGGATTCTTAGTATTGATGTGCCCTTCTGTCATTCCTCCCACGTGGAAGACTCATAGAAGCAACCCGTAGCCCAAAGCTCCCACAGCAAGCATAATACTGCTCAAGGTTTTTCTGCTATACAGTTGTCCACACTTCCACATACAGAAGCTAACTTTCTGTACAGTGGGCATCTGTCCTGGCAGTAGTGGGTTGTATCTCAGTGTGCATATACGTATGCTGTGTTTAGGAGGTACTTTCCCTGTAATACACAGAACTTACCTGAATAATCTCCAATAAAAGGCAGCCACTTATGTTCTCATCTAAAGGACTCAGTTAATCATCAACAAAAATCCATGATGTGTGGAAAAATTCAAATTTTTCTTTTTAAGCAAAATACTGAATATGGTCTTGTAACTCTATGTGTAAATTCCACAAGCATCTGTAACAGGACATGTGTATGGTGAGGTGACTGTTATTTATGTAATAATACAATAACAGGAATTTCTGGGAAGACTTTTAAATCTTGCATCAGGTAACATATATGAAGGCCCTGCCACCAGCGGGAGAAAGGGGCTCCTGACGTGGGCTAGGAACTTCCATCAGGCAATTCACATAGTGTTTCTCTGCATTATGTCCACACTTCATTTTACAATACAAAACAAAGTTTCCCACTAGGGCTGAGTCCAGCATGATAACACCAATGTGCTGGCATGTGCCTGGGATGTGATGCCAGCCTGCATCCAACCCCACCTTTTGGCAAAGTCACCTGATTTCTTGGGAAGCAGGTGAAGCCAGGATCAGGCATGAACAGCTCTGTCCTAACACAGCACACATTCATTTCGTACAGTCATACTTATCCAGGAAGACAAGCTGCTGTCCTGCCCCACACCACAAACAAAGGTCATCTGTGCTGTGAAGCCGCCCAGATATCTAAACTGGACAGGAAGAATCCAGATCCTGTCTTCACGCTAACTTTGCTGCGACCTCCAAAGCAGGGGCACAATTTAATGAGCCATTTGATCCACTCACAGGTTGAGTACTATATACGACAGTATAATTTATAGCTTTTACAGTCATGGTTCATTGTTAGAGTCCTAATCCCCAGTGCCTGTGGCCCTATTTGTAAAGGGGTCTTAATAGTGTTATCAAGTCAGATAAGGTAAAATTAGGATGCATTGTAATGTAGGATTAAGGAGAGATTTGGAGAAAGAAGGGCAGAAAAGACACCATGAAGACATGGAAAGAAGATGGTTCGCTCTCAGCTAAAGAGAGGGAGGCCACCAGTCCCCACACATCCTCTGAGAATCCACACAGATGATAACTTCGTTAATCCTGGACTTCTGAACTCAAGAGTGATGAGATGAGACAACCTTGGGACTGCTGTGCATTTGCTTGTCATGCAGATCGTGGCACTTGGTTTCAGCAAGCACCACTGTGGTACAGAGCCAGCATGGAGCACCCGTGTGGCATAGTGTGTTTTCTATTGCAAATGCTGCTATGTAGTTGCATAACTATATTTATAACCCAAACTAACATTCAAAGTTTGAGCTTGGTACACTGAGAATATAAAGCCCAAGTCATCTCCATCACACAGTATTCTGAAATATGAGCAGTGCTAACAGACTTATTACCTCAGAGAGAAACGCACCCCAATGCCATATTCAGCCACTGTCAAAGTCCTCTGTGGACAGTCCTGGGTTTGCTGGTAGGCCTAGTTCATGTTCCTTCTTCTGCTGTCTATTCTTCAACCCATTGGATCACTTGCAAGAAAAGCTATGAGAGGCATTTGTTTTATTTTGCTGTTTGTGTATGTGTGTGTATGAGTATGCATGTATATGTGTGTACAAGTATGTGTGTGTGTGCAATCATGAATGCATGTGTGTGTGTGACGGGGGCTTGTTTGTATGTGTGTGTACACATTTGTGTGTGTACACATACATTCATGTGTGTGTAATGTGTGAGCATGCATATGTGTGTATATGTGTATGGGTGCACGTGTGTATGTGTATGCATGTGAGTGTGCATGTGTGTATGTGTGTGTACATGTCAGTGTGTGTATGTGTGTGTGTGTATGTGAGTGTGTGTGAGAGTGTGTGTATGCATGTGTGTGTGCTTCATGCATGCATGTGTGTGCATATTTTGTGTATATGTGTGTGCTTGTATGTTTTCACCTTTGTATAGGATCAGAGAACAGCCTCAGGTGTTTTTCCTCAGGTACCTATCATTTTCCATTTGAGACAAAAACTTTTTTGGCCTGGGGTTTCACCAAGCAGTCTAGTCTAGCTAGCAAGTGAGCTCTAGGGATCCGCCTGTCTCGGTCTCCCATCTTCTCATTACTGTGATTATCACAAATCACTTGGCCTTTTCCTTGGGTTTTAGGGGTGGAACTCAGGTGCTCATGCTTGTGAGGCATATGCTTTGCCAACCAAGCCGTCAGCTCTGCAGTCCATGAGGCTGTTTTGGTGAGTTAAACATCTTTGTATGTTTGCTTTGCCATCTTTGTGAGGGAGTAATATTCTCTGCTCTAGACTTTTCCCTGAAATCCACTGAACTAAATGAACCATGTAATGTAAAAAAAGCTATTTTCTTCTTGAAGATTTCAAAGTTCATTTATGTACTACAGCTTATAAGAGCTCTGCAAGCAAGATTGTATGTGTGTGTGTGTGTGTGTTGTGTGTGTGTGTGTGTGTGCATGTATACATGCATGCGTGAGTATACAGTGTATGTATTTGTGGGTATGCATGTGTGCATGCATATGTATGTGCATTTGTATATGTACATTTGTATGTGTGTATATTTGTGGGTGTGAGTGTCTACATGTGTATCTGTGTGCATGCATTTATGTGTATACAGGTGTGTGCATATACGTTTGTGGATATGCATGAGTATGCTGTGTATGTGTTTGTGTATACACACATTTGTGAGTGTGCATGAGTGTGGTATGTATGTGCTTGTATATCTGAATGTGTGTGTGCATGTGGATGGTATGTGTGTGAGTGCCTGTATGCATGAACTTGTGTATGTGTGCATTTGTGTGTGTACATGGTATGCACGTGTACGGTATTTATGTGTTTGTATGTGTTTATGTGTGAGTGTGCATGTGTATAGTGTGTGTGTGTGTATGCACATGTTTCTGGAATCCTATTGTGGAAATTCTTTTCAAAATAAGCAAAGTCAGTAGGAACTGGAAATGTATGAGCTCTAACCTGAGCAGAAGGCTTGGCAGGAAATGTCATCTAAGAACAAAGCAGCCAGCATCCTCCCTCTGGAGACAAAGCATATTATTGCTGTGACATGCTTAGTCTCCATCTGCTCAGAGAAGACGAGTGACTCTCCCATATGCCTTCCCATTGGACTAGGCCTGCCTGTGAGAGTGGCTTGCCCCACAATACAGAATTGAGCGTTAAATAACTTGAGGCTGTTCTCATGGAAATAACATATGAGTACTAAAGGAGTCAAAACAAATGAATACCTTGATTATTTTTGCTCTCCTTTGTGTTAATAAAAATGACTGCCACTAATCACTGATAAGGTTCTAACGATTTTTGGTAAATCTGTTTTTCATTTTTTCAGAAGAATTCTCAAGCAATACCCATCAAACTTACTGTTAAGATTATGTATTCATGAAAAATTTAAATATCCCCAATTATGCTATATGGTCATATTTTCCACATAAACATAGGCATTTATTTCCTCTAGCTGTACCCAGAGCCAGCGCAATATGTAATTTGCAAGGCTATTTGGCAACTAAGAATGATTAAGACCCTGCTGTTTGCAGTTAATATGGTGCAGAACTTGAGTTTGGGGCCAGGAAGGGAAGTTGGGCTGATTCTGAACTGCTCCTCTGTTTCTGAATATGAAACTCTTGTTGATAGCATGCCTAGTTTGGTAGACCATTACTATGGAAATGAAAAAAGGGGAGAATGTTAATTTTACTTAATACTTCTGCAATTATATCCTTAATTTTCATATTTGATGATGAAGTCTTTGGTTAAGGGGAGGCATTGCATTCAGCTGGACAGAGGTCATAACAAGGAGTGGGTTTTGGTGTGACCCCCATGCACAGTCAGGATCTCCACTATGGTCACAGACCCACTTACCCTATAGTGGCATCGCCAGTGCTTGTTCTGTGTACAGAGGGAGTAGCTCTGCCTGTTACCAGAATCAGTCAAAAGTACGTAGGCAGAACTACAAGAAAGCAGAGTGAGCGTGTAAGGTGTTTGGAGAATTAATGAGTGACTCCTACTTTTGTGTTGGTTTTTTCTTCCTTGGGGAAAAGAAGTACCATACTCCTTCAGACTAAATGAAACAATGGCAAGATCTGAATGGAAGCTGAAGGAGTCCACAGGAAAAAAATATTTCATTCTTGCCTCAGGATGTGTTTCTAAAGTGTTGTTCATTGTCCTTGAAATATACTCAAGGTATAAAAAGGTCACCAAACTGTCTGGAGAAGAGAGACAGGTCACATCACTTTGCCAATGCCTCCTGTTCAGCTTTCTAGACAGGAGGATAGTGACATCCAGGATGGAGATCATGGCCCCTGGTTAGAAGTGTGGTTCCTTCAAAGGTCAGATTTCTTCTGGCCATATTCTAAAAGCATTGGCCAACAAGGACAGAAGAGTTAGAGAAGTTCCAGAAGATTGGGTGCTGCCAAGGACAGTGCTGGTGAATTCCCAAACCAGGAGCAAAATTGAGTGAGATCAAAACAAATGCAGGACCCTGCCTACCAGCAAGAAATCTGTCTCTAATCTCCCAGAACAATGAATAGTACAAGCAAAAACATAGAGGCAAACAAGGTACGAAGAAAGGAATATGGGATAATGTTAGCATACTGCTAGCCATAGTTGCAGGTCATGAGAGTTAAGACCAAAATGAGCCCACAGATGGAACCCAAGAGGCTCCGAGAAATGCAGCCCTTCTGAGCCACGTGGTTGTAGTCCTGTCAGTGAGGGAGTCTATTTACTGACAGGTGGTTTCAATGCCACAGAACTGATACACAGCAGTGCTGGCCTACAGCTAAAAGGCTTTCTGCCCTTCCCCCTATTTTTTGTATTGCTTGTAAAATACCTTAAAGAGCTTAAGAGGAGTAAGGATTTGTTCAGGTTTTTAGTTTGAGAAGCTCCAGGTCCATCATGGCAGGGGGCTGATACAGAGGAGAAGAACAGCTCATATGGTAGAAAGAGAGTTAGAAGAAAGAGAAACAAAGACAAACACGGAGGGTCCAGAGACAAGATACAGCCCTGCAACTGAAAGATCCTCCTCCAGTGATCCACTTCTTCCAGTTTCCAGAACCTCCCAAAACAGCTCCACAACCTGGGGCCCTGGTCTCCAATGGTTGAGCAACTTTACAAATATTTAGCTTCTTTGTGTATGCGTCTTCCCCTCCATCCCTCTCTTCCTTCCTCCCCTTCCCTTCATTTCTTCCTTTCTCCCCACTGCACTCTATAACAATGAAACATTTTTAAAGGGTCTCTGTAAGAGACCTGTGATTTTCAGCAGCATAGGCTTATATTATGTGGAAGGCACAGAGTTAGGTTTTATGTGGTTGATGTTTCCCCAGCAGAGTGGGTCAAAAGGTGATGACTTGACCTAGCTCAGCTCCCTGCCAAGAGCATCCAAGGCCTCCTAGAGGCAGAGCTGTGTCCTAGAAGTAGGAGGCTGAAGTTTTGGTTCATTTAAAGCCATGTGTCTCTCAGTTTGAGAAAATTACAAATGAAGTGTTTTCCTATATTCTTCAAAATACATTGTGCTTTTTAAATACAAGAAGCAGACTCCAACTTAATCAATAGATACTTGGCCATGAAAAAGTTGAAACTCTTATTTATTTAACTGAGATAAACAATTAAATGCAGAGGCTGAGATAAGAAACCTCAGCCATGCTACTGTCTTCTGCCATTGTTGGTAACTAATCAATATAATTCCAGTCCTCAGCTGTTGCCCAGAGTCCCTTGAGTCAAGAGAAGGAAATGTAGAGTCTTCATATGGGTGCAACTCAGTATCTCTGTGCCCTCCCACCTACGATGGGAAGGCATAGCGTGTAGGGTAGAGCAAACCCAGACTTTTATCTGGTGAGATCTTGCAAACTGCAGGCAAGAGGCAGCTGTGCCTCTTTCTGGGACTCTGCTCAGACCCAGAGCTGTGGAGGACAGTTGGGGGAGGGGCACTTGGACTGTTTTCCTTTATCTGAATAATGCCTCATGGTTTCCAGGACTCCTCCTCTGGTTAAGGTTTTTCCCACTAGGCTTTCATTATTTTCCTCTGTTGATTATTTACACTATTAGGGACTGATCACAGGCCCCTGCACCTGCAGGCAAGTGTTCTACCTCCTCTTGACTATTCTTTTGAGACAGGGTCTCATTGACTTGTTCAGGCTGGTCTTGCATTTGCCCTCTGGCTGTTCTTCAGCCTCAGACTCCTGAATGGCTGGGAATACAGGCCTGCACTTCTAGCTCTGGCTCTCCTGCTCCTTCTGCATTCTGTCCTCTTCTGCTCTTCTAGCATCTTCCAAAGTTCCTTGAATCTGTTCATAGAATAGATTCCAATGTGAGTTAGGCTAATGTCAGAAAGAATTTGTCCTTTCAACAAGATTCTTTCTTTCATTCATATCTGCCCATCTCTATATTTCCCCTTCTTCTTAAATATTTCCTCCTTAAGGGAATATTTGATATAACCCACTTTCTTTATTTTTTACAGAGAAAATGGTCATTTTGGAAAACAGCATCCCAAGCAGCATGGACCAGAGGACTCACTGTGTTGTGTGGCAGGAGAAGCAGAAGGCAGTGGCAGACATGTTCTCTGGATGGATATATAGGCTTTCTGGATGGCTCATATTCTGATTCCATCATTTCCTGGGGCTATTTAAGGACCCTCAAAGGATCATTTCTTTCACAAGTCTGGTTTCCTCCTTGGAGCAAGACCTAGGCATCCAGCCTGGGCTAATCTTTCCTCCCAGACCCCATGTGGTTTCTGGAGTTGGGTCAATTCTTAGATCCCAGCTCTGTGAATTGAATGCTTTTTCTTCCTTCCCACCTTTCCTTTCATTTTTTTTCCTTTGTCTCTACTCCATCCTCCTTATTCAGGGCTAGAATATGCAGCTCTACAGCCAGCATAGTCGATGCCTTTCAGTGTGTGTGAGTCTACTGTGACTGACATTTACTGGCTGGATGTGACCCCTCATCCTAAAGCTCAGAACATGACCTTCTCTGCCAGAGGGCCTATGTAGAGGTCAAGGGAACTTGAGGTCACTAAAGGGTGTCCTCATCCAATAGGATTGGCATCTTAAGAAGGAGGAAGAATACAGATTGATAGACACAGGAAAAACAGTGTGGTGACATGGGGAGATGATGATCATTCACAAAAGAGAGAGAGAGAGCAGTCACTCCCGGCCCTGAGAAGGGACCAGCTCCATAAGACGATACATTTCTATTGTTTAAGCAATGACATCCACATGCTCTGCTGCAGAAGCCCAGGAGGAGGGAACTGTATAGAATCCTCTATAGTCGGTGGATGGCACAAGACAACAGCTTGACTGGATGACCAGCGTATATGTTTGAAGATAAAAACCACTACATGCACAGGGTACAGAATCCTCAATAGGGAGTCCTGCCATCTACCATCTTCACTTCCACTACCAACCATTTATGTTTGAGGATTTCATGAGCCCAGTGGAATTTTCTAATATAATCAGGGTGTAAATAAGGAAATGACAGCCATGCTTGGCTGTCTGTGGGCCGTTTAAAAGAATTGAAAGACAAAAAAAAAATATCATATCTTTTCTAATTGAAAAGTATGTCATGCATAACTATGTAAACATATATGTATACATGCACTTATATGTTTCCAATCATACAAACAAGTATGTGTGTGTGTGTATGTGTATATATAGTATGACTTGAAAGTAAAAGCAGGATTATTTGGAACGAGGAGCAGGATGGGTGAGAGAGGATAAGAGGGTAAAGTAGGTTCAGTATAAGCAAAATGCACTGAAATACATATGTGAAAATGAAACTGTCTGTTTTATACATTTCTAAAACCTGAAGAATGAAGCCAATTTGTGCTCAAAGAGATGTTGTATACCTGCTGATCTTTCCTTTCAAGCAATAATACTTATTGGTAGAAAGTAGAGTTACCACAATAACTAACCAAAAGCCATTGTATGCACAGAGAGAAAATATTAACAGTGTACAGTTATAACAGTGTAACAGTGTGGAGCCAAGAATGGACTGAGACAGAGTTTCAGCATGTTATTTATGTTATCTAGATAGCAAATTGCTTCTAAAAATGCCATCAAAATGACCAAATATCACATGAACACTGATTGCTGCCTAATCTTGACAGTATGGATTCCAGTGGGCTTTCTTCTGTTTGGATTTAAAAGCATGGGAACAAATAAGCCATGCCAAGAACAAATACATGGCTGGTAGGCCATCATTGTCCAGGTCAGAACATCATCTTCATCATCTTATTTTCCTCCTCCAAACTCACATTATAAAGGTGTATTGGGATTGGGGAAATGGTTCAAAGCATAAAGCACTTGCTGTGTAGCCTTGCTGAGTTTGGATCTCCAGAACCTTTGTAAAAGTGGGTATCTGCAATTCCAGATTCCCAATGGGAAGACTGAAGTATCTCAAGATACTTTGAAGACATTTTCTCAGCCCCCAAACAACCCTGAGACCCAGTCAGGTTTATTCTCCCACAAGCATCACTGTGGCCCAGAGTGGACTGAGCTCCCTCGGTCTAAGATGGCTAGTGTTCCCCTTGCACTGATTTCAGGTTCTTCTGGCTTCCTCATGTGCTGTAAAGTTTACAGGCTCTGCTCCTCCAAATGAATGGCTAGGGGCAAATTTAACCTCTGTATAGCTTTAGTCTAAAGATGAGATCCAAGGAAATTTTCTATTCAAGTCTAGGTGTCTTCGGAAACTGTTTTGAAGTCAACTAGACAAAAAACAGAAACTCTAGCCTCAGGTACTAAGGGTTCTCCTTGTTTTGTTCTCAAAGAGAAAGTGTGTGTTTGAAAAAAAAAATAGAAGAGAGCAACTGAAAGATACAGGTAAAAGGTGAGGTGAGAACCTGATGCCTTAACCCACCCTGTTCCTCTCCCCTCTGGCAACTTGGGACCAATTGCTCATCTCCCCTGATGTTTGGGTGTTTCTGTGGTTTGGTTGTTTAAACTTCACTTTCTTCTCATTCGACTTCTTGAGAAGTCCCAGATGGAATACAAATCTCACACAAACTCCTCCAGCCTCCGGAGCTGCTGACACAACCACAGCCTAGAAAAGCCGTCAGGCCCTACCCTGTGTAAGGCTGCAAGACAGCCTGCACAGCCCGTTTACTCCCCTTCCCAGGAGGTGGATCAGGCCAGATCGGGTTCTGCTCCAGGGAATCTGAGACCGGAACTCTGCAAAACCATGGGATAGAGATGATGCTTAACCCTTAAGTGACCATCATTCCTTCATACTGTTCTCCTGTGTTGTTCTAAGCTTGTTGTATTTTTAAAATTTATTACATTTATTTGTTTGTTTATTTTTTTTTGCATATGTACGCCTGTACCATGGCATTTATGGACAATTCAGGTCACAAGGCTAGGAGAGAGGCATGTTTACCCTGGATCATCCTGCCAGCCATCACTCATTATGAGCATCATGAAGCACTACACACTCTGATTGTCATAACTTCTGGCCCGAGACTAAAGCACCAAGCACTATGGAGAGGTGGGAGAGAGAGACAGAGAGACAGAGACAGACACACAGAGAGATATGAGGGGGCAAGAAATACCTGATATGTTCACTGCAATCGAAATGAGTGGAACATTTCAGTTTTCAAAACTGGAAACATGCATATTTAAGGGGAGTCTGAGGATACTATATGTATCGTGTGTGGGAGCCTGAATATCAACAGAGGAAGGTTTACAGGACTGCCCACCATTTCTCATACATGGTGGTGTACTGTGGCGCAGATGGAAACTTTGAGCCTCCCTGTTCCACTGTTTCTATATATTACACAGGCAGTAAATACTGGCCAAACCAAGCTATAATTTCTAAGTTTCCTTATAACCCATTTTACCAGGGTCAGCTGCTGTAGTTTATGGATCCCCTGGAGAAAGCTGTCCAGGTTCCCCAGTTTTATAGACCATTTGAAGGAGACCCCACAAATATTCTGGGTGGAAAGTATGGCCATGCTTTTAATACTGGCATGGTGAATTCAGGGCTGGTGACTATGCACACATTGTGGTTTTGTGGTGGGCAGACTCTCCTAACTTACATTTACTCATTTTTACTCTTTTCAAAGTCATGTCCACAGTTGTCATGGGGCTCTTTGGCTGTGGCCTAAGGATGATTATGAGACCGATAACAGGAAAGAGTCTGAAGTTGAAGACCAGTGCCTTGGTACTGAGATCCTAAGAAGATTCTTTGGGTTCTGAATGTAGAATTGGACTCTGGTAGAAAACACGAAGATGGCATTGAAAGGATTTCAAAGCAGTTTCTAAAAAGAGAAGAAAGAGAGGAAAGGACTGAGCACATTCAACTCCAAGTCCAGAGTTCCAGCTGCTACACAGTAGAATGAACATGTTCCACATTAGCTCAACTCCGTCTCAGAGGAATGAACATATGCTAACTTGTCAATTGGGGATTTTTAAGGAGCATTTCATTCAATCGCAGCATACCCACAAATCCAAACATTATTATTCTCTTTCCTGTTTTATTTATTTATTTATTTATTTATTTAGATCTCATGCATCCTAGTTGACCTTGCATATGACATGTATCCAAGGATGACCTTGAAACTGGATCTTCCTGCCTCCACCTTACAATTGTAGGCATGCTCCATAATGAGCTACAATGCATAGTTTATTCAAGGCTGGTGATAAACCCCAGGGACTTGTGCATGCTAGGTAAGCTCTCTACCAGCCCTGGGGTTCGTGTTTTCATTGTGTACACTTTAGAGTCGCTGGTTTCCTGAGGTGTATGCTTGGAGCTAGTGCTGAGATAGAGGTTTGACTAAGGGAGATTCGTAAGAAAGGCCTGTTGCTGCCTTAGCTGAATGGATAGAGGTTGTGCTTCACTTGAGGCTGGCATGATTGTTCACCTTCATCTTGCTGAAGGAGATCCCTGCCTTTGGAGGAACACACAGAGCTAAAGCAAGGGCTACAGTGTCAGTGGCAAAGGAGATAGTCTGAGGAACAGGTCTTCAATAGGCAGCAGAAGGTGACATCAGGTAAGTCAGCTGCTCAAAGTGACTGTGGGTGGTGACTTACTGCAGGGGGTACACACAACCCTTCAGACTGAAGCTCTGTATCTCATCAACAGTTCCCATGTGGGAAACAATATGCAGATTATTTTTGTTGGGATTTCAGACTGGCAAAATAGGATTGGGTGTTCTGTGAGTAATGATTCTAGACTAACTTCATTTTCTTTTAAACTGTATTATTTATCTTTATTTCCAGCATTATCATTGGGATTTGGCCTTGCTAGGCACAAGTTGCCCCACTGAGCTACACCTCAGTTTATTTTTCTGGAACTCTCTGCCCAAGTGTGAAAAGGGCTTGGTTATTCCTTGTGAAGACAAGGATTTCAAGCCAACAGGTTACTCATAGTGAAGTGTGTCAGCTGCATTCTTTCTCTTCATAATGTCATTGCTAAGATCATTTTAAATGTATGGACAACCCTTCTTAATTATGTAAATCACTTAGTGTTCTAGTGTGTGTAGCATCTCAAAGAACCCCTTTTCTATCAAAGCACTTATTCTATTACTTAACGGATTTGTCTTCTTGCCTGTCCTTCACTCGGACTCCTTTAAACCCTCTTGTCCCCTAGGCTCCCACCTTAATGTCCTTCCTGGCTTGGATCTGCCCAGTTCAGTCTTAGCCAAGTCGTACTGCTCTGCATTACCACCCCTGAAGTCTGATGAGATTCTTGCCTTTTGTCTTTACTGTCTAAGCCTTGTCTGTCTTGAAGAAGAATCTCTGCAGGCCAGCATAGCCAAACACTCACTGCTCTGCTCCTTGCTAGAATCCTCCAACTGCCATTGGTGTATTCAATTTGAACTGCGTTGCTCTTCTACTATAAGGATCTTGAACAATGTGTGTGTGTGTGTGTGTGTGTGTGTGTGTGTGTGTGTGTGTGAGAACATGTTTGTTCACATGTCTGTGCCTGCCTATAGACTTAAAAATAGACCTCCAGTGTTATTTCTCAGGTTTTTCTACCTTGGTTTTAGAGACAAAATCTTATTTACCCAGAGCTTACCAAGTAGGCTACACTTGCTGACTGGAGAGCCCCAGGGATCCTCCTCTCTTCAACTTCTCAAGACTGGAACTATCCAGTATTTTAACACGGGTCCTGGGGCCCAAACTGACATCCTCATGTATGCATGGCAAGCCTTTGACCAATAGAGCCATATCCTCAACCCCATTAATACTATTCTTAATGGTAACAAAATACTTTCAGATAAGCACACTTCTGTGTCTGTACACATAACCCGTTTGGAATGTACTCCCCAACCCTAGCCTCTGAGCTAGATCATGGAAGTTCTGGCTTTTGCATTTAAAAATCTTCTCAGATGTCGCTGTCATTGAGTCTCAGAGTTCTCTGAGTGTCCTTTATTAGACTATGTGCCTCTCCTCCATAGTGAGCAAGTTGCTGGCTTGCTCAGTAGTGGCAGTAAGCTGTCTGCTTCTTGGCCATGAGATATATGTGTTGGGGGGTTCTCTCCTCTTCACATCTGCCACACTGTCCCTACCCAACCCAGGATTTCAAAAGGAACAAAACACAGGCAGATGGTAAGAGGAACCATCTCAAGTCAGAGAATCCCATCTCAAGGCAGAGGACAGTTCCTCTAACCTACTCCTCGACTCTCCATCAATCTCAGGCTGATTGTTTTGAAACAGTTGTTTTAGTGTTGAGGAGCAGAATAGACCAGCAGACTCTTAACCAGTGTATACCTGCCCATGCCATATGTTTCAAGACGGGACGGGTCCTTGTTTTATTCAGGCATGGTGCCGACCCCAAAGCAACCTTGTTTTCTCTGTTTCTCAATTGGCAAAGCCGTATGAAGTCTATCAGCTTTGTGATTCTTTCCTCCTGTGCATTTTGTGGGAAAACTCTAACAGAGCCTGAGGCACGTATTTCTAAAGAGTATTTTATGGTCACATTGCAATGAGGGTTGACAATGTCATGTTATGGCTGACTGTAGCATGGCTGCCATTGTCTTCCTGGAATCTTATCTAGATGTAGGGTGAACCCTAGGAATCCCACTCATTTCCAGCTCATTTGAAGAAAAATAAAACATGTCTGTAATCCCAGGACTAGCAGGCAGAGGCAAGCAGAACTCTTTGGGTTCAAAGATACCCTGGTCTACATAGTGAGTTTGAGGCCAGCCAGCGCTACATAGTAAGACTATGCTAAAACAAACAAACAAACAACAACAAAAACAAGTAGCCACAATTACTATTATTTGTTATTTAATTCTGACTTGTTGGTTGGGCAAAACAAAGTGAAATACAGGTAATGTCCTGCAACCAGGAAGCTGCTGTGAGGGGAGCCCAAGACAGGTCTGAGAGGTAGGTGGTATCAGGTCCATGTCTTCCCTTAATGTCCTCTGTCCCTGCCCACTTTATTTCTCACAGCTTCCTGTCACTTTAGGTTTGCCTTAAGCTGTTAGGCTGATAGGTTTTGTAATGTTCACAGTACAATGGCCTTGATACCTAATTGAATGACAGCAACAGGTGTTTTGAACATAGGCTTAGATTTTGTTTAAAGTCCACACTGACCAGCCTCTGCAAGGCCCCCATGATACATTTGAGAATGCAGTGCAACCGAACTTGAGCTACTGCCTGACCCACAGTGGAAGAAGGGGATTAGCTGGAGGGGAGGGGTCTCTGGGAACTGGTGAGGAGCCTCAAAATCGGTCGACAGGGATATCATGGTGCTACCTATCTATCATGGGAACTTAGTCAAGTTCCCTATGCACCCGAGGCTCTAGGGTCATTTTCAAGGCATTTTGCAGCAACCCTCTGAAGGGCTTTGAACAGTACCAACCTCCATCTCTGCACAGGCTTCTCCCTTCTTATCAATTAACTGCCTCTATTACCTGGAGGGCAGTTAGTTAACTTCTCTGCAACTGGTTTTCTTCTTGTCAAACAGCCGTATTAATATCTGTTTTATCTTCGTGTAGAGGCTGCTGTAAGGGTCGTGTGAGACAATAGGCTTGAAAGCATTTGGAAAATATCCAAATGTAAGTTGCTGTGATTAATGACCTCAGGGGTCATTCGGACTACATCAGGGAGGGATGCTGGGAAAATAGACCTGCTGGTGCCTTCCTCCAGGCCTGGCAGTAATTGTGTGGTCATATTGAAAACTGGTCTTGGGCTTTTTCAGTGTAAATATGATCTGTAAAATTGTACATTGCTTTTAAGTTCAAATGAGCTTCCTGCCTATTTTGTACTTTTCTTCTTGTTTTGCTAGACCACTTTCAAAAGGAGATATATACAAGCCACTTTTTAAACTTGTTTTATAATTTGGTATTTAATTGGGCACATGTTTAGTTTATGTGTGGTTTTTGTTTTTTGTTTTTTTTTTTTTTTTTCATTCTGGGAATGTCACTGTAGATGTTAGTCTGACACCTAACAAAGAGAAATGTAATTTAAGCTTCAACCTGGTTTAGAATCCTGTGATATTATCTGTCCTTATCTTGAGTGTGTATGCTCATATCCCTCCAAGATTTCCCCAGCACCCCAAAGCACTCTCTTGGACAAGCAAGAGGAACATTTCAGAGTGTAGGCACAGATGTCTCTGTTAAAATGAGCTGCAGGAATCCTCCATGGAGCCGGAGGAGGCCAGTTCCCTGAGGAATTTACTTCTATCATCTGAGGATCATGATTACAGCAGAAAACAGAGTTGAAAGAAACGTGTGGGAAGGAAAAAAAAATCAGAAATAACCATATTATGCAGTTGGTCCCAAATGCAGTCAAATGTAAGTAAAATGCCACGTGCACGTCTTAACCCTCCCCCCACACCAGTGTCACCCTTCATAAAACACATGTAAATAAGGAGTCACAGAGTCAGCACAGCAAGTCACAGACATCTAGGAAGGTGAAGGTTTTTTTTCTTATTTAATTTTTGATTTTGAAATGATCTTACATTTTCTTAAAATTTCTACATCACCCAACATTTACATATATGCCCTTTCATTCTTGGCCTCAGAGGAGATCAAAACCCTACCTCCTTTTTCTCTGAGGGTAGAGAACAAGTGTTGCCATGTTGAGACCATCCGAGCCCCATGGTGTGGCCTTTTCAAGTTGAACTTAAACCATTTGGTATGCGAGTTCTTTTGGTTGTGGCCAAACATGACTTCCTGTTTCTGAGGAGAAAGGCTTAAAAAGTCTCATAAAAAAAACTCAAAGGGCTTCTTGGATATCAAAGACCCCTTACAAAGCATTGCTTGACGAGTTAAGTGTACAGAATAAGAAACACACGGAATTCATTTCCTTTAAAACGCACGTGGGATTCAGAATTATGGAGAGAGGGGCTCAGAAAAATACATTTGAGTTTTTATCTAAGTTAAAATGTGTAAAACATAGCCCGAGTCACATTACATGTGTAAATCATGCTGTAAGAGTCTCTAATCTGAGCGGGTCTGAGTACCTCACTCTCTCTATATTCTCCTGCAAATACTGAGTTAGATTTTTTAGGGTTCACCACAGGACTTTTACATTCAAATAAATATCAATTCAAGATGGACATCTTGCCACCCTACACACGACAGAGCACTGAGAACAGCGCGACCAGGCATCCATGCTTTGTGTCACCTACTGAATGACACACTTTCCTTCTTTTCAAGCCATCTTCAGGGCTTGGGAATCTCTGCTTTGCACAGTTCCAGTCTTTTAAGAACCATATTTGGGAAGGCCAAGTTTCATTTAGGGTTAACACACATCTGGAGAGTCTAGGTTTAGAGTTAAGGCTTACAAAAATCAGATATGGCTTCTGTATTTGATCCTGACAGTGGCTCCCTGACTGTCACTGAAGAGAGACTCCTTGTAGTTTCAGTAGATATAAATAAAATTGTTGGCTTCTTTTGTTTGCTTGTTGGTGTGTGTGTGTGTGTGTGTGTGTGTGTGTGTGTGTGTGTGTGTGTATGGAGGGAGGCCAGAGATCAATTTTAGTTATTGTTCCTCAGGTACCATACACATTCCTGTTGGCCAGGGAGGCCTAGAGATCCTCCTGCCTCCTCCTCCCCTGTACCAGGATTACAAGTGAGAACCACTATTCTTGTTTCTTTTGCTGTTATTGTTTTAACCATGGATTCTGGGGATCAAAATCATTTCTTCATGCAAACAAGACAAGTACTTTACCTCTGAGCAACCTTCCTAGCCCAAGTCATCACTGCTCACTTTTCAAGAACAATATCACAATCAGATTCTTCTCAAGAATCAGCCTCTTGAGTGCCTAGACTTGGTATTTTTCCAGAAGTAGGAGATATTTGAAGGCACACTAGACCACATCCAGGAGGTGAGCCTTATGCTTGGGATAGACCCCATTAATACTATATTTAGCTCACTTCCTTTGTCTCTGGGGAGTAGCCTGCTGGAGCTCAGGGGTTGATAAGGCTCCCATGACTACTGGACCACAGAACTGTCTTCTACATAAGAGCATGAGCCGGGTCCAGGAGGAAGGATCCTCAGAATCCTGTAGGATGTGGGAGAATCTCATTGAACTGCTTCACAAATTGACTCTTCCACATTGCCTCTTTTGTGGAGTACTCTTACCAGTTGGCACGAGGAGAGGCTTTACCATCCTGAACATAGACATAAGAGGTAGATAATTTTGAGTTCAGTCCTCTCTCAGTCAATCAATCTGCAGGCTGCATCTGCGTCATTTCCTAAGGCAGTTGAAAACTGCCAGTTAAGAATGCGTGGGATATTCATATGAGGATGCCTCAATATGCATGTCTTCCTTGGAAAGTTGAAAATACATATGATGTCAGAACCTCATTGAGTCAAGGACATGTCCCTTTATAGTAACACCTTGAGCAGGCATTCTGAATTCAGTAGCCTGTATCAGCCTTGAGGAAGCAGTCAAGAGGTAGTTTTTAAATAGCATATTCTTTCAAAACTAGCCATTTACATGGAAAAATTGGAATGCTGCAGTCACCTATTGAAATATATTATCTCAAGCATGGGAGAGATATCACCCACGGACACTTTCTTAGGTTGATGCAAATATCTCAGAAAGAGAAAAAAGTTTTGAGAACTAACTACTCCCCAAATCTCAGTTCTTAGAGAACACAGTGTGGGTCTTTCATGATGGTGAACCAGATGGCCAGTTGGGGAAATGTGTCTGGAACTCTCTATCTTTCCTGCCTCCCCTCCATCCATGTCTACTTTGAGCCAAGTGGAACAGTGGCCGCTCTACCAGTCATGCATGGCTCCCTTCTCATCCTCAGCCCTCCTTCCATCTGGCCCGGGCAGTGTCCTGACACACGGATTCCTTTCCAGCCCTTGCCACAGATGATGCCACCAGCTGGCACAGAAGCAGAGCTGGCAGCACGCAGGGCACATGGGAGCCATGGCCAGCTATCAGTGCTTGACACGATGCCTACTTTTCCTTTTGTTCTCCTCACTTCTCATTTCTGCCCTGGATCTTCCTTCTCACCAGAGAACAGAACCTAGGGAAGCTGAAGCAAGCTGACAGTGGCAAGCAAAACTTCCAGAACTTTCCATCTTTAAAAGTCTCTCCTGGTACAGTCTGCTCAGCTTTCCCAGTGGCTTGCCTTCCAAATGAAATTTATTCTATGAGGGTGAGATCACTGATGGACGCTTCAAGGGGATTTGCACAGGGCCTGACATACCACTTCTGCTCATTTGTTGATGGAGACACCACCCCTAACACCCTTTTCTTCCTTTTGAGTCAAAGCGTCAGATCTCCTTATCAAGTGGTCCACAGGCTACGGACCTCACATGGTAGAGACTTCATGTACTCAGCCCTGACAAATATAGTCAAGTTCCACAGAGACAGTCTCCTGACATGTTTGCCTTGGTTTAGAATCAGATTCTTGGCTACTGGCGAAAGATTCAGGTAGGAACTGGAATCATTCACCCTCATTTCTGCACATGGAAAAATAGCCCAGTTGAGTTCCTATGGTACAATAGTCTTGTGAAAAATTATACAATGGTGTAAGAGGTTTTTCATATTTGCTAAATGGGGAAAATAAGACTATTTGCTCCAGTAATTTGTATGATGTACTTAACTAATATCTCAAACAGGCAGATGCTTTTAAGATTTATTTTATTATTTTATTTGTTCATAGGAATGTGTGTGTATGTGTGTATGTGCATGTGCATGTGTGTGTGCGTGTGTCTCTGTGTGTCTGTGTATGCACATCTGTGCAGGTGCCCATGGAGGCCAGAGGGTGGTATCAGATTCCTTGGAATGGGAATTCTTTGGAATGAGTTACAGATGGTCGTGAGCTGCGGAATATGGGTGCTGAGATCTGAACTCTTGATCTTTAGTAGAGTGGTAAATGCTCTTAACTGCTGATCCATCTTGGCAGCTCACAGAAAACATTCTCAAATATGTCATTTTGAATATTATCCATAATTTTTGTATAATTATGTCATTGTGCCTATGACCTGATGGTACTACTTCCTCAATAAACATTCCTTGTTTCTTTGATGACGTAATCTTCTATACTCAATGTCTGAAAATGCATATTCAAATTAAATACTTAAATATTACAAAGAATATATGTGCTACATATCAAGACTCCTCACACGACTTCCACATTGCTCTTCTGGAAGTGGGGACTATAAGCCATTAACTTTCTTGACTTCCAGCCTGGTGTATGTGTCTGTATGTGCACACACATGCCAGTTTCCATCTAGAAACTTCTACTGGACTGTGTTTAAGTTCCGTCTGAAGCCCATTCTGTTTTTCTATTCACCTACTTAAATTTCATTTCTTTTCCCTATATATATATATTTCCTTATATTTCCTTATAGTTCCCTTATATTGCTTTTCAATAACTAATTCCAAATACTGTTTTGTTAGCCTTGAGAAAGCCTTTCTGTTACTCTAATTTTTACATGCTACTCATATTCTCAGCTTTCTTTGCTTTCTTTTTCTCTTATCAATATTGGTTGATGTTTTTAACTTTCATTTATTTGGGGTATGTGTGTGTGTATGTGTGTGTGTCTGTGTGTGTGTGTGTTTGTAAAGGGGTGGGGTGGGGGGAAGAATGTTGCAGTCAGATGAGAATTTGTGGGGCTTTGGTTCTCTCCTTCCACTGCGTGACTCTAAGGAATGGAACTTAGATCATCAGGGTGTCTCTCTGACCCTGCACTAAATTTTAGAGATTTTAGATTCAATGATATAAAGATGAGATTAATATTAAAACAATTCCTTTTCCAAATAATACCATTTTAGTATGGTTTCTGCAAGAATCACTCCTCTTGAGGTCTTTAGCATATGTGGGAATAGAAGGATAAATTATTGTCCAACTTCAAAGTTATACAGGTGATGACAGATGCACTAGCTGGTGTTAAAGTTCCTCTCCCATTAGCAGAACAGAAACCAATCTGTTAGGATGCAGATACATTTAATATTTAGAATCACAATGACTCACATAGATATAAGTGCTGGTGGAACCATGAGCCTGAGATGAAAGGAACAGTTTGGTCATCATCCTGTAGATTATACCAGGCTCTCTTCTAAACATACACAGTGTTAGCACACACACAAGGGGATGTGCGTGGATGTTCTCAACATCAACCTTGGGCTCCCATACATTGCTCTGGGTCTGGAGCACAAATAGAGATCATGTGCTTGCAGATCAACACTGAAACAAATTCTTTGTTAGTCTTGGTGTCCATTGTGAATCAAGGGAACTTGGAAAAGTGGAGGGGATTCATGTCCAAGGTCCTGTGAGCTGGGAAGGAGTGGAAGACCTGTGCTGAACTACCCACATGCTTGTGTGGATTCAGCTCCTCCAAATAGTGTATAGGATTTGCTACATACTCCCCTAGATAAAAGGATATCATTTCACTAAATGACTTCTGGAGCGTATCACTGAAACATCAAGAGGAGTCTTGCTCAATGGTCCCTCAGCAGCTCTAAGACAACCGGCCAGTCTCAGCTTGCTTGCAGGCTTGATTCCCTCCTCTTCCCTATCTTCCTTTTCCTGTCTTCTTTTCTTTCTTCATCCCATCTTTCTTCCCTTCCCTCTACCTCTCCTTGCATTCTCCTTCTTTCCTTCCCTTCCACCCTTCCTCTCCTCCCTCCCTTTCTCTCTCTCCTGTTTAATTTCCCTTCCCTCCCTCCCTCCCTCTTCCTCTCTTTCTCCCTTCATCCCTTCCTTCTTTTCTTCTGCCATCATTTCTTCCCTTCTCTCTCCCTCCCCCTTTCCACATCTGTTGGAAGACTTTTACAAGATGGGCATTATATTAAATTCTGGGTCCAAAAAAAAAAAAAAGATAGAAAAAGAAACAGGTTATAGTCACTCAGACTCAAAAGTGGACAAGAAACTATCAACTTTCCATCATTATGAAGGTGAGTGTGTGTGTGTGTGTGTGTGTGTGTGTGTGTGTGTGTGTGTGTGTGTATGTGTGTGTGTGTGTGTAGTGGCTATTTTAGGAAGGGCCAGTGACACATACCAAGTTACTGGAGATCCTTGCTGTAACCCGAGCTCACAAACTGCTCACAAATTGAATTTTCTGTTCACAAAATGCCTTTGTAATCATCTCAAGTCCAACTAAACTGGGACAGTGCCTTCTTGGTGGATTCAAGACTATGAACTTTGTGTATAACATAAGTAAAGGGCACTTGGAGGGAAAGAAGGACTGATTTACTACCAAGAATGTCAGTGTCTCCAACATACAAGTCATGACTGAAGAAGATTGAAATCTCCTAACTTCCTTTGTTGTGTGGCAATACCTTGTGATTTTTACAACCTCCAGGCAATTACACATGCCCAGGAAGCTCTGGGGGTGGGGGTGGGAGGAGGTGGGATTGGAGCTGGCAAACACAAATATCCTTCTCCTTTTTCCAGAAACACCAAGGAGAGTCCAGAACAACATAAGTCACCCTAAAAACAGAATAAAGTACAGAGCACAAAGTAGATAGTGTAGAACACAATCTGTGCTTGATACTATGGCCCCATTTGTTTGTTTTACTGGGGGGGGGCTACTTACTAAGCATATACAATAATAGCTGATCTTGAAAACATTATGCAAATGAAGGAATCCAATTACAAAGACCATATGTTACCGTTCAGAATATCTGAAGCATCTCAAGCAAACCTATAGAGACATGAAAAGCGTATTAGTGGCTGCATAGGCTGGGGGTGGGGAATGGGAGTGAGGGCTCTTGATCCTCATAGAAATGCTCTATAATTATATGTTGCTGGTATTCGATGTGCAACTCTGTGTATACAGGAAGAGCCACAATATTGCATGTTTCAAATTGGTGAATGCATGGTATGTGAATTATATTCAACAAAGTGCAAACAAAACAATGCTGGATGATCCCAGGTTTAGGTTTCCTCAGTCACTGAGTTGGGTGGGGCTCCAAGCTGCCTACAGAGGGCTCTTAAACATTCTCCACTTGTGGTCCTTATACTTCGTGTTTGTGTGTGTGTGTGTGTGTGTGTGTGTGTGTGTCTAAGAGAGAGACACCTTGGGCATATAGATATGTAAAATAAGTGCACAAATCAAATATGAATGACTTTAATCATAAATTTGTTTTAAAACAAGTCTTTGACAGGCATGTGACTTTACCATGTATTAAACATGAAAGCACATGTGTATGTTAATTAGGTGGATGTGCTTGTTTGTTTTTACACAAGAGATTAAACACTAGCTGACTATTTAACACAGGGTCATATGGTCCTAGAGTACCTTCAACACTTCTCAGGCTCAGTCAATAAATTCATTTCATAATTGTCAATGATGAGAATGCTGTTTTGCATGAACATGGCACAAAATGGCAGATGAATGTCACTATTTCAGAAACTGTTAGAGATTCTGTCCTAATGCCAAGCCCAAACTCAGTGAATGATGTTTTCAATGAAACTCAAACACTCTAGCACAAGACTGTCCAATGAAATGCCTAGGAATGGTGGTAGAAGAATGGTAGAAGTCTTTCTTTTCTATTATTAAGCCATCATGATTCCATAAGAGCAGAAAACCTTGTACTTGGAGTAAAAGCACTACAGATCTTCACATATAGACTCTCCAAGCTAAGTCAAGGGATTTTAGGCAGTGTTCATTGGTGTCATGTGATGGGGGAGGGCACACAGTACATGCCGGGTACTCAGAACTAAGGCTGGGGTGTAGTAAAGTGACAGAAAATGGGTGATAGCTATCCCAATACTTTATTCATAGTGCATTTGATTTTACATTCATGTTGGCCATTTTGTATCCAGAGATCTTTGATCATTAATAGTTTTTTGTGGACCCCCACATTCAGTTGCTGTGAAGCAGAAATGTCATTTAACATAGTGAATGTCTTAAACAACTTCCCTATTCACACCACTGTTGCTTGGAGACTTCCTAAAGCAGAGGCAGCCATGACTTCTCTCAACACACTCAAACTGCTTAAGGACAAAGCAATAAAGAGAGAGTAGTCTATCCAATGGAACACCAAGAGGGCATATAGACCCTCTTCTACTTGCATGGCTCATGGCTGTGTCACCAGACACATTTTTCCCTATTCCAATGGTGCTATTATTTCTTTAGAAGCCACTGTCAATTCCCCTTTCTTCCTGACTCCTGCCAGTGTCTTCTTCACATCTTATGACTGACTGTCAGATCCTCCTAGATGGGAATGAAGATCAGTGTGAATGAGTGGCTGTTGCTGAATCGATGTTGTCTTTAGAGGTATTCTTAAATGTTTGGTGTTTCTTTTCCTTTCCCTTGCCCTCTCTTCTTCTCCATTCTCCCTTTCTTCCTCCCCAATCTCCCCTGTGGAGATTGGAATGGTCCCCACTGGCTCATGTGCTTGAAAGACTGGTCCCCAGATGGTGGATCAGTGTTCAAGGATTAGGAGGTGTGACCTGTTGGAGGGAGTGTGTCAGGGGCATGGTGGCAGGACAGGAAAGTTTTGAGATTTAGCCTCCCATCCCCAATATACTCATCCCTAGTGTGCTCTCTCTGCCCCCTGCTTATGTCTCAAGGTGTGAGTTCTCAGCTGTTACTGTTGTCATGCCTTTGTTCTGCCATCATTGATTCTAATCTTCTGAAACTGTAAGGCCAATTAAATACTTTCTTTTATAAGTTGTTTTGCTCATGGTGTTTTGTCATAGTAAGAGAAAAGTAACTTAGGATCCCTTCTTTCTCTCTCCTTTCTCTCCCTCCCCTTCCCTTCCTCTTCCTCCTTTGTATTCCTCCTTCTTCTGCTCTCAGTCTGTTATCCTCTTTAGTTTGTCATTATTAATTCAATTCATTCATACAATAGTCCTTTTATTTTACATCCACCCTCTTTAATCGTCACAGTGTTTTCCCATCTCACGTGCACGTGTAAGCATTTAAATGTACTTCTTGCATGTCATTTTGTTTGTGTGTGCTTTTTAAAAATGAATGCACATATTTTTAATTACAGAAATTTACTTATGAATAAATTAATTTTATGATAATTTTAGTCTCTTTCCTCTTTAGCACCGCAAAATTGTGTCTGAATATCACTTACCATGTGATTTGATCACATGTTTAAAGCAGTCATAAACGATTAATCATGCTAGTATAGCATAAGTTCTTTGAGGAAGAGCACATGGGTGTTATAATGTACCTTGAATATTGCAAGCAAGGAGAAGGAGGGTCAGAGTATGTTCTTGCACACCATCACGCCTTAACCACTGTCTTCTATGAACTCTGACACTGGGTTGTGTCTATATTACATCCACCTGTACAACTGTGGCCGCCCTTCCTCCTGACCTAAGCATCCAAGGGTGTCATGAGAATGACAGTAACTGTTTTCTATCACAGTCTATCTCTATTGATACAGTCAGCGCTCAAAGTGTTCAGAAACAGATTGGTCATACATAAGCCAAATGTTTGCTGATAGCTCATTAGTCCCAGATGCTCAAACTGTTAGGCATCCTTTTTGACACCACCTCCCACAGATCCGTACCAAGGCACATTTGTGTAAACATCCAACAGCTTAGAGGAGATTGTGTAGACATGACAAACATTGGTATATTGGGTATTTTAATAAAATCATGGTGCTGATGGTTCAGCCTTTGTCTAAGGATTGTCACAGGCTATCAGCCATTGAGTGTACCCTAGGTCCTACCACTTCTAATCTGAAAGATATGTTCAGATTGGAAACTATGGATTTAACCATTTCCATCTTGCTTAAAGAAGCAGATTCTAAAAGTGATGGATACAAGAGTTTGAATTGCATTTTTCAGATGAAGACTGCAGTGCCTCTCTATTGGCTTTTACTTTCTTTCAAGTTAAACTCACTCATTCTGACTCTATTGACCCTCCCTTCATCAGTGAGCACACAGTGCTTGTATTAGGTGAGTTTTCTAAAGGCACAAAATCAATAGAATGTGTACATATCATAAAAGAAGACTTTTGTTAATTGGCTTACAGGACAGGGACTGGAGCCCAGAAGTGGCTGCCTAGATACTGGGCTAGAGGGTTTGAGGGCTAAATTGCTCCTCAGTCTATAAACTGGGTGCCTCAGTAGTCTCCATCTGAAGGCCTGGAGATCCCTGGAGAGTAGATAATATTAAATCTATGTTGGAATGTTGAAGAAGCTGGAATCTAATATGAGTGGAGGATCACAGTGGCAGCAACAGACACTGTCACTAAGAGAGGAGAGAAGAATCAACAGACCACACTGCTTTTACCTCTGACCAGTGTCTCCACCGCTTGCTATTGAGTACATCAGGATGGCCAATCTAAGCTTCTGACTCCTGTCTTGTAATAGGACCACCAAAATCACAGATGAATCCTGTCATACTCAACTTGAGGTGAGTTCCGAGGATTCAAACTCAGGTCCTCACATACAAGCAGTAAGTTCCTGTACAGTTAATTTTCTATTCTGATAAAATGTTATAGCCAAAAGCACCTTAAGGAAGTTTGGGCTTTTTTTATCCAGGGGGATAAAAGTCCTTTGTGGTACGCAGGCACAGAAGTAAAGAGCCAGAAGCTGAGAGATCACATTTCAACAGCAGGCATAAAGCAGAGAGCATAAACAGGAAGTGGGGGAGGTTATAAAATCTCAAATATTATGTCCATGTGATGTACTTCCTCCAGGAAGGCTCTACCACCTCCTCCAAACAGAGCTATCAAATGGGGACCAAGTGTTCAAATGTCAGATCCTGCAGGGGACCTTCTCATTCAGTATACTGCAGCACATTCACCACTGAGCCGTCTGCCCTATCTAGAGAACCTATTTTGATCTCACTTTAGCCTTCGGATTTTTTATGCATCTCATGTTCTATGAATTTACTTCTTTTACATTTGACTCCTTACATCCTTTATTCTAGTTCTTAACTTCATGTTGGTGAGCATTTTAACGTCTTAAGTTACAAATCTGTATTGTCTCCATTATCTTCATGGAAACATTTCCATTCTGCTCTGTTGTTGTCCATTCTCATTTCATTTTGACATTTTCCTTTTGCTGTGAACGGTATGAGAAAGGTCTTCTTGAATTGGTTTTTGTTTGTGAACAGGTTTAGTTCTTCCAAGGAGAGTATAATGTTGGAGAGGGTGGGAAAGTACATAAACATGGAGACCTGAAATTAGATGAGAACAAACATATGGCGACCCTGGGAGCTCTCAGCACTAGAAGGAGGTCTACAGCATTCATTGTGGCTGTGATCACTCTGACCAAAATCAATGTAAGTGAGGATGGGTTTATTCTACTTACAATCCCAGTTTTCAGTCTGTCATTGAGAGGAAGTCAAGTCAGAAACTCAGTTAGCTTGTCACGTTACATTCATAGTCAAAAACAGAGAAATGATTGGACCTATGTGGCTTCCTTCCCTGTTTACTTACATCTAGTTCTCTCCAGTCTTATAAGTGCCTTCTCTTCAATGTCTAGGAATGGCGCCAGCCACTGTGCGCTGAATCTTCCTAGATATGTTAGAATCAGGACAATCCTTCATGATAGGCTCATAGGCCAGCCTGATCTAGGTGATTTCTCAATTGTGGCTCTCAAGTGAGTCTATGTGGTAGCAAGCTGACATTTAAAACTAACAAAGGGAGCACCAACTAGGTCTATCAGAGAGAAGAAACTTTCTCTGATGCACACTTTGTCTTGATGGGACTTTAGAGAGAAGGGACAGATGATCATTTCTGGATAAGTTAATTGTGGAGCCCTTTGCCAGCATCATAAATACTCATCCTTCATAGAACTTAGACAATTATAAGAAATACTCATTTATTCCTGTGAGAACTGTGGACAAGGCTAGCACAGGTGAACCCTACTAGCTTGAAATACATCTCTTACTGTATTACTTAAGGAGACTCAAGATCTTGGGAAGGGACCCGGGTGGCTACCATGAGAGGAGAGTTCCAATAAGGGGTTTTATGTTAGCATGGACTCCTACACCTTAATCTTAAGAGAGATGTTATAGAGTCTAATTCATTTCCCTTTCAGATGCACAGTTCAAAAAAAAAATTACAGCTTCCCAATAGACAGCAAGTAAACACTTCCCTCTTAAGAAAGAAGCCTGCTTCAAGTAGGAAGGATGAGATTGTTGTCATGACAACAATGAAGAGATTGTTATTATGTGGCTAAACTGAATGCTGTCCAGAGATCCTGAGCCCTGTGGTCTTGGCTGAGACTCTAAGAAGGTGTTTCCAGTCCAGTCTTATATCTTTAAAAGTATAGGAAATGTGGATACTGTAACCTACAAGTGATGACCAGGAAACACTCTCCTCCATTTTCATCCAGGCGTGTGATTCTAAACAGGTAAGTACCAATATATATACACTGACCTTTAGACCATCACTTACCGGAGAGATCCAGGTCATTTGAGTCTCCTGTTTCACGTATCTTAATGCTATGTGCTTGCTTCTGAGGACCATGGAGAGCAAAATTATCCCGTCCTTCGAGGGCCCATGGGAGAGTGAAAGACTCTCTCCCTCAGGTTTCTATGAGAAAAAAAAGAGAAAGCTATTGGTCTATATATTGAATAGAGCAAATAAATCTAAGATTTGGCCTAAAAATGCTTCTCTTCAATAATTCAGCCTTTTCAAAAAATATATAATTTATTTAATTTTGTTTTATGTGCATTGTAATAAGGGTATCAGCTCTCTTGGAACTGGAGTCACAGACAGTTGTGACCTGACATGTGGGTGCCAAAAATTGAGCTGGGTCCTCTGGAAGAGCAGCCAGTGCTCTTAGCTGCTGAGCCATCTCTCCAACCCTCAGGCTGTTTTTTAAGTAAATGAAATTGAAGTGTTTATGCCTACCTAAAGGCTCTCCTCCAATATTCGGCCAGTCCTACTTGATCTAAGAAATATTCTGATTTTTTTTTATCATTGCTAGGATTAATAGTAAATTTATATAAAATATTAAATCAATATAGTATATAGAAATAAAATATAAAATAATATAATTCTTTTGTTATTTAGACGGATATAACTACATCATGTCTCCGTTTCCTTTTCCTCTCTTTACAGCCTTTCATAATCCCCTCCTTGCTTTCTTTCAAATTCATGGCCTCTTCTTTCACTACTTGTTTCATACATATATGAAACAAAAATCTGACTCTTGCACTCCGACCTTTAACCAGTTGACTTAAGTTTTTAGGCTATAAATCCTACATCTTACTATCCAGAAAGATCCTGCAAAAGGATAAAGAAAACACTTGGTAGTTTGTGATTTCTGAGCTCTACTCTGAGTGATTGCTTACAGGGATGTGATGTTTTCTAAGAGGGGATCCAGGATCCACCTGTTTCCTCACCTCCCTGGCACTGGAATTAGAGAGGTGTGCCATTGTACCTGGCCTTAGATAGTTGCTGTGAATTTGAGCTCAGGTCCTCAGGTTTGTGCAGCAAACACTCTACTGACCTAATTCAGCCCTGACTCATTTTTAACTAAAATGCTGCATGGTTTTTGGAGGGAGCATGTTTAATTACGAAAATATTCTGCTCTGCACTAATATAAAATGTTGACTACTTCTCTACTGCAATATGCTGATAGACAGTACCATGGAAATTTGCTACTTATAAAGCATGGGCCTCCATTTCTGTTTGTAGCAGTTGGAACCAGACATTGTGGTGAAAGCAAATGGGCCATATTTTTAGAGAAATCTCAATTTCAGTTTGAGCTCTGTGCTGGCTTGAATTATATTCCCACCAAATCCATGCACTGAAGCACTAGCCCCTACCACTAAAGAGTGTGTGGCTGTCTCTAGACACAGCACCTATAAGAAGCCATTATGTTGAGTCCTAATCCAGTAAGACTACTGTCCTTATCAAAGGACGACTTGGACATACAGGGAGGGATACTGGGACTGCTTATATACAGAATTCTGGCCAAGGGGGGAGGGGGCACGGGGAGAAGTGACCTGCTCCTTCTTATACCATGCCCTTTGACCTCTAGACCTCAGAGGAATGAGGAAATAGATGCCGTGGTTCAGGCTCCCCAGGCTCTGTGTTTTGTAGCAGAGGCCAAGCAAATGGATGTCGACTCTTCCTGACATCGTGCTCTTAGATTCCTACTCTGTGCCAGTTTTTCCATCCATGAATCTATGGATAATACATCATCTCGAGAGCAGCTCTGAGGCATGTGAAGAAGTTTACAGATGACAGGACAGGCGTTTGGTATGTCTGACACAGTGGTGGTTCCAAGATGGAACCTGTCATCACTGATAGTGTATTGCTGTTTTCATGAAAAGTATTAGATCCACTTCTCATTGCCTACAAGCCATGCCATACCAATCTCTCCCTCACTCCCTCTCCCTCTCCCCTCACACACAGCTTTTACAATTTGTCACTTCCTACCACCACATGGCAGTTGCCCCTTACATAGGTGGTTTCTGTAGTTAAATGGTGACATTACAAACATTTGATACTTGGAGTATTAAAACTTTAGGCCTGAGGGTAGAGTCAGCTTTCCATTCATGTTGGACCCTTGAGAATTCAGCTGCTTCAGCTTCAACCAATTCACTTTGATCTCCAGACCTATAAACAGGTATTAGTGGGTGCTTCTGCCCAGCCTGCCACATACATGTATACATATGTGGTCAGCATTACTTGAACTCAGTTGGTCTATAAAAATGAAAACAGACGAGGATGGGCTGAGGAGAGTCGAAAGGGAAATCTGGGAGAGAATATGATCAGGATGCATTCTCTATGAGAGCATCAAAGAGAAAACAAAATGATCAGTTTCAAAAATGGTTCCACTCAATGCTTGGACAGCATTTTCTGTTATTGCTCTCAGGCTCAAGACACTTGGGCCTGTGAGTACGGACTGGAAAGATCACATTTCTTTGTCCAGAAACATTTTGAAAAGAAGGAAATGAACCTGTCGTTTCCTGTTCCAGTTCACTCACATATTGTTCAGCTTTTCTTCATTATAACCAAGTGCTGGAGGCAATTAATGTATAAAGAGAAATGCTTTGTTTTGGACCACGCCACTATTCAGTATCACATAGACGCGTTGTTTTGCACATCTGGTGTGGGTGCTGCATGGTGGTGGTGGGCAGTGTGTGTGGCATTCATTAGACATCTCCTTGTCACATAGAGTTGCCTTGGTTTGGGTGATATTGTAAGACCTTCCTACAGGCAAGCTCTCTGTCTTCCTCTTCATAGCTTCCATGACCACAGGTAGTTGTACATTCCACCTTGGGAATGTGCTGGTTAATTTTGGCTGTCAACTTAACTGGATCTGTAATCAACTAAGAGACAAGCTTCTGGGCATGCCTATGAGTGATTGTCTTGGTCAGGCCATTGAAAGTGGAAAGACCCATCCTAAATATGAGCAGCACTTGCCAGGTTTCTTGTAGCAGCATCCCAGATGAAAGCAGGTCTGAGCAACAGATATGGCTTTTTCCCACATCGCTTTGTCATCCTGCTGGCAATTTCCTCCACTCTGTTGCTGCCATTGCTGCTACTCCAGTCAGTTGCTGTTTTCAGAACCAGCTTCTTTGTGTTTCCAGTGCAGACTAAAAACCAATGTCTCTCTAGGAATCCTTCAGCTCTTTAGTGCCAGGTTGGCACTGATGAGGCATTTAGCCTGGGCAGAAAGACTACAAGTTCCCCCTCTCTCCAGGGCGAGACAGCCTTTGTTGGACTACACAAACTGTACTGTTTAAGCCAATCAAATATTTTCTTTTAAATACATGTGTACCCTCTCAGTTATGTTCCTCTAGAGAAACCTAACACAGCTTGCATATATGAACATGATGCACATGACACATCAGATTTTATCCTTCACTTTCTGTGGTACAAAGGAAAGGTAAGGATCAATGAAAGCAGGGGAGAACTCAGCTTGTCACTCGTGGGTCATCCTGTTTCAGGATAAGTGCTTTGCATGTCCTAAGCTTTTGTGGTCCTAGCTCTTTCCTACTTGATCGCTACACTGAATTTAAAATGATTGTGACTAATTGTCTCTAAGTCCTGAGAACCAGAATGATGCTTTGTTGTGGATTCCAAATTGAGCTCCTCATTGACAGTTATGGAAAATAACCAGGAAAAATTGTGTGTGTGAATTAACATGAAATGTCATCGTGTTGATGTTCTTATCTTGATGGAGGTTATTATAGGTTAATTATAGTTTTTGATAAATACATGAATTAAGGGCTAAAGATATAATTCGGTGATAGACTGCTTATCTAACATGCACAGGGCCTTGGGTTCAATATCTAGCACTGAAAATTAAATACAGATGGCTGAAAACTTTCAGGATGACTGAGAAATTCTGGACTGAAGTCAGTGATGGAGCTAAGCATACAGCAAGGAAGATGAAAAGATTTAGATGTGCCAGGATAGAGGAATGATAATCTGGATCAAATTATAATCTCCATTTGGGGAGAAGGTGTTGAGACAGGGTCTTGCTATGTAGTTGTAGCTGGTTGGTCCTCTGTGTAGACTGAGTTGGCTTCAGATTAGGTGGCTTGCCTTAGCCACCTGAGTGCTGGGATTGTAGACATACACCACAGCATTAGCATACTTATGAAGAATCTGTCTGAGGCCTGGACAAGTAGGTAAGTTTGTCAGCCCAACATCAGAGAAAGAAATGAAAAAGATTGTAAGTGCGTATGTGATAGAAGGAGAAGCCAAACAGTATATGAAGTTTAGCAAGTAGGCACAGGAGCTTTTGGGGGTATATAAATACAGGTCCACAAAAACCTGGTTTTAAAGACAGGGCCCATTTGAGCTTTCCTGGATATGAAGTGGACCAGGTGCATTATCCCAGAGAGAGGCCTGATAGCAGTGATTTTTGTCTTCAGATCTGAGGAGATTCCCACTGCAAGTCTTTTGTATCGTGAAGGCCTCCCTCTCTCACACAATGCTTTGTGGATTTATACAGACAGATTCTCCATTCACTGCAGCCAACCCTCTCATTTTACTGTCACATGCTCCTGTTCTTCACTTTGAAGCCCTCCTACTGTCAAAATCAGAACATCTCTGTGTTTACAATAATGTATTGAGTTTTATTCATCTCTAGGTAATATAGCCCGGGAGGGAATCTTTGTGTCACTTAAGTGTTATCTGGCTATCCCAGCAAAAGAAAGGAGGCATGGAGGCTTGTTGTCTGGAGAGCCTGAAAATGATCCCGTAGCTTTGCCATGGAAGGCAGCTGTTTGCAGGATACCATTCGCAGGAAGGGCTTTAAAATGTTTCTAAAGGACACATAGATCCGTTTGGTGTAACACCATGCTATGCACCAGTCAAAGACGCAGTGTACCAGTGTCAGAGTCCGTGGTGTAAAGGCACGAGCAAGTACAGGAGAATCAGAAAACTGAGCACAATGGTCTGGGAAAAGTGCAGGTGTGTCCTCATGTGTAGTTAAGGAGTGACTTGAATACCTAAGAAAAAATCTCTCCTTCCAAATACATTTGTGCATTTTGTAGAATGTCTCACTGTTTGGAAAATATGAGTTGAGCTTTAGCTCTAAACAATTCAGGGCTTGCACTGCAAATTCATCAGAAACAGGATCTAAAGACAGCTAGAATGCTGCAGACACTCACTGCAGACACAGGGCCCTTCTTGATTATCATGGAACTTCTCCATGGTGTTTTCATAGACAACAGCACATGAGCTAGATCTTGAGTTTAAAGTATTAAAGTTGCAAATCCTTACCATCCTGTCTGAAAGCGATAAAGACTCTCTCCACAAAGCTGGGATATTTAGATGAATATGATTTCTAGATATAAATAAACATATATTTCTTTATCTCACTTTATGATAGAGCATTTTGTGTTTATATTTATACTCACTATTCATTGTTGGCTACTCATGTATTCTTTATACACAGCTTAAGAACTTTTTTTTTAACATTTACTTATTTATTTGTGTGTGAGTGTATGTTCCTATGTAGGGCAGCATGCATGTGCCATGGCATATCCATGGAGACCAGAGACCAAGACTTGACCTTTATGGATGGCAAAGCAGAATTCACTTACTATTTAACAACAGACAGAGGAGCAGAAGAGAAGCTGAGGTGTCTCTGCATGGGAAGTGTGCAGAGCCTCTTGTACCAATGACGTTTAACCACAAGCATGGGGATACTGGTGGACCAGACACATGGCATCAAACAGGGCATGCTACTCAATTGAGGGTGTCAGCGAACTGTCTCTGCAGCCAGAAGTGTAGGTGGTTGAGAGCTGCCTGACATGGGTGTTTGAATAGAACACAGGTGCACTTGAAAAGCAGAAAGCCCACCCTTAACAGCTGAGCCCTCTCTCTTGCCACTTAGTCATTTTTCAATGGTTTCTTTTAAAGAGTATATGTTCTTGGTTTTGGTAAGAATTTATTAATTTTTTAATTAAAAATCAATTGTGTGTACATCTTTGCACATGTATGTAGAAGTGTACATAGGATCCAGATGAAGGAGTCTAGTTCCTGGAGTTGGAATTACTGATAGTTGTGAACTACCTGACTGGGAACTAGGAACAGAATTCCTCTCCTTTGGAAGAACATTAAGTGCTCTTAACTGCTGAGCCGTAAGTGCTCCAGACCCCATTTGTGTTTTGTGAACCATATTTTGAGTACTATATGTTATATATCTGCATGTTATATAACTAATATGATCTAAATTGAATCTAATTTAATTCATAAAATTGTATCTAACTTATGTTCAAATAATATTTTCTCTTTGCTTTTATCTAGATATTTTCAGATTTGCTCATAGATCCATGACCCACCTAGAGTTAACTTGTATATGGAAGTGGAGTAGCCTTTCCTTGTTACTCAGGGAGACCAGTATTCTCAGCTTTATGTGTGAAAATATTCCATCAACTCTGAATCATTTTGTTCCTTAGACAAAAACAAATGTGCCCTCTATTCCTGAATCAATTTCTGGACTTCATAATTAGATTCTGAATATTAGAAATGGCCCACTTTCTCCTTCTAGCACCACAATATCCAACATGAATAGTGTCTTCTCGGGAAGATGACTAGAGGTGGTTATATCTATGATCCTCCTGTTTTGACTGATATGTTTACTCATTCTTAATGTCAGAAGTTAGCATGAGGCTTTGGTATCATGTGATTCCTCCTAACTTCCTGAATCCTTCAGCTCACTTTATGTTCCCGTGCTATCCCATATACATTGTAGAATGAACACATCTATTTCTGCATAAAATCCTGCTGAGATCGGTTGGGATTGCTTTGCATTTGATTACATTTACTGTAGTTATCACAGTAATATTTGAAGGAGTTTTAATGTATAATACTTATTTAAGCAGATATTCTAAGGGCATGGTATGCTTGTCTTTATATTTCTCCAGCATTTCCAGCATGTAGATTTTAAATGAATTTCCATAGATTTATACACGTTATAAATTTTGAGTGCTATTGTCAATAATGCTACTTTTAATATCATTTTCTATTTTTAACGATGGAGCAGAGTTACCATTAAATAGTAGATGTTGGCACTGTCCTTTAGTGTTGACAAACTTGCCACCAATTCTCTTATTTGTACATTCTAGAGAATCATTTGAAAACCAATGACAGTTTTCTCTTTTGTACTTTTCTTTTTTTCAAATGTTCATGTTTTCATTTATTTGGTTTACTTAGATAACTAAGAGCTCTAAGACAGTATTTCATAGACTTATTGTTCATAGACTTTATGTCAGTAGACATAATTACATTATTCTTAAACTTTGAAGAAAATAATTCCATCTATCACTACAGTTTTTGGTCATCTATCATCAGTCTGTCTATCTATCTATCCATCTATCTATCTATCTATCTATCTATCTATGTATCGTCTGTCTTCTATTGATCTATTACACACACACACACACACACACACACACACACACACACACACATATATAAATCTCTCATCATCTGTTTTTTATATATATATATAGTATATATGTATGTATATGTGTATATATGTATATGTATGTGTGGCTCTGCCTATGTATCTATCTGTATATATATATTATATATATACATATATATATTACCCATCATCTATAATCTATGTACACATGTATGTATGTATGTATGTATGCACACATCTACTATCTAAAGATTTATTTATCATCTATCTATCTACCTATCATCTACCAATCTATTCTACTCTATCCTTTGTTTTCCTATTTAGGAAGAGCTATAATGATAAAAAAAACAATGCATCATATATTATTGATAAATATATATTCTAGTATATTTTAACCACCAATAAATTATTTTATAAAGACACTTTGGATTCATTCACAGATGATTACAAGACAAGATGAATGCTGCTCCATATAACACGCTAATTCCATTAAGCTTTACTAGGTAGGAAACATTGCCAGGGATTTAGAGCTGCAATGTGCAGTCTCAAGAAGGCAGGAGCTTTCAGCTAAGTGGATGAATCACAGGCAGGGCTCCACCACTTCTCGTCAGAGATTGGTGACTCAGTGTCAGGGGGCATGGGTGTCTATGATCTGACCGCAGGATGACCCCTTTTTATGGAGGACAAGGTATTAAGCAAGGTCGTTCTCTCTGGAACCATAAAGGAGTGGGTAGGGAAGATTGAGTTCTGCTTTGTTCTGAGCAGGGGTGTTATGTTTTTGCTAGCTTTCCCTGAGCTTTTGACCAGGCAGCGATCATTCTTTGCCCAGTGCTGATTTGTTGCAGATTCTATTGTACCAAGTCTTTAAGCGCTTGTCCTATGAATTTATAATCTTGCTTAGTATATCATTGCCTCCATTCAAATTCAAGCAAATAAACACCACAAGTATGTTGGCCTTGGGACTCTCAGCGACCCTTGCTCCAGTCTCAGTGTTTTCTTGCCTCATGTAACGAGCATTCCTGTTAGAATGTCTTATCTCTATTTGCATTTATTATCTGCTGACTGTCACAGAGCCTATCTTCTAAAATGTGTATATTCAGTCAGAACAAGGTTGTATTTCAGATGTGGGTTGACACAGTCTTTATATGAAGCTTTAGATTTTTCCATTTCTTCTTTGCTTCAGCCTCGGGAGTTAAAAATATTTACACATGTCTATAAAGAGGTTATGAAGTTGTCACTAGTGTGTGCAATTCTCTTTATTTAAAGGATCCAATTAGGCAAGTAATAAAATCCCTGTTTTTCAAATGAGGAAGCATGGCTTAGTGAAGAGAGTAACTTGTTCAATGTCATCCAACTACTGAGTAACAAAAATAGTATTTAGTTGTAAGTATGTCTTATGCTAAAATTATGCTTGTTTCCCAGAGCTCCTTCTAAGACTTGGTATAGAATATTTTTCCACTTTACCTTTCCTTGTGATTCCTGATCAGTAGTTGTCACATGACTTTTTTTAAAAAAAACTTCTTGCTGTTTGTTCACTGGCCATGCAACACTGAAGATACAACAACAAAACAGGAAGGAACAGGACACTGAGGAGACATTGCTGAGTCTTTGATATCGCCCCTCAGTACGGTCAGCATTATCTCATCATAATGGCACCTTTCCTGATTCTCTCCCACGTCCTTGGTGGCCCTCAGATGCAAGGTCTTGAGTGAGCTTACAGAGTCTCTATTGCCCTCTCATACCCTACATTCAGATACAGAGCTTTTCATATTGATCTCTAGTAAGAAGTCTGTCCCCAAAAGATGAGACCCAGGAACCACTGAGTCCCTTTTAACCAGGGTCTCATTAACCTATGTACTGTTAATAAGCTGAAAAGATTAATATGAGAGTTTTGTTTAGATTATGCTTACAGAAGACATACAACTTAAAACTAATGCTGAGAAATCTAAAAGATACTAGCTTTCACAGAGTGGTCCTTGTTCCTCCTCCTGCAGCGAACCCTGTTAGCTCTAGACCAGCTGATGGTTCGAATCCTGATACTGATGCCGTGGAGATATGGTTCTACCCACACTTAGTGCTCAGCTTTCACAGGGCTAAACAACTTAATTACCAGATCAAAATGGGCTGGATTTGGTTTGTAAGCAGCTAAGCAGTTTAACTGGGTTGTGGAAAAGGACTCTATATGACATTAAATGACTTTCCTAAAAGCCAATTTTTCCCCCAACTGCTCGTATTAGAATCAATTTCAGGAGCCGTTCACAATGAGTGGTTTATTAGCTTCCCAAATGCATTTACTACATGCCAGATGTCCACTTGCACACACCAGACTGCTGTTGTCTTTCACTGACCCTTTCGGGGATGCTACAGCCCTGGATCCATGACCAAGGAAATGTGTCACAGAACAGACTGTGGTTGGCATGCTGGGTCCCAAGGAGAGACAAGTCATCGACCAGGTGTGGGCGAAGCAGTGGGGCTCAAGGGTAAGGTCACCATGAGGACAGAAATAAATCATTCTGGGATGGATTTGGGAAGTGCATTGTTTCCTTAGACCTCCCAGAGCTGCTCAGGCATTTAAACCTCCTTTGATTTGATGTGAAATGATTAGAAATGAATGGAGAGAGTGCCTATACCCTTGACAGTCATGGGGCCACTCCAAGGCAGCCTTGAACTCAATTTTTGTAAGTAGGTCGTACTAATGCATGGTATTTTACAGAAAAAAAAAAATCTATAGGTCTCTGTGTTTTCATTTACAGGGTAACATACCCAGCTTACCCTGTCAGAGGGTCAGTCTGAACCAAATGTGAGTTAATTATAAGGTGATTTTTGAGAACATGCCGTAGTTGGGTAAAAAAGCATATCTTAAATGACACTTCTGATCAACCAAATACTGAAAACATTAATTTCCTTAATCTATAGCGTCAGCAATGTGTTCCAGTTTCCATAAAAAATATAACAAATTGCTGGTTCTCTCTTTCACACTGCCTTTGCTATAAGCAAATGACATGTGCTTAGCTTTTAAGCAGATTCTCTCAAATATTCGGATTGATAGTGTAAACTCCCCTTATAATTTCTAAATAACGTGCAGAAGCATGAAAAATACTGAAATGAGTCAAAATAATTATGGTTGTCAATTATTTGCTATAAAACATTGGGATATATTGAAAATACAATAAAACAATATTGGTTGCATGTGATTTGTGGGTGGAATGACTGAGTCTTTTATCTGTGTATTTCTAATGTTTTGTGTCTATGGTCAAAGCCATGAATATTGAGAAATCATTCATTTTATGGAAGTAGATAATAAAAGGGTGAGCTAGGCACTCATGAATAAATGTCTACACACTGCAGAGTGGTGCCCACGAATGTACATCGGATAACAAACCCCAGTGCTTTCCTGATGCCACAGAGAGACTTGTTTGGGATGTGTCAGCTCTCCTAAAAGGCAGTAGCCAAAGACTGTATTTTATGACATAGAATAAAACTGAGCTACACTGTGAATTACCATGAGCATGTTTAAGAAATTTCTCCATTACAATAGCTAGACGACTTGCCGTACATGAACTCATGAAAACAGACCCTTTGCCAAAACTTGTTAATAATACTGACTAAAGACTCAGAAAATGTTCTATTTGCTTCAATACATTGAGAAAATTGGGTATTTCCCCATTGGATTCATTAAGAAATTAGCCCAAACTCTAGAGTATTAAATGAGTGTTCTGCAGCTAAGGTTACCTGTTTACTATCCATCTGTCTGTTTATATAAAGAAATATTTCTCATTTGAGTTGGCTCACACACTTATGAATGTCAAAAAGCCCCTTGCTCTGCCGTGTGTATCTTGGAAACCATGATGACTGGTAGCACCATTCAGTTCATGTTTCAAGGCTTGTAAGCCAAAGGAAGACAGAAGTTCCTGCGTGAGCAGAGACAATGACTCCAACCTCTTCTTCCTCTCTGTTCTGCTCAGGTCCTCAGCAGGGCAGATGGTGTTTCTGGAGCACCAGGGAGGGGCTCATTCTACCAACTCTAAGGTGAATCTAATACAGAAGTGCTTTTACCACCAGTGTTCTCTGAAATAAAACATTTTAACTTTGGATTTTCAGTACAATGTTCATCCTGGGCCTCAGCAAAGCAGTATATTCTATATATTGTGAACACTCCAGTTATAGAGTCTACCTAGGGAATAGCTCATGTGAGAGGCATAGATTAGGTAGGATATGTGTTGGTTTAATGAATTGTACATGGAATGACAGAGTTTATCACAAATGCCTCTGGAGTAGTTACTTTTCTGTTGCTGTGATAAAACACCATGGGCAAAAGCAACTTAAGAAAGAGTTTGTTTTGGCTTATGGTTCCAGAAGACTAGATTCCATGGTGGCAGGGAAGGTATGGCATGCTTTCAGGAGCAGGAAGCTGGCTGTCACATTCTTTTCATCCACATACAAGAAGCAGAGAGAGAAAGTGAAGTAGGGCAAGGCGATAAATCCTCAAACCCAAGTTCCAATGACATACTTACTTCCGAAAAGGTCCACCTCCAAAAGACACCACAACCACCTCATAGATTGCCACCAACTGGGGACCAAGACTTGAAGTACATGAACCTATAGGAACATTTCTTATTACTACCAAATACCTGATGGAAGGCCTCAGAAAACCTGGGAATACACTGCCCTGTCTATATCTCCACTGCAATGACCATATATGGTTCATTCCCTCAAGTGAGACTTGTGTGCTGAGGGCTTCCAAGAGGAAGCAAACTTCCAAAGTGCTCACCAGTGTTATTAAAGATCCCAGTCATAATTGCCTCTGATCAGAGCTCTTGGTCACCTGCTTGAGACCCAGCCATCCTGGGTTCTCTGATGGTAGAGACTTAGACATCTTGGCTGTGTTTGTCTTTCTCACAGCAGATCTTGAGCCCAGCAATGTTACCTTCAGAATATGCACAAGCTCAGACCACTGCTCTTTCTCCAGGGCCTAAGTCACTGTCACCTCTTTGGGTAACCACAGTAAATCTCCCAGCTCTCACTGCATTTCAATCTTTGTCCTCCTTAGTAGTATTTTTTTAAAAGACTCTCCAGAAAAGAATTGTGAAATGAAGTCACATAATTTCACATCTTGGTCCCAAACCCATCTTGTATTTGGAAATAGACTTAATTCTGTCCACTGCCTTGGTGAATTAATTAATATTTTATTGCCTTCTATACAAGGCAGTGGTATAAAATCTCAGGACAAAATCATGCAAAACTCTGCCGAGGAAGCAGAGTTTTGGCTTACATACCTGTCTCCTTTTCAGGGCTTCCTTTACTTCACTTACAAAATTGTTTCAATGTGGTTAATTGCTTAAAACTAGTCTCTAGCAACATTTAGAAACATTTGGGAATTGAACAACCTCCAAGGCAGAGCAGTTTGCTGGGCTTTAGGCTGTATGAGTACCAAATCATTATGGGGCTTAAAAACAATTCAAATGCTGGGTTGAAAACACTAATTTATAATACTTACCTTACTAACTTCCCCTATGTATTACATTTAATGAAATGAGAAATGGCCATAAATAATCCTGTAATTTTGTTGTTTAAATAAATTTTAGCTTTGTTGGGCAAGCAATGCATTTCCACAATAAATTTGTAATATTTTTCAATTCTATCCGTATATAACTGAGTCAACTCAAAAGTGGTAAGACCTTCCAATATCTTGTCTTACTGTCAAGATTTCAACTTGGATGGCCTGGGATGTAACTTTCAAATCTATCTGTGTAAATTTTTCTAGGATTCTGCAGTTCAGTCGCGCTGAAATAATAAAGTCCCCAAGAAATGAACAGGTAATGGCTTTGCCTGATCTCACTGTGCCCAGCACCTAGCCTACTGTATAAACCTTCTCTTTGACAGGGGATATACAGTTCCAAATTCATTTATCATTGGAGGAATGTGGAAATTGAAATTTTCTGATTAAAATGACATTATAATAACTTGTGTACAGAATATTATATTTAACACCATACTTTTTTATCTTTAATAAACAGAAAATAATTACAATATAATCCTTTTAATTATGATACTGTAACTTACAGTTTGGTATGTTTTAAGAAATGGGGAAAGTTTTCCATGTGGAATCATAAGCTAGGTGAGTAGCTTATGAACAGTTTTATATTACATTGAGCTCTTGTCAAAATGAAGGTTCCTAGCTGGACTGAATCATTACAAACCTCTAATTCACAAAGAGAATGGAAAGAATTTCACATTTACAGAGCAATTGGTGATTTGCATACTTACACTTAATTTGCAATTCGTGATTTGCTATTTGATTCTATTTAAGACTTATTCTTGTTATGTATGAAAGTTATTGTCTGTATAATGTCTAAAAGGGGCTTGTTCTCTTTCGTAAAGACACATGTTTACAGACAGGAGAACACAATAGATGGAAGCTGAAGGAAATAGCTTCATCTATACTTCCTTGTAAAACCATCAGGAGAGGGGCTGGAGAGATGATAGCTTAATGGTTAAGAGGACTTGCTGCTCTTGCAAAGGACCCAGGTTTGGTTCCCACATGTGACTTACAACCACCCACAACTCCTGTTGCAGGGGATTCAATGCCTTCTTGTAACTTCTGTGGACACTAGCTACACAAGTGGTGCATAGGCATGCATGAAGGAAAAATACTAAATGACATAAAATATAGAATGACCCTAAAACAATTTTTTCAATATTAGTTTTCTTAGAGTCAACATGCAGCTGTCTCATTGATTTTATGAAGTAGACTATATCACCTTCATGTTGACAGTGAAGGAATACAGAGTTTGAACAACATTAAGAAAGGATGTAGGAAAAACAAACTTTAAATTGCTATGATTACTTTTAGTGTCTCAATCTATTTATCTATCTTTTTCACTAGGAAATGATTTTCAGAAAACTTTATGATGAGTTGGGTAATCTCTATGAGCATGATCTGTAATCAGCTATGAGATGAGCCTCATGGTGGTTCTCCAAGAGTATTTCATGTAATGATTGATTATGGGAAGAGCCAGAGTGGGCATCACATTCCAGCCATGGTCCAGAGAGAAGGAGGTCCAAAAGAAAAGCTGCTGCTTTTTGCTTGCTTGCTTTCCCTCTTGTTGGTCAGTGCCTCTACTCTACTGCTGGGATTGTTGCTGCTGCATCCCTTTGAAGACATAAGAACCCAGTTTCTTCAGCCTCACAGCAAGGGTTGAAGACCAGTAGATCTCCAGTAACTCCAAGCATCAGTGCCAGATCAGCACTGCTGGGACATCCATCTTCATGGACTGGGCAGCTACTGGGTTCTTAACCTCTCCAGTGTGCAGACAGCCATAGTTGGACTGCACAGGGAGCATTGTGTAAGCCACTGTAATATATCCCCTTTTTTGATATATATTTATTCTGTCAGCAAAATTCTCCACAACCCTCAGTGATATTTTAAATCATGTTTCATATTGTATTTCATGGTCCTGTTAAAACAAAATCTTGGATCAGTATATGGATTTCTTGGTATTTCGGTTTTTTCTTGCAATTATGATTTAGGATAGAAATACCTCTGATGTAGGAGGTGATGCTTCCAGTGCAATATAAGGATGGAGTGATGCAGGGGTGAGGTGATGCAGAGATGGGCTGCAGGAACCCATGGAACTACCCTCTGTAGTCTAGGGACATTTGTTCTTGAAAGCTAATGGAGGCTGACCATCAATCTCTTGCCCTCCTGGGGCATGCTGTTTGTGATATGCTGATGATCCAATGAATTATAAATAACAATGAAAACTCCAGAGAGAGAGGGAGAGAGAGAGAGAGAAGAGGGAACTGTTTCTAGAGCCTGACTGAAATACATGTTGGGAGCAGAAGTGGTCTGGGGTTTAACCAACTTATACCTCAAACAGAAAATCATAGAAGAAAAATGCTCTTCCAATAATTGTGGCTGAGAATCATCCGTCTCCTGGGAGAATTTGGTGACAGTAGCTCTGTTAAACTTCAAAAGCCATTACATCGATTACATTAAAAGAGCAAAGGAAGCTGGTGATTGTCAGTGGCTGCATTCTGTGTGTCAGAAAATGTGAGTGGTGTGAGGAGAGCCAGTGGGTCACCAGCAAGAGGGGGATAATTAGTGATCCTTGGTGATTCTGCATGGAACAACTCAGTGGAGGGAATTATTTATTCTGGCTTCCTGGTTTGAGAGATGTCCCTTCATCATGATGGTTGGGAGGGTGTGGTGGAGCAGAGCAGTCACATCATTGTGGAAGGGACAATCCCCCAGTGACTGCCTTCTGTCTGCTATGCCCCACCCCATATAGTCCTCATCACCTCCAAAAGCAGTGCTTTCAACTAGACATCAAGCTTTAAGCAAACAAGCCTCTGGGAGACCCTGCAAATTTAAGCTATAAAAGTGGTACCAGGGTTGCTGAGAGTTTCACCTCTGTTTCTGGTCTTGCCCAGATGCGTCTCAGTCTCAGTCTCTGCAGAAGACAAGATTGGAGCAATGTTTCTTGGAGGTCAGCTCTGGCCCCAGCCAACTACCTGTGTTTTGTGCCACTGTATACTTTCTAGAAGCCTCCACTGATCCACTGGCCACAGACTTCCTGTTCATAGGACATCCCAACACGTACCAGATGCTCATTAGAACTACAGTAAATATAATTAGACTGGCATTTTCCAGCAATTCTTAGCTGAATGGATAATACTAATAATATAATTTGAGTTAAATATATTCATGTCTTGGTGTATGAACACATGTTTAGGTGATTGGAAAGAAATTAATACACGGTGGTATGATTATTGGTCATTTATATTGTCTTTGTTATTCTGTTACTTTTTAGTTCTTAAGAAGTAACTTTAAGAATCTGAGAAAGAAAAGGCAATATAGGAGAGGGGTTTTTTTTGCAGTAGGGGGTGGGGTGGGATGAAAAGAAGGCATTTGCCTAAACCCTTGGGTCCTTTTCAAGACCTCCCTCCCCCATTCATTAGAATGAAAATCCTAATAGGGATTTTAGCAGTACACATACTGCTGTGGTTCAGCAAAGAAGACATGGAGGCATTTTCATAGATGTAAGCCCTGCCAGACCTCAGCAGAGGAAACTACGTGTCACGACGCAGGACAGTGGAACCCTGAGCATCTCATCTCATGTTTTTACTAATACGTAATCTCATCAGGTGTTCTATTGATACCACGGACAGATCATGAGCAATCAAGCATCATTTACATAAAGCCAACACCTGGAGACAATACAAATGCCAAGGCCTAGCTAGTCTTTTTCCTACAAGTGCACAAAACAACCATTCCAAACAACTAAATATAAACTCCTGCATCAAGGAATGGCAGAGGGACCCTTCAAAGAGCCTTTGGACATGTTAGGATATTCTGGTGGGTGGCTCACGCTCTATATGTAAAATAGAAGGGAAATGTTTGAAATTCTAATTTTTATCCCTGCCCCACGCTAGCATGTCATATGGGAAGGACGACACAGAAGTAGAACAACTGATCTGGAAGTTTTCCAATCCAGTCTGTTCATGATTTGCACGCTGTGGCAGTGTGTTCTTTCTGCACTTGTGAGTCTCACCTTCCAGTTCTTCTCAACCTTAAGGAGAGAGGTCTGCACTGGGCCCGAGGGTTATGTGTGCCAACTCCATGTGCCCTGGGGTGGCAGATGACCGTATGAGGCATACTACAGGATAGCAAGGCTGTGGTGGAACTCCCTGGAAATGCGTTTTTCCTGACTGAAGGGCTGAGTTGTCACACTACAGCTCTGGTCCTCAGTTCTTCAGTGATGCACAAGGTCATTATAGTCTGGGAAAGGCTGGCTTAAAGTTCCCAGTAACAATGTAGGAGATGCTTATTAGAATGACAAGCACAAGATACACTCTCGTGTATCACAAGATACACAAGATACAAGATAGAGATGTTGAGCTGAACAAATTCATCTTTAGGTATCAAGCCTCTATGGATTTTGTTTGGGAAAAGAGTTCTAAACACCATAGGTTGCACTTCGTCACTTGGGGTTCTCTGCAGCTCAGCATTGGGAGGGGCCAGGACCTCTGCCTGTCCTTCCTCCTTCAACTGAGCTCTTTAGCCCTGTCAATCACTTCAGCTCTGGCTTCTGTACAGTTAGCACTTGTGGCAGGTTGTCTTGGCATCTTCATTGTCTCCTCACGGACTCATTGTAAAGTTCATGACAGAAAACTTACTGCAGACAGACACTAAGTGTGAAATCAGAGTGCACTGTTAACCTGCTCTAGGGAGGGTGGCAGGGGCAACCTGGGCAGGTGAGGAGAGGTAAGTGGCAGTTTATATGCTACTAAGGTCCATTTCGAGTGTGAGTCCTTGGTCTGGGATACCCCTTGAGGACTGTCTTGGGACTAAGGTTCACCTGATGGGTGAGAGGCACAGGATTTGCTGCCCTAGGCCCTTTTGTGACTCCTGTCACCAGGGTGTCCTGCCTCCTTGAACATATCTTTCTCTTCTTCCTGCTTAATGTGGCAGGTTGGTCCCAAAGGGTTCCTATTTGCAGCCCAGGCACAAGGGAAACAGTTTCTACATGATTAATCTTCCTTCTTACTTCTCCAAAAAGATAGTCCTGAGAATTCAGCCACACTACTCCAATGTCTTGCAACACCAAACAGTAAATTCCCAACATCTTGCATATAGTATCTAACACCAAGTACCCAAAATCCAGCATCCAGCTTATACTTCAGAGTTTTGGAGCCAGCTATGCATTCTGTTTCTGAGCTGTCTCCACCTGTACTCTGTCTGTCCCCCACTTTCCCTAAGGTTGTGCTGCCTCTCTCCAGGCTCTGCTTTCTAGGATGTATCAGCTAAGTCAACAAAGTAGGTGCCTGAAATTAAGACCAGACCCTGTAATTTCAGACCAAGAGATACAGGACCCTGAAATTCAGACTGAGGGAGTCCAAACTAAGCACAAATCCTTTGTAGACATTCTATCTGTTGCAACATACATGTATAGTACTTATAATATATATTTACTTGTTTATCTATTTAATATACAAAGAAAGTAATGAAAACCAGGCCAAATTTGAAAATTGCAGAGGAGGCACAAAAAGAACAGAGCAATGGCTCCTTGAAGTGCCTCAGCCCTGCCTACCAATATGTCAGCATGCACAGCACCTAGATCAGAGAGACAATGAGAACATATTTTAACATTTTAAATTCATTAATACCTCACTTCCACAAGTACACACTAATAATTCAAACAATTTGTCTGATTTATTTATTTATTCATTTTTCTGACATCTATTGTGTGCTAGACATGATCTGGACCTTTCATAGCTTTGCCTCTGCAGCACACTGGGGCCTCTTGGTCCACACCCTCACCCTTTCTGCTTCAATATCTGCTGTAGCCAATATGACTAGCAGGCATATCCCTCTGACCTGGTCTGCTGGCAGTAATCTGTGAGGAGAGAACTATTTTGAACTTACACAATCCAAAATCACAGATATTGCCATGTGCAGATTGAGCGACTGGGGAACTGGTCTTTTAATTATGGTCAGTTTACTTGATTTCAAAGTCACACCATCACCAAGGTCTCCCTTGTCTGGACGTAGCAGCTGTAGAACTTTCAGAGTGCCTTCTATCCAGTGTCTTTGCCCTCTTATCCATGCAATTCCCAAACAGACATATATTGCCTGTGGGTCTGGAGGCTGGGAAGTCCATGATTAATATCTATGCTGAGGGGCTCTCTCTGTTTACATAGGTGATGCCATCTGCTGTATCCTCTCATGCAAAAGGCACCTCCCTTCCATCATTCGTGATAGCCTCATGACCCAGAGTCCTCCCACAGGCCCCACCCCTGACACCACTGCAAGAGGACTGGGTTTCAATGTGAGATGCCACAGGACACTACCAGACCACAGAAGCAGGTTTCTCAGCCTTCTGAGCTCCCTCAACAGCCATGAGCTGCCCCTTCAACCAGAGCTGCCACTTTAACTCACTTGGTTTCTCACACTTTCCCAATATTCCATGTGTTCACGGGAACTTGAAAGTGTTTTATCTATGGATGAGAGAAGCAAACTCCAATGGGGCTCAGTCAAGAGAAGATGAATAAAAGATGAGTGACAGCACATGAGATTTAGGGTGGCTGGAAAAAGAGTCTCCCCTGTGAAGTTTTGTCAAGTAAATAACAAAAGGATCAACTGGGCTCCTTAAAAACAGCAATGTGAGGAAGGATGCCTGTAACAGAGCTCCATGTTGAGTGGGGTGGCTAGGACACCCATCAGAGGTGACACTGCCGGGCTCTCCTATAATAGGAAGTCTGTCAAACTCATCTTTTCCATGCTTCTGCTCCAGAACCAGTATGGCTGGATCCAAGTTATCATCACTTATATTAAATGACAGGTGGAGCAACTGCTCCAAGATCCACACTCCCTGCTCATTTGTGGTGCGTGCACACTTGGAGAGACAACTCCATGGCAAGCAGTGAATCCTAGGAGAGAAAGAAAGAAGGACATGGCTGAAACGGCTATGCTGCTTCAATTATAAATAGACTATACTCAGCACTGGGAAAGCACAGCAAAGCCATCTTGAGAAACCAGGATGTGCTCACAGCTTCACAAAGCCCCAAGGACATGGCACCACTGTGCCTTAGCTGGGCCACAGGCCACCTCCATGAAAGATGCTGCAGAGTAGCTTGGGATGGCATGGAGACCAGCTTCGCAACAGAGAATCTGACACAGGTGTCTTGTCTTCCTTCCCTAGCAAGGGAGAGGCTGACAGCCCAACCATGGGACAATCTTTGTTCTGAAGGAGTGCTCAAAATTCTCAGAAGAGGGATTTGTGATACCAGACGTGACCTCCAGGCAGCACAGGTCTTTCAACATCAAATCTAAAGTGAACGTATGCAGACCCACTCGTTTTCATGTTTCTAGTTTTTCAGGTCTTGTTTTTTACTGGGAGGGTATCTTGCAGCTTTGGGGGTTTGGGTGGCTGCCAAGGCAGCTGCTCCCACTGCTCTCTCCTGAACTTGGGGCCAGAAGAAACACCTGATCATCAGGGTTAATAGAGTCCTTCTAATGTGTCCCAGCTGGCAGCTGAACACTAGGGAGGAGGAAGGACCAAACCTCAGTCCAGGGTGAGGCTGGAGAAAGGTAGCCTTCCTTTCTTCAGCTGGGATCTTGGTGGGTGTGGCTCTGACCACATTAAATCATGGATGCTCTATCATTGGGAATCATTCCAGCTGGTAGAACTGAGTGTTCAGCCAGCCAGCAAGGCAGATGGAAACTGCTGGCCCTGGGCCACCTGCCACTATTGGACAGAGGCCCACTTCAGTAGCTACAACTTGCTTTAGGCTCTGATCCAGTCTCTTGGAATCTCAGTGAGGATCGTGGAGGTGATGAATGGCTGGGAGTGAAGAGTATAGAGGAAACTCCCCTTCTGCTTGGCATGGCTAGCTGGGACTCAACAAGGATGGCCCGCAAGGATGGCCCACAAGCAGACTTGTCACAAAACATGGGAAAGAATCAGTAGCATCTAGGAGACAGGCTTCTAGGACACACAGTTTGCAACACCAACAACTATTCTCTTTACTTCAAGGTTTTTGTTTTTTCCTTTGACAATTTCACACATGTTCTCCTCATTTCAAATTTTTGCTTTGACAATTTCACATGTGTACATATTGAATGATGACCATTCTCTCTCCACTTTCTCCCATTCTGCTGTCTACCCTTCCCTTCTCCACAAACCTCGCTTATGTTTATCCCATTCATTTTGTTTTATGAGGGCTGCATTTCACTAGGGCCACCCATGTAACCAAAGTATTGGAGCGATGCATTTGAGCTCAGATGTGGATACCCAGCTGAAGACAATGATCCCGCTTCTATCAGATACAATAGCCAATAGTCATCAGTAAGAGATAGGGCCTCTAGAGCCCCTCCCCATCACAAGACTGACTAGAGACAGAACCAGTTTCAGTTGTTGCTCAAAGCCCTAACACACACACACACACACACACACACACACACACACACACACACACCACAAAAGAAAAAAGAGGAATTTTACCATATACATTTAGGAGAATGTGTGAGATGATTCATGAAAACCAGAATCTGGAGAAGAGGACAGTAGAGGCAAGAGAGGAGCTAGGAGTAGAGTGAGCAGAAGTGAAGCAGTGAAAGGAAGCACCTAAGTAATCAACATTGGCTACACAGAGTTGTGTCTGCCATTTGTCTGGCTTACACTGGGGGATTTTACACACAGTATTTTCTTTAGTTCCCCCCCCCCCCCCATGGACGTTATGTTAGCATTCTTGCTTTGGGTTTTCCCAAACTGACTAAGGAAAGTTCATTTGTAATGTGGCAAAAATAAGAAGTGATACGGATGACGTCTGTCTGAGCATAACCCCTAAAGAGCACTGCGATCTACTCCAGTTCTACAACATGCTTCTTCAGTTCTTTGATTATTTTACCAAGCAGACACCCTTCACATTCCAGTCACAGAATTCCCTCAAATATCTTTGTTCCCTTCATTGTGCTTAGGGACTTTTCTATCCTGTAGTTGAAGTATACTGTTTAGTATTTGCTGATGAATGTACTTTTTGCTCATTATTATCTTAGTGTCTACTCATAACAGTCAATTCATGCCTGAGTGAGTGAGTGAATGAACACATGAGTGAGAGAAGAATCAACACGTAAGTGAATGGTGAGTGACTAAATGGAGGCTATGTCACATTGGCCACCTAGCGTGCACCCTCTGCCTTGATAGTAGCTCTATGCATTGCAAGACCCTCTGTGACTTTCAGGCCAGGCAGCCTTTGTCTCCTGTTTCCACCCTGGGAAAGTAAAAGTCTGGATTGATGGTGCCTGGACACCTCCTTGGAATATCTAATGTGCATTTTATCCATAAAGCACATAGTAGCCTAAGATCCTCATTCATCTTTATTCCTCACTGAGCACTGAGCTGTATGGCTCAGTTATTACTAAGAAATGCCCAACGTATTAAATATTCAGTTGGACAACCTGTTATATTATTTACATAACAGAATTGTGGCAGGCATAAATGTTAATAATAACGAAGCAATATTATTAGTGATCGCTTGTATTTGCAAAATGATAAATGATTCAGGAACCTCTTAATTCTCGAATGTAATTTTACATTAGATGGAAACTATCAAAGCATATTTTATTCATAGAAGACTCCCAACATTGATTCTCATCCAGTCAACTTACTGTGACTTTTTGATGAGAGGAGCTTTGTGCTCCTCAGAATGAAGTGGACACTGCAAATTCCTAGCATCCCACACTTTCTCTAGCAATGTCTCAGCTGACATTGTGTTCATGGAATAGTCACCTTGAAGGACACTAGGAAGCAATACCCAGGGTTTCTAGTTTGGTGTCCCATTGCTGTGATAAATACCATGGTTAAAAGCAACTTTCAGGGGAAAGTGTTTATGTCGTCTAACACTTTATAGTCCATTATCAAGGGAAGTCAAGGTAGAAGCTCAAGGCAGAAACTGAAGCAGAAACCCGTGGAGGAACACTGCTTACTAGTTTGTTTCTCATGACTTGCTCAGCCTGCTCCAGGATATACACCGTGACCACCTACCCAGGAGTAACATCACCCACAGAGAGCTTGGCCCATGTAACTCCCACATCAATGATTAATCAAAAAAACCTCCCCACAGGCTTGCCTCCATGCCAATCTGATGGAAGCATTTTTACAACTGTGGTTCCCTTCTCCTAGATGACTCTAGTTTGTGTCAAGTTTACAAAAAACCTAACCAGTACACTCAGAAGTAGCAAAAAGCAGTACCCACTCCCCACTGGTGAGAGGCCCACAGTCCAGGTTGTAGTGGTTTCTGAAGTCTGGAAGTTTGCTGGTCACAGAACCATGTTGTATGCTTCTCTCTTCAACATCTGACCTGTGGTTTACAGACAGAGAATGCCATTTTCATGCTGGTATTTTGAAGAAAAGATCCAACAGTTCCTCAATACTTATCATCTGCCACATGCTTTAGTTTTCTTCAATTCTTGCAATGACTCTGACATGCAGGCTTCATTTCACATTTTAGCTCTTGATCAAAAGCTACATCAGCATCACTGAAATAGCATATGGGTGCTAGATGGATGGCAAAGGCTAGATAAGTGGCAAAGTACACAAACAAACTCAAGTCCACCTTGGGTCAGAGCATCTGTTCTTCCTCTTACATCCCAGTCCATTCAGGGGCCACACGAAGCATGTGTTTGTCATCTTTCCCCCTTCACTAGGATTTCCAGTATGGTATAATCTTAAGCACAATATTTTATGGAGTTTTTGGATGGACTATTTGAAAAAAAAAGAACCTGTGGGTAATCAAGAGGCAATCTCTTAGACAACAAATCTCTAAATGATTAAAAAATAGATCAATTTCATATTGCTAGTGATTTTAGGTAAAGTCCAAGTCAATATGTTTGGGCTTTGTCCCTTTAAACCCACTCTTGTGTTGAGCTTCCTCCTGACTACAGAACAGCATTACCTTCGTCCAAGTGTCCTCTGTCAGAGCATGTGATCCTCAAGTAAGATTATCAGACCTCTGGAGCAGAGCTCTGCTTTGCAGGTTATTAGCATCCCTGACAGTTTAGGAAACTTCCCATGATGTTCCAGCAGGGATCTCTGGGATCCCTACATAGTTTGCCTGCACCTTTGTAGTTGGGCAGGAATTTCTGCATCTTGGAGTTCTGGAACCTTAAGGAAGGTGGTAGGTGATTTCACTCTATATGAATTTCTTTTGTTAAGTTATTGTCCTCAATGAGATAACATTTTCAACTACTGCCTACCTTGGTGTCTTGGTAAAGCCTAGTTAGGAGCCTCTGATCAAGCTTTAAAAGTAAATCCCTCTTGGAAACTACAGCAGAAAAGACCATGACTTTAAAGAAATCTAAAATCGGTTTTAGACTAAAGATCCACCTGCTTGGCTGAAAATGGCCATTGTCAATGTTCAGAATGTTTTAAAGTTTATGTCTACTCTGTGTTCTTTTCTCTAGATCAGTGATCCTCATATTTGGCTACGTTTGTCCATCCCCTTAATAATCCTAAGTGATGGCCCAACATTAACAACTGTAATACCGTAATAGATCTACATTCCTAATGTAGAGTTAATAACTAGATATGACAAAAGAAGGCAATATTGATGACTTAAATGTGTCTTTGTTGAGAAAACGTGTGTGTGTGTGTGTGTGTGTGTGTGTGTGTGCTGTTTTGTGTTTGTCTGTAGAGGGGTTGCTTGTTAGTGTGCCTATGTGCACATGCACATGTGACTATAAGTTCTTGCTCATTTGTGTATGAGACTGAGGAAAGAGGCCCAAGGTCAATGTCAGGAGTCCTTCCTCGTTATTCTCCACCTTTACTTTTTGAGACAAGATCTCTCACTGAAACTTAGACTTAGCCATTCATCAAGGGCTTCAAGAACCCACTTATCTCCACCTATCTCCACAGTACTCAAGTGTAGGTGTGTACTGCCATGCCTGCCTATTTTATGTGGGTTCTAGGAATCTGAAATCAGCTCCTTATGCTTGCAGAGTAGATGCCTTATGGATGAGCTGTGCCCCAAGGCCCTTCATGGTACATTTTGGCAAAATGAGATTGAGAGAATGCGGATTATGAGGCTGTGAATCCTAATTTAACTATCCTAGTAATCTCACACTTACCACACTCAAAGATTAGTACTAGGGCTTTTATATTTCTGGAAAATTACATGAAAAGAAAAGTATAGTATGTGATAAATAAGAACAGTTTTTCCATCTACCCAAACTCTCGATAGAATGAGACAGATGGAGGATGAATGCAAACAGTAAGAGAAGCAGGAGACAAGTGTGTCCTGGCTTATGCTATTGAAGGTTCAGATCTACATTATTTGTGTAATTGATGGCCTTTGGGTCCCCTGGGTATTTGGCTTGCTAGTTTCTTTACATTTAACAAAATACTTGAAAATGTGTCTACTTAACATTAGCATTTTCTGTCCTAATGAGCCAAACATTGTGTGTATTGATGAAAAACTTCTTCCCTTTCTTCCTAAGACCCAGTAGTAAAGATAATTCATGTATGCAACTAAAAAAGAAACCAACCAAGAATATACAGGACAACAGGGTTACATGGATGATAGTCAACTTACGATGAAGGTACTTCCTGAGAACTCCTGGGAAGTTTAAGATGGAAATGCATTTAATAAACTCTCTCATCAAGCTTGTAGCTTAGCAACTCAGTGTTCTTAGAGCAAAACTGTGGTTCTTTTCTCCCTTGATCCCAGGACTGACCTAAAGCCATGGCTCCCTACAGCTATCAAACTGCCAAGGAACATTATGACATATATGGCTAGCCAGGATAGATCAAAGTTCATAATTTGAAGCATGACATCTACTAAATATGCATTCATTTCACACCTTTAATGTCAAAAATTATAATTTGAGCCATTTCAAGATGGGGACCATCTGTACTTGTTCAGCCATCTTAAAAAGAAGAGATAAGAACAACACTAAAATTTTAAAGATTTTAAAAGCATGAACATAGTTAAAAGAGAATGATAGGCGAATTACTAAAATTAATAAATATATTACAACTGAAGTATCTATGCATTTAAAAATGTATAACAGTTCAAATGGCAATTGTCCACAAAGTCTGTGGCATTTGTACACTTGATCCCCAGTTAGTGGTGCTCTTTGGGGAGGTGCAGGTGGTGCAACTTTGCCTGAGAAAGCACAATACCTGAGATCTTTAAGAGGCTAAAGCCTCATGCTACTCCTAGTTCCCCCGCTCTGCTTCATGCTTATGGGTCAAGATTTGAGCTCTCAGCCTTGCTTCCTGCTCCTGGTATCATGCCTGCCTGCTACTATATCTTCTGCCGTGATGGACTTGTCCATCTAGAACTATAAGTCCAAATCATTTCTTTCTTCCTTAAGTTGTTTTAGGTCATGATGTTTTATCATCTCAGCAACAGAAAAAAATGACTGGGTGAAATGGGAAACCACATGGATAGCAACAGACAGGACCACACTCAATAAACTGACTTCTCTTTAAATATTCTAATGGATAACTTGAACTCAAGCACTGTGAATTTATGCTCAGAATGTAGTAAATTCATGTTAAAAACTCAGTCTTACAGAAGAGGGTGATAGTGAGTGAATTGAATATGTCTTTGCTAATGTTTCACATATACAAGTTAATACAAGTCACTTTAACCAAAAGCATAATTGAAAGTACATTAAATGATGTCTTAACCAAAAATGGAAAATGAGGAGAGGGAAAGAGAAGGAATGGGAGGAAGAGGAGGATGAGGGAAAACTTTGCAGCTCTTCTCAGAACGATGGGTAACTCTGTGACTGTTCTGCTGAGATCTTCTTTGCTGACCTCAGCTACACGCTACAGGCTGAGTTATTGAAGCCCAGTGGCATCACTACTGTTGTGTAAGAAGTAAGAAGAGAATAACACCCTTTCTCTAGCCAACTCTGGGGTACTGTGGACTTGCTGGTTTTTGTTGTTTGTTTTTGTTTTTCCAGCAACGAATACTAACTGAGGGGTTCCTAGTTGGTTACTCATGTGTGGAAAGCAGGTGTTTTTCCTGTTTTTAAGTACCATTTCCCATTAAATCAACTACAGAAATGTTTGTGTTTCATCCATCTCCCTGAAAGCAAACAGACTGGAAAGACAGAGAAAATACCCAGAGGTCATGGATTCTGAGTCCAGACTGGCCTTTTCTTCAGTGAGAGAGGAATACAAGGAGAAAATGGGAAGAAATTCCATCTTCCTGAGGGTCACGGATGGTCAGTACCATGACAAGTTTCTTGAGCCTATCATTTTTAAATATAATATCCTTATTCAGTCTTTGAGAATTTCACACATGCATACAATATTTACATCTTTAAATATTTACATATTTACTCCTACTCCTGGCCTCAATTTCTTCTACCCTAGCAAATTTACATCTTCTTTTTTTTTTTTGTTTGTTTGGAAGAAAATTCTACTGTATAGGATCATATCTTGAAAGGACTAAACCTCAGAGGGGTTAACTAACTTGTGATTTGTCACATAGTCAAATATTATAGTTGGTACCCATTTTGTTAAACTTATAAATGAGAGAATAAAAGGGATTCTGAAGAGGCTTTACATTCCCCGTTCCCCTTTGTCTCTGGTACTGTCGAGTGGCAAGTCTTTCCATAGTGGGTGTATGATGGTTCTTTTGGTGGCTCTCACTTCTGGAATGTGTCTTTCCTGCTGTGACATCATTTCCTGTCTATTCAGACTTTGCAGGTCTTCAGGGGTAGCCATGCCACACCTGACTCCACAGTCACTGAGCAAAGCCAACAGACTGTCGATTCTCCACTGTTTCCAATCCTGAGGCACTGAGTCCATGGTAGATGAGTGCAGGAAGAATCAGCCTGATTCTTCCCTCCAGCTCTAATGTTAATTGAAAATTAATAATTGCTGCAGTGCAGAAAGGAGCAGCAGTGGGATTATTTATAGGCTGTGACCTGCCTGGCTCTGAAAAGACATGATCAAAGTCCTTTTCCTTTCTTTAGTTTCTATTTCATACAGTCACCTTTCCCATACATTATTGACAAGCGTTCAGACATTAGTGACCAGGGGATCTCAGTACTGCTCTTCTCATATGGAAGATGTTCCCTGGAAATACCCGGGAAGGGGATATCATCTCAGCCAGATGGAGGGAAGGATTTCAGAGGAAGTGGGAGAGATCTATCTGTACTAGCTTTGAACATATACAAGTGATACCCTGAGTTGCTTTCTGGAGCCATCTCCAAGGCAAGGACAACCCCAGCAAATATCTAGAGATATGATGTGGAGGTGGGAAGCATATCTGGATGGAAGATGGGTGTGCCTGTTCCAATACATTCCATAGAGGTGTTGCTATTAATGTGATCCTATTCTGGTTCTCTCTCTCTGCCTCCTTGTGTCTTTTAGAACAAAGTCCAAACGACAAATTGCACAGTGTTCTTCACAGTCTCACTTTTCATCACCTTGATTTCTTCTCCTGGCATTTCAACACACAGTTTATAGGCAATAAAGAGACACTTTAGATGTGAAAGAACTTTCTTGGTTTCAACTGAGGCTTACGTTCTCTCATGAATACAGTTGTGAAATAAAAATCAGTCTGCATTCATGGTTATCAATCATTGCTTACCAGGCCTGGAACTTGGTTATCTCTGCACTGAGTCTGGTTGGACTTGTTCTCTGGGTAGGACTGAGTTATAGTCAAACCTCCATGGAGGTTTCCAACAGTGGTGGGCTTATGTCTGAGGAAATGGTTTTGCAAATGCATAATTTGAATTAATATGATACAGCCTATAATGGAACAATGCTGTTGCTGGAGGTTCCCCTTTTCTTAAATTAAAAAAAAAATTAATACTCAGGCCAGCGAGATGTTTCAGGTGTCAAGGCACTTGCCATAAATCTGACAATTTGAGTTTGATCCCATGGGGAATGGAGAGTATCAACTCCTACAAGCTGTCCTGACTTTCATTTGTGAATGGTGGTACTCACATTCACACACACACAGGCACACACACACACTAAATACTAAATGTAATAGTTTCAAATTTTACAGACTCTACTTTTTTTTTCAGAAGTTGATAACTTGCCAGAACAGTTTGTCTGTACCAGGGGCTGTGGTACCCATCCAGTAGCTTGACACATCACTGAACACATCCTGTCACTCAGCTTAAATGTGATAGAACCTGCAGCTTCTAGTCAACTGGTCAACTTACAGTCTCATAGTTTTCTTGAGGAGTTTGTAATATCTGGTTAAAACTGTTCAGAAAGTACGTACTAAAATGAACATGGAAACAAGAATTATTATGGGTTGTACTGGACTTCTTGTTATAGGAACCAAAATTAATATGACTATTATGAACTGACAGTATCTGTGTTAAAGATTCCACAAGGATGATGGAATAGAATGTTCATGACTGTGGAGAGTTGGGATGTTGCAGACCTTGAGCCAAATGCTTCTGGGATATATCTATCTCTTTTAGAGTAGTGCCTTGGTGCCATCCTGACACCCTTTGGCTCCATTTGTTGCCCACTTCTGTGTGTGACCCAATATCTTTATGGCTATTGATTGGATAATTCTTTTGGAGTGCACTAACAGAACATTAACTTACACTGACCAAAAGCTATGAATGTCATCTGATAGCACCAGAGAACTATGAGAGAGATTCCTCTATTTTGCTCTATTCTGCTGACCTTGTATTCCCATCAATAAATTTGAAAAGTTTAATTTGTTACTTTCTGTTGCTAACTATACAGGCTTCATGAAACTGCCGTAATATTGGAACACGACATGTAAGACAATGTGAATCTGTGTTAAGGCCATGGTCACTCATATTTGGTTCTAGAATAAACTAAAGAAATTTGGGGCTGAAGAGATTGTTTAGGACCTACAATCCCAAACCTTGGGAACCAAAGACAAGGGAGTCCCTAGGAAGTGCCAACCTCTGTATGCACCACACGCACATATTTAGGTACATGCAAAACACACACACACACACACACACACACACACACACCATGTTGTAAAGATATGTCAACTTCCAGATTAACCATATGCAGTGTGTTTCCTGCTCTATTATTATAGGTGAGAATATATGCTGAGCATTTTCACTTTAAATGCTAGAATATTTTATTTTATATGAGCCAGGAGCTAGTAGATTAGAGTTGAGAAATACATTTTGAAGAGGCAGGGTCCAAAACCACACTCCCCATGATTCTGCCCATTCACCTTTTGATTTGGAGATTTGTGTCCCCCAGAGCCAGCTCTGGCCCTGTCTATGCAGCCTCTGTCTAACCCCATACATGTGGGTGAGCAACGAGCATAGAAATGAAATCCTTTCATCATTGCAGGTTGTGAGAAAACCTGGATACTTTTGAAAGAGAGAGAAGGAAGAATCAAATAATAATAGTTCACAGAGGAGATTTTGAAATTTCTGATTTTCTTAAGACTTTACTGGAGTTGATTATGGAGAAAAGTCGAGGGGAGGTGTGGTACCGACATCAAGTGCACAGCGAAGTGCAATCCATTTTTAGTGCACTGTCTGCCTAGACTGCCCTTAACAAGATCATCTTTTGTACATGAAATTTTGCACCTCATTACCCCTAATTACATCCTTTGAAAGGCAGGCTCCAAAAATGCAGCAGGAACAATGTGGATGGAAAATACTTCTTCTTCTGTTCCTCTTAATTGCTGAATCTTTTTCTTGAATATGACTTCAGCACTTATTTCCTTCTATCCAAAATACAGTGTGTTTTATCCACACCTAAACTCTAGAGTCGTTTCTTTGGGCGAATAAGCAAACATAGAGGAGGTGCTACTCCCACTGCTTCGGCTCTGCCTTTCTGCCTCCATCACTGAATGTTCTACAGTGAGCACAGTATCCATTTTGGCCACGTGGCTATGAAGTTGCTAAGGACACAAGCATTATCTTACAGTCGGTGCCTAACAAATACTTAAATTTGCCTGCTGAGGTTTTATATGTCTGATTTTTGTGGACTACAATGACAGTCACAAGATTCCTGTTTCATATGCCGAGATCCTGTTTTACCATTTCTTAATATCAGAAATGTTCTCCCTATCCGGGTCATCTCTGCTCATTTTAGCCTCTTCTGTAGTGTGTATTCCACGCCTTTCAGAGTCTTGCTTCCCAGTCTCCCATGTTGTCTAGCTAGTGTTTGGAGAAAGCTGTACCGTGTTCTGAATGTGTATATATTTGTATGTGTGTGGGCTGCATGTGTACATGTGTGTACTTATGTGCACATGTGTAGAAATGCCAGGTGTCAACTTCTAGTGGCATCCTGCAAGCATGACTTACTCTGACCTTTGAGACAGGACTTCTCACTTGGGGCTCTGGCTGCCCTAGGCTAGTTAGTTGTGAACTCCAAAGATCCACCTCTGTCTCTGCTTCCCCTGTGACAACACGTGTTCACCATCACCCCCAGATTTTGCAGGTGGGTTCTGGGGAATCAAACCCATGTCTAATCCAACTCTGCTAATACTGACCATGCTATCAACACTTGTTTGACTGCTCTCCCAGCCACATCACCATCTTAAACCAAATGATTTATATTCTTAAGACACTAGCTCTTAGCTATTAGGCTTTACACCTTCCTGGAATGGATCTTATGTTGTGGCAGGAATTATTTATCTGGATAAATAATTATCTAGATTCTTCCCAGTATTATTATTTTTTGTATTTTTTTTTGTATTTTTGTTTGTTTTGAGATAGTCTCTTATTTGCCTGGAATTTAACAGTAGTCTTGGCTAGTGGCATTGAACTCCAGGAATCAACCTACCTCCATGTTCCTAGCACTGGAATTATAAGACACATCACTATGCTTAACTTTCTTATCTGGGTTCTGGGGATCAAACTAATGTTCTCATGTATGCTTTGAAGTATTTTACAGCCTGAGCTGTCTTCCACATTCTGCATACCTCTCTTTTAAGATGGCTTCTTGCTATTCATGGTGGTATATTCTATAAGTTTTTCACTCTGTGAGGCTGAGGCAGGAGGTCCATAAGTAGAAAGCCATGTGGCCCACATATAAGACTCTATTTTAAAACGATGGTAGTAATTCTGCTATAATAATAGTATTTGTTCTGACAAGTCTTTTCATTTTTGGTACCAAATCAATTAATATTAAATACCAAGGTTTGGGTCTTCATTCTAATCATGACTGAGATTACCTTCTTTCAAATTGCGACACAAAGAATAATCTTTGGGATAACTCTACCATTGCACGTAGAAACATGCCTTCACTAATCAGCCCCTTCACTGTCCTGTTCATTAAAATCCTTTTCTATATGTACATGTGGTAGGAATGGGGGTAGGGGGAGAGAAACTGATTCCAGAAAAGAACAAAGTTGACCAATGGACACAGATACTGAATGAATGAAGGATCTAAGAGTCCCTAAGTCCAGGCAGAAACAGCCATATAATGATCTCATCCTGTAACTGAATTTGCACTATAGAATTAACTAGGCTGTAGCCAGAGCTGCACAGTGAATGATCACTTAGCCATGTTTGTGAACTTGCTTGACTTCTATGGAACATGTGGTGAGGATATTTGAGGCATTATCAAACACCTGGAGAGCTTCAATTCCTCATTTCTTGCTCATGTGATTTATTAACAGTTCTGCTAATGTAGATAGAATGCAAGCCCCAATTACAGCATGGATGGGGCTGAGTGCTACACAGCCTACGCTATTCAGAACACAGAATATCTACAACCCACTTGATCATTTTTGAATCATCAGCTCCATCTTTATGTTAAATTAACAATTTAACAGCTGCTTTCATCAAAGTTCTTTTATGTCTACCAACATGATACTGTAATTTTTTTTCTTAAATGCATTTTCCAAGATCATTTCTGAGTCTTTTTAGTCCCAGATTACCGATTTGCATGTTTGCTCAATTTGTATACAAATGTCCCAGCATTTATATCCCATCTAGGAAGCATGAAACAGCCACCAGAGCTCTAGAGAATAATTTGATGCAACTCGCCACTCACTCATTTCAGCCTGTTTTTCATTAAGGACAGGTGATGAAAGGGTACAGTGAAATATAAGCAGGCACAAGTACACTGGTCCCTCGTGAGAAATATGGTAAAGCCAAGGGGCAGCCAGGTCGGGAGTCCATTTTCACCTTATTCCTGAAAGTGGAAACACTGAAAATTATGTCAGGTTTGATTTGGAAGATGTTCTTTTTCTGTTAGTCAGCTTGAGCAGCCATAGCAAAATTCAGAGTCTGTGAGATGCAAGAGATGTTTATTCCCCATTATCTCAGAGGCTGGGAAGAACTTGGTCAAGTCACTATGTAGTTCACTTCATGAAATTACCTTCTGCTTGTAACGCCCCACACCCTCTATGCCCTTGGCTTTTTGGGAGACAGAACTCTCTGATCCCTTCTTCTTGGAAGGCACTAATATCACCCGACTAGGAAACTGCTCATCAGACCCCCTTTACGCCAAATTACTCCATAGATTCCATCTGAAAACATCACCATGGTAGAGCTTTGCTGAGTTTAAGGAAAAACTCGATTTTGGACCATAGCATCTTTTATGCTTTAGAAAATAACAATCAAATAATTGGAAAGAAACCCAGAAGGTAGAAGACTCCATCATTAGACTCCATCTAAGTGTCAACAAAGTTCCATGGGCTTCTTTTCCTTTCTTCTTCCCTCTTCGCTCACCTCCACCTCCACTTTTCTTCTCCTTTTCCTCTCCTTCTCTCTCATTCTTTTCCTTCCCCTTCTCTTCATCCTCTCTCTCCTTATCATCCCTTCCCTTCCTTTCCCTTCTATTCTATTCTAACAAATCTCAACCCTGATGGCTGTATTAGAAGATTTTGGATCATGAATTTTTCTAAAATGTTTGTATCAGTCTAAAATCACTAGAATTGTCAAGATAACCAGAAGACTAGCAAAACAACTCATGCAAAAGAGAAAGAACAAGTGTTTTGCATAGCCAGCAGATTTTGAATAGAGTGTGGCTATCCCATGGGAGAATGCTCTTCTAATGTAGCTCCCTGCAAACAATGGCTAGGCAGCTACTGCAGATACTTGGCATTTTTTCACATTCAAGCAGGCATATCACATGTCATGATCTGTCTCTACGAGAGATCTAAACATAATGCTTAGAGGCTACATCACAGGTACTGAATTTCAGAAATAAGCATCCTTGGGGGCCCTTATTTTAAAGGATGGGTCAGCCACACACTACAATCATAGATCACAGAGAAATCAAGCTAGTACTGACCTAGATGCTTTCTCTCTACTTGTTAGTTCTTAAAGCACTACAAGATGTTATGTACACTACTGGAGAGAAGAGCAATTAGCAGGCTTACTCTGTTGTGAACACTGTGGGTTATAATAATAATAACTCCCTGGCAAGACATGGCCACTGGTGTAATAGCGGCATAAATGTGGCTGAATAAACCAACCACTTTCTGCTTGGATTTAAGGCCTGTTCCATAAGATGGAACTCATATTGGCACTGTTCCAGAGGCCAAGAATATGAAGCTAGGTAATTTATAGGCTCTAGGGGAGAATCTATGACTACTAGTCTGCTAAATAGACATAGTATTAAACTTACTAAAAAAGCCTTATCATTATATCCACAGATTAATACATCTCTCACCCCTCATCAGATGAACTTCTCTTTGTAGTAATGGTGATTAACACAAAGACCCCAACTGGTCAAGGAGCAGAGAATAGAAGACTATGAAGTTCTCAACACTAATAGTGACATCTACACCGCACTCTGTCCTCCCAAGGCACAGTAATCATTGCATGGGGGGGCATTAATAGACAGATGTAGTAAATGACTGCAGTGAAACAGTATTTTCTGGACATAACATGGCTGTTGCACATATATACTCATACTAGTTGTGACAACATGCACAAGAACTGAACAAGATCAAGCCATTCAAACTGCAAGTATAGAAAGAGGAGCTCCTCAGTTGGGGATGGGACTTACTAACCATTTCCCCTTTCTAGATATTCTAGACCCCTTGCAGACCTTTAGGCCAATGAAAGATCCTGTCTCCACAGACAAGATGGATATTACCAGAAGAATAAATCCTGGCCTTGAACTCTGGCCTCCAGAAGCATGTACACATTCACCCAAATACCATGTGCAACGTGCGCGCGCGCACACACACACACACACACACACACACGCAGATGAAGAGCCTTCCTTCCCAGCTCCAATCTGCAGGAGCTCCCTCAGCAATGGGTATGCAACAGCAAAGCCAACACACACCATCCAAATTGGCAAAAGCCCACCTTATACCAAATGGAAATGATCATTCTATGAAGGAACACGCTGCTGACGTCAGCATGGAATGTTGGGACCCAAGGCTAGAGTATGGAACGCTACACCTATTGTCTGTTGTCAAGAACAATCAAAAGCAAGTCATTTGTTTGCAAATGAGAAGGAAGGGTGCTACTACATGAGTCTTAGTGTCTCTGTGTTCTATTATTATCTTATTTTATTTTTATTTTATGCCATTATCTGAAAGCTGATATATCCAAATGGTCAGAGTGCTTTGAGTCATAGTAGAGAAGGGGGCTTGGAATTCTCTTATTTCTATCTAGAGGAAAATGCTCATTAATTTTCTTACTCATTGTTTTTCCAGCACCAGTGGAATTACATATTTTCCTTCTGTTGTCTTGGAATATTTATGTCACATTTTTACACAGTGTTGGTCTGTGGTTTATGCATTGTTGCTTTGTGGTAGGGAAGATCCAAGAAGTATTTATGTTGCAAATATGTGAGAAAGTCCAGATCCATCTGGAAACCATGTGGAGCTTATGGGCAAATGAAATTGGTGATAAAATACTAAGAAATTGGCAGATAAAAAATATCTATTAAGGCTGAATGAGAAGTTGAGGATTTTAGCTCTTTTTCTTTCTTAATTGCTTCTGCTTGTCAAGATTACCACAAGATTACCATGTGATGTGCGTTGTCATGAGAAAGAGAAGAGACTGCACCTGGTCAACAATCATGAAACTACAATAGAAAAGGGATTCCTGAGACTGGGAAAAGTTTGGTCCAAGCATGTCTCTTTGGTCCCAGCCTCATATGAACTATCAGACATCATGATTGGCTATGATTTTGTTGACCCCTGTTTTGATCCCCTGATGTGGGACAGTCTATGTGCTTCTGCCTGAGACCACCAAATCTCAGATTCTTATTTATCTGGATTTCCATGTCTGCATTTTAGTTTTCTATGAACATTACCACTGCTAGGAAGAAGTTCTGCATGTCTCTGAATTTAGTATTTTCTCTATCTCTCAACTGGTTGAGAAAGACCCAGTAAGACAGGTAAGGTTCCTTACCATCCCTCCCTTAGAGGAAGGGTTGGCTCCACCCATTCAATGAGTGGGTCTACAGATGATATCTAAGTCTCCTTGTCAGGGCTCCACTGTGCAAGTGTCCTTGTCTGAGTTTATGCTCTTCTTAGGGAGGCCTCCAGTTGGGCATTAAGGCACAGGTTTTTCATTGCCTTGGAGACGTTGGTCAGAGCAGCACTCTTTCTACATCTACCCTGTTGGGAATGCTGACCCTGACCTACAGTGAGTTCTCTTCATTGCTCAATTCTCCTGCCTAACACCACCCCCACCTTCAAATAAGGTATGCCAATCCCTAAAAATAAACATCTTAACTCCAGTATTTGTTTCAATTAGCTTCCAGAGAACTCCTCTTGCAAGCTTGTGTGCTCCTATCTACATTAGAACTCAGGTTTGGTCACCTGTCCATGGGCATCCGCCCTCCTGGGTACTGTGGTTCAGTTGTGATAGAACAGTTGGTCATCTTGTGATGAAATAGCCAGCTCACCTTCCCCACCCCTGTCATTACCTGCCTATGATAATTTGTATGATGTCTGAAGGATATTTTTCCAACTAGTCTTATCTTAATTTGTCAACTGCAAATACCCAAGTTTTATAAAAAGTATACAAAAGTAAAAAACAAAACAAAGCAAACAAAAAAAAACCCTCATCATTCATTTACGAAGATACTGTCACCTTCCCCTTGGCTTGCCGTCAATAGTGGACTAGATTCTTCCATCTGACACTTAGCATTTGGGAAACACTATTTTTGTGTCAGTTTCCTCATGGCTAAAATTAACAGCATTTAACTGACCTCCCTCAAACCCTATTGTGATAAAACATGTTTTGAAAGTGAATGAATATGTGCACACAGATTTTCTGAGTGTAAGCACCTCATAATGGTGAGGAGTGTGGCTGTATATGATGACTTTACAGTTCTTTTGTAGATGACTAGAAACTGTGAAGTTGTCCACAATTATGTTGGTCCCATTTGTGGCCCTTGTCTGACATTTACAGGATGGCTGTGATGGGGTGCAGCTTTCTGATAGGGATAGGACCCTGCTTACAGCTGGGTCTTAAGAAGTTCATACAATGATTGACTTCTGAACTTGGATTTATTAATCTCATCTGTGAATGGGGGCGAGTGGGTACTGCTGCCTCAAGAAGCCCTTTGTGAGCACAGTTTTCTTTGTATTACATAGCATTGTGACCAGCTTCTGTGTGGGCTCTGATGTATATGTTTGTTACTTTTCTAGGGGTACAGAAAAAAATCTGTTTTAAGTGGTAGCATGGAAGAGGAATGTGGAAAGCATTGTAACTTCTGATAAAATGCTATGATGCCTCCAAATTCTGCAAGAAGCAAGTGAAATTATCTCACACCAAATATCAAGCAAAATGGTAGGATTAATCCATCCTAAGGGCCTGAGGAAGCTCTTACTATCAGTAATAAATTTGTGCCATGCTTTTTATTCAGCAGTACAACGTTAACTCTCAGTGTGCTGGGCCATGAAGCTATGTAAGCAGAGAAGGTACAGTGAGACTGGGCTTTTTGTTGTTGTTGCCTTTATAAAACCAAGAGTCTTCTTTACAAAGCTGTAAGGGTTCCTTGGATCCTTACAGCCAAGCAACCTAAGATACAAACATGACATCATCTATATGTCAGCCACAAATGGCATCTGGTACCGTTTTTTTAGGAGGATGGGACACTGCAGAAGGAAACCCATGCACATCTGGGTCTGCATGCCACTGCACTGTTTTGCAGCAATGCCCGGGGATTAGAAAGATTAGGTGTAAGAGCCAGGAAACAGAACCTTCCACTGGTCTCTCTGATGAGAGCACCAGAAGAAAATGTTTGTGTCTCCAGTCTCCTCCAGTCCTGTGGTATCCTTGGTGCCTGGAGCTACCAGACATGTTGGTCCAGGCTCCTGTAGAGCAGATTGCTTAGAGAGCCACAGCAGTGCCCAGAGCGTTAGAGCATTCTTAGTGACACTCCAGATGTCTGCAGGGTTTGGTCTTTGTTACCATTTTTTATTTCCAATCTATTTTGTCAAGATGTTTTTTTGTAAAGTATAGGCAAAGTGAAATAATGTGGATTGAAGTGAAAAAAAACAGTGCAAGGTACAAGCCACCTCTTTGTCTTCGTTAGCATCATCCTGACAATTCTATTTGAGAGGCCTGAAGGATCCTATCTACTGTACTTCTGTGTTCAACACTCCAAGACAGAGCTGTGTCCATTGTGCAGTGAACTCCAGTCCTCTAGGTAGGGCTAGAAGGATCCAGGATGCATACCATCTGCAGGTGACATTGACCTCTTCCCTCTGGGTAGGCTTCCAGGTGTAAATAGCTTCGTCCATTGAGGAAGAAGGGAATATCAAATGGTAAAAAGCAAAGCGCAGGGCCACACAGAATCTGAGCCTCACATATGAGATTAGCTCAAGAAGAGCATGTTCTTGAGGAGAGATCTCAGAAATACATGGAAGACACACAGGTGAAGTTCTCCTTTCTTAGGTTTTTGAAGGATTATCTGAGGATAACAAACATTGCTCTGCTGACTGTTAATTTATTGCATAGCATTATAACCAACATGGAAAGTCACAAACAAATAATGTAAATACAAACTCCTAGAATAGTATTTTTGAAAACTGAGACCAGATCATACTATGTAGCCTCTGATTGGCTCCAAGGTATGATCTTCTTGTCTGCACTCCTGACAGCCAGCGTTACAGGTGTGCGCCAGCACTCCAGCTTCAGAGACAAAATATTTGGAAACTTTTCATTTATGTCATTTTTTTTCCTCCATGATGTATGAAAATACTTGCTATCAAAGCGAATGCATGTGGTTTCTCAGCTCTTCATTTTATTAATAAACCAAAATAAACGATGCTTCATGTTTGCGGCTTGTCATTGCTATGAATCACATTTCTTAACCATGATGTTTTTGTGATGGTTGTGAGACTTTTTCCTTGGGGAAGCAGGACCTAGGCAATGTATATCTCCTCCTTCCAAGGCCCCTTAAATGCACCAAAGTTTGATTCCACCAAAGTTCCCCTTGGGGAACAAATGGGTTTATTAGGATTATGTAAAGAGCATGAGTGAGGGGTTACTGACAGGAGTGTGGGACACTCCAAAGACCTGCACTTGAAAGTGCTCTTGACATGGATAATGATCTCATCTTCATGGCTTCATAGTTAGAGCCCCCATCCCCAGCCTTCTCCTGCCTATGTATCTAGCTCCTTCCTGAGAATCTGTGGTCACGTGCAGTTTGGGTGAAACTGCCTAGAACTGCTTGGGAGGGGTGGCTGGAGATGCAGGGGAGATTCCCATAATGCTTTCCACCCCTCCTGCTACGTCAACAGTCAACATGCCAGCTGTAGTGATCTTTTACAATCAGGAACATCTGAGCTTGTGGAATTTGACAGCAGTTTGGCTTGGAATATAGTCCTGTATAGTGTGAAATTTCTGTGAAATCTGATTTATTTGACAATATAAATAGCAAATAAATTGATTTTTGTCCATCTAGAAATGTGCTATGGGTTTTTTAGTTATTTATGTATTTTCTTTGCTAATTACCCAACTAAGTACTTTTATTTTCATTTGACTAATAGAAAACCTAATTGTTCTTCATGTGCATTAAAAATAAAACAGCATCAATCAGCTATATGATTATTTTCTTGCAAATGCCATTGTTCTTAATTGTCAGTGCACAAGTCTGCATTGTGAGTTAGCATGTTTGAGTGCATTTTATTTATTTTGCTTTTGGACTTAATTTTTGTTTTGTTGGACTTAATATGTCCAACTTTAATATGTCCTGACATTTATATCTGTCTTTAGGCAAATAGCCTGACTTCTGTGATGTACTTGGCCTCTTCTTTTTCCTCTAGCATTAATAATTAATAGCATTAATCATATATAGAAAATTCTGGAAGTGTGTCTAGAGAAGTCAGAGAATGCTGTAAGCAGAGAATAATGGTACATTCAGATTGGAGTGTGGGAGACCACAACGCTGAGAGAAATGCTGATGTGGAAGCCCAGATCTTGACAGTCCCAGAAAAGGACTTTGTTTGGAACTGGACATAGGGATCATTAGTGTTGCATTCTGGCAAAGATTAATACTGCTTTCTGTTCATGACCTGAAAAATCTAAGTGAGGTTGAATTTAAAATTAATGAAATTGATTTTAAATTTGAATTTAAATTTAATTTAAAATTAATTAATGTTTGGCAGAGAAAGCTTTGGTTCAGGATAGAATTCAGGCTATAGAACGGCTACCACTTGCTGCTCTCACCCTGGACTACAAGTGAGAGATAATAAAAAGGGAAGCAGAAAGATGTGAGAAAATCTTTGTACAGTTTGGTGAGGAAAGAAGATGAGTTTCAAGTTGCAACAAAGCAGATGAGAAAGCAACTGCAATCGTTAAGATTCACCCCATTAAAGCTTTCAACCTCATGCTCTGCCCTGGGCCAATGGGAAGGGTCCCATGAGGGCAAGACTCTACCCACTGAATGCTATAACTTGTGAAAATGCAAATTAATTTAGAAGGAGAGAATTTGAATTGAAAATGGGATTGAAGTGTTCCCTGCTGGGAAGCCACTGCCTAGGAAAGAGTTTTTCCAGACTGAACTACCGATGCACACAAAGGTCACTGTAGCTTTGTCTCCAAGGGTCCTCATTATATACTGAGCCGGCAGCAGAACAAAGCAGCATCATCAGGCAAGTGAGATGCAATAAGGGGATTGTGGAGGCTTGGGGCAATGTTCCAGAGAGCCATTGAGTCTAGAGGATGAAGGGGGTGGTGGCTAGAGTTCCTGCAAGGATGTCTTCAGACATCATTATGATCAGCTAAGAAGGTGAAGCCTTGATTGCAATGGGGTGTCTGTCTTATGACCCTGGGGGTGTCTGAACCATAGAACATCAGCTAAGGAAAACTGAGGCAAGGAGAAGAACCAGCCCTGGTCCATATCTGCTCTTTGCTTCCTGACTGTAGCTGTAATGTGGCAATTTCCCTCATGACATTGCCACAATGCTTTTCCTACCATGTTGGGCTGTATCCCTGGAATGGTAAGCCAAAACATACTCCTCTTCCTTTAAATTGCTCTAGAAGCTTAACTAAGACATCGTATCTTCCTGTCTGAGCTCCCCTTTGTTTAGTGTTAATCTGCAGCATTCATGCTTGCTTTCTATTTCATGATCCGAGATGGCTGCTTCAGCATTTTCCAGCATATAAATGTGGCTGTCGATGGAATGCTTAAGGCATTGATTCTTGACAGTTACCCGGGTTGACCGGTACACATTGGTTGTACACATTGAACTATTTATAATTATTTCACGTTAATCAAAAGACTTTTAGCTGTGTAAATTAAAGTTTTCAAAGTTTGTTAAACAATAACACATTCACCGGGCAGTAGTGGCCCATGCTTTTAATCCCAGCACTCGGGAGGCAGAGGCAGGTGGACATCTGTGAGTCTGAGGTCAGCCTGGTCTACAGAGTAAGTTCCAGGACAGCCAGAGTTACAATAGGAAAAACTATCTTGAAAAAAATGAGAGGGGGGGGGGAGAGAGAGAAAGAAGGTACGGTGGCACACACTTGTAACCCTAGCAGCTGGAAGGCAGAAGAGACAGGTAGATCAGAAATTTGAGGTTATCCTCAGCTACCTAGCAAGGCTGGGCTTCATAAGACCCAGAAAGAGATGCGGGAGGGAGATGATTGATAATGACTAGATGAAGGATGAGATATTTGCCTGAATGGGTAGCCAGGTGTGTCCTTCAAATTGAACCTTCTTAGCTGCTTCTTAGTCAAACAATATCTTCACTAGTATTTCCTCTGCAAATGTTAAGGAGATAGATAAGACCAGCATCTTCCAGATGTGTACAGAAAGTCATAAAAGGAATCATAATTATTTTGCGGTAAGTATCTTTAAAAATAGCCAGAGATAACATTATACCTACCTTTCTGAGATCCACAGGATCATAATAAGGAGCCAACAATCCTCTCTTGAATACCTTTTGGTCCACACTATATCACTCCATCATCCGTTAGTGCATGGAACCCTCAGTGTGTGAAGCAAACTCAATGGTCTATGAACTTCCTTCCTGCTCCGAGGCTCTGTGACACCGAGGTCTATCATGTAGCACTTGTCACCCTTCCACATCTATTTAATTATTTACTAAATCTGTTTGTAGCCTCCTGTTCTTGGACTTAGGTAACGAATCATAACAAAAACCCCAAGGCTGTCTATCAACAGAGATACTGAAACAGGAAAGAAAGATCCATTTATGCCTTCACAGCAATCATCCTGTCAGATTTTCTGGCCAGTTAATTGGTCGCACTCCATGAAACGGAACCGTGTAAGTTGGGGGAAGAGGCCTGAGTCACTGAGGAAGGGTCAGAGAACCGATTTGGGGATGGGTGATACAGAGACTCTCCATCAGGCAGAGAGCAGGAGGCCCCTGCAGGGCAACCTGAGAGGAAGCAGGGTGGTGCCAGACAGAGGGAAGGCTGACTTCCAGCTTCCTCAGTAATTTTGCTCAGGGCTGGCTTTGTGTGTGTGTAAATCACTCAGATAATTGCTGTAATTCTGTGCTTAGCTTGGCTGCTTAGACCCTTGGTTCATGAATATTCATAAGATCTATCCACACCACACTATTACTTAAAATTTCCTAGACAGCTTTCATGCTGAGAGTGCCAGCTTGTTTGTGCTGAGAAAGAGATGGCCATGATTTCTCCTCTGACGGGGAGAGGGCTGAATGTGGCCTTACGCTTCCCAGAAGCGGCTCTGATGCATCCACAGGCCATGCTTCTCTGCAGCTTTTATCCAGGTTCTTCCTTCTGTATTTGGCTGATCAGTGCCACACACTGCATCAAGTACAGGGTCTCTGGCACATAAGATGAGGTGAGCGCCTACCCGCAGAGGGTCCTGTGGTCCACTCAGCAATTAGTGAGATGACCTATCAGGATACCGAGGATTGCAAAGGCAGTGAGATCCGGATGCTTTGGGGCTTTGGATAGGGGTCACGCTGAATCAAAATGGAATGAGTAAAGCTGAAAAACGGGTTGATTTTTCCAATGGAGATATGCTTGAGTTGAGCCTTTAAGTGAAACCAAGTAAGAAATATGTATTCGTGGAGGGGAGTGTGTATCCACAATGGGAAAGAGAATTCTCAGAATGTCATTGTGTATGTTTGTACATATTTTTCTATAGCTACACAACTCGATAGATTTATAGTGGATTTGAAAATCATGCAGTTCTGTCCAGGTAAAGGAGCTCCAGAAAGATATAGATTAGATTGAGAAGGAATCGGGGTGGATCAGAGGTGTGAGCTGCCTCCTGGATAAGGATCTGAAGGAAGCCTAAATCTCTGAATGAAAATGACCACACCTGTCATTCCTTTCTGAAGGTGTGAAGAGCGCAGGTACACTTCCCCGGATGAGTGGGATCCACCGAAGGGGGACAGGAGAGACACACTTGGAGTGTCACTTTATGGGATGGATATAGAAGACTCTTAACCAAGACTTCTTCTGACATCCTGACATCATGAACAAAGGCTAGCTAGACCTCAGTCTGTTGTGTGGAGATCAATGTGTCTGTTAAGGCTGAGGCTCAGGAACTTTCTAGAAATGACTTCCCCAACACACCCTCCGAAAAGTGATACTTTCTACCATTTTGCATCTCTCAGTTCAACTTGGAGAGTACACCAGGTATGAGAGTCTTACACAGTGGGACGAAAAGGCCAACTAAATAAAAGCTGCTTATCTGTCCAGGATTATTCTAAATAAATGTTCTAGGTCAAAATATTTCATCTTTTCTGATGCTGTTACTGCTGTGTCTTTTGGAAGAAATCTGTTTGGGTTAAGAAAACAGTAAAACAATCTATTCATCCATGCAGGTATGACAGAAGTACTTGCTAGAGTCCATGTGTACTCAGTCTGCTGGGGAAGTCTGAGTGGTTGAAGAGCAAGCTGGACTATTTTTATTTACTTAATTTGTTCTTGACTGTTAGATAAATGTCATGTATAATTTAGATTAAAAGAATAACAATACATTAAATTTTCTTTTTATTGCAATTGTCAATTGCTTCCCAGGGTGGGTCTGAAGGAAGCCTAGGGCTCTGGATGACGATAGATCTAAAAGAGAGGCCTGGAGGACTGTATTTTGAAAGATATTTAGAAAGGGAGGTTATGGGATATTGCACTAATATTAGACGTGCTCAGGTAAGGGAGTGAGATAAAGGTTAGCAGGTGGTGATGATTCAGTTTCCAGCTCTCAGTGAAGCGCTCTGTGTTATTGAAAAGGAAGAAGACATGGGGGTGAGGGTTCATTTTCTCCAGACATTTCAGTTGGGGTTGCTGAGCCATTTGTGGGTTTCTTCATTTGAATTTCAAAGGAAAGACCATGTTGGGAATTTTAATTTAGGGACAGCGAGACTATACATTGTCACTGAAGTCTGGGGCAAAGACATAATCATGAAGGACTCAAGAGGGAAACGCAGAGAAGGCCTGGAACTGAGGCTCAGAAATACCAATATATAAGAAAAAGGGGGAGCAGGAGAGATGGTGCAGTGGGTAAAGTGCTTGAGTTCCAGCCCCAGAACCCATGTGATGGGCACTCTTCTGAAATTCTAGCTCTGGAAAGGAAGGCCCAGATAGATATCCCAGCGTTGGATACCTTGACAGCTATCCTAGTCTAGCCTACTTTGTAAGTTCCAAGCCAATACAAGATTCTGTCTCAAAAAACAAAGTGGATGGTACCTGAAGAATGACCTCTGATTCTTACATACATACACACACATTTGCAAATACACCCCCCCCACACACACACACCCCAATACAAAAGGAAAAGAAGAAATTGGTTATACATGTGTAGGTGAAAGGCTGAGATGGGAAAACAAAAACCAAAAGGCACATCCTAGGTCAGGAGTGTGTACTGGGAGGAGGGGTGGATGGCTGAGTGAGTTGACTCCTGTGATTTTTTTTCTCTCTGTGTTAGACACCCTCACTTCTTTGTAGAGACCTGTGGTTGGGCATCCTTCTTCAAAGAAATGGGGATAGTACTCACAGCTTGACACCAGGGCAGACTGAATCAAAGAAAACAGAAAGTCTCTAAGTAGTCTTCTCTTCTTCTCTTGGTTTTGACATGCTTGTCTAGGTGAGGGGGTGGGGTGGGGGGTTAAGGACATTGTTGGATGTCATTTTTTTTTTCTTTATTGCTCTCCACCTTATTCCTTTAAAACAGTGTCTCTCATTGGTTGTGGAGTTCACTGGTTTCCACTTAGGCTCTTGTTTTCACTTACACACACACACACACACACACACACACACACACACACACACACACACACACACACTGCTGGGGCAAAAGGCATGTATGCCCATGCCTGACTTTTTCCACTGATACTGAGCATCCCAACTCAGTCTCTCACGTGTGTGAAGCAGGAGCCCTTACCCACTGAGACAACTCCCTAGTCCCTGTGCTGCTTTTAGCCATAACTGTGTACTTGAGACAGAACATATGAGCTAAAAATCCTCAAAGATTTTCTGATTGGCTCTCTGTCATCTTTTATTGTAAGGATAAAAAGAGGCTCCTTGCTTTGTGTGCCAGAGGCTTGTTTTATTGAAAGACCAGGCTGGACTACAGCTGCCATGGGCACCAAGGCCTTAGTTCTGGTGTGCTGAACTCCACACTACATTATTCCCATTGCACAGCTTTAGACTGGGAAGAAAAGTGCATTGGAATCCACATCCCGACATATCCAACCCCATGCTGCGTGCTGAGTCTATGTCCTCAGAGCCACTGGGGCCCAGGGTGAATGTCAGTGACTTTGGGAAACTTGAGCCCAGTGCCTCTCACTATCCTTGCTCACAACCAGTTTCACTTGCTGAACTTTCCCAAGGTCCATTTCCCTCACTGTCACTGAACCTCCCAACTGGGCATGGGGCTTCAAATTGTTCTCCCATGGGAGGGAGGCAGATGTGTGGAAATGGTCCTGGCTTGTTCACGAGGCAGACTTCTGGGACCTGCCCAGTTCTGTTGACTCTAGATAGATCCAGGAAAGCTTGGGGGATGAGTCCCCAAGACTCAGCTGTTCAGAAGCTGGTCTCTAATCCATATTTTGGAACTTGCTGATGTGCAGACTCACTCCAGCCTGGATCTTCACAGCTCTGTGAACATTTGGCTTGCTTTGCCTCTCCTTTCTCAGATCATTTGCTCTTCTCCTCTTTCTCTGTCTTTCAGCTCTGGAGAATATTCACAGTGTGAGACTTAGTGTTGAAAAGGGTTGATACCAATTGAAATTTGTGTTATTATATCGTTTCATGCGTTTAATTCCTGTTGAGACTTTAAGTGCAGACAGCTGGATCCCTATCCCAGGTGTGATGTCTCAGGAAATGTTGACATATTTCCTGTTCATGGGATGCCAACGCTGGCTGCAACAGAGTCAACAAGTCCCCACCTACATTTAGCTATCCCTCAGGTGGTGATCACCTCAGAAGATGTGGAGACCCCAATGCCCGGTGGGTGGGTACCGTCACGGCTTCTCAGACACATTCTTTAAAGCTTGAGTAACTGGAGAAAGGAATGTTTTCTTTTAGATTAGTCATATTAAAATTCCAAATACTGTATCTTTGGAGAAAAAGAGAGTCAGTGCAGAAGGTTAATGACGCATAAAAAATGCTGGTGGAAACTATGGAGGATTTACAGGGGGTGGTGGAAAATCTTGTAGAGATCTCCCTGGTATCCAAATGCTCATCTGAAGGCTATTACCCAAGTTTTCTGTCTCACTTAATCATTTTAAACTTCATTACTTTAGTATCAGTAATGATACATTGGCTTTTTCTCTTTTAGTTTGAAAGAGAAGTTCGTTATATATTCATAGGCTGGAAAGAGAGAGGGAGAGAGAGAGAAACCATCTTAGGCATGGTGGACAGCCATGTGGCAGACAAACAGCTCCACAGCTAAAGGTAGGATGGAGAGCTTCAGAGAAAGAATAAGTCCAGCATGTCAGAAAATAGACACTTAGGTCCTTATCAGGACCCAAAAGAAAACACCATGACCAAGACAACTGATCTAAGAAAGGGTTTATTTGGGCTTGTGGTTCCACACGGTGAGAGTTCATGATGGCAGAGTTGGAGTGCAGCAAAGGAAACAGGCACGGTTAGTAGGAAGCAGAGGGCTCACATCTTACACCACAAGCAAGAAGCAGAGAGAAAGAGAGAGCACACGAGGACAGCGGAGTCTTTTAAACTCTCAGAATCCTTCCCCACTGACACACTTTCTCTAGCAAGGTCACACCTCCTAAACCTTCCAAACAGCCATCAAAATGGGACCGAGTATTCACACACACGAGCCTGTTGGGGACATCACTTCATCTGTTTCAAACCACCACAGCAGCTCGTGTGGACCACACTGGAGGTATGGAAACATACATTATCCCATTAAGAGGATAATTATTCTGCCAGTCTCTGTAGCATGAATTAATCCAGTTGGGCAGTTTAATCGCCTGGCTAAGGGACCACCCCTGAGGAAGGCTAGACCATACTTGGGAAGGTGTGGCCACTACAAACTGGCTTTTAACACATTGGAATTTGATCTTGCAGACAGGGACTTCATAAGCTAAAACATGTCACTGCTTTGTAATAGGCTGTGGTGGTACAGACACCAGAGAGCATAGAATCTATTATTCTGTCTGTGACAGGGATGTGCATCTTAGAGTCCTCACTAGGTTAGAGATTGGAATAGAGGGAATCCTGTAGGTGCTGCTTCTGTTTCTATTATTTATTGCCTTAGTTACCAACTCTAGTAAAAAAAAATCCTGACAAATTGTGTTCAACTTAAATTTAGGCTTCTCTTTTGAGATCAGATAACGGCCATGAACATTTGTATTTTCTGGTCAGAAGATTCCTGTCCATGATTCATGGTGTCAAAAATGTGCTTTGCTACCTTGGAGCTTAGATCCAACCTCTGAGAGAAGTGGAAAGCGGTCATGATTAGCTCTTACCAGCAATGAATGTTCTCAAGATCACACTATGCCACCGGCCTCATTCTGCATGGCATACACAGGGAGTCTCAGCAAGCTCTCTTTGCTAGAATGCCTCCTTCTTTTCTGCTTTTTTGGTGTAATTATAATGCATGTGTGTGCCACTTCATGTCTGAGTGCACGGCCATGTGCACTTGTGTGTGTGTGTGCACATAGAGGCCAGTGGTCAATTGAAGGTATTATTTCATAAGCAACATTCACCTTGCCTTTTTGAGGCAGGGTCTCTGGTTGTCCTGAAACTCACCAAATATGCTAGGTTGGCTGGCCTGTGGCCCCCAGGCAGGTACTGGTCTTTCCTCAGTGCTGGGATTACAAAAACTCACCACCATACCTGGATTTTGTTTCATGTGGTGCTGGGGATCTCAATTCGGGTCCTCTCACTTTCCTCTATCCCCCAAACTACCTCCCTTTCTATCTATTTACAGAAGAACTGTTTTTCTGTAACCATTTTATTTTTCACTCCACACTTAGTGAATGGTCAGGAAATACAACAAACCAATAATAGGGATGTCTAGAGGTGCAAATATTTTTCTCATATGACCCCTGTGTGTTTGTATAGGAGCTTCACCCAGGCGAAGGCATTACCAAATAGTGAACATGAAATGAGACTTTTTTTTTAAATACTTGATGTGTTAGTTTCTCATGGTCATGACAAGATCAGTTTTAAAAGATGAAAGATTTTGTTGGGTCCAGTTTCAGAAGCTTCGATCCTAGTTTGGCTAGCTCTATTGTATGCATGCATGTGCATGTGCATGTGCACATGTAGGAGCTTGTACATATATGTGAACACAGAGGCACTGCTTCCCCAGTTCTAGGATAGCAAGTATGCATCACCTTTCTGGCTCTGTGCATAGGTTCTAGGGAGAAACTCAGGTCCCCATGCTTGTACAACAACCATTTTACTGACAGAACTTCAGTACAAGGTTGGCTTGCCCTATGGCTTTGAAGTTGAGGTGGGGTAGATGTTCATGGTGACAGAAGTTAGTGGAGAAGTAGGCTGCTTGTTTTCTGGCAGCCAGGAAGTATATTCAAGAAAGGGCCAGGGATACTGTATATATTTCTATGACAAGACACCAGTGACCTGATTCCTCTAAACAGGCATCTTATCCCAGCAATGCCAAGGGATTAATCTATTCACCTGAGCTCACAGGACACACTTTACTTTAAAAAATTCCATTAGCTGGCCTGAGTGAGAAGATATTTTGAGTGGAGAGGATGTCTAGTATTGCAAACAAGATTCCTAGATGTCAAATATGGGCTTTCATTTACTAGCATCAGCTCCTTAAAAACAGCTTTATCCCTCTCTGCCTCGTTTTCCTCCTTGTAAAATGGTGCTATATTATGTTAAAATATGAATATATTACACACAGTACTTTCCTGGAAGCAATGCTATGCAAACATATGAAAGCTACACATACAGTAGTTGCTATTATTACCTATTGTGTGTGTAATATTAACTCATAGATGGTACACCCAGGAGATTTGTTCCTTACCCTCTCAGAGCAGGGCAGAGCTCCTAGAAGACACTCTTGCTTTCATCCTCCCACACCCTTTTAGGGGCAATGGCAGTCAGTGAAGATCAATCTCATTCTGCATATGGAGAAACCAGAGCTTGGTGCCTTTCTACTCCCTGTGCTGACTCATCAGCCTTGGCTCAGAGCCTCCTGCTTTAAATCACAGTGGGAATGTATGAAGGAGCCTCCCTGCAGACCCTGCCATCTTTTATTTTATTTATTTTTTGCAGCCATTGTGGGAGCTGCATGCTGATGGAAATCCTGAAGGCAGGACACTTAATTCAAATAAAAACTGGTATTTGCAGGCATGATACTCCAGTCAAGACAAGGCAACCTCATTAATAAGAATTCAGTGGACTAGGGAATAGATAACAGCAATTATGTCTTCTCCTTTAAATTGCAATGCAATTGGTTCTGAGTGTAAGGGAGTGGAGATTTTTTTGTTTTGTTTTGTTTTGTTTTGTTTTTTGTTCAACTGCAGCTTCGCTTTTGCCTGCATACAAGTTCAAATCAAAAGCTGTATTTGTACAACGGTGTTAACTTCTCTTTTTTTAAAAAAAAAAAAGTGAAATTGTTGCTGCTCTTGCTTGTTCTCAGGCCCCAGTGCAGTTTTTTCCATTCTCACCAAGAGCATCATTATGAGGCTGGTGGGGAAGAACCATTATACACAGAGGGTAGAGGGCGGAGGAGGGGAGGTCCAAGCTTTATCCTAAAGCTATCAGCTTCATGGGTTAGTGCCACAGCTAATGCTCTGAGCTTCTGCCTCCTGGTGCTTTCCGTTTCCCACAGCCTTGATCTACCCAACTCACAGATGAGGACTCCAGCCAGGCTCTTGAGTGCAGGAGGCTACAGAGGCACACTCTGTGAAGAGGTTCTGTGACTCATAGCACCTTGGTGACTATGTTCGGGCCCCCCTACTCTTCAGAGTTCAGAAGGAGACCATGAAGAAGGAGGCTGCCTCTCCAGTTCCCAGGATGTATTCTGAAGCCTTGGTAAACCAGCTGTAGATGAGGTGGAGGGCACTGGCTGGTCCCTGATGGATGCTTTCTTTCCACATCATAATTCCTCAGCACATAGCTCATCAGACCCAGAAAGGACTGCCCCTGGGAGCCATTCAGGGCTGAATAAAGCCTAGCTTATTAGTGCAGGTGGTATCCCCACATTAAAAATGAAGTCCCTGTACTGCCCATTGAGAGGGACTCGGGTGTTAGGCCATTCATGGCACAGTTGGGTCTGGAATAAACCTGTGTTTTAATCTCAGAGCTTTTTCTATCTCACCCTCTGCCCAGCTGGGAATGTGTCTTTCTAAAAACAAAAAAGCAAAAAGCACAGAACTGAGCCCTTTTTGGATTCTGGCTGCAAATGCTATTTCTTCTAGCTACATATTGTACATCCTATCTTCATTTTTATTTATTTCCTTATTTTCAAGGAATGATCAGTTTGAGACTCATCAACACAATAAAACCCAAAGAGACAGCCAGAGGCAGATTCAGTTCAAAGGGGGAGAAGGGTGTAATAGAAAAGACCCACCATGGTGAAGTCCCTTGATTGGTATTTATCTCTCCTTGTAAGGCACAATAGCAGGAAGCTAATGCAATCCCTGGGAAGGAGCTCGTCATACAGAATGACAAGCCTCTATGCCTCCAGGGGTCTTTGATCATAGATTTTCATCATTCATCTGAAATGGTCCCTCTCCTCTTCTGTGCTTGGCACCCACTCTCCCAACGAGAGAGTCAGGCTTCCCACAGAGGCCACCCAAACTCTCATTCTGCTCAGCAGAGACTCATCATGGGTTTCCTGATTTCTCTGGGCAAGAGGCTTGCCTCTCCTCCTCTCTAGGCTGGAAGCCAGGCTGAAGGGAAGCCTGCCAGGGTGCACAGTGAAGCTCCTGCAGCTCGACTCCCCCCTGGGCACTGTTATCCTGTGCACTTGTGCGTGTGTGTGTGTGTGTGTGTGTGTGTTTATGTGTGAATGTGTCTTGTCTTCTCCAGTCTGCTCTTAATCATCTTGGATTAAAAATGGATTCTGAGGAGTGTTCCCAAAGGGAGTGTTTTGTGCTCACTGTTCTGCTTTGAAGAGAGCCCTACCATCCTTGTATCCAGTCTCCCTAAGCAGCCAAGCCAACAGGAGGGGGACGGCTGTAGTTCTAGACTCGGGCAGACTACCAACAGCTGCACAGTTAATTATGGCGCTCTCCCTCTCTTTAAAAAATCTCAGCTTTAGAAATGAAAGATAAGAAATTCTTTGGAGTAATTAGAGACTGCTGAGCGCTCATGGTAATAATGAGGGACTACGTTCAGACTGATTCACAGCGGGGAGAGGCAGGGAGAGTCGGCAATGCAGGTTTAAAAAAAATAATTAAAATCAGCTTTGCTACTATCTCGGCGGAGCTGTCAGTCAGCCTCAGAGAGAAAAGAATTGCTAATGAAATATTAATATGCTGCCTTAGATTTCCTATAACCGCCTTTGTTCGCAGGTACTGTTCCCATTTGTAAGGCGAAGGGGTCAGGTGTGAAAGGGCACAGGAGCCAATGTGGTCAAGGAAGAAATGAGAACTCTCTGGCCTAGAAAATGCTTGGTCCCAGAAAGGATGCACTGGAGCTTAACAGGAGCAGTCTGCAGCCTGGTCCCCACCCAAGCCAGGCCACACTGCCCCAACTGCTGTATGCTTGAAGGGGCAAACCCTTTGCTCATCCCCCCTCTTCCTCCCTCTTCCTCCCCCTCTCCCTCTTCTTCTGTCTTTTCTTTTTCTTTCTTTCTTTCTTTCTCCTTATCCCAGGTTGATAGACACTAAATGTCAGCAATCATCATGGCACAACCAGAGTGGGTTTTATAATATCTATAAGTGGCTTTGAAGTCTGCAGATTCCAGACAGTTTGAAGATCTCAGAGAAATTGTATCTTGCAGGTTGTCTGCAGACAAGACACAGCCCCCACAGACTTTTTGTTCCATTAAGTTGAATACTCAGAGCTACAATACAAACTGTATGACAGGGCACACAAGCCTTGTATGTGAGGATGTGTACGCATGCATGTGCTTGCATGTGCAGTGTGCAAGCATTTTTGCAAATGCAACCTGAAATCATCTTGGCATTTGGAGGTTTCTCAGAAGCTTGAAAGCCTGTAAGAAATGGCTTAGATACTCACTTTGTGTCAGAGACCTCTTGACATGCAGGTTCTGATGTCCTAGGAGGATGTAGAAGCTGTAATGTAAAAATGTGAGGACCAGTCACACAGATCCTACAGTGGGGAAACCTGTGAGACACTCAGCCTTTCTTAAAGACACTTATTTATTTAGTTATTTAGTTATTTATTTATTTTTGCCTAGTTTCAGTGAAAGTTAGGGAACTAGGGAAGGGTTCCCAGAAAACAGAAACTGGTCAGCACAAGGTGAAACATGGCAAGTGGAAATGCAAAATAAACTAACTAACCAAACAAACTCAGTCACCAGCCACAGCATAGCCTCATGGAAATCTGAATTCTAATCACTGGGAAATGAGCAGAGACTAGGCTCCCTGGTCCTGGTCCTCTTAGAGTCTGTGATCTGAGCATAAGATGTTTAAAACGGCTCCTGTGCTGGTTTAAATAGGAATGAGCCCCATAGGATTATATATTTGAATTCTTAGTCATCAGGGAGTTGCATTACTTGAGAAGGATTAGGAGGTGTGGCACTGTTAGAGTAACTTTGTTACAGGAAGTATGTCATTAGGGGTGGGCATTGAGATTTCAAGAGCCCAAGCCAGGCCCCTTGCCTCTCTCTTTCTTCTGCTTGCGGATCAGGATTTAGAACTCTTGAGTAACTATGTTGGGTATGTGTCGCCATACACCTCGCCATGATGATAATGCACTAAACCTCTGAAACTGTAAGCAAGTCCTCATTAAATGCTTTCTCTTTTAAGAGTTGCCTTGCTCATGGTGTTTCTTCACAGCAATAGAACACTGACTAAGACAGCTCCATACTACATCCTTTCTCCCTGGGATCTGTATTCCAGCCTTTACAAGACTGCCACTTGTCTGTGACTCAAATTTTAGCAACTATAGCTGAGGTTAGAATGTTTCTAGACTTTCAAAAGCAAAACTAGAGTAGAATGTCATCTATATCCTGTGCAGGGAGGAACTTGTTGACTTGTCTGTAGTGCTATAGATACTACTGCCCCTGAATGAAGGGCACAGGCAGTGGTATCAGGGCTTCTGATTCTGGTGAGGGACAGAGATCTGCGTCCCAGTTAGGTCTGTGTCTCTGGAGTCTACACATTCTTTTTGTTCTTTGCCCAAATTGCCTGGGAAATGAAGTTTTGTATGTTGACGGCCAAATGCAACTGCACATGAGCTATTGTTACTCCTATAATAATCATTATTTTTATTTTATGTAATCATGAGATCTGTCTAAAGAAGGCCAGTGAGATTTGGAATCCAAGATGGCCTCAGGTGAGTCACATCCTGGGTGCCTCTCACTTAACTCCTCCGTTTCTCACAAGAAAGGTTCTTCCTTCCAGTGGCTCCAGATGATGAGGAAAGGAATAGCCTTGCTTAGGGACATGTGGGTTTGAATTCCAGGGATTTGGACCTTCATAATGACAGTCACAGTCTCTTCCTGGGCTGTGGATTGAGTCTTTGGTATCATTGCACAGCTGCATAGATATTGTGAATGTTAAGACTCAAACACAGAAGGAAGCAGCATTTAGCAGAACACTGTAGTGAGCATTGGGGCCCCAGAAGGAACAAACAGCACTCTTTGTGTAAAGAGAAATTCTAAAGGGTTACTACTGCTGTGCACTGCTCACTGTGTATACTTATATAGAAGGAGGAATACAAAGTGCATCTTCTGGGACAAAGCTGATCACTTGCCTGTCCCAGGCAGACAGTTGTTACCATGCAGCTCACGTGCCTTTCAAATAGAATCATAAATCCACACATCCTTCCCCTCCAAGCACTCTTCAGCCTATCCATGGAATACCAGTGAAGTTACATTTGTTTTCTAGTTGGTTCCATGAAAGTAAATGTGAGAGGTAATCTTCCTGTTTGCTTCTGGCATGACAGTGGGGTCTTGCACCATCTGTTTCAGAATTCACTTCTATTTTTTACTTCTAGCCAGTAAAGAAACACACCTGAGTGTAACAGGAGTGACTTTTCATTCAGCTTCTGCTCTTTGATGCTCATCTTTATTGCTTAATGTGCTGTGCAATGTTGTTTCTTTATGTTAACAGGCTATAAAATCTATGCCTGGATGCTAATGAAGAAATGAATGTAAAAAGACTTTAAAAAATAGTAACTCTTAACTCATTAAAAAATTGTTGCTGGTAGAACACTACGGAGTGGTTTAAACCAAACATGGTATGAGTGCCTGCAATAAATATTTATAAAGCATTCACAGCCTTTTGAAAGAGGTATTGGCTTGTTTTCCTGTGACCTTCATGACTATGGAAGCAGGTAGTGTCACCATGAGAGATGCTTACAAGAAGCCCCGTTGTAGAGATGAGAAAACTAAGCAGGGGGACGTGGGCAACTTTATGCTAAGCAGCTGTGTGGTGCTGAAGTAGAGGGAGTAGTTGGAGAAATGGTGCTTTATTGGCAAAAGCAAGCACTAATGACAAGAGATCTTGCCTTCAAATTCCCAAGACCTAAATATGAACACCAGAAATGAATTCTACAAGGACTCCATGTGGTAACTGCCTCCACAAACTTCTACACTGGCATTTGATGGTGGAGGGTAGAAGAAAATCATGATGTCTGCTGCTGGGGTTGTTAAGTAATCACCCTGCCTCTCAGGGCTTCAGCCTAGTACGTATGGATGTCGAGATTACCACGCTTCTTATGTTATTTTACACAGACACTTGACTCCTTTAAATTTAATGCCTTAAGCATAGTTAAAGACCTCTTCACATCTAGAAGGAAGCCATTTGAAACTCTGAGAATCTTGCTGATAATCATTTATTCATCTTTATACAATGGCTACTGACAAGGACAAGAACAGAATTAAAGGGAGATATACTGCCTGTGAGTACCGGCTTCCTCTCATCTCTTGACAGGAGCATATTTTAGCGTGTGTAATAATTAGAGGTGAGGCCTTAATCAAGCTCTCATTCCATTGCACTGGACAGGAATCACAGTGGAGTCAGCCCTCTATCTTCCCCCCCCCATATGCCCACCCGTGGTTGGGGTTACAGGTACTTCAATGTCCCTCTTGTCCCTTATCCATGTGATGTTTGGGGACTGTCATGTCTTTGAGTCTGTCTTGTCATTTCTAAACTGGAAGATCCGTTCTATTTCCACCGAGTAGCTGTTGTGAGGATGTAGAATTGAGAAAGCCCTGTCTGGTGCACATAGCTGATATTTCCTTCCTTGTCCTGAGCTGAACCAACCCAGGAGCAAGAACAGAGTCAGGCTACAGAGCTGATATTCTTACATTGTTGGTTCTGTGGCACTGATGACCCTTCAAGATAGACAGGAGGTCAGACTTGGGGCCCACCAAGAGTTCTAGGACAGGGATCAGATGCCCAGCCCCAGTGTAGGTAGGACTCTAGCAGCTCTCAAAGCATGTCTATCCCATGGGAAACCATTGTGCCTCAGCACCAGGGCTCTATCACATATACCAGACTTGAACTGACCCTTCAGAGGTATTGTTCTGTCTTTTGACCTTACAATATCTGATAGCATGAAGTCTGAAGATGGCTCTGGGCAGCTCAAGAAGAGAGTAAGTCCTGCCATAATTAAAATTGCAATAAAAGGGCATGAAAATCAGAGCATAACTCCATGTGGTCCTCTATAGCTTTGACTTGGAAATTCTCAGCTCTCTGTCTTCCCTGAGACCTACCAGCCTTTACTTTCAGAGTCACATATGAGCACGTTGGGTTCCCCCTCTCACCCTCCCCTTCACATTCATATATTGAAGTTCCAAATCTCAGTACCACAGAATTTGACTGTTAAAATAAAATAAAATAAAATACTCATGATTAGGAGAATGGAATCTCTGGCGTAGGAGGAGACCTAATGCTAATTCCTTTGGCTGCAGGACCACCCCAAGGAAGGGAAATCGTCTTAAGCCATGCCCACAGGTGGACTCCATGTCTTTACTCACTTTCTATGGCATGTGAATGACAATACCTTTGTAGCAACATGATGAAGATGAGAAAGGACATGTAAGTAAAGCATCTGTCACCTTATGCACTGTGTAAAAATCAGTGAACAGTGACCACTATGCTGGTCCATGTCTAGAAGGAAGAAATGGTTGTGCGTAGGAGTGGGGCTTAAGCCAGTGTTTCTCAACCTGTGGGTCAAAACTCCTTCAGAAGTCAAACGAATGACCCTATCACAGGGGTTGCCTAAGACCCTCTGCATATCAGATATTTATATCATGATTCAAGACAGCAGAAAAATTATAGTTATGAAGTAGCAATATGGTTGAAGTCACCACAACATAAGAAATTTATTAAAGGGTCATAACATTAGGAATGTTGAAAACCACTGACTTAAGCAGACAAAAGGAGTGACACTTGCATAGATGAGACCATCTCCACATCAATGGCTCTAAATGAATCACCTTCTAACGGCTTACGAGTTGAATACCTCACCTACCACTGTGGCTAAGGAGCCAATCCTTTTTTTCTTAAATAGGCTGCCTGACTCCTGAACCCCATTGGAATCCTTTGCCATAACAGACCCTACTGTTGCTCCTCTTTGGAGAAGGAGTGTCACCACTCAGTGAAAGAACTGTTAGCACCTGATGAGCTCTTGGTCTTCCTTCATCACAAATGCTGGAGTGTGCATTTTGATTCAGGATCAGTATAGCTGTGTTTCTCATCCTAGCTGGGCCACGTGTGGCATCAAGAGACAAAGAAGCCAGAACTAGCCAAGCAAACAGAATAAATGGACCAACAACAATAGAACAAAAGGAGAGAAATGGGACAGTCTCCAAAGGCTCACTGATCTGAGTTCAATCTTCATTCGTCTCTGAGGCAGGTTGAGCATCTCCTTAGACACTTTAGGTCTCGATTTCCCCATGAGGAAAAGGATGCTCGTGACAACGTCACAGCATCAGGGAGCCCTGGGGACTGGAGGTTGATGGGCTTCTCTATTCACCATGGAGACCATTCCTGCAAGGGTATAAGTCTTGGAGCTCAGCTGGGAAGAGAAGAACTCAGAAAATCTGAGTTTCAAGAATGTATTTTTTTCTTACCACTTCATTCGAAAGAAAACCCCACACCTCAGGACCTACCTTGTTCTTATTTTAAATGCCGACACCTGCAACAGAGAAACAAGAAAAGCAAAAATGGTGCCGAGTGCCAGTACTCAGTGGGGGCTTTGTCCTTGATGGAGTGGAGCAGGGCGTTTTCAGAGTCAGACTTATCTCTGACATTCCCATAGTCTGAGTTTGCTTGAGCCTGGCCTAATTTCTCTGCAAGTCCCTGAGCTTAGGGGCCTGTGCTGATTTCCATAGGTGGCCTACTTTAGTAAAGTATTTCTTTCTTTTATGGAGCCGTTGTCTACTTTGACACAGAAACTTGAAAACTTGGAAATTGCTTTATGGATAATACAGAGGATTGTGAATATCAATGCACTAAAAGGGAGACTCAGTCTCTCCCTTCATCTCCCTCTTTTGTTGGATTAATTTTCCACTATCATTACTGCCACTTTTGATAACCTAGAGAAGATCAGAATTCAAGCACTAATTAAATAAGAGGCCCACGTTCTTCTTCATAGTCCAAGATCAGCCTAGACTCTGGGAGCACTTTAGCAATTGCATGCTGGCCATATTAAGAGAGCTACCACAATATAGCTGTCAGCCTCACAACTGGAGCCCAAGGGGAGCTTTAGAATGACACAAGAGGCTATCTGGGTGTAGCAAAGGTTCTATTGGCAGTGGATGTTCAGCTATAGGTGTTCTGTTGCTTCTGTTTCTTAATCAAGGAGTTCTTGAGCACCAGACAAAGTTAGCATGATGTGCTATGCAACATATCCTCATGTGCAGAAGAGGGGCTACCATAAAACAAGCCATTTGTGATCTTAGATGCTGGTGTCCTAGCGGGAACAGGGTGTTTTACCACTGTTGGTGGTGACGGAGCCCAGGATGGACTAGAGGAGCTTCTCACAAACAAGTCAGCAGCCAAAAAGCTTTTAAGATCAAGAAGGCCAGTTCTTAAGAACACCACTGTCCAAACCAAGGGTGATTCCAGGAAGTCAGGAGCTCTCAAAACCCCAAGATTCTGATGGAGCACATGCTCCAACCCAAAATTGTAGTTGGGCTGGTTGAAGAGGGCTCGTGCTTTTCCATCCTGTCATACATGTACTGTGCTGTCTCATGACATCCCAGGGAACTGCAGATGCTCAGCAGTGGGAGGCTGTGGGAGAGCATCATCCATGATGAAAACACAGCAGCCTCGGTCTCCAGCCATCAGCCTGTGGCTTGGAGGCTTCTCTGCCTCAGAGTCTGCTGTCCCATACTCTAGCTCAAGAGCACATGAAGCTGAAAACACAGGACCTTTGCCGTGATACAGAAGGGTGGCCACCACTAGCATCCATCACCTCCCAATCCCTTCACACCACTGTTTCCTATCTTGACTTTTCTGCTATGTTGAGAACGAGTTAGATACAGAAATTAGCTGCAATGAAACACCACTGGTTAAAAACAAAACTCTGCTCCCCAAGTGCTACTGTGGGCTCAGTTTAATCTGTTTACTAAAGTCGCAGAACATACCATGACAGGAGATGAGTAGCCTTCCTGTGTCCATACACAAGGGTTTCTGGATCACAAAGAAACAATATCAAGCCAAGCTGTACCCTCTTTGCTTTGTTTATTTCTGCTCTGACATTTCTGGCTTGGTCAGAGGCAAATGGAGGATGGGTGGGTAAAGCCAAGTAGATTCTGGCTCCATGATGCTTTGCTTCATCAAGCAAATCCATCTGAGAATTGTGGAGAAAGTGTTCCATGTGTGGATTGTGCTCAGCCGGCCAGGTGAGCCCCTGCAGGATGTTGTGTGCCTCACCTCACATTTTCAGTGTGTTTCCACAGAGAGTTTGATGGATGTGGATGATCCCCAGAGACCTCCATCTATCACAGGAACCCCTGTGAAGGAGAAAGCACTCTACGAGGAAGATATACACAGGAGAAAATGGGGACACGACATGAAGGAGATATGGCTACCTTGCACAGGAGGAAGTAAGCAGAGTCAGGATTTGCACCCCGGCCAGGTTCAGATAACAGTGTGCTCCTGACAGTTTTTCTAAACCTCACAGATGCATCTCCTGCATCTTCTGTCATTGCTCCTGAAAACCATGGCTCACCTTATTAAACTTCTCATGTCCTGAAAATCAGGCTTGAGACTTTTTTAAAGTTCCAACAAGTGGACTGGAGAGATTGGTCAGTGGCTAAGAACACTTAATGTTCTTATGGAGGAACTGGATTCAATTCTCAGCACCAACACGGTGGCTTACATTACAAATAGCATTTGAGACTTTGAGTTACATACAATTGTGGGACTAATTCTTTGGAAGTCACAGTTCATCACATGATGTAAGAAGTAGAACAGAAGGAGGAAAATGCCCTCCTTCTGGTTCTGGAGTATTCTCCTAAGGCAGACTCAAGACTCAGTTAAGTTGACTCATTCAAACAGGTAAGAGAGAAAATAATTCTGGGATAAATCAGTCATAAATTTTCTGATGTTTCATAGCTCACAACCAAAATCTGTTAGAAAGAGATCAATATCTTCAATGCATATAAAGGAAATTTAAATGAAATAGCCAATGACAAATGGAAGGATGATACTTTTTGGCCAAATTCATTTACTATAGTAATTAAGGTTAACTTAATATTTGTAAACCAATTTACAAATTTCCCACAAAGATGAATAAAACAAGATCTTCATGTAAATATACAAGAACTGGTGGACCAAGTTTAACATTCTTCAGCTATTTTAAATCTTACTTAGCAAACTAGGAAGAGAATATGCATCTTATTGTGATCAAAAACACTAGCAAAACACAAAGGAAGGGTCCAACCTTTTGATATTGCAACAAGATACTGCCTACAAACATGTTGGGCCCTACTCACAGCTATCCTCGGGTGCATAATGGTCCACAGGCTGCAGCTGGCACACAACCAAGTCCTAAAACTAACATGTTTTATATAAGTATTAAAATAAGCCTACATACCTGGAACAAGATGAGGGTTTTGTTTCTTATATCATCATCAGAGGGGAGGTACTAACCAGAACAGAAATTTGAGAAAAGAAACCAGTTAGACAAGGTTATAAAGGAAGATGTAAACTTTCAATTATTAATGGAGAACATGATTATTTACAAAGAAGTTCCAAGGAATCTACTAGAAGCTACAGAACCAATAGCTGGACGTTAAAGGTCACAATATATACCAAACATTTATATTTGTATTACATTTTATTCATGTTTGTTTGCTTATTTATTTATTTAGTGCAAGTGTGTGTGTGTGTGTGTGTGTGTGTGTGTGTACAGGTGTGTGTGTACAGGTGTGTGCATACGTACTCATAGGTACATACCACAACACTTGTATGGAGGTCATAGGACAACTTAGAGGAGTCAGTTCTCTCCTTCACCCTGTGGGTCCCAGGGATTGAACTTGGGAGCAGGCACCTTTCTACCTGCTGAGCCATTTTTCCTGCCTGATAACTTTAAGAATTTAGCTGTTTTTGTACACAAATAGAAAGAAAATAAAATCTATACAAAAATACCATTTAGAAGAGCATGAAAAAAAATCTGGTAATATATTTTTAAAAGGAATGCCAGTTTTCTCAGCAGAAGGAAGGGGGGGAAGGTGGAATTAGCATGCTAGGTTAAAGATGATCAGTGTGAAAAGAAATAGGAATCTGACGTCCACTAATGATGTGGTTCAAAATAGTTAAGATTTGATTGATCCAATGATTCAAAACAATCTAAACTTTAAGCCCAGCAGATTTGTTTTTGTAGAATTAAGTTGATTGTAAAATATTTAGGTAAACAGCCAAAACAAACAAATGAACAGAAAATTCAAGTTAGAGGATGCTTACTACCAAGTTCCAACTTCAAAATAATTAAAATAAAGTGTTTTAACGCAGAAAGAAAATATTTAAGTTCATGGAAGAGAATAGACAGCTCAGAAATAAGCCCTGTGTGTAGTCAGTGGGTTTTTCCTGAATGCACCTAGTGAAAAGGAGGGGAATGAAGCCAAAGGGTGTGAAGAGATGCGCAGGAAAAAAGAAAGACAACACAGAAACAGCAGAAGAAAACCTGTCTTCAAACTTGGATGGAAGGAGCGTCTTCAAAGATGTTGTAAAGTACATTAAGCATGAAATAAAAATTCAGCTGACTGGACTTGGTGGAAATGTAAAACTCATCATCAAAGTAAAAATGGGAAAACCAGAGCCCAAAGACATTGGCAACACAAAGCTAGGCAAATTCCATAGCATTGGACATGCCTTATGTCTCCTTTACCTGGTGTTTTTGCTGTTGATTTGAGAGCAGGTTTTCTAGATTGCTCTTGATCATAGGCTCCTCCTGACAGGGTTCAGGAGTATGCTGGTGTCCCTTGCACCTGGTATCATTGTTGCTGATTTGAGAGTGCTTTTCAAGATTGTTATTGGTCATTGGCTCATCCTGATAGCGTCTGTGAGTAGGCTGAATGGGAGAGATGACACCCTGGGATATGGACCTTGCTTCTCAGATGTTTTCCAATTCCATGATCTTCCTTGGTTGGAAAGGAGATGGTAAAGAATACAGAAAAGGAAGGCAGACAGGAAACCTTTATTAGCATCACAATGCTGATTTGTGTGTCATTCTGGAGAACAGTGGGGCTGTGCTACTTGAGTCTACCAGAGCAGTTTCCAGAGTTAAGCCCCTTGTTCCTTCCTAGCAGGAAACACAGGAATATTAGTTTAATGATGGTGAACTCACTTATGGATTTCTGGTTCAATTTAGTTCAGCTTTCCTGTTTCCTGCTATTCCATCCAGCATGCAGCTACTTTTCTTATGGTATGCTAAGAACCCTTGTACTGATGGATGATGATTCAAGTGATGGAGGCAGATAAAGGGTCTGTGGGAAACAAATTTGGCACAATGGAGTGTCTCTCTAAGAAGACACCTGGACCAGAGCCAAAGGTGACAGCTGACCTCAAACTGAGAAGTTGCAGTCTGTAACAGCAAGGGAATATAATTAATACTAAAGGAAGGACATTTTGTTGTATAAAATGTTTCCAGGATTAAATTTTAAATCATGACTGTACATAGTTAAATATATTAGTCTTAAAATTGGAACATGTTTAGATATTGGTATATACTTATAATTCCGGGTATTAGATATGTTAAATTATGAATTCGCTTAAACAAAATCTTCATTTGTGTTCGTGGGTATAGCCTTGTAAGAGAGCAACAAATGGATACTATCCTTACACTGCTTAGACATGGGGGAAATAAACAGCTTACTCATGAAATTAAATATTTAATGAGATAAATATGAAAATGGAATATTGAGAATTGGAATTCTAGTGGTGTTCTATTTGAACAATTATAAATTCCTTTATCTACACTGAAACCAAGAGAGAGAAAGATTGCAATTATGTAGGAAACAAAAAATATGCTCTTAGGTCAATAGGGATAGAGATAAATAGCCAAAAACCACATATTTACACTATTTGGAAATAAAATAAAATATAAACTTACTACTTAAAAGATGTACATTTACATAATAAAGTTACAAAATAATTCCCTAAAATTACATAATCTACCAGGTCTCTGCTTGATAGTATTTTTATAATCTCTTAAATAATAGCAATACAACCACAGTAGAAAATAAATCAAAATTATTTTACAAGAAAGACAAAATAAAATTCTTGCTGTGTTTCTGAATTATTTTCGGGGACTTATTTATAGCAATAAAATACTACAATTATGCTTCCTACAAATAGGATAAAATTAAAGTAATTAGCTTATGACTTACATTTTAAATAACCTTGGAATTATAAAGAAGTCGAAGAATTATAATCCTACTAAGTTTCTATTCAGTCATTGTATAGTCAGTTAATAGCAATAAAACTAAAGGGGGAAATATGTTATTTGTAGGAACAAGAGGCATTTTAATATCATCCTGGGTTTTTAGAACTAGGTTCTTTGGAAAGTAAGTCTAAGGTCCACCCACTTCTGTTTCCAGTGTGTGCTAATGGGGCTCAGTGAGGGTTTGTTGGAAACAGGGGAAGATGAATTTCATCAAGTCTGTCACTCAGAGAATACCAGGCTCAGGGACACTGGCTCTGTCTTACTGGACCAGGGAGAAGGGTGAAGGCTGGTGGTGGTCTCTTCTCAAGAGGTATTCAGGTGGAAGCTTGAGCTTTGCAGAAGTCTTGAGCAGCTGCCAGTCTACTGCAAACTCTCCCTTATTCTTACGGTGAAAAGGATGCATCACATTCAGATTGGACTGATAGGTGAATATGGGTGGTTGGCACCTTCTTGTCTACCTAGGAAACAGAATAATCGATGTAGATACCTTAAGAGCTTGCATCTCTGGGCATCTGGTCCATTGAGGAGTCTTTGCAGGTTTCTCAACTTATGCCAAAATAGTCTGTTTGCAGTCTTGAGTATATAGATATTTTTGAAACTCGTACTTGCCTTCAATACTATTTTGTTTGATGTATCCTTTACAAAATTATGTTTAGATGACTGCAAAAGTGCTCAGTGAACAGAGTTCATGATTCCTAACCATGTTTTCTCCTATGGATGGTATGCTGGCTTTTGGGTTGCCCCATGTGATGGTTTATACTGGTTGTCAATTGACAGGATCTAGAATTACGTTGGAGACAACCTTCTGAGCATGTCTGTGAGAGATTTTCTAGGTAAACTGAGGAGGGGAACTCAGCCTGAATGTGGGCAGGACAATCTCACAGGCTTTGGTCCCCGGACTGCATACACAAATCAAACTCAGAAGATGCATTCGTAGTTCTCTGCTTTAGTGTATGAAATGTGACCAGCTGCATCACATCTGCCTCCAGGGTATAGTAAACTTTCCTTCAGATGCTTTTGTCAGGTGTTTGAACACAGTCATGAATAAGGAGCTAGTACAAGTGAAACTGTCAAATACATCTGAATCTGAACCAAGATTGATTTATATTTTAGACTCTATAGCATTTTGCATGTAGCATTGTTCACTCTGCTTTGGAAATGTCCCTCTAAATGTGATGTTGATGAAACTCTTAGCCTTGTTACATTTCTGAGAAGACAGGGCATTTCCTCCACACTGGCTGCTCCTCTATCCACTCCTCTTTTCTAGCTACTGCGCAGCTTTCCTAGTATGCACACCTTCATCTGACCTTAACTGCAGCAGCAAGTCCACCTCTCATTAATTTTAGAGTGTGCATCTTTTCAACTATTTTGAAATTAATATCTTACAGTCACATCCATCAGTTTCTCCCAAGTGCCTATGGCTTACCTTCCAGAAGCTCTCTACTTCCTGCAATTTTCACTGTATCTCTTTCCAAGTTCCCATTGTTGCCCACATACACCTTTCCAAGCTCTGTAGTAAAAGGTCCTCTGTGTTAACCAGGCTCTATCAGGCTAACTCTTAACTACTTTCAGGGTTCTAGACAACCTTTCCATGTGATGACTTTACTGGCTGCAGAGTACACTTCTACCCTGCAGCTTCACAGAAACATCTACCAACCTTGTTCAACGTGACACTTTCCAAACTTCCAAGCCTCTTTGTCTTCTGATGGATGTCCTGCTATAGACCCTTGAACTTAGGTGTATTCTGATATATCTTGCCAAGACACAGCTATATATGATACCATTTATACGTTCAATTTGTCCTCAGAACTGAATCTTGTCTTCTAGTGTCTTTTCAAAGGTGAATGTTAGTTCTTAATAAAGGGTAGCGCTTTCTAGCTCTGTGGAGGTTTTCCATTCGTGTCTGATTTCTTCTACAACCTGAAATTTGCTCAAGACTTCTGACTACGTATTTTTAAAAATTAATAAACCTCATTTATTTTTAATGTGTCAATTGCATTTTTATTAATCATTTTAGCTAGCGTGCTAAGAAACTATTTTCATTATGACACCTCATACATATATGTCATTAATACGGTTCTTATTCTCTTTTACTCAGCCCTTTCACTGTTAAAGCTGGTTTTTTTTATAGAAAAATTAAGCAAAAAATACAGACCTCCTGTATCCTCTGTCATATACACACAGCACCCCCACTGGCACCCCATTCTGATATTCCAGCTTTCATCTTATAACTGCTCACCACACCGATCCATTCTTATTAGAGAAAGTGTAGAGATCCCATTAGAGCCCACATATGGTGTTTTGTACTCCATACGTTCTTCCAAATGTACCCACATGTATCCATCACGATAGCATCTCAGAGAAGAGTTACTCTGCCCTAGCACACCATTGAGATGCCATCTTTACCCATTCTTTCCCCCACGTTCCCATGGTAACCACTAGCACTTTTACTTTCTCCACACTTTTGCTTATGTAGACTATCTCACAGTTTGGAATCATGCCACTTAAATGGTTTTCTTCAGTTTGTCTTATTTCACTTAGAAAAATGTGTTTGAGTTTCTTCCATGTCTTTTAGTAGGCTCTTTTAGCATTCAGTTGTGTTTCACCTGTTGGGAAAAATCAGAGTCTATCCAATCACCTACAGAAGTAAATCTTGGCTGCTTCCAATTTTTAACAATGATGAATAAAGCTACAATAAATGCTACAGGAAGGCTTTTTTTTTTTTTTACATGAACACATGCTTTCAGATTATTTGGGTACCAAACATGTTTTCTGATGCAGAAGCTTATTTTTTTTAGTTATGTTTAAAATAGTATTTTTGTGTACTGTTGGGAGAAGAACTGCCTAGGCTGTGGCATTTGTATTGTCTGCAGGTGTTGGCTTTATGTAAAAGATGTTTGATTGCTCATGATCTGCACATATTATCAATAGAACACCTGAGGAGCTTAGGTATCAATAAAAACACCTGAGATGAAACACTGGCGCTCGGGGTGTTGAGGGGAGGGATTCCATTGTGCGGCATGAGCTTGCCATGACAGGTGGTTCCCTCCGCTGATATCTGGCTGGGTTTACATCTATAAAAATGCCCCCAAGTCTTCTTTGCTGAGGAGCCACAGGAGGTGTACTGCTACAATCCCTGTTAGAATTTTTATTATTCTCACACAAGTTGTTTTCTTTCACTAGTCACATTTAGTGACATTCATATAGACTGTATTTCATCAAACTATCACCCTGAAAGTAATTTTACCTAGTTGAATACTTCTGAATAAAATATCCCACTGTGGGTGGTGGGGCAGGATTCTGAACAGCCATCCATCCAGAAACACAAATTTTCTTCATATTCATTGTCTGATTTGTGTTTATAAAACTCAAAGCAGGAAAACTGAAGATGGAAGCCACCAAAATATCAAAACTCATGAGGAATAAAGATGACAACAAAGGAATCCTGAAACCCACAGAGGCTTAAGGGCACAAAGGAGAAATTTAGAGAGACCTCTGTTATGTAAGTCGCACATGGAGATACCAGTGCACAGCCCATAACCCTGGTGCTCATCAGAGTGATGAGTGCATCCCGACCTAGGAGTAACCCGGGGCCACTTTGAAAGATGAAGGCTGAGCCAGGAAGTAGATTCTGACTATTTAGAAAAAGGGTTTCCTCTCGGGGAAGAAGGAGTTCAGTTGGTGTTCAGAATTCTTGTCTAAGCTGGAGCCTCACAGTGTGAAGCACATGTTCCCACAGTCCTAAGGCTGATGTGAGTACAACCTGTGTCCCAGAGGAGGAGCGGACCTCTAGAGCAAAAACAGGTGACAGAAAAGGCATACCTGGGGACAAGTGAAGTGCAGGTTTCCAACTCAACTCAGCCCATCACCGACAGCTCTGAATTACCCTTGTCTGCAGGATAATGGACATGATGGTCGGCTTTGGCAACACTGACAAACAGCACCTGTGTAGAGAATATAGGACACAAACTCCCTGATTTGCCTGTGTCTTCAATGGGGAGAACCTGGTATCTTTATTTCTCCTGGTGCATGGCCACAAAAGGTGCCCTTCTGGGCCTCAGTGCTCATCAGCTGCCACACCCTTGCTCTCCTTTGCCAGTCACAGCAGCTGCTGCTGCAGCCGGGTCCAGCAAGGCTGCCTGCACTGTAGTTGCCTAAGATTTCACGCCTCCAGGTGCTACATGGATTATTCATGAAGGCTGTGGAGCTGTCACCATGGGAGCCAATTGGCTGCAGAGCTTTTAGCATATTAATAACCTCCCCTGATTTAGTGATGGGTGGGGCTGCCACCTGCACCTATAGTAGGCAGGGTGAGATCTGCTTTTCCTTGTGGAGAACCTTGTTTGTTATTTCTTCCCAGAAGGGCCAGAAAGAATATTTACAGGACTAACAGAGCTAACATAGCTAACAGAGGAAAAACAGAAGCCATGGAGCTTCAAAGGACTCAGACCCAGTGGATTCTTTCTTGGCATTGGGGTCATTCTTCTCAGCTTTCTCCCTTCCTCTCTCCATGCTAGAATGGTAGCCAGGACAAAAGCTTGCAGATATTATATCAGAGGACCAGGGGATTGAAGGTGTCATCACCAAGAGAGATAGTGGATCCTGATTGGAAGCCAAGCTGGGAATGGTGGGAGTCTCCCAGACAGCTTCTAACCACATGTTCACGTGGGTCAGGGAATCCCAGTGCTGTGGTAAAGCCATGATCTTAGAACAAAGGGGGCCAAATTTCAGGACGTGCACATACAAGTTCTCAGACCAATGAGGAATTAGGTGCTCCCAAATAGGAGAAAATAGGCATGCTTAGGCCAGGAAAGGAGCTGGGAGCCAAGAGTAGAAGTACAGTCAGGTGCAGGACAGGGCAGAGGTTCAATGTTACCTCAGGCACAGATGTGTGAGGTGCATGATACAATGTGTCTTTCTGTTCCTGTACCAGGTCAGAGACAACATGTCATGCAAAGGACATTCTTTGTAGTCAAAAGATGGCGGTTAGTGACTGCTTTTCAAGAACCTCACCCACAGTGGAGGGTGGCTGGCATTGCCTGCTCCAGAGCAGTGTGTGGCAACAGTTGCCTTTGTCTTTAGCGAAGGCAGTCAAAGACCTTCGCTGAGTCTGGATATGAGACTTCCAGAGAGAATGGGGCAGACAAAGCACCCACTGGTCTATCAGGCCGGTCTGAACCACACAGGGCCCCAGAGTGCTGGGTGACAATCAGGCAGGCTCATCACACTTCCAGAAACTAAGAGAGAAGAAGACACCTGGACAGTAGGAAATGACAAAGCCCTTGAGTACATCCAAATAAGCCAGTGTCACAGTTCATGTGCTGGCTTGGCAGTGCCCTTTGGGGATGGAGGTGGTGATCTGCCAAGGTGGGGAAAGGAGCACTTCCCAAAGCACTGTTGAAGTTCTTGAACATTCTGAGGGAGCATTTAATTGAAAGGAAGCTGAAACAGCATCAGACATGATTAAGCCACCATGTCAGCTTTCAGCAAATGTTTGGAGATGTAAGAGGTTAGGTTGATCCCAGGCTTTGAGTCCTTTTGAAAGTTGGAATCATTTGGATGCTATGTTGTGTCCCAATAGGAAACTAAGTAGACAGAGGGTCAGAGGTTGTCCAGCAGGTGATGTAGGCATGGAAGATGCCAGGCTGTGTTCTTATTTCTGTCTCATGGCATGTATTGACTATCCTTTGGCTCTGTGAACTTTTCAGGTGTGATCTTGAGACTGTGAGGGACCAGATACTGGCTCTGTACTCTCTTACAGGTGGGATTTGATGCTTACTGCACTGAAGAAAGTGTGAGATCAAACAATTATGAGTGTTTCCAAGTCAAAGCATCAGTCCAGACACATCATGCATGACCACATGGAAATGTATAAGTAGGGGAGAATATCTCCATAAATAGATGTCTTTTCTTAGAGCTTAGACTAGATAGACTACTACATGTTCATACCTTACTGTCCCCACCAAATAAGCTTTTCTTAAACCTTCATTTATGCCTCTGGATAAGCCTGCCATACACCTAGAGAGAAGTGACCAGCTAGAAGCCCAGAAGGTGAGAGTTGAGAGATGGGCAGGGCTCGAAGAAGGATGGTGAGTGGGTGATGTCATGATCATGGTGGTCCAGACTTTTGATAACTCACCTGCACAGATTGGCAGCTATTTAGTTCCAGCCAGGACTCTAGTCAAATGGATGACAGGTGGCTTCTGTCTCATAATCTCCACTCAGGCCAGTGGCCTTGGGGTTCTCTAAAGCTCATAATTTTGTGGGTATAAAGCCCATCATAAAATCTGGAAAACCCACAAATAGAGGATTGTTCTTGAAATGAAGCTTTAAAGTAGGAGCAGGAAGAATAAAGAATTATCCAGAGTTGTAAATGGCAGGACCTACTGTAGACATGAATAGGGGCACCAAGTCTCCACTAGATCCCACAGTAGGGCTGCTCATACACTCTTCCAGCCAAGCTCCAAAGCTGCCTTGGGCTGATGTAATTAGTTACACTTCAGGTAGAGAAAGCCCTTTTGCCATTATTTTAATAAAGCAATTTGGAGTGGCTACCGGCACAAAAGCAATATCTATATGGTAAATATATACATTCGTAATTAGATGGCCGCAAAATTATATAGGATAGTGTTTAAAGACTTGGAGGGTTCAAAATTGAAATGGAAGCCTGGTAAATAACCCATTATGCCCAAAGAAGTCCTGATTGCCTATTCATAGTTGAAATTTACATGAACCCATGTTCATTAAAGAATGAATAGCTGCTAATTTGCAGCATAACCAAGCAAAGTTCAGATGACAGAATTAAAAGGGAAAAAAAAAAATCTTCTCAAATCAGAAATCTACCAGCTGTCCCACATAAATTAAAAACTGCTGCGGTTTCCGCCATATACTGGAGTCCCTATTTTTAAGTCCTACTATCTAATTAAAATACCCAGAAGAAAAAAAATGTATAGATTGCAGAAATCAGAATTTAATAATAAGAAAGAAAATATGAGGAAGAAAATCAGTCTATTTGTTAAAGGAAATTCTTATGTGCTTTCTTTACACACACCCCCACCCCTCTTCCTCCTCCTCCTCCTTTCTCTCTCTCTCTCTCTGTCTCTCTCTCTGTCTCTCTCTCTCTTTCTCTCTCTCTCTCTCCCTTTCCTCTGTCTCCTCTTTCCCTTTTTTCTCTCTAGTCTGAGCATCACTCCAGCACATAGCTATGCTTCTATGCAGACCTGAAGATTAAATGCTTAAAACATTTGACAGGCCAGTCTCGACAGGTCTGAACTCACTCTGTAGTTGAGGCTGGCCTTTTACTCTCAAACATCCTGCCTCCACCTCCAGAATTGCTGGAATTGCTGGGTGTGTTCCACCATCCCCCAATACTGGGAAAGATTTTAAATCTCAATTTTGTGTTGCCAGTCCTGTCTCCAGAATTCAGTTCTCTGCTTTTCTTATATAGTTCTTTCTACCGTGGGAGTCGTAATTGTTGTTATTTTGGCTTTCAGGATTCTGACATTTAGAGTTTTATTCTCTCAGGGTTGTGATATTTGGGAGGATTTAAATGCTAGCGTTTTTAGGCTTTAGGGTTTGGGCTTTGGGATTCTGCTGTTCCGGGTTGTGTCTCCCAGGATCACGGCTGGCAGCATGAGCACTGCCGATCTGTGGTGGCGTCTAACCGTACGCGTGTGCAAGTGTGCCTTCTGCTTCATATGTCAGTTCTCCACATGCTCCACCACCAGTGCCTGTGATTTGAGAAAAAACAGTCTATAGTCCAAAGAACCCTTTTATTTTAAGTTTTAAGATGGCCCATCTATTCCCATGTCAGCTGATGTCCAGAGTCTCAGTGAGAACGATACAAAAAAATCCCCAAGAAAATGAAAGAATTATTTGCCTGATATGTAAAAACCAGGGCACTGTGAGTCCACAAATTAGATCAAAAGGAATATCAAAAAGACATCAAAAGGAATGAAATAGTAATTTGAAAAAGTATAAACTATCTCAATCCAAATTTTTAAGATAGTGAATCTCCCCTTTATATGAATTTTCTCTTTAAGAGGTTCCTATAAAAATCAGCTATGTAATAGTAACCCATACAAAGAATTAGAAATATTCAGAAAAGACCCTCAAATATAAAATTGGGTTTAATAAGCTGTGAAAATATTGAAGGTAAATAATTGCACTTTGTCCCTGCTATTAATGTATTTTATTAGATAAGGCACACTTCAGACCCATGCCCAAAGTAAGCCAATGCTAGGAGCCTCTACAGCTCAGCCTACAAGGGTGCATCTAACTGTTGATGGGGAAGTCCTACCAACCACTCACTCTCAGTTACTGTTATTGTTCTCCACAGACTGTTATCATCACCATGATTAATTATCATTCACTTATTGCCTTGGAGTAGGACCTCAGAGAAGACAGATACAGATGTTATTTAAGGCTATTGATTCTGACACAGAGAAATACCACTGCAAATGGGTCTCATCCTGTAGAAAACTCAGCTGACTATAAGAAGCCACACCTCCTATAATGTTCTGTGAGTTTGACTTGGAAGACAAACAGAAATAAGAACATTTTAAAATGCAATCCTGTGAACCACATAGATTCCACCATGATGCAGTTTCCATTCCCACAGAGCAGGACATTCACACAAAGGTTCTGTCAAGACATAGACCTTCCTTAGAAAGGAAAGCCTTGCTGTATTTTTTACAAATAAAATAGTTGAGTCTATTTAGAGGCATTGTACTGAAATACATAACTGGCAGTCTCTTTAATCTGTTCAATTAATATTTTATTCCTTTATTTTGAGATTTTATTTAGTTTTTATTTTGTGTGTATGAATGCTTGCCTGTATATTAAGTCTGTGTGCCACACACATGCAGTGACCAAGGGGGACAGAAGAGGGCACAGGATCCCTTGGGATGGAAATTGTAAATGGTTGTTGATGCTGGGAATTAAACCCAGGTCCTCTGGAACAGCAACCAGCAGCCAGAGCTCTTACCCTCTGAGCCATCTTTCCAATCCCATTAATCATTGCTTTTACGACAGAAGTTCTTTCCAGTGAAGATCTGCAGCGTATGATGAAACTGAATGCCTATTTGCTTTATTAGATAGTAAGCATTTCATTGGATGACCTGTTTTTTTGTATTTGTGTGAGATACTTTCAGTTTTTCTGGAAGCGAGATTACTTAGTTGATAACCCATTTACATTTCTTTCCATTAATACTTAAAATCTACAACCATTGCTGTAGCTACTGTTACTTAAACGTGTTGGTAAAGACAACACTGCATTTCATAACCTGTGAGAGTACATACTTATATTGGACATATATAAAGCTTAACTAAATTCAGTAGTATCTGAGACAAATTATGTTAAGAAATGCAATGCATATCAGAAATATTAATTTAAAATTTTCTTAAAAGAATTTCAGGTAAAAGATGAGGGCCCAAAACACCTAATGGGCACTGCTGTTTCTAAAACATTATTAAAAGACAGCATTAAGGCATGTGTTTAAAGGTACAGATCTACAAAGATAAAAAGTTTAAGAAAGGAGGCAAAATGATAGTTTTCGGAAGTTAGGGGTGTTGTAGTTTCCTTTCTGTTGCTGTAATAAAACACTGAAGGGTTTTATTACAATAAATAAATAAAATAAAAAGGGTTTATTTGGCTTATATTTCCAGGTCACAGTCTGTCATTGAGGGAAATCAGGGCAGGAACTTAGTCACCAATTGAGGCAGGAACAGTAGAGGAATGCTGTCTGCTTGCCTGCTTGCAGGTTCATGCTTAGCTAGCTAGCTTTCTTATTCATTCTGGAACCAACTAACTACCCATAAGAGGCTGCATCTTATTACATCAATGAACAATTGAGACAATCCTCCATAAAGAAATCAGATTTCAGCAGCTTCTAAACTGAGGCTTTCCTCACACATGACTCTAGACTATGTGGAGTTGGCAGTTAAAGTTAACCAAGAGAAGGGGAAATAAGGTGTGAATATTGACTTAATTCACCTGCAAGGGAAAAATGAAGATTATTGCTCTTGGCAATTAATCTCACAATAGAAGGAATCAATAGAAAGGTAAAAGATAAAGTTGACAAAGTGACTTATGATGAGAAGGCTTTAATAAAGGAAAACAAGGGACAAAAGATATGAAAACCCAACACCAGTAGGACATCTAAAGGAATTGTCTGAAAGGGGGCAATGAAGACAGGGGAGGCACTGAGAACATCAGTGAGATAATCAATGATAGAATGCAAGACAGCTTTTATAAAAGAAATAACATCTGGACTTAGGGCTCCATCATAAGCCCAACAAATTAGATGAGAAGTCTGACAAAGCTATATCCTTGAGAAATTTATAGACTATATCCACAAGAGGAAATTATATTAGTTATTGAAGGAAAACAAAATATTTACATTTTAAAAGTCACATTGGTTTTAGTTGCTATTTCAGAAACCGGAGAAGTCAGGTCCCTAGAGGACAAAAAAAAAAAGTTTTAAGACTTACAAAGAAACTTTGATGGCATGTGGTATGTTTTAAAAGGATAATGAATGGATAGCTTGTGTGACAACCGAGAGTAGATCAGACTGGCTAGAAAATGATTGAACTCGAATATGTAATAAGATGTAAAGACAGAAAACTAAGTAAAGAAAGAAACAATACAATTATTCTCACCAGATAAATTTTTCAAGAACAGAAAAGAAGAAAGTTGTGCAACAAATGACAAGCTCACAGAGGGCTTCATGCGGCCACTCGGTTGCCAGGAGTGTTTGTCCTGTCCTGAGAGAGTACATGCTGAGTGTTTTCCCAACAGCAACATGCTGTTACTGTACAGGTGGGATGGGCAGATGTGAACAATGATGGTGTGAGGGAGATGAGGGCAGATTTCTCAGTGTTTAATTTGAGATCCTGACTGATAAGGCTGAAAGCCAAACAATATTTATAGGAGCTTCTTGTTCAGTGATATGCATTCAGATTACAGAGCCCTCATTTAAAATATCCAAAAGCTAGGTTACTTCCAAGAACACAGTGGTTTGGCCACTCGGGGTGGTGCTATCTTCGTGTGTGTGTGTGTGTGTGTGTGTGTGTGTGTGTGTGTGTGTGTGTGTTAGGGGTATCACTGAATGTACATGTGTGTGGAGATAGATATCAACAGTAGGAATTTTCCTCAACTAATCTCCACCTTGGTTATTGAGACATTGTCTTTCACTGATCCTTAAACTCACCAGTTCTTTAGACTGGGTGGTCATTGAGCCCCAGGGATGCTCATGCCTCCTGTCTTCCCAGTGCTGAGATTATAGGCATGTGCATGGCGGCTGGCTTATGTGTGCTGGGGATCTAAATTCAAGTCCTCCTGATTGTTTGGCAAACACTTAGAGCAGTGGTTCTCAACCTTCCTAATGCTGTGACCCTTTAGTACAGTTCCTCATGAGTGGTGAACATCGACCATAAAATTATTTTGTTGCTACTTCATAACTGTAATTTTGCTACTGGTATGAATCATAGTGTAAATATCTGATATGTAGATGGTCTTAGGCTATCCCTGTGAAAAGGTTATTCAACTCCCAAGGGGTTGTGACCCACAGGTTGAGATCTACTGCTCTATAGACTGAGCCAACTGTAATGCTCAGCACTTTTAGATAATATTGAGTATTTTATTCAATTTTTACTCATCTTTCCTATGACGATGCAGTTTTTCCTGTAATGAATAAACATCCTACAGTTTGTAGTTCTTAGCTTTGGGTAAAGTTCTGTTTTTGTTGTGATTGAAGATGATACTATCATTATTTTCTTTTTTAACCTCTTAGCCAATTTTATTGGACAACAGAGATAAAGTGTTAAAGGCATTAAATACACCAACCTAGATCAAAAGTATTTTTAGTGTCTCTCTCTTGGATCAGGACCATGCCACAGGCTATCAACAGGAACAATGACCAAATAATACCAGAGTCATGTTTCCTGCTTCCATCTCTTGCCAACTCATTTCATATAGACTGAAAACCAGTTGAAATATCTAGCAAAGAACAGGTCATGATTAAAATCAGATGACACACACAGGTCCTGCCATAGCAGTGGTGTTCTTTCAAACATCTTGTCAGGCCTCCAGCTACTCTGTGTTCTCCCACTTTCCTTATCTATAAGAAGAGAACGGCCAGGTGTTTCTGCATGTTCTTTATTCTTACAGCAACACACAGAGCCCCTCATGGTCAAAGCAGCACTGTAGTCATTCAGCCATTTCTACATTAATAATGATAATTTTAAATCACTGACTGAAGGAGAAAGGCATGGCATCATTATCTTAATCATGCAGCATAAAATAATGAGACACAGTATGCAAGCTGAGGTAGAAATGATATGCTAGATGAGGTGGATTTTGGTGAAGCCTCACTGCCTGAGAATCGTCTTGTTTAACACTTGTGAGAATCAGTGAAAATTAAAATCATTTTTGTAGGGGATATTTAACTATCAGTTAAGTTTCAATGGTCACAGCATTATCAAAAACTGGGGTGTTTATCTCTTTTTAAGGAGATTTGTCCATTGGTACTTTTAGGGAAGTTTTTCTTTAAACAACATTGGCAAATTTACAGGAGAAGAGCCTGTTTTGCAACACACCATAATTATACTTGGATTTTTTTAAGGATATTTTCACATTCTATGTGTTATGTGACCTACTTCCCTCTCTCCACCATTATCCTTTTCTTCCTTCTTTCCTCTCTCCCCTCTCTTCCACTTCTCTTCTCTTCTTTCCTCTTAGCTGAAATAATGTCTCACACATTTGTAATTGACTTGAAGCAGTTTTTAAAGGTAGTAGCCTTCTAGTAAAATATCACTCAATTAGAATTTGCTTGGTATCTTTCATTATTAGACTTTAGACAGAAAGACTCACGCCAGTAACGTGTTCTCATAGTATTGTATTAAGGATATATACTGGCTAATTTTAACTGTCAACTTGACACAAACTAGAATTACCTGGGAAAAGGGTCTTAATTAAGACTTGGTCTGTTGGCATGTCTGTAAGGATTTGCATGGACTGTTAATTAACGGAGGAAAACACAGCTCATTGTGAGTGACACTTTTCCCTAGGCATGGAAAACTGAAGTTAGTAAGAGAGAAGAAAGCTAACTTAGAGTAAGTAGATAATCAAGTATCCATGTTTACTCTCTGCTCTTGACTGTGAATGTGACAACGTAAGTTCCTGCCTTGACTTCCTTGAATTAATAGACTGCAACCTGGAATGAAGAAGAGAAGAAGACAAAGACAAAGAAGAAGAAGATGAAGATGAAGACAAAGACAAAGAGGAGGAGGAAGAGGAGGAAGAGAGGAGGAGGAGGTGGAGGAGGAGGAGGAAGAGGAGGAAGAGAGGAGGAGGAGGTGGAGGAGGAGGATGAAGAGGAGGAATAAATGGAGAATGAAGAGGAAGTAGAGGAGGAGGCGGAGGAAGCATAGCACTCCTTAAGTTTCCTTTTTCTTTTGTTGTGATATTTGTCAAAAGAAGTAGATTATGAAAAAGAACTTATTTGCGACTGAAGTTATTCAAAGTGAGTCTTTAATGTTTTTTTCCTGATTAGTACTATTTAAAAATTTGAGACAAACATGAACTATATTCCCTGTAGTGTTTCCAGTTAGGACTCTATTCTTTGACACTTGACACTTGAAAGCCATGGGATTCACTGTGTCACCAAGCATCAGGGACTGTGGTATAGCACAGAGCATTTCTTCTAAGAGCTGAACTATCTGATTACCACAAAATAAAAACCAGTAAGAACCTTTCAACTCAGTGGCCTCTTGGATTGTGTGCAGAACCAAATGTTGACCAAGCTTGCATTCTGTTTGAGAAGTGGCATCATTCCAAATACATTTAGTGTAATTTTACACATTATTTGATTCTGTAATTTAGCAGAAAACATTGATGGAACAATACAACTCCCAAATGCAGTTCTGAGGAGGCACCAAGGATAACGTTTTGTCATCTGTTATGGGTTATTCCCATCACCACAAACAGCAATTCTATCCTGTCTTCTTTCATTTCACTGTGGTGGGAATGATGCTGAGAAACTGGAATGATGATGTAAAATCAGATATATGGAGATGGGAGACAATTCCAATAGCTCCATCTACTTAAAATACTTAATATCTAGTCAGTACATTTAATAAAGCATCATCAACAACTGTTTTCTCTCCAAAGATTCAAACAATCTGTTGCATGACAGAATCTGAAGACCCATGGAAACTGCCACCTTTACAGAGTTCTACATGCTTCCTCAAACTCTTTACCATTTGTAGGAATCAGCCTATGCAGTTGGGAGACAGAAATGCCAACTCCTGGGGCATGGAAGCATCACGTTTTATTTTATCTTTTAATTGATTGATTCTCGATTTTTTAGGGGAAAGGGTTGCTATTGTTTATTACATCAATTAAACTGCTAAGTTTAAAATTAAATATAAAATTCTGTGCTTTCCTGTCCCTGACAAGATCTCTGTGTGTCATATAAAGAGAGTAGTTGCTTACACATGTCTGGAATATTGAGAGGTATTCAAGATGGAAACACTAATTTATGTTTTTATCAGCTCATGGGTGAGGCTTCCAGACATTGACTGAGCTCTTCCTGACACATAGACAAAATGAGAATTAAAGCTTTGGATCTTCCAAAATTAGAGGTTGCAGATGAGATGAATTATCAAAGATAGTGAAGAAACAGCAGCCAGAAAATTAAAAGAAAAATGAAGAAAGAATTGTTTCAGAAGCTAAGGGCAAAACTGATTTTCAGGGGGATATAATCAGTCATGTCAAGAGCATTAGGAGATGAGGATGGACAATGTGTTACTTAATTTTGCCACCCAATGCTATTGGATGTTCAGGAGATATTGGATTGAATCAGTGTGGAGGAAAATCGTAACAGAAACGAGTCCATGGACCAAGCATGAAAATTTTTTTCTGTTGATTGCTATATCCCCACTCAAACCCTGTGGTTTTTGTTGTTTTGTTTCTTTGTTTGTTTTGAACTGTTGATTTCTTTCAGAGCTGAGCCCAACACTTTGAATATAAAAGAAAACAGATTGTGAATTCAAGGCCAGCCTGACTACACAGCAAAACTCAGTTTTAATAAATAAAACACGTGAATAAAAGTTTAAAAACGTTATTAAAGTATTTCTTATTTTGATATCCAGGAGAAGCAGAATAGTTTTCAAAGATATGCTAAAATAGTGTCTGCTTCCAGGGTGCCCAGTGTGCCCAAATGTACCGAAGAGATCACAAAGCCACTTTCAAACATTGGGTAGAATATTTTCTTACCATGACCAGTTGATCTCAGGACTTTTCCCATTCATCTGTTCACAAACTGCTTTTGAAGGTGTTCCACATGCTAAATGGTATTCTAACCTTGGAAGAGTTTTCTAGCAGCAATGTCAAATATTACTTCCTCTGGGGCTCCTGGTTCACAGAAAGAACAAACTATGAATATCACACTACGCTATCATGGAGTCTCTTTGATATGCAGAATGATGAAAAATGAGGAAATGCTGCTGCAGTTCAGAGAGTGACCTCTGGACACGGGCTACCTCACAGCAGGGTGTACGCCAAGTATCAATTCAAAGAACTCAGAGAGCTTGCTAGCAGAGAGTCAGGAGAGACACCAGGACATTGGGACAGCTTGTGCAAAGTGCAAGGAGGAAGTGACTTGGTGAAATGCAGCTGGAGGTGAGCTGGGGAAGGCCTGGGTGGACTCTATAACAGAGACAGCAATGGCGAACGTCTGCACAAGAATTTAATTCCTCAGTAGTTAATATGTACATAATACATAACAGTGAAGAGAGCGAATAGTCCTGTGAGGTTTTCAAATGCAGACAAATGCTAGATGCCATCATAAAAATGAAAGTATGACTCCAAAGGGAGGAGAGAGTCATTGTTTCATGTCCTCTGTTTGCAGAGCTGGATTGTTAAGGTGAGCTTTGTGCTTTTGGGTGGTTGTGGCCTCCCTAGGAGAGCATAGCCCTCCCGTGAAGGATGGCCTATATCTCTCTCCAGAAGAGGAAGAGAGATACAAAAGTGTCTGGTGTAGAGCCCAGTTCCTAGTCTCTGGTTCGGAGTGCCATGGCTGCTGTTAGATTCTCATGGGTTCTAGCCATGAGCAAAGTTTTGTGTGTGACCACTTCACTGTCCTCTGGCAGCCTGCAGGAGGAAAGTAGGGCTTAGGGAAGGATGCTCCTTCAGGAAGCAGCAGGACTAAAAGCATGCTCAATAAAATAAAAATAGGCAAAATTGCAAGGGCTAGGAGACAGTTCCATTGATAAAGTGCTTACTGTCCAAACATGGGAACTTTGGTTAAATCTCTATGACACACATAAAACACTGGATGTGGTGGTACATGCTTGTCATTCCAGAATTGGGAAGGTAAAAGCAGGTACATCCCCAGGCTTACCAGAAGGCCAGTCTGGTCTGCTATCAGAGTTCCAGCCCAAGGTGGTAACTTATCTCACAAAAATGATGTGGCTTCTGAGGAATGATGTGTAGGGTCTATCTCTGACACACATTCCCACATGTATGTGTGCTTAGTTTGACATCAAAATATTGGTAACACTGAGCCTCAAGGAAAGCTCTAATGAAGGATCCAGTGGATTCCTCCAGTTTCTTGTAGAACTTACAGTCCTTGCCTCACAGAGCCTCACTGTTTTCTGCCCATCTGTTTCAGTCATTGAGAGTCATTCTCTGAAACGGCCTTCTGGTACAGTCATCAGCCCTTGGATGTAAGGTCTACCCTTAATCTATTATCTATGGCTTTGTGTTAAGTGAAGACATCTGCCGAGACCCTGTTTCTAAATCAAATGACATTCTGCCTTCTGGTGGACAATCTGGGTGGATAGGTCCTTATTCCAAATATTGAAATTCCATTCTTAAAAACAATATATAAGAGGTTAGGTCGAGTAAACAAATATCTTAAGTTGACAGTGAAAAGTAAGCCTAGTCAAATTAATAAAAGTTTCTTTTTTATTCTTGGAACATTCTAGGCTAAGTGTGTGCTTGTGTCAATGCACACACTTGTGTAGGTGCGTGTGTTTACTTTACAGAATCCAGGGGTGTTTCTGATTGCAGTGTTGTAGTTTCTGTCATAATCTGTCACTGTAATTCACAGAGCAGATATTCTCAGGTTTGTGAACACACAGATACATTTGACATCATCTTCATCACAACCTCATGAAGTGCAGCTGTAATCACCAAGGGTGTTCTGTGAGAGTTCCACCTAAGCATGGAGTGTGTGCATAATCACTTGTCTTGTCTGGGAAGCTCAAAAGATGTAGCCAGGTAGAAAAGGACATAAATAACAGTCTACAGATCTGAAACAAAGTCATGAACACTATGGGAAAGATGGTGGTGGTGTAAGGAAACTTAGCTCTGAGTCAGAGACCTGTTTCATGTTTAAGAGGACAATGAAAAATTAATGAATCAGATTCATACATGAGGAGTATGGATATAGAGGACTAGACATTGAGGAAACAGAAGCAATGGAAACACTGGGCCATGGGAATTTGAAGGAGAAAACTGCATTGAGCCTCTAAGGAAAATCCAGGGTTCCATGGCCATCTCTGGAGCTTTTGAGACCTTGGCTATATTTTGTATCCCATGTTCCCTAGTGTTTGATCCTGTTTCTGTCCCATTAGATCAGGTACATTTTCATTCTGTAACAAGACACTCCACCTCTGTGAAGATGGAGCTGATCTGTCTTGATGTCACTCATCTCTTGCTCTTGCCTTTCTCATCAAAGATATCAGTGTCCACTCATCTCTCAGGTTTGTTTCCTGGTTCCTTTCAAGTTCACTGCTGGCTTCATGAGCTCTGAAGATGGCTCAGTCCTCCAGCACCTTCTCTAGGGGTGATTGACCTATCCAGGTATACTCGGGGCCATCCTAGATTTCTTGGAACCCAAAGCTAGGTAGCCATTGCATACTACTTTCTGATCCATTCAGTTCATGTCTTAATTGAGCATTACACCAGAATATTCCAACAGTTGATCAGAGTATGCTCCTCATTCAGAACATTAAATTTATTACATGAAAACTTCGCTGATATAGAAGTATGAATGACAGGAGCTAGAGAGATGATAGATTATGGTAGGTTGTTATATGGTTGATTATTATACCAGAGATTAAGATCATACATTAATTGCTCTTGCGGAGTTACAAGTTCAATTCCCAGCACCCATGCCATGGGGGCTCAAATCTGTCTGTAACTCCAGCAACAGAGGATCTGATGATCTCTTCTGGTTTCGCTAGTACTGCACACTTATGTGTATATTCTCACAAACACATAGACACAGATATTTTCTTAAAAATTAAAATTGTTTTTAAAGTGTTAGTGATAACAAAGTACTATTACTTTCTAAACAGAAGTGTATAGTGGCCATGGTTCATGAGTTTTAAGAGGAAAATGATGGAAAGAGATTATACCAAAGTATGTTTCTTCTTGTTAGTATTTTATTTCATGTGAATGCCAGTAATTTAACCATACAGTGAAAGACACAAAAATATTTTAATTTAACACACAGATAATTAAGAGAGTTTCCAAAAAAGCTTCTGGAGCTACAGGACATACAGACATAAATAGTAGACACTTCCTTTTGAAGCTTTCAGATAAATGAAGATACTAAGTGGGCGATCATCGAATAGTGTCAAAAGAGAAGTCAACCCCTCTTTTCTTTTGAGCATCAGGAATATTTAAGAATGAGAAAGGGTTGGGGAGCTGAGCATGTGTGCTTGCACACAGAATGGATGCCTGTGTATGCCTGTGTATGTATTTTATTCTTTGCAACCAGACTTTGAATGTTAAATGAATAAAATGTAAATCTAAAAGTGAACTGGGTCTGTTTTGAAAGGCTTGTTGGTGATCTGGGCTTTGGTGTAGGCACTAAATCTGGGCTAGCCACCTGATCTGCTCCCAATTTATTGGTAAGGGGAATTCACTCTAAATAGCACCATTAACAAAGAAAATGATCAGCAGATGTTTCCTGTTTGTGTAACTGTTCCTGACAATTATTGTCAAACTCTTTCAGGCATCATCTGTAAACCAGAGGAAGGGAAGGTTGACAAAATGGATTTATGCTCTTCCCATCTCTGGTAGATTAGATTTCACTGCCAGGGATTTGGCGGAGAGACTTCAGAATGTCTTAACAATTTTTATTCCATGAATACATTTTTAAAATTATTTTTTAGAATATAATTTTCTAAAAATATAATTTTGTAGTAAAACATGATTGCTAACCAGTGCTTTGAAGAAGGTATGCTATTATTTGTTGAACAGCCATGTGTATGAAGACTATGTCTCCGCTATGTGGGATAAGATATGAATAACAGTCACAATAAGAAAATGAGCCCCATGGGGACATGGGCTCCATTCCTAGTGCAGGAAAGATAAAGTATGAATATCTGCCATGAAGCCATGGAGACAAGAATATGTAAAATATAAATGAAACCGTGGCCAACAAGATGGTTCAATGGATAAAGGTGCTTGCCACCAAGCCTAATGATGTCAATTTGATCCCTAAGACCTGCATGGAGGAAAGGGTAGACCGAATTCTTGCACACTGTCCCCTGACCTCCACACTGTGTGGTATAGCATAGTCCATACTCCAGGACACACACACACACACACACACACACACACACACACTCACACACACTAGATGCATTCAATAAATAATAGATCCAAGAGAGTCACAAAAATTTCCTTTTCAAACCAGAAATGTCAGTTACTCAGTTCTAGGCAACTGTTTATTGTAAATCTCTAAATGCATCTTGACATATGTGAACATTTGCATGTCCACAAACTGTACAAATGCTCATTGAGTATCACACACACACAATAAAATAAAATGAGACAAACAAAAAAGATAATGAAGTGTCCTCAAACTGCTACTCAGCAGTTCTCAAGGTGTAAAGAGGCTTTTCAAGGTAAGGGGCAAGCCCTGACAGTGCTTCCTGGGGCAGTCTGTGCAGCTGGATGGAACCAGGGGGGAGAGGTTGTCTGTTGGGGGTTCCAAATACAGAAGTGGGACCCAGTAGCCTGGGAGAGTGTCATAGTTTTTCCACTGTGATCTGTGTGAACCAGGGTGCTTGTCCACAAGTAAGAATATGTTTTGCTGCTGTTGTATGCAATTGGTACCATCAAGGAAAAATTCAGCTTTATGTTTCATTGTGTTTGGGAGAACTGGAGATTTGCGTAGTGCACTGGTTCAAATGGGCATGTCCCTCATGGAAGAGCATATTTGAACAATTTTTGACCTCCAGTTTGTGACACTAGTTGGTGCACCCCTGATGGAGGATGCGCATCATTGGGATGGAGTTTGAGCCTGAATAGTCTTGCCTTGAGTCAGCCCTCTCCCTATTTCATGCTTGCAGTTGAGGATTTGAACTCAGCGTCCTTCTCCGAGCACCATGGCCACTGTTCCAGTCTCATAGACTCTGACCCCTTTGGAATGGTAAGCCCAAATAAATGTTCTCTTCTAAAAGTTGCCATGGTAGTTGTGTTATCACAGTAACAGAAAATTAACTGATACACTGACTCTCAAGTAATACTAATAAAAGCAAAATTGGAATCCAAATAATTACGACTTTAAAATTATCTCGGAATTATTATAGGATTAAAATCTTGACAGATTCGTTTTCTAAATCTCAGAATAAGAAATACTGAAGGTTAAAGTGTGATTTGATAGGAATGCCATTGAAATTTTAAAGCCAAGTTATTGGTCAATTCAGATAACACATAAACTTGATAAATTACATGTAACATGCAATATCATTAAATACTATACATAATTTTACACACAAAATGGCCTCCTTAGAATATGCTCGCTATTGAAACATTTTCAATTACTTTATGCACATGAGCTTTGTTCTAGTGCATTGTTTTCAGATTAATAAAAAAGGAATGTACAGATTACATTTGGTAACCATAAGGGCTGTATTAGTCTCTTCCACAGGATAGCTTGCTGCAAGTGCCAGCTCCATTGATGCCTCTGAAGCACACCTCAACTGATGCATCTGAAGCACCCCTCAGTGCATTTTCTTTGCCTTTCCTATAATGGGGAGCATTGGAAACTGTGGTTTCCTAGGACATGCAGAAGGATAGAGGTTCATTAGGGACCTGGCATATGTCTTATTGTCGTTGAATGTTTCCCTTTAACTGCTGGAGAATGCTTGAAGGATTTTAGGAAGAGGCAGAAGGACTGGCTGCTTTGCAAAGATTAGCCACCCTGCATCCAATTACTTAGAACTGGCATCACTTTGATCAGGTATGTTTGCTTTGATTTTGAGCTAACCGCCGATCATTAAAAAGTGCTCATGATGTTTTTACTGCTGCTGATGAGGCAGCTTTCTTCAAATTCAAAACCCCTGTAACCAGAGCTACTACATCTAGCTAGCAAGGGGTTTTCATTCTCCAAGATTTACCTCAGCTTCCTGGTTTTCTTGCTGCTCTCTCTGGATGTAATCTGAGCCACAGGACAGAGATGTAGAAGCTCTAGAGTGTCTGAAACTCTACTGTAAGTACAAACCCAGCTTCACTAGCCAACAGCCATCTGACTGATGCAGGCTCCCAGCCTCCGGGTGGCCACTGTCCCCATCCATAATGTGACCACCATAGTCATGATACGCTTATATTGGACTGTGAAGGTGGCATGTGCTGATATGCAATTATCCTGGTGACATTGCCCAGAGGTCCATATTGACATCAGCCCCAACTATCATTACCGTGTTGTAAGTGTTCTCAGAGTGGTGAGCCCCTTGTATTCAAATTGGAGTTGAGACTGCATTCCAAAGTCCAATCTCCTTCTATTATTCAGGGCTCAAATATTTGGGCAACGCTCATAAAGGACATTGGAAACAGGTGTTCTTCGGCTTCCTGATGACCTGATTAAAGGTGGGAGAAGGAATAACACTAACTTCTGAGTCTCAGTCATGGCTGTATCCTGATGCTTCAGAGTGTCTCATCCCTGATAGTCTGTAGAACCAGATGTGAGCATGCTGTAACTGCTCTGAGAAAGAAGGCTCAGAAAGGATGGGTCTAATGTGTTGGAAAGTGAGGTGATATGCTGCTATGCTTCATATAACAGATTCCAATTTGCTAGCAGAAAAAGAGGGGGCTAGGTGCAAAACAGAAGGGCATAAAGAGGAATATTTTCTACTTACCTGGAAAGAACAAAAGTTGGCTAATTCATTGCTGGTATCAAAATCCAGCTCTTTTCCTAATGATCAAAATAAGTTTTAAAAGTCTTAGGTAATAAATAACCAAGCATTCAACCCTTACTTAACTCTTTTCCTTTGTCCATCTCTTCCACCTGTACCTCAACATGCCCACCCACACAAGTGCATGAGCATATGCCTTACACACACACACACACACACACACACACACACACACACAAGGACCTCAAGTGTGCACACAATTGGTAGAGCACTCTTGGACTCAAACACATAATTATCACCAGTGTGCTAATTTTTTCCCTTAATTAAGGGCTTAAGGGTCAGCAAGATGCAAACAAATGAACAGACGTGGGAAGAGTGAACATTCACAGGAGCTTTGGATGTCAAAGGCCTGGTCTCTGCTAAATGAGCTTGGGGTCTTTATGAGGCAGAGGCAGATAAAGCCCCACTTTTCCCACAAAGTGAGCGTCTTCATGTTGAAAGCTTCAAAGAGGGAATATTAGGCACTTACAAACTTCTTTGTTCTTTTCTAAGAAAATAATTACGGCACAATTTATCCTAATTCAGATTTTAAGCCTTGATTAGAGATGTGCAATCTTACCTTCAAATAAAATATATAATTTTCTGCAGTGTGTGCATTCATTCACTCACTCTTCTCTCTAAATTACAGCAAATTGCTCCAATTTCAGTTCCTAACAGTGTGCATTTAGGCCACTCAGAAGCCTGCCTGCTCCTTCACCTACGTGCGTCCCACAATCACTAATAGAGAATGTCATTTTCATCAAGAGTGGTGAATTCTGCCACAGGCATTTGATCTTGGCACAGGAAGGAAATACAGAAGCAGCTGCTTCAGGAGGGCTTTGGGGAGGGGCAGTTGTAGATGATTCCAACCTGCCTGGGACTTTCTACAGAGCTTCACTGCTTTGCCCTGCTTTGTAACAAGAAGCTTTTATGCTGTATTTAATTCTGCTCAAGGTATCAAATGCTTGTTTGTCTGTGAGGCTGGAGAGCTGGTGTTGGTACTTGAAGAGCATCAGGCCTCGGGGGGGGGGGGGGGGTAGAGAGGTAGACACGGGGGGGGGGGGGGGAGGAGGGATGCTGTCCACACTCACCCTGTGAGAAGAAGAGAAAGATTTCACAAGGAAAGCATTCCTACACTGTCATCGAGGCACAGTCTTTTGCTATTTCTTTTATTTTACAGTAGCAATATCATGTGACAAGTTCTGTCATTATTGCCTAGAGTTAGGACTGAGATTCAGGCTAATAGATTACTGGTAAGTGGCAGATCTAGAATTTGAACTTAGCACTCACACTGCAGAACCCACCACCCAATTCTAGGAAGGAGAGCTAAGGAGTTTGTGTGAGGATAGGTGGTGATCAGCTAGGTAGAAGCCCAGGTTATGCTGACTGGAAGGTGTTTGGTTTACTATGACACTGATTTCCTATGCTTGGCTCTGAACTTATATCTGTTTCAGTATTACTTGTAAGGGTAGAATAATTCATATGGTTTGTGTTGAAGGTGTTGATTTAGGGGTTTAGCTTAGTGGTAGAACAGTTGCTGTGCAGGTGCAAGCCTCTGGGTTTGTTCCCTAGCACGGGAGAAAAGAAAAAGACAAATTCACAAAAAAAGACATGCCCCAAAGCAGAAAGGGGAAAGAAGGAAAATCAAGAAAAAGCTTTTGTTACCCATATTCTTTGATGAACTCTTTCAACCACATGGCTTTAATTTTAATTTTAATTAATAAAAACATATATTTTAGAATGTATAGTAGATTTACATGGCTTAAAATTCTGAAAGCACAAAATCAAAGATAACAAAGATTTTTCTACTGTTCTCTTTGCTCCCACCCAGGATACCTCCTCACAGAGGGGTTTATACATTCATGCTGAAATAGTCTTAAGATGTGTATGGTCAACCTCAATCTTGGACTTTTGGTCCCAAGACTAGATTTGAGGTTGGAATTCCCCAAAATAATGATGAAAACATGCATATAGTAAAGTCCAGTATTTTAACCAGGGATGTAGCTCAGGGGTAGAGTACTTTCATAGCTAGCATTCACAAATTCCTGAGTTCAACACTAGCACCAATAGAAAAGAAGAATGATGATGATGATGATGATGAAAGAAGAAGAAGAAGAAGAAGAAGAAGAAGAAGAAGAAGAAGAAGAAGAAGAAAGAAGAAGAAGAAGAAGAAGGAAAGGAAGAAGAAGGAGAAGGAGGAGGAAAAGAAGGGGAAGAAGGAGAAGGAGAAGAAAGAGAAGAAGAAGAGAAAGAGGAAGAAGAAGAAGAAAAGGAAGAAGAAGAAGGAGAAGGAGGAGGAGAAGAAGGAGAAGAAGAAGAAGGAGAAGAAGAAGAGGAAGAAGAAGAAGAAGAAGAGGAAGAAGAAATTTAATATGTTTGGAATTACCAGTCTTTTATGACTTCTGAATTTTGTGTTATAGTGAGAAAGACTGCTGGCATATTGAGATCACTTGGAATTTATTATGTTCTGAGTTGTGGGGGATCTAGTTGGATATAATTTTCTATATAGTTACCATATTGGCTTATGACTATTGTATTTCCCTTAAATAGTTATGCCCATTTTTTTAAAAGTATATTTTAAGATTTTAATGCCTTTGTTTCTATTTATTTCCAAAATCTCTAGAACTTGCATTCATTCATCTTGCGAATTCATTTTTATTTACCCTCATTTTGATATCTAATCTGCCTTTCCCTTGGTCAACTTGGACTTACAGCAAAACATTATAGACAGAGAGACCAAAGCAGTAGACATTTCTTTTTCAAAGTGCTAGGAGCTATGCACACAAGGTAAACATTCTAGTCAATTTGGTTCTTGGTGACAATTTAATCTGGTTTGAATCTGAAGTGTCTCTTATAGACTCCTGTTTGGAATGCTTGTTCCCAGATGGTAGCACTGTTTTGGGAGGCTATGGGACATTTGGTAGGTAGAGCTTACATGGCAGAAGTAGATCACTGGGGGTTGGTTGTTTTTGAAGCTCCTATTATGATCTCTGTTTCTTGCTTTGGTCATTGTTGCTTGACTTATCATAATAATAATTGCCTCTACTACACACTTCTACTGTGAACTGAAGTGTTCCACCATGACTTCCCCCACTGTGATGGACTGGAACTCTGAAACAAAGCAAATCTTTCCTGCCTTGAGTTATCTCTGTTATAGTGGTTAGAGAGGCATACAAGTAACAGAGTTAGTGTTTGGGACACAGTTTGCAGGAGAAATTTGGAAGAATATGGAGTTGGGACTAGAGAAGCCCCAGAATACTATAAGCAGAGTATGATCGTTGATTCTGCTGAGAGTATAGAAAACAGGAACACTGATACTAAAGTGTACAGTGACAGCCAAGCTCATGAGGTTCTAAATGAAATAGGGACTATAATGGGAATTATATTCCATGCCATTGTGTTACAATCTGGCAGAAGGAGGAGGAGGAGAAGGAGAAGGAGAAAGAAGAAGAGGAGGAGGAGTCTACATTTTCCTAGGTCCTAAAAAATTGAATTATGGAAATTTTAAGAAATGAAATGCTAATTAAGTGGGCAGAAAATTCCAAAACAACACAGCAACCAGGGTATGATGGTTTACGCTGGGTGCTTTTATCCAGACATACAATGAGAATTTGAAACTAAAATTTGTGAGACAACATGAAGTTTCAACAGAAGCATATTTAAGGTGATAAACAAAGACACTGGAACTGCCACAGAGATTAAGATCATTCAGAATCCACGGAATTGACATTTAGGCAATTTTAAAATGTGCATTTGGGAATGTTAGGAATTGACAAGACTTGCCAATCACGGACTTCAAGTTAATACTGAAAACATTTGTAAGACTTCCCTTTGCAAAGATAATATTACTGGGGTACTCTACTCATGGAGGGTGACCTTGGGAAGAGTTTTCACAGGTTCATCCATTCAGGCACTCAGAAGTCTCTGCAGCCCTGGTTCAGCATTCTGGTGATTAATTGAACTGGTTGTGACTTTGTTTTTTAAGGTATGCAGAATACATCTGTTACACAATGACAGAGGCTTGCACCAAGATTCTAGTGAAAAGTTTTTCAGGACAGGTAATGTGTAACGGGTTTGGATTCCCTGTGAGGCACTCCTAAGAGGGATGTCTATGAAGCTATGTAGTTGAACCCTGGATTGCAATTGAGACCCTAGGATTTTGAGAACACTGAAGGACACCTGCATAGAAAAGCTATAGGCACAAAATGTGGCTAACCAATGAGAAAGACTGTTTGTTGGAAACAGACCATTGGAGCAGGGTTTCTTGAGTCTAATGGAGTTCACATCATATCAGCAAGCCTAGTGTGACCACAGAAGTACAAGACTTAATTTTTGTTCCTTGGGTTTCAATATTAATTTTTGGTACATTTCTTTCTCATTTTGGAATGGGAAGTTTTACTTTGTATTGTACATCTGAACATATCATTTTCTCTGTAATTCAGCTGGAGTTTACACCTAAAACATGGTCTTGAGTCTTGGAAGAGATTGGAGTCTGGAGTTTTGAATAGTAATGGAACTGTTGAGACTCTAGGAACCCCTGGAGTTGGACAAACTTCATTTTGCACATTAGGTACCTGTGAGCATTTGACAGCCAGGAGAAGAATATGAGAGTTTGGATCTTAAGTGTCCCCAACTGCTTTTCACTTTGAGTGCCTGTTCTTCAGTAGTGACACTATTTTGTGTGGCTATAGAACATTTATTAGACAAAGCCTAGCTGGCAGAAATAGGTGACTAGGTGTAGACCATTGAAGGTTAGAGCTAAGAACATTGTTTCTGTCTCACTCTGTTTCCTGACATTCTGTGATATAGAAAGCCTCTGCCATATGCTCTGGATGCTATAACCTGATGTGCTCCACCATGCATACTTCACCATGATGGAGTGTATCATGAGCCAAAAAAAAGTCAATCATTTGTCCTATAATTGTGAGCTGTTCTGGTCAGTATTACAGGTACAGTGATCAGAAATAACTTATACATTCTTTACAGACTAATAAATGGTTAATTTCTTTCTGTGTGCCCTCACAAGGCAAAGGGAATAGGCAGGATCTGGATGAAGGGAGTGGGGGTTAGGAGGGGAGGAAGGAGGCAGAGAGAGAGAGAGAGAGAGAGAGAGAGAGAGAGAGAATCTCCTCTTCTTCAAAGGACTCTCATCATAGGCTCTGGACCCTTACTACCTGATATAAACTCATCACCTTTCTAAATCCTTACCCCCCAGTGCCACTCCATTGGAGGTGAGGGTTTACTTGTAAATTTTGAAGGGCTCAAGCATTCAGCCCACATCACAATATTTTCACTGATTGTGTCAGCCTAGCCACCTTCTATTTGTTATATCTATTTCTTAGTGTAAATTTATTTCTGCGAATCCCTTTCTTTGGCCTTCCTTATTTCACAAGGGGAATCATGTCGCATCCTCCTTCTTGAACTGGAAATGTTGATAATAATTTATATTCCTTATGACTGTCGTATTTTCTTTCAACACTATACATTTTATTTTCCAAAGCCTGTTTCCTCCTGGCTCAAGAGGGATACTCCTACCTAGAAGCAAGCTCATCGTGGGCACCGACCCTAACACTGACCTCAATTGAAGTAAAAAACCATTTAAAATGGAAATCAAACCTGGAATTTGGGGAGTGCAGTTTTGTCTCTTCATTTGTGTCAATTTTTTTTTTATAAATAGCTGTTTCTGCTTGAAATAGATACCTTTGCGCTTTCAGTGCAGTTTTGATATGCCTGTCAAGTTCACCTTTCACTTAGATCATAGATGTTTTTCTCTATTCTATTTGATAGGAAAACATCTGTCTAAAAACATCTGGTGGTTAGGACTGCTTGCTGCTCTTGCAGAGCACCCAAGTTCATTTCCTAGCACCCATGTCAGACAACTCACAACCACTGATAGCGCTAGCTCCAGTGGATTTGAGGCCATCTTTTGGCCTCTGTAGATATAGACATACTTTCACACAAGTTAAAATAAAATAAGTCTAAAAACAAGTCTCCACCTTCTGTGTTTTTCATTTCTCTATCTTCAGGGTTTCTGCACAAGATCTTTTAGTGTTTTGTTTGTTTTTGCACAAATGTTTGTAGTATAATGACTATTTTGAGCTACAATATACTCAATGTAGAAAATACTTATTTTTATGATTTTCATAGTATTTGTGTTCAAGGCTGTCTGATACTAACATCATAATCTTGTGGTTGTTGTTGTTGGAATTTCCTTTATATAGCTATACTTTTTAAAAAATTCCTGAAATAATAGTTACAGACCAGAATTTTACTTGGCTCGTGGTTTCAGGGTCTTTATTCCATGACAGTCCACACCACGGCACTTGATGTTAGCAGCACATGACAGCACAGATTCTTCATGTCAGAGCTGGGAACAACAAGGAAAGAGGAAGAAGGGTCATACATCCCTTTGGAGGAATTTTCTGATAACTGGAAGACCTCCCAACTGACTCCACTTTTCAAGGTCTCCACTGCTTCCCACTCCCACCAAGTCCCACACAGCTCCAGATCTCCATTACTTATCCAGAGTGCTATGGGCTGAAGAGCAAGCCTTCAACTCTCAAGCTTTGAGGGAATGCCCCAGGCCCAAACTCTATCAACTCCTCACCCTGTTTCATATTTTCAAGTATTCATAATACCTAGCTTTAGTTGCATTTAATGTACTTATTTGTTCCATGTTGAGAGACTTTTGCGTTTTGTAGGCAAGCCTAGACTGTTACCATCATTCAATGATGCAGCAGCTGGCATTTGGTATGCTTAGTTCTGTCATTATCTCACCTTGTAGTTTTTGTCATTAATTATTAGATTAATCGTTTCTCATTTTTGACATTGTCAATGGAATACAAAATGTTCTGCACGGCATGGCTGCAATTTCTATAATTTATTTTATTCCCAATTGCTACAGTTAACTGTCTTACACACGGATCATTCTATTTTCCAATTTCTTTTAGTAGTTGGCATCTGTATTTGATAGCCATCAGGAACTGGGGGAGCAGTCTTTGATCTCAGATGTTAGGAGTATTCTGACCATTTTTAATTGGAAGAGAATGAAATAGAGTAAAAACTCCTGGTATACATCATTTCCTCTCACTTCCTCCTTCTCACTTCCTCCACACTTCCTCCCAGGGGTGAAAGATGAGGCAGAGCACAGTAGTAGTAAAGTACTGCTACTACTATTACTCCATACGCCTATGAGACCATTATTGAAATTATTTCTATGCCTGGCTTAATTTGTTTAACTTGACGCTCTGTGCACTTCCCCATGTGGTAAAATGGTGTGTCCCCTCTTTTTTTCCTGACTATTCATTCTATGTTGTGTACACAAAGAATTGTGTGTAGTGGTGGGAACTGCATAGGACAGGGTAGCCATACATACACGTATATGTACAAACATATACACATATATGCATACGCATGATGCACACGCATATATACATGTATATGAACACACGTATACATAGATATTTATATGTATCCTATAACAGGATATTCTTTCTGTGCTGAAAGTCTTCTAAAGTTTCTGTGTTTACATTTTATTTATCTTACCTTGTCATGTCTTTTATTAAATTCTCACTAGGTAATTTACACATCCGAAGATTTGAAAATGGAAACTAAGAAGCTCCCACGTGGCTGATCAAGCGGCTGTTGAGGTCACCACTGTGTGGGGTCTGGGGAAAGGGTACGAACACACACATGATAATGTACTTTTGGCCACGGGATTTCTGTCTTTTGCAGTAAGATTCATCCAGGTTGTGTCAGCAGGCAGGGCTGTAGAAGCCTCGAAGGACACACTTGGGTAAATCCTCATCCTGAGACATATCTTATAAAATGGGGATCACAATATCAGCAACCTTATTGCAGGGATCAAGAGAAGTCTAGTTACAGAAGACCCTTCAGTATCCCAAGTTGCTAGGGTAACGGAGGATGGGTTTCTTCCCCCTGTCAGTCTCCTGTGTCTACTTGTAGCTGTCGGTTGCTGGTCTTCTGAGAAATCTTTTTCTTCCTTTGTCCTGTCCTTCTGTTCTCCCAGAGCTGATGGTGTACATTTGATTTAAATAAGGTCCCATAAAACCTGGCTCTTCTCAGCAGCTGCACTGAGTGGCTCTGTTTTCCCAGGAGAACTTCCACGTTTGACTGCTCGTCTGAATCCTGTCTGAATAGCCTTAGCTAGAACCTGGGAATGGGAAACCTCTGTTGTGAGCTTTCTGGGATGATTCGTGGTGGACACTGCAGAAGTGTGTGTGGGAAAGATAAGAGGGGAGAGGTACTGGAGATGGGACAGCTTACTGAGCACTAACTGTGTTAACAGGCTCCTGTCTGTGCAATTTTATCAAAGCTCTACTGTGCTGTAAGACCCATAGAAAAGCCTTGACATTTTGCCTGCCACCTGAAGCCTACTGACCATTTGAATTGGCTGGTGCTGAGAGACTTGAGTGGGCACCATCAGGTCAGTGTTTGGGACCCCAGTTCTTAAGATGCAGAGAGCCAAAGGACACAATTATTGTTGCCAGATGAGAAGCTGGGAAGCACAGGAGCCTGGTCCAACCAGAAATGTCTTTATTTTTGCATTGACACCACAGCATGGTGTGGGGAAGGGGAGCTCATAGGGAGACACAGTGAGGGAATGTAGAAGACTGTGTTCACACAGGAAAACACAGTGTGCAGGGTATGTGCCCACACATATCTGTCCCATCCTTGCCACCAGGTTGAAGGCTAGACATGAGCTTATGGCAGATGGGAGCATTCCCACTTCCTTCCTCTCAAGACCTGGTGTCAATTCACTTGATTGGCACATGTCTCCTCCATCTTGCTGGAGGAACCCTTGTAACTGATGCTTCTCTGCCTAAAATATTTCTCTCAGTGCTTACCAGGTAGTGTATTTTTATTTATTCTCAATAATAACTGCCTTTTAAACTTCTAAATCTTAACCGGGTTGATAAATATTTCCAACACTTCATTCATCTGACCCTTTGGGGGCTGTTCTGCTAATGTCAACCTTGACTATGGCTTGGCTCTTGTTACCCAAGGAATGAGCTCTTCGGAGCCAGGATCTCTCCTGTCAGTCTGCTACATGAGGCTGACTTCCAGGACACTTCATTAGGGAAAACGTGTGCATAGCTGTGACACCACACCATGACGAGGCCACTGTTGCTCAGGCTGGTCCTCCAGTGTGGTGGGTGGAAGTGGAGACTTGGGTGGCACTAACTTTTCCTGCATTCATTGTTAATATCTTCTGATTCCAAGATCAATCCTGTGAACATCACACAGGCAGCTTCTGGTATAACTTCAGGCCAGAATAAAATTATAGTGTAGGGGTTCTGCAGCATGCAGAGTCTGAAGATAGGGGCTCCACGTCTGGAGGGCCCTAACCCCTACTCAGTCCACAGCAGCTTGGGGTTCCTGCATCTGGAGGGCCCTGCCCCCTACCCAGTTGGTAGCAATGGGGAACTCTCACTTTGGGAAGGTGCCCCCCTACACACAGCCCATAACCCAGGGCTCCTGTTTCTGGAGGGCCTCCATACAACCTACAGCAAGGGACTCCTGAGGCTGTGGAGAGCTCTTCCCCTGAACATGTCCCTTTATACTTATAAAGCAGGGCCTGGGCCAGTTCCCCTAAAGGTCCGTAGCTGGGGTTCTTCAGATTCTTCCATGCAGAGGGATCTCCACCTGAGCACTGCCCCCTTGCCAGGCCGAACCCTCCTCTAGGTGCCAAATAGTCAAGCTGTTTAGGCCTGCCTTGGACTACTTCAGGGTGGGCCCTGCAGTGTTGAGGACTGGGCTGCTGGATGCCTGCTCCCGGCCCAAAATGGCACCTCATAGCTATCTGTGTTTTTGCTGGAGAGCAAATCTGACTTTCCCCGGCAAGCCTAGCCCCTCCAGCTGCCAATGCTGTACAGGGCTGCTGCAGCTTGCTTCCCTCGCCACCCTGCTGGGGACCCCTGGACCCCGGCCACCACCTCTTGTGCCCACCATGAACCCCAAATGGTGTTGAGGACCACTGGGAGCCAGCATATTTCCCCTTTCAGGGAGTCTCGTTCTGAAAGTCTGGGGAGCTCTGGGACTTGAGACCTCCCCATAAGAAAGCTCCCTCCTGGGACTATCAGGGACCCTACTCCCAGCTGGCTGTGGAGTCCCCAAACCTGACAGAGTAGCACAGAAGTGGCCCCAACTAACGCAAGCTGGGCTTAAAGCTGGGCCCCTCATTCCTCTCTGGACTTGTCAAATAAGGGCAAAAACAATCCCACCATTCACAGGCTACCTTGGGAAGTCCATCCCCTCAGGGACACTATAGAAAGACCAGCCTTCTGGACTATACTGAGAGTTGGGAGGGGGCACAGTTTCAGCTGCTGCCTTCCTCCCAAGTAGAGGCAGCCACCAAAAGTGGAGGCAGCCACTGAGGGAAGATGCATGAAGAACACCTCAGCTCAGCCAGGGATATTTCCCTTCAGAGCTGTAACATTGGGGATACCTTTCCACCTCAGCTGTATAGTCCCTAAGCTCCCAATTGGCAGGGCTCCTTCCTGTCAGAACTATGTGGTTCCTGGGCTTCCAGATGCCAGGCCACTTTTCCATCTCTGTTCAGCTGAATAAAAAACCCTAACAGATAGTATATGTTGTATGTAGTTTGAGATCATATGTATAGAACAGAAAACCATGATGGAATTTTCAATACTCAGAAAGTCACTTTGTACATAAAATAGCCACACAGACTATTATTTTGCATCAGGGCCATTTTATGATGCTAGTGAAATTCACACAAATTCACATGAGATTTGAGTAAGGTACAGTAGTTCACGTCGGTAATCCCAGCACTTGGAACTAGAATTATAGAGAATTCCAGGCCAGCTAAGGCTACATAGTGAGTTCTAGACCAGTCACAGCCACATAGTAAGGCTCTGACTCAAAACAAACAATGCAAACATACACACCAACAAACATATGAAATTTGGATTATAAATATTAGATGTAGGTCTAAGCTTTAGCTCCTTAAAGTTGAGTGATAATTTGTGGGATGTTACTGATCTATTTGAAATGTGTTCATTCACTTCTTCATTATGATGGTAACACTGATGTCACTCCATAGGATATTGTTACAGGCCATGTCTTCCTAATGAGCAATGGAGGGCAGTTGCTGTTATGATACAACCCTGCTGTGTGAAACTCACCATGTCTACAAAGTCTTATGAGCTTTGGAGAACAGTGTCCTTGGCTGCTTTACCTAGTATGGACATAATGGTAGTTGAGAGTCCCTGCTTTGGGTACATAATCCACATGTCAAAGATTCTGACCCTTGTCTCTGACTCCCAAAAGCCTCTTACCAACCTCCTACATGTAGGCAGGTTGTCCTGCCCTAAAGGACAACCACAGTGGATAGCACCTGTGTCTTCTGTAATAATGCAGGTTTCATCTGTTAGAACACCAATCCAAGTGTATGTGTGATATGTTTTTAAACAGTTGATCGTGGGGCTGGAGACATGACTTGGTGGTCAAGAGCACTAGTTCTCTTGCAGAGCACTAAAGTTTTGTTCTAAGCACCTGTGTTTTGTGCCTCACAAACACTTGTAATTCCAGCTCCAATTCCAGCTCTGACACCCCCTTGTGGCTTCAAAGGTACCTACATACACACATGTGTGCACACATGAGCACAGGTATGTGCACAAGTGCCCGAACAAACACACACACACACACACAAATGCACACACACACACAAATGCACACACACAATCACACAAACATAGCCATAAATAAATAAATAAATAAATAAATAAATAAATAAATAAATAAGCATTTAAAATTGTTGCTGGCATTGCAAGAGGAGGAACTCTTAATTAGAAATAGAATTTTTTTTTAATTCTCTCTGACCCCAGCGACAAATATTAAGTATCAAGGACTAGAGACCCACCACACATAGGCCAATTTCTTGTCTCTGCACAAAGGCTTTTATTTCAACACCATTGTGGACTGATGTGGAGAGATGCTCCACTTTTTATAGACGTTTAAAAAAATACTCCTGAGGCAAGCCACACAATGAAACAGGTTGAGGTTACCATCACCTCAGTCTCACAGTCGTTTTTGAATCTTTTTGGCCAATGTTGTTGCTGGGCTGGGAAAGAGTCGTGCCCCCTTAACTGAGAATTACTAGGACATATGGTTCAACCTGGAGACCTGGGTAGACAGAGCAGTTCACAGTTGCTGCCCTGTGCTGGCTTCTTTCCACTCGACGGCTTCGAAAGAAGCTCAAGCCTCATGCTGTGGGCATATGCTTCTGGACTCTGCACTTACTGCCTGCAGCTATGGTGTCCTGCATTCTAATGGTAATCGTGCAATCTGCTGCGTGACAGCTCTGGGGCCAGATGACATGCACGCTCCTGACAGGAACATCACTTTTATGAGACATTGCTTTCCCTGCACCTGAGAACTGATGTAATGAGAGAGAGAGAGAGAGAGAGAGAGAGAGAGAGAGAGAGAGAGAGAGAGTCAACATCCCATGAAATAGAGTTAAACCAAGGATTCAGAGAATAAAATAGCAGACTGCCTTTCCAAATGAAGCTCATTTTATATCCAGCAGAGCTGTGTTAAATGACGTTTTCCTGTGGGGTAAATCTGTCTAACTTCCAGACTTAGGACTTCAGGAATGGATCTTCTCTCCTCCCCAGTGAACCTGGACCACACCACTATCAGAGGGATGTGTTTGCACAAGGCCCGTGATGCATTTCATGTTTTATTAGCTCTAAGTTAGCTCTCGGTTCTTAGTGGTGGAAAGGAAAATGGGCAGAGAATAAAGAAAGTAATTTCTGATTAGTCAATGAGAAAATCTCAGTATTGTGCCAGCTGCACATAGACTTTTTCTGCCCAGTTCTTGAATCTGCATTTGCTGCTTCCTGTTGCTGGGTATATAATTGAATAATTGAAAGAGAATACACACACACACACACACACACACACACACTATTGGGGAACATACACACAGAGACAAGAAGTAAGGGTAAATTAGAATTTATACCAAGAGTAGCACTATAACACGAGGATGGTGGGCATAAATCACTGTTATGTTGCAGAAATGAACAATTAGAAAGGCAAAATGTGGTGGGCTAGGCTACAGAGGGTAGAAAAGCCAGGAATTTCAAGACAAATAAAGAAAGATGGATCAGAGTGCTTTGGGGTAATACCAGCAAATCAAAAGCTTAAAGCTTTGATTCTCAGAGACTTTCAATTATAAACAAACCAGGATAGAGCTAAGCAGTGCTATGCCAAGGAAGTTCACCATCCTGCAGCCCCAAACAGTGCCCCTAGAATGGGAGGAATCAGGAATCTGCAGTCAAATGGGTCTGAAAACCTACCTTTGCTCATGAATTTGAATCGGGATGCTCCTCCATGGAACTAGGAGGAGCTGAGTCAATCGAAAGATGCCTAAATCTGAGAATATTCTGCCTGCAAAGAAGTCACTACAGAATTCAGCATTGACCACCCAAAATCCCACCAGTGTGAAGCTGTCCCTGGGAGTCTTGTGAACTTGAAGAAGGTCATACTTCACTATTCCTTTGGCACATGCTGTCCTGTAAGATTATCTCACACCAAGAGCAGAGGAAACAGTAGCCTGGAGTCACTAGAAGAGAGTAGAAGGGAGACCTGATGGAGAATAATTTCCAAGTTCTAAGATGACAGTTGGTGCCAAAACTGTGAGGGACACATTGCCATTCATATTGCACTTCGGTTTTCCTAATGAATGGGAGACATTTAATTGCCTGCCTCACCACTGATGAGGGAGAGAGAGAAATCTCTCTTTAGGACACAGATCAGCAGGTAATGGAGGGAAGTATAACCTAAATCAATTTACATTATATTCCTTTGCTAAGGCTTCCATTACTGGATACCACAAATGGGGTACCTTAAAAACAAAACTGTTTTTTGAGAATGAAAGTCCAATATGTCATCCAGTGAAGTTTTAGCAACAGTGTCTCCCTTGCTTGCTGGAGTCACTGAATTTCCCTGTGGGTGTATCATCTTACATAGTCCCCTGAGTGCATTTCCTGTATAAGGACACACAGGTTGGGTTGTATTCTAATCATGTCTTTAATGGCCCTGTCTCTATACATGGTCACATACACAGTGGCTGTTAGTGTTGTAACACATAAATACAAATTTTGGTTGCTATATTTTATTCTATAACCCCCTTTACAGTGAGAAAATGCATCATCAATCACCACTCTCAACTAGATACGAGCATGGGCTTTCTCATTACCACCACATGTGATGTGGAACATTGGGATCAGTTTTTTCTGGAATCTGATGTATCTTTTCAACACGTTTCTTCCCCTTAACTTAAATCAGCAAGCTTCTCTGATACTCCCGGGTAGACAGAGCCACAGGTTGGGACAGTAATAGGTTCCAGCATGGATACCAACCTAAGGACCGGCAGGGCAGTGAGAAACAAAACTTGCTTTTCGTGGATGGATAATGACACAGTAGATTCACCACTTTAAAGCACACAGCCTTCTTTCCTTTCCTTTTCCTTTTTACATCCACGGTGTTGTATGACCATGGCTGCTATTTCCAGAGCATCTTATGGCCACATAAAAATACTACATGCCTGTCCTGAGTCACTTGTCTACCCAACAGTCGCAGGAAAACACATTTCCTTTCATATGCTTCTGCTCTGCATGGATCTATATGTGAGATCAGGAAGTGTGTGGCCTCTTCCAGTGACCTTTTCACTTACCCGATTTGTTCAGTGTGGGAACTTTATTCCTATTTGCATCCAAACAGTATCCCATTCTCTATGTCCAACACATCTGTCGACTGATGGGCTTTGGCATTTCTTCCATGTTTGGGTATCATTAATAACATTGCTGTGCACAACCACAGTCAAGGTTTAGGCATTTTTCAATAGCAGGTGCTTTCAAATCTCTTATATATAAATAGAGGACTTAAATCTCTCATTCTACTGCTAAACTTGAACTTTGTCTCCTTTTAAAAATTAAAATGTTTTTAAATATATGTGTATATGAGTATGGGAGAGGGGTAGATATGTACACATGAATGCAGGTGTTCTCAGAGGCCAGAAGAGGACACCAGGTCCCCTGGAACTGGAGTTGTAAGCTATTGTGAGTCACTCAGCATAGTTGCTGGGTTCTGAACTTGGTTCTCTGCAAGAATAGGAAGCTTTTAATTGCTGAGCACTTCCCCAACCCAAAGGTTATATTTTTGATGGGTTGCAAAATGGATTTCCAAAGTGACTGCACCATTCAGTGTTCTTTCTTATGCCAGCATTGCACACAACTCCCAACTTCCTCTGGCCATCAGCAGCTCTTGCTGTTCCAGGCCATCATGAAGAGCATGGACTGGGGTTTTCCATGTGTTTTTGGTTGCCATGTGTGTAGTGAGCAGGACTGTCCTTCATTGACGGCACCTTTGCACTGTCCTGTCAATTCTAACTCACTGAGTCATGTATCTGTCCATCTGTCAAAAGGCATTGCTACACCTTCTCAATGTGTCTGAAATTAGGAAGCCTGAGTTCTCTAACTCTGTTCTTTGTCAAGATTATTTTGGAGAATCCTTTACAATTCCACATGAGCTTGAGGAATGGCTCCTCCTTAAACTCCCATAAAAATGTACTGAGGATAATGGCGGAACAGGAAGTGAAGCAGAGCAAAGAAAACTCATGCTACTTTGATGATAATAAAGTCATTGCACCAGCACTCAGGAAGCTGAGACTTGAGCACTGTTATGAGTTCAAGGTTTTGAACCACTAACGATCTCCATACCGGCTTAGGCTACAGAGTGAGTCCTTGTGGAGTCAGCGCTATGCACAGACTTCATGATTATACAAGTAAATAAATAGCAGCACACAAAGCAGGAGATACGATATGACTGACAGGGAGAAGTACCTGAGAGCACCTTAAACTCTTAGACTTAATATTCAGGTGACAGACAGCACTCTTCCTACAGTAGAGAACACTGAGAAGTGTTTAGGTAAGGAGATATAATTGGCCATTTCCAGGAGCAGAGTGGACTTGTGGGAGGAGCCCATCTCCAAGAGGTAGCACAGGGAAGGTCTGAAGCAGAACGTGAAGTGCACATTGTGTACAAACACTAGAGGTATGGCTTTTGCTTTCATCACAAGGTAGAGTCTCTGAGTGTGTGATCTTTCTAGTTAGCACAACAGAAATACACCCCAAATTCAGCTCAGCCCCCAGATCAACGAAAGCAGCATTGCCTCCTTCAAGAAACTTCTAAGAAAAAGAACAAATTACCATTTCCTTTTGCTATTCATTTTCCATCGCTGGCTAATTTTGTGACTTTTATCTCATTTCTTTGATATCCAACATATAGTATATTTTAAATAAAAATTAATAGAAATGTTGACAAAAGACAAGAAAGCTGTACAGAGTGAGTAAAAGAATAAAGTAGAAAAATTCCGGAAAGATTGAAATTCCAAGGGGCAGCCACCACAAAGTGTCAGCATAATTAAGATCCCAGTTTTTGGAGGCAAAAAAAAAAGAGTAGAAAAATGTAATGGAGGATTAATATCCCAGACATAATGAAGACATCAAGGACCTAACAAAGCCAAGTCAGCATTAAAAAATGGGTGATAATAATGTGTGCTTTTCAAAAGAAGTACAAATCGATAAGAAGTATATGAGGAAATATAAACTGTACTGAGAATCTCACCCCAACCAAAGGGGCTATTATTTTAAAAAATGAAATAAATGTTTAAAAATTGACACACCTCAGAAAGGTTGTGGACGTAAGGAATGTTACACGCTGTTTCTATGAAGGTATGTTAGTCAAGACACTATAGAGTACAGTCAGAACTTCATCAAAAAGTGAATGTAGAAAAAGAACTATTTAGCCATACAACTCTAGCATATTCTCCAAAGGGGACGAAACCAGCAGACAAGGATGTATAGATCTATATGCCCACTGTGGCACTATTTACAGAAGCAAAAATATGGAATCAGCCTGGGTTCCTGTGCTTGTTAATTTTTTCTCAACTTGACAATCTAGAGTCACTGGTGTTGTGGAAGTTTGTTTTTAGTTATATATAAAATGTCTTATGCACTGTTTTGTGAGGGGCTAAGCTAGGTCTTGACATTTTGTATTGTTTGCAGGTGTTGGATTTCTGTGGAGGATGTTTGATTGCTTTTGATTTGCACCTGAGGAGTTCTGAATAAATAAAAACACCTGAGCTCAGAGACTTGGGGTTCTACTGTCCAGTCTGGTGCTGGCCAGGATGGTGGTTCCCTCTGCTGAAGTCTGGAAGCATTTACACCAATGAAAATGCCTGCTTGTCTCCCTTACTGATCCACCACAGTGGTGTACTACTATACACTTTGTGAGAGGGAACCTCAACTGAAGAATTGTCTATAGTAGACTGGCCTGTGGGCAGGTTTATGGGCATTTCTTGTTTAATGATTGATGTGAGAGGAACAAGCCCACTGTGGGTAGTACCACCCCTGGCCACTTGGTCCTGGTCTGTAGAAGGAAATAAGCTCATAAGCAGCTTTTCTCTATGATCTGTGCTTCAGTTCCTGCCTCCAGGTTCCTGTTTCAAGTTCCTGAACTGCCTTGCCTCGATGACAGACTGCAGGTTGTAAGCCAAATAAACCCCTTCCTCTCCAAGTCAGTTTTGGTCAGAGTGGCCTATCACAGAGAAGAAACTTAAAGTAGGATAGTTCTCATGACTAGATGAAGTAAAAGGAAATGTAATAAAACCACATGATGAAGCATCAGCCCATTGTAAAGAAGAATTACACCATGTAATCTGCAAGAAAATGCATCAACCTGAAGAATATATATTAAGCAAAATAAACCTGGCATTGAGAGCAATGTTTATGCTTTCATTTATCTATATGTTTCTCTAAATGGGTTGAAATAAATGGATGGGGAAAAATTGTACCAAATCAAGACAACAGTTGAAAGCATGAATTACAATGTTGCTAGAAAGCCTAATTGAATTTTGGTGAAGAGGCATGGTTTGTGCAACTTGTCTTTAACTAGATTGAGAAAAAGATAAAAGGTAATTATAGAAAACATAAATAAAATAACTAAAAATTGATTAATTTGGAACTTCTTGCAAATTTTCCTTAAATATGGTATTTTTTATAATCACTCTCTACATAGTTTCTTCTCTGCACATTTTGAAAAGAAATGTGTGGGGTTTTTTTTTTTCTTATTTGTTTCTATAAAATGATGAAAATTAAGGGATAGCAAATCTGGTAGTGATTCATCAGGTTTTTCACATTTGATTAACTTTAAAGTATGAATAATATGTAAGACCTACTTTCTAACCTTGGCTCAATCTCCTTATATTATTTTCCTGATGGTGCTGAGACAGATTATCATGCTCTTAATGGTGAAAACTGTAAAAATCGATTCCTTGAGAGAGTTTCGGAGGTCAGAAAGCCCAAACGGGTTTTCCTGGAATAAAAATCAAAGCACTGGAGGAGGCTTGTATTTTCTGGAGCCCTGTCAAGATAACCTGTCAGCTTGCCTTTCACAGTTTCCATAGGACACCTGTGACCCTTACCTTAGGGACCTACTTCAAGACCAACAACAGGTAGAGTTGGTATCACGTGGCTTTCTCTGACCTTCCATCCACCAACCCAGCTTCTCTTCTGACACTGTCTGTTCTGACCCTCTTTCATTTCTAAGGGCTTCTCTCTGGGTGGGGCTACTCTGTGAACCCATGATGATCTCAGTAGCTATGATCAGCTGAAAGTCCATTTCCAATTTCCATGCCCCTGTATAGGCTCCAGGATACAGATCAAGCTTTACAGAGTCACTCAGGAATACATTAGTTTACCTTCCTCTCTCGTTGCAGTTTTGACATGTCCCAGAAATGCTATCATACATATGACTTTCTACTCATTCTTGAACAGGTAAAGAGAGAACTTGTGTCTTCTCACTCTGTATTCCAAGTATAGACGCTTGCCTGGCTGGTTGCATAATGATACCTGTGCTGTTCTTAACAAGGTCTGAGTTTCTTCATGACAATCTTTAACCATTTCTTCAATATGAGACATCCATCTTAATTACTTTTTTATTACTGTAATAAAACACCAAGGTGATTTCTAGAAGGAAGAAATTATTTGGTGCTTGCAGTTCTGGAGGGATAGGAACCAATTACCATCATGGTGGGAGCATGGCAGCAGGCAGGCAGGCACAGTCCTGGAGCAGTTTCTGAGAGCCTATATCTGATCCACAAGCAGGAGTGAAATAAAAATAGATAACTTGAAATGACATAAGCTTTTGAAGCCTCAAACCCCCCTCCCACCCCCAGCAATACACCTCCTCCAACAAGAGCATACCTAATCCTTCCCAAACAGTTCCACCAACTGGGCACCAAGCATTCAAACAGATGAGCCTGTGGGGGTCATTCCTACTAAAACCACCACAATGCCCTTTCCAGTTGTAAAATCTGTTGATATGGCTTTCCATATTTATGAACATTCAATATATGTTGACTCAAAATCTCATAATTTATTCCAAATTCTATGGCTGGCTCCAAGGGAAATTTTAGGATTAACCCGGGCTGTGTCTAGCTATAGCTTATGTTTTACACTGTACCCTGTGTGTATTATTCTCTCTCTCTCTGTCTCTCTGTCTCTCTGTCTCTCTCTCTCTCTCTCTCTCTCTCTCTCGTGTGTGTGTGTGTGTGTGTGTGTGTTACTGTGAACAGCAACTACTGAAAGTCATACTTTCTTCTACTTCTATGGAAGGACATCCCCTGACCTCAACTGTTACCTTGTCCCACTTCCCTTGTTCTCTCCTGTCTCCATGAGTTGGACATGTTATTCCTTAGCAGATCTGAGTCTTGCTCCCACACTGTGTTGTAACATTTCCCACTGTGTAAAATGTCACCTACTGATAGATGCAAATGTTTAGTTCTGTTGTGATTTCCCATGCAATATGAAGTTAGAGTCATACGTATCCATTAGTTGAATGTGCTGACATTATAAGAGGTTCAATAACTCTTGTCTCTGCATCCCTTGAGGTCTATCCATTTTCTTAGGAGTACTTTATTTCTTTAGATTTTTAAACACTTAAGTCTGATTGTGGTCAACTTTTGATTTTTGTTTTCAGATGACTTTGCCTGGCTTGGCTCTGTTTCTTGTATCTGAATTATTTGTTCTATCTTATGGTCATCCCTGGTGCCCCTTGTAGGAATGTCAGAGCATCTACCAGTGTCCAAGATAAAGGAAGATCTTGACTCTTCTGGGATCATTTCTAGGGAAAGGAGCCTTCAGACCTGTGTCCCAGCTTTACCCTCTGTGTTCCACGGGGTCTGTCAAAGTTCTTTTCGATGTTCCTTCTGTCATCTCCCATCCTCTGAACATGCTCAGAGGTCTATATTTTTCATCAGAATTTGTATTTGACACAAATACTGCTGCTTCATGGGTCTTGAGGAGGGAGATATACAGGACAAGAGTTTTGGAATGGAGAATAAAAGTTGACACAATAAATCCCAAATTTAGTCAGCTCCTCAAATAGAGACAATTGTGCGTTTGTGGCTAGGAGGTGGTAATCCTGGAGTCTGTGGTGACAGGTAAGTGACAGGACCATCTTCTAAACTGAATCACCACCTCTGCTTGGTCCATCTCTGTCGGGCCCACATTCCTTTGTGATTTATTTATTTCTCCAGCCAACAGTCAGCTACTTTTAGGGAAAATGTTTCTCTCCTCTGTGAGTTAGTGTTGTCAACTAGACAGAATTTGGAACCTCCTGGGAGATGGATCTCTGGGCATTCCTGTAGTGGGGTATCTTGATGGAGTTAATTGAAATAGGAATGGCAGTCCACAGTGGGTGACATCATTTCATTGGCTGGATCCTGGACTAGATGAAAAGGATAGATGGGGCTGAGAACTTGTGTTCATTTTTCTTTTCCTCTCACTGTGGACATAATGTGACCAGCTCTCTAGGTTGCTGTCCTGTGACACACACACCTCCCTTGCCCCTGCCATTAAGGAATAAAATCTAGGACTTCAAGATAAATAAAGTCTCTCTCCTTTAAGTTGCTTTTTTCAGAGTATTTTATTACAGCAACAGAAAAAGAAAATAAGACACTTTCCTCCAAGAATCTGAGATGGACTAGCTTCTCCTTGACATTAGCACAAGGCTTATGTCCCAAAGAGGAAAAGTAAAGGAAGTGGGATGTACTTCCAGTCACAGGCTTTGCACTACAAATTTTTATGGCATAATTGTGGCACTGTTTAATGTTGACCATGAGTTTGGGTAGGAGTTAGAATTTCTGCCCTTTTCTGGTAAACAAACTGACTGAAGAGCTGCTACTAGAGAGCAGGAATGAGGTTTGATTTGCTTCTAGTATTCACAAGGGTCTCTCCTGCCCTCTTTCTCTGTGCCCAATGAGAAATCCTTTCAAAGCCAAGCAGAGGAGTGAGCTGCTCTTTAGAGTCTCTTTTCTCCTATGGACCCCACTCACTGTTCAAAGTCCTAATATGCCAGCTATGATCTCTAGCTAAGTAGCTCGTCTGAAGCCAGCCTGGACTACATAGAGAGACTTTCTGAACAAAAAACAGATGACTCAAAGTAAATTCTGATTTTCTAAAGTGAAAGTGTACAACTTAAATCATCTGACTCCAATGGAACGCCAGCCATTATTTTTGGCATTTTGTGTCCTTGTGTTTGATTTCCAATGATTTATTTTTACAATGTCTGCATGTAATATACATGTTTATATGTTTATTAGTATTATCTATCAGTGAATCTTTGTATCTCTTGTTCTGTGTTGCTTACACATCAAAGAAGACTGGAGAACTCAGGAAAGAAAATATCACAGCTTCTCTCTCCCCATCCTGTGTTGTTGATCTATAATTGCTTCATACACCATTTCTGAGTAAATGCTCACTCCATGATGGAGGCACAGGTAGAAGGTAGAAACACACAGGGGCAGAAGATCTGCATGGAGGTGTCTCTCGGCTTTTTGTGTCTGTTCTGGGCAATGTTCTTCATATGATTTATGACACTGTTGATGTGCTGGTGACTTTTGTTTATAATTCCAGATAATGTGAAGATGTGTATTGAAGAAGATGACCCACAAAAATGAAAAGCTTTGTCTCTAGCTTGACTTGTTTTTACCAGATGTGAAAATCAAGACACTCAAGAATCAATTCCTGTCCATTACTTGCCTTTGAGCCACGTCTGCAGGACACTCTTGTGCTCTTAAATATTTTCAGCTTCTTTACTTTTCTTTCTTTTTTTCTGTTTTTCTTCCTCTTCCTCCTCCTCCTTCTCCACTTCCTCTTCCTCTTCCTCCTCCTCCTCCTCCTTCTTTTTGACATGCAAGGATCAAGATGTAAAGTCTTTTTAATTTCTGGAGTTTAGAATTAGCTCCAATCAATGCAATACCACCTGACAAGGGACATTCTTTCAGAGAGAGGAACTTGCCCAGGGTTAGCAGTCTGCTGTCAGGAATCTCCAAGCTTTGGTCCTCCCCCTGTTCATCTGCCTTCCAGTCACAGAGTGAAGGCAACACGCCTTCTTCACATTTCTATCTGATTTAAAAACCACAAAACCTTTTAAGATCTTAAAATCTAGACTGAAATAGAATATGCTACTGTTTTATTTTATTTCACTGTGTGTGTGTGTGTGGTGTGGTGTGTGTGTGTGTGTGTGTGTGTGTGTGTGTGTGTGTGTGTGTGTGTGTGTGTGTGTGTGTGTGTGTGTGTGTTCTGTTCCCCTAAGTCATCCTATCATAGCTGTTTTTTCAAAATTCTCAGTGAAATTCTTTGGGCCAATAGCAATTACTATTCAGATGACTGAAATTTTTCAGGACAGGCGAATTGTCCATTGTAATACATTAGCCTAACATACCATCTTATTTTAAACTTTTGGAAAATTTTTCAGGATTTACATTTTTTAATCCATGGTAGGGACAGTAGGCATCAACAGTCACACAATTAAAGTCAGTAAATAATGCTCAGAAAGGCTAAGTACTTTTCTAAAGTCACGTAGTCTAGGGTGGCTTCGTCGCTGAAATGCAGCTGTGGCCTTGGCTTCCTTGTATCTGGAGAAGAGAAGAAAAGGCTTTCTCAAGGAGGCTGGACTGCAGTGCCATTGCTGCCACCTTCCTAGAATGCATTCCCTGTGGTTAAAGAGATTGGAGAGGGCTGTAGCGCTGCAATAAAAGCACAAGAAGAATCTGATGAAGCAGACTCTAGTTTTCTCACCCCTGCATTTCATGAACACGGAAGCAATAAATGAATGAATGAATCTGCTCCACCAATGACAAGTAGATATGGAAAAAAGAGAGAACCCTGGACACTGCTCTAGGACCTCAGAGCTTTGCAGGGGCCAAAGTTGTGAAGAATCCTGGGTGGAATGAGAGCTAGTAAGGACTTACCTATGTCAGGTCCAGAGGAAACTCCAGTTTCCCAAACCCCAAGAAGCAGTCTAAATATCTAGACATGGGCTCAACCTGGACTATAGGATGATTTCTGATGGTTAGATAAAAGCCAACATTCCTCAGGAACTTGTGAAACTGGTTCCCACCTACCAAAAGTAGTCATTCCCTTATCACTGTCTGAAGGGGCAAAGGGCTATCTGTGGTGCTTATTAACATATCAAAGCTCATGCTGGCCTCCAGGCTTCCTCAGTATCACAAGTACTTGTTACACATTTCAAAGTCCACACTAGTATCCTAGCCTTTCTCACTTCCTTCCCTACCTTAAACTCCCTTCAGCTCACAGGGTTCCCTCCCCAGCTAGCCATTCTCCTTATAACCCTACTATTTTGGCTTTTATCTATCTCTCTGTCTTTCCATCTCTATCTTTGTGTGTGTGTCTTTCTGTCTTTCTGTCTCTGTATGTCTGTCTGTGTTACTGTCTCTCTCTTGTCTCTCTCATCTCTCTGTCTCTTTGCTCTGCTCCTGCTTCTCTCATTATAATTTCTCTATTCTCTATCCCCTGCTACATGCTCCTCTCTCACAGTTAGCCCTGGTCAGGCCCGGTCTGCTGGTGATGTTCAGTCTACTATTTCTTTCTCTTTCTGCTGTGAACACTTCCAGATGCCTCTACCTCCAATCTCTCTCTCTCTCTCTCTCTCTCTCTCTCTCTCTCTCTCTTATCTGCAATAAAGAAGTCCATGTAGCCATAACATAGAGTGGTCATGCTGTCAATTTATACACCTTGCAATCATGAAGACTGAGAGGATTCCCTAAAGCCAGATAATAAAAATGTATGCGATGGCCTGTAATTAGAATCTCAGTGCTTGGGAGGCTGAGATAGGCAGATCCCCTTGGCAGTCTGGGCCAGCCTCTGCCTAGCCTACTTGATGAACTGCAGGTCAAGTTAAAAACAAAAATCAAAAAACAAAACAAAAAATAATAAAACCTCTGCCTCTAAATAGGTAAACAAACAGTCATTAATGGAAGCACACTGGAGGCTGACCTCTGGCTCATACTAGTCCACACACATGAACACACACACACACACACACACACACACAAATCCTGCCCCAAGTACAGACAGGACCTGCCTATTCCTTTTGGCTTGTTTCCTCACAATTGGAACATGGTGCTTCATAGACATAGCTTGGTTCCAACCCAGCTCTTCTATGAATCTACTTCTACACGCACCAGGCAACAGCCCCCTTATGTCTGCTGTGGGAGGAGAATGGTCATTTCTTTCACAAAGTCTCATTCTGACATCACTATTGGCTTTGAGCAGGAAGCAGACACTGCGAGCACTGGGAATCCAGCAAGAGTGATTTCCCTGCAATCAGGGAACCCACTGGGTCCTTCATGTTACCTGCTAGGCTTCAGCCCTGCAGAATGAGGTCAGGGAGCCTTTCCCCAGAAGACCGTCTCATTTCCCTTAAATAGAGATCAAATAGAAATCATAACTATGATAAAGGGTTGGGAAGCAGGGCCCAAGGGGAACTTCAGGGAATGAAATTTTTAGCTTGGAGAAAGGAAAGTTAAGAGTTTAACTTTATGTATAGCTGGATAGAAGAGATCTTCCTAAAATCCTATGAAATGGGGGAAGGGAGGCACAGCTTGGGGCTTTAGGTTTATGATGCTCAGAGAGGCAGGGTGGCTACAACCTGGAGCTGCAAACCATGATTAGGCTTAATCAGGTGTCACAGCCATGATCTATGGGCCTTGCAGTGACTTCTCAGCAATGTGTACACAAGAAATGATGGGGTGTAGTGATGGTGCAGAGAGAATGTGAGTGTGCACTGAGACCCATATCCCCAGGGGTTAGAAGCTAACATTCTAGTTCATTTCTTTCTCGCAATCCAGGGTTCCAGCAAGCAAAGGTTCATGCAATTCCTCTTCTTTTTTCATCAGTTTTCATTTTCTTGGGGGAGTCTTCATGTGTTCTGGAACATTACTTCCTAACAAAAATAATAAAAATGTAAATATCTTAAACTCATTTCTCTACAGAGTGACTGTTAATTAACAAAACTATCTGCAGGATTTTAGAGTCCTTCATAGTTTGCTGCTGTCGAGAGAGAGGTCTGAGCTACTGTCTTAAGGTTTTTATTGCTCTCAGTAAATACTATGGTTAAAGCAACATGGGGAGGAAAAGGTTTATTTGGCATAGGTGCAGGATTGCAGTCTTTCATTGAGGGAAACCAAGGCAGGAATTCAAATAGGAACCTGGAGGCAGGAACTCAAGCAGAGACCATGAAGGGGTGCTGCTTACTGCTTTGCTTTCTATGGCTTTATAAGCCTGTTTTCTTATGCAACCCAGCACCACCAGCCCATGGTAAGGACTACCCGCAGGGTCTTAGACCTCTCATATTAATAATTAATCATTAAAATGCCCCACAGACTTGCCAACAGGCAACTGTGATAGAGGCATTTTCTCAGTTGAGATCCCTCTTCCCAAATGACCTTAGCTTGTATCAAGATCACACACACACACATGCACACACAAATGCACACACACACACAACGAACAAACAAACAAACAAACAAAACTTACCAGGACAGCTACTGTGTTCACTCAGAGAGTGCTTGCTAACCATTTGGGAATTTTTTTTCCTTTTTGTTTTTGAGGATTGATTGTTTGAAACTGATCAGAGTAGGAGTATTTACAATGGAGACATTGGATAATGCTACACACGAGGTCTTCCCCAGCTCCTGGGAGAGCTAGTTTACCAGAACATTCCTGGTGTAAATTTGTGTAAGACTTGTGTCTAAATATAACTCTACAGGAATGGAGAGATGGCTCAGCAGTTAAGAACACTGACTCTTCTTGGAGAGGACCCAGGCTCATTTCTAGCACTCACATAATGGCTCACAAGCACCTGCAACTCCAGTACCAGGAGATTAGATGTCCTCTGTCTTCCAGGGGCACTAGGCACCCACATGGTTCCTGCAAGCAAAGACTCAAGATAACAACAAATTTAAAGGTAAGATAAAACTATATAAGAATTAAACGGCAAAGTTTTAGATAGTTCCATTTGTGTTTGGTAAGATTATTTACATATATGTACACACATGTATATGTATTTGTATATGACAAAAATGACATATAACTTTAATAAATGCACGCCCAAACCATCATTTTAATTTCTATTTACAGCATAAAAATGTAATTTTCTTGCATATAAATGGTGCAGATTTGTTTGAACAAGTGAGTTCATTAGTGTTGCTTTCCCCACCTGTCTCAGTTCTTTTTCTCTCACTATAGCAAAATACCTGCTGCTGGGTGATTTATAAAGAAAGAGGTTTCTTTCATCTCTTAGTTCTGGAGGCTGGGAAGTCCAAAGGCACACACAGAAGCATTGTGCCAGCTTCTTGGGAAAATCTCAATGAGCTTTGACTGGTGACAGAAAGCACAAGTGCAAGCCAGAACTGAGGGAGGGGGGGGCCCATCTCCATGACAACTAATCCATTCCCACAAGAACAGCATTAGTCCACTTTGAAGAGCTTCATTCCAGGACACAAATGTCTCCGGAAGGCCCCCTTTTCCAGCACAGCTACTTTTGGAACAAACCTTCAGCCTGTGTTTTGGTGGCGACTATATTCAAACCAGGTTGTTAGCTGACAAGACTTGCTACGGGGAATTGTCACCAGAGAGTTGTCACCAGACTCCATCTCCATAGAGTCCTTGTGTTGAGCATATCTATATGCCTGTGAGTTAAGATCATACCTCCCTTACACTGCTTGTGGTCACTTAGACCTAAGGAAAGCTGTGACCTTCTATCCATGTACCTGTTCCCTTTATGTGCCTATGGGCGTAATCCAATCTGTTGCTCAGGGAATCCATGATCAGCGATGATGGAGAGGGAATGGGGCCTCTGAGTGGCAGTGCACCTCTCAATCAGAAAAGAGAGGCAGGAATGTGTGCAAGAAAAATGGATCTGAAGTCTGAAAGCATGTTGAGAGCAAACTGCTGGCAAGATTGAAGAAAGCTGTCAGCAGAGTATGGGGGGAAAATTCTAGGCTGGTCCTCCACAGACAGGAGTTACCACAGAACCTCTGAGTTCTGAGCATATGCCCAAAGCAGAATCTGATCAGCTCTGGGCAGCAGGAGGAGTTCAGAAATGGTATTTTTTCATTTATTCAATGCTCTCTCTAAATAACTATTTCCAGAGCACATGAGGATAGAGTAACACACAAAAGCTTGAGCTTTCTACACAGTGGATATAAGAGAGCACACTGCGAATGCCACTACTTGCAAGTGAGCCTGGATATGGGACCTGTCTTAGATAGGGTTTCTATTGCTGCAATTAAACACCATGACTGAAAAGCAAGCGTGAGAGGAAAGAGTTTATTTGGTTTACATGTCCACAGCACTGTTCATTATAGAAGGAAGTCAGGACAGGAATTCACACGCGGCAGGAACCTGGAGGCTGGAGCTGATTCAGAGACCATGGAGGAGTGCTGCTTACTGGCTTGCTCCCCCATGGCTTGCTCAGCCTGTTTTCTTATAGAACCCAAGACCAGAGATAACACAACACACCATGGGCTAGGCCCTGCTCCATCAATAGCTAATTAAGAAAAATGCACTAGGGCTGGATCCTACAGAGGCATGTTCTCAACTGAGGTTCCCTCTTTTTACTTCTGTCCTTTTATCAAATTAACATACAACCAGCCAGGACAGGACACTAGCCAACTGTTTTCACTGTGAGCTTCTCAGTGCCTAGAATAGTGGCTATCATAGGGCAGACTTTCCTTCATGTTCATTTAAGGGTCTGATGAGGAACGCTGCACCAATCACTGCTTCTCTTTACAGAATTAAGCCCTCCTGTTACAGGAAGCTGCAAGAGTAGGAAGCATGTGGACCATATGCATTTAGACTTTGACATAGCATTCTGGATAAGCTGTGGGTGGCTTTGACTTTGTTTCATTGTAGAAGGGGTGAGGAACTACCCTACAACATGAGCTGAAACTGCAGTCAGGTGTAGCTAGTCAGGAAAGCTAGCTCCAAAGTGCTTAGTGCATTACCCAACACATAAAGAGCTTAAGGTAAGTATGAACATCCCTCCTGTTTCAGGGACCATCTCAGAAAGATGCAGCTTGCTAGTAGGGGAGAGCTTTATGGGGCCAGGATTTAAAAAAAAAGATGAAGTCAGGTGTTGTATCTCTGTCAAGATATGAGACCTTACAGGGGGCCCATCTTGCTGTGCTTTATTGATTCCCTGTGCGGCGACAGGAGAGTGCCAAATAAAATCTGCCTAAGTTCAGGGTCATGGAATCCTTCACATTTTGTCGACTGTGTGGAGGGAAAGTTGATTCCACGTGTCAAATCAGGAGTACAAAGCTTGTGTGCATGCAGAAGAGTGACGTGAGGAAACCCCTTCTGCCTGCAGGCCTTAATTATTTGAAGGAGGTAAAATGCTAAAGTGAGCTCATTAGACTTTTCATGGCAGCTTTGGAATTTTGTCTTTTTTTAAAAAAAAAAAAAGAATCTTACCAGTAACTATTAACTATTTCCCTCTTATATTTTAATGATTGTCTGCTCTGAATGCATCGTGACAGAGGGGTATCCATGATGAGACAGAGAAGGGTGCTAGCTTGCGTGTTTCTCTTTTTCAGAAAACTACCAGTGTATCACAGAGGGGCCTCTCAGTGACCTTATGCAACCCTAATCATCTCCCAGTGGTTCTACCTCCCAAACCCAGTAAGACATGAATTTGAGGACATGTTCAAACCATGGAGGCTCTGCCTTTCTCCAAAGGTAGGAATAAAAGTCGTGTAGAATTTTAAGGCGTTGCTGGCACTGATGATCACTGAAGTTACAAAATAAGCACTCTTGACATTCAAGCCAAATACTATAGAAGTCAGTGAGGAAAGATGTCCCATCAAGCTCAAAGAGCACTCTGAGCCTGGGGAAGGGTTTTTTGAACAAAACAAAGCAAAAAGGCCCTACACCCCTAAAGACCTGCCAGCTATTATAGAGAGTTTATTCCTGGGTGTCTGACCTTTGGACATGAAATACCTAGTGTTTCAAATGCCTAGTTTAGGCTAACACTAGGGAAGCAAATACTCCAAGAAACCCATGACCTATGACATCAGGCTTCCAGGATGATATCTGGAGCAGAAACATGGGCAGCCATGAAGACAGTACAGGGGAGGGAGGCACAGAAAGAACTTGCTGCAGTTTGTCCCCCATAGAGTCAAGTCCCACAAACCCTGTCTTTAGAAAGCTCATCAGGATCTCAGCCCCAATGGACCCAACATAGATCACATTTTTCCCACTGATACCAGAGAGAGTGATGTCACAGGCAAAGAAACAACACCTGGCATTGTTGGGAAGTTGGCTTGAGCACCAAGCAATTGGGTGTGAGTCTGTGTGTGGGTGCTCAGACAAGAATTGAGACCTTGCCCCCGTGTCTGCTGAAGGAACAATGCCCGAGCATCATGTGGATCTGGGTTCAGCAGCAGCTGAGGAGCTTTGCTCTGTGCTGCAGGCTAGGATTACTGCAACTGCACCCCAGGTGCGAGGCTGGCGAGTCATCTTTCCATCCGCCATCCTGCGATATTGTGAAATGAAGCCGGTTCTGCTCAAACACTTAAGGCCCGTGTTATTCCTGCTCTCACTCTGCGATAGGATTTCACTCACCTTTATTAGGTTTGCAATATTCCAATCCTGCATGAAAGAGCCATTGTTTTGCTGTGTTAGAAAAATAAAGTCTTTGAGGAGTAGAGGACTTTGATAAGAAACTCTGCCTGTGGATAGAGAGGGCGTTGGGATTTTTGATGTCTGTTTAACTGAAGGCAGGGCTGTTCCAGCTTGCCTGGAAGTCTAGGCCACCACACAGGCAACCACTGGCTCTGCAGCAAGGTGCAGATTTCTGCTCCATTTGCTAAATGGGGTGTTACTTTGCAGTGTGCCAGTTTGAAGCATGTTCTCTCTCTCCACAGGCAATGGCCCTCACGTGTGCAGTCAGGATTTCAGCCTGCATTCCTAAGTGAGCAGAAAAACCAAACCTTTGTGGGGTGTGTGTGTGTGTGTGTGTGTGTGTATGTATAAAGTGAATTGTGAGCACTTTGGGGTAGTCTCATGAAGGAACAGGTTCTGAATCTGAAGATTTTTAAAAGTGAGATTTCACTGCAGCCTGGATTCATTGGCTGGGCTGAGTTTTTCTGACACTAAGCAGAACTCAATTAAGGAGATAGATAAAAAAAAAAAGGCATGTGAGTGTGTATGTACATACAGCATGTATGTTGGTGTGTGTGAGTGTATGAACATTCCTATCCATGAATGAAGTGGCATGCATGCATTGAAGACAGAATACAACTTCAGGTACCTGTTCTCACTACCTTGTTTGGGACAGGGTCTGTTGTTCCTGGGTAAGTACACCAGGATCTTCTTAGTCTTAGTCTCCCAGGATCTTCCTTTCTTTCTCTTTTGTATGAGTCCTGGGATTACAGACACTGATTCTATACATCCAGCCTTTATATGGGTTCTCAAGACTTGAACTCAAGGCCTAATGCTTGCATTGCACTAGTTTTTACCCACTGATCTGTCTCCAAAGCCCTAAAAGGAAAGATCAAAGGCACAGGGAGAAAAATACCTGATATTTAAATTTATTGAGTGCCTTGAAATGTGCTTCATGCTAAGACTTAACTTAGTGTTGTTTGTGAAACTCTCTGTGTGAAGTCCTTCACGTGAAAGTCTGTGCATGAAAGCTTGTGTGTTAAAGCCTGTATGAGAAAACTTATATAGGAAACCCTGTATAGGAAGCCCTGTGAGCCTGTGAGTATGGAAGCCTGCATGTCAAACCTTGTGTGTGAAAGTCTGTGCATATGAAAGGCTGTGGGTGAAACAAAGTATTTGGGACGTGCATATGGAAGCCTGTATGTGGAAGCCTGCATATGAAACCCTGTTTGGAAAACCTTGTGTGGGAAACCCTGCATGGGAAAGCCTCTGAGATTGTGTACATGAAAGTTGCATGACAAACCCTGTGCATGAAACCATGTGATACCCTGTGTGTAAAAGCATGTTTACAAAAGGCTGTGTGTGAAACAGCGTATGAAAGCCTGTGGGTAAAATCCTGATTATAAAAGCCTATGTATGAAACCCTGTGTGTTAAACCCTGTGTGTGACACCCTGCATTTAAAAGCCTGTGGGAAATCCTGTGTATGAAACCCTGTGTGTTAAGCCTTGTGTGTTAAACCCTGCATGTGAATCCCTGTGTGAGAAATCTTGCATGGAAAAGCCTGTGAGCCTGTGTGTGTGAAAGATTGCATGTCAAACCTTACATGTGACACCCTTTGTGTGACACCCTGTGTCTGACAGCCTGCTTGCGGATGAAAGACTGTGTGTGAAACCCTTGGTGTGAAACAAAGTGAGTGAGATCCTGCGTGTGAAAGCCTGTATGTCAAAGCCTATATGTCAAAGCCTGCATCTGTGAACCTGTGTGTGAAAGCCTGTGATCTACCCCTGAGACCCTTGTATGCTGAAATCCAATTCCTGGGTGGTAGTTTTACAGGCAGGACTCTGGAAGGTGATTGGATCCTTGGGGTGAATCACTGCACAGTGGACTAGATACTCTGCAAAAGAGGCTGAGAGCATTTGTGCCCCTTCCACTGACCAAAGCCACCATGTGAAGATGTCATCTCTCAGGAACTAAACCCTCACCAGATACCACAGTTAGACGGACTTTGGTATAGAGTGTCTGGCTTCCACAACTGCAGCAAAAACATTGTTTAAAACTACCCTGTCTGGGGCATTTTGTCATAGCAGCCAGAATAGACTAGACACATAAAGTTCTGGTTAATCTCTCTAATAACCCTTTTCTTAAAGATTATAAGTTATGTTTTAGGGATGTCTGAATCTTTGTACAAAGACTGTGTTAGGTTTGAATATAGATTGGTTGGTTCACAGAAATCAGTCTCACCACCCCAGTCTCCTGCATCACTTACAAATCATTCCAAGTTGCTCAGACAAAGAAAGAAATTTGGGAGCTGTGAATGAAGTAAAAGGAGAGGGGCACAAAGAAAGATAAAAATGAAACCAGAAGCAGGAGTTTGGTCCCTAGAAACATCTTTGAGCATGTTTGTTAACAATGGATATAAACTGCATTAAAGGAAGCAGCATTCATTCTTTACTTAAGACTCAATGAGTCAAACCTTATCAGTTGGGACTTAGGATTCACAGAGCATTCCTTAGGGCCTCTTTCTTGACCTTGGGCACAGTGATATGGGTATCCAGCTTGTGGATACCTGTTAAGCTTTATTTCCCTGCCATATAGAGTTTTCTCTACAAGTATCCCAGTCTAACAAGTTTTCAAGCCAGTGGAGAGGACTACATCCGGGGAGGCTCTGAGCATGCAAAGGGGATGTGCTTTCAAGGACTTTTTACCAGACTGTAGACAGAGTAAACATCAGTGTCTCCAGTTCTTTCACCCAGTACAGGATCCTGCAGCAGGCACCCTACAGCCCCAGGGATCATTAACTCCACATCAACTTCTCATGTTTACCTGCATAAAGGAAGTTCATGGATGCATGTTCAGAGTAGGGGTGGTTATCAACATTTCCCAGACCAACATCACCATGACAGCCTTGTCAAAATTCTATGGCAGTTCCACACTATGCATTGACGGATCACCTCTATCTTGGGATGCAATGTAGTCTCCTGAACTCTCTTGCTATTTGTGTTGTCATCCCACTCCATCCAGCTGCCCTACAGCTGTGCCTCCTAGACACCTTCCAGGGCCTATCCCTGGTGCCAGTTTGTGAACACTTTTGCCTAATGCTGACCATTCTAGCCCTAGACCTTGTTTTCTATTCGCTGTCTTTACATATCTGGTTCTTCTTCCTCTGGAACCATTCTTCAGACAGTCTCTTTTCCTGGGTTCTCAGCATAAGGACCACTGTTGGACACTCCCAGGTGACACCCCTACTCCCTCCGCTCCAACTCTAAGTCATTTCCTGAAACCAGGAATTGGACCAAACAACAATCTTTACCTTACAACTTAGGTAACACCCCACTTGTCTTAGACTCTCAATCAAAGTTTCTGTATTAAGTCAGTGAATGCACAACCCAGTTATTAACATTCAGCTTAGCTCTGTGACTCCCTGGAATCACTTTTTTGCCTCTCTATTGCTTTCATGCTTTTGAAAATAATACAATATCCATTTAATGGAGATGGAGCAGAAGAGTTGCTCCAGTCTGAATGCATGAGTGGCTTCCACTTTAAAATAAATATCCATTAAATAACAGTAGCCTGTACATGAATCTTACCAAAGTGCTTGTAGGCAGCCACAGTTAATGAGTTGATCATTATTACTCTTAAAAAAATCATAACTACCCAGAGAATGTGATCGTTTTTTAATGCAACTACTGTGGTCTGACTACAGACAAAGGCACAGGTAACTGTTTCGTGAGGCGTCCTTTAAAGTCCTCATTTTTAAAATTAGAAACTGGTGATCCTTCAGTAGCCATGTTTGAGTCCATTCTGTGGTGGCATGGCATCTCTGAGCACAGGCTCATTCTCAGCTGATGCTAATAATGCTTGGACAGCCTACCTCAAGCTAAAGGTCATTGTGCCCATGAAGCTGTTCTTTAAGTTGTCAAAGTGTCACGAGTCCTGACAGGATTGTCCTATCCAGTGTTGCCGGAATGGAAACAGCACTACAGTTTCCTTAGTTTGACATTCAGCATGATCATCTAGATGACCTTTCTGACATGTTCTATCTATCCTAGAGAATAGAGTTCGGACAGGCAGAGAAGGCATTGTTTTGTTCTGTGTAGGTACACACCTGTTTGATTATCCTCTACAGGACAAACAGATAAGCTTGCTCCATTCTAAGGAGGATAAGGTAACTGACAGAGTAGTTCTGGATTTGCATATAACCCGTGATATGGCCAGTTATAAGCCAATACACATTGTGTCATGTGATTCCCTTTTAGTAAAACTTATAGGGGTTGAACATTGCCATAACAATAAAATGAGAAACCTTTCTTGTAGTTTGCCAGCCTCTTAGAAATTAGCCATTGCTTATAGCCCTGGCTTTAAGATGTACTGGATCCATTTCCAGTACAAAAATTCTATTCATCTTCCTAAGTTTAAAGTTTTTTGTTTCATTTTTTGCGATTTCCACTTGGGAAGTTCACTCCCTAGATAGTCACAAGATTGATTGTTCCTTACTGTGTTGATCTCAAGTCCATGGTTCCACTGTTACACCAGAAAACCTGAGGACAATCACTCTCAAACTTATAGCTTATGTTCTCATGGCCTACAGTGTGAGCCCAAATTTGTTATGTGTTCATATAGGTTTATACTTCCATGTTTTTTCAAGCTCCGTGAAAGCAGGTAGATGCAGATCATACTCAGTCTTGGCGTGTAGGATGGTAACAGTGTGTAGGAAGAATTCAATGAATAACAGATAAATCAATAAGAATGTGGCATAACATTGAATCAGCATTCTCTCTGTCAGTATTCACAGAATCAGGTAAGAGTCAAAGCCTGTGCCTAGAGCTGGGAACCAGGTTGGAAATTCATAGTCCTTCCCTTCAAAGAAACAGCTGTAGCAGAGCCAAACACAGTGTGGTGATTACCATGGAAATGCAGATCTTGCTCTGCCTGTTCTGGCTAGGCATTGATTTTGGCTAAGGCACAGAGAAAGGACAGGAGCTTACCACTCACAGGAGATGGAGAAGGGGAATGTGTCAGGGGCACGGCCAGGGAGGTAGGTGTGTATACAGGACTCCGCCTGCTCTGCTTTCCCAGACATGCAGCTCAGGTCTCAAAGTATGGAAAGAGGCATCACGAAGTGTGACTGGTGGGTGAATTCTTACCTATGAAACACCTTTTCCAGGCTGAGTCCTCTTTTAACATTGTATTGATTTTTACATTTATTGCTCATTTGACATCTACTACAGAATGTATATAAAAATTTATGTATGTAAAACATAGAAAATATATGCATATTTTAAATATAGTTAATATAGATTATCCATAGGATTTGAAGATAATATTCTTTTCTGATGCATTATAACTTGATGTGTGGGGGAGTCTAGAAGGAGCTAGAGGAGAAATGCAGGGTCAATAAGATCAAAATACATTCTAAAAATGTCTAAAATTCTCAAAGAGTAAATAAAAAATATATCTTTAGATCCATTTACATTTGGCTTCCTAGAAATCCACTGAAAATAAAATGTAGGCACAAACTCATTTTTGTGAACCTTAAGACTTCAGGTTGGGAAGTACCCTGAGGTCTGGGCAATGCCCCTCATTGCCCTTTTCATTCATATTTCAGGCTCTCACATGGCCAGGGCTTGGCCTAAGACCCAACAGAAAGCCACTAGCATTTGTCAGAAATTTTCTGATGAGAAAGTTTACAAATTTCAGTGAGGGATACAAGATAAACAGCAAGGCACTTGTGCTCTGTACAGCCATTGTGAGAAGCTCACATCTGCTCTGGAAGCAGATTCAGACCATGACCTGCAGCTATAAACGTGGGAGCCTAACCCTACCCCCATCTGAGGCACAAAGAAACCCTATTCTTTGGTTGATTCTCAAGCAGGTCACCTTCCTCCTGACCATCGGTAACCAGAGCTGCCTCAATTATACCCCATCAAGAAGAACAGATAACAGGAAAGCCAGGTTCAGGGAGACTGCTGTAATTTTAGAAGCACTTCCTGTTATGAGTCTGACTTTTGATCTCTGGATATCGCAGGTCAGCGAGTTGAAGACAAGGCATGCATGCATCACTCTCTCTGGCTGGCGAGGGCATGGTAAGTGCATGGTCAGACTCCTGTAGGGTTTTGTTTGTGGCCCACAGAGATACCTGGGAAGCCCACTTTGCTCTCAAGTGCAGTTTGGGTAGTATTTGTTGGGATAAACAAAATAAAACAGGTAAACTTAAAATGGGATTTATAATGTAGTATGATTGAGGTTCTGGAACAAGGTTCTGTCAATCAGTAGACTTGCTGACAGATATTAATAACCTAAGCAAATAGTTCATTTGAGCTCTTCACATGAAACATGAAACAGGGTAGTTTCTAGATTGTTTCACTAATGGGTGACAGGATTGAGACTTAAATCCAGTCTGCACACTGATTTCAACTTGTATCTACTGTGTCTGGCTCTTTAACTCCACCAAATATGATTGAGATTAGAAGAAAATCTATAGAAGAATAAGAGTAGAGTCAAGAAGCCCAGGCTTTGGAATGAAGATCCACATTTCCTCCATGTGAAATAAAATGTAGCAACTTCAGTGGTATAAACTGACTGTATAAACTGACTCTCCATGGAACGGTTAACAGAAATGTCTTTGTTGTAGATATGAGAGAGAGAGAGAACATCCAGAGGCATCTGGAACAGTCCAGAGCAGAGAAAGAGAAAAAGTAGTAGACTGAACATGGCCTGAAGCCTGGACCTGGCCGTGAAAGAAGCAGGAGCAGAGTAGAAAGAGAAGAAGCTGATAGGCACCACAGATGCATTTGTCCCTTCTGCCTTTTGGAATTTGTGGAAATGAAGCTTTTTTTGGACGTGATAGTTGCCAACAGCGCCATGACACTCTGAACCGATAGATATGCTTAAACTTCATCATTCTATGTCCCATGTACCTCCTGAAGGAACTTTCAGGGAGTTAAGGCTGGGAATTTCTCCTTTGAGGGTGCTTCATAATTCTAATGGGCTAGAGATAAGTGATCCGGCTGACTTGGTCCCTGCATTTCCATTCAGATTTAATGTTTAGTGATGCTAGCCAAGCTGACAGAAACTAGAGACTCCTGGGAAAGGACGACCTCAAGTAAAGAATTCTCTCCATCAGGTTGGCCTGTGCACGTGTCTGCGGGTAGCTCATTGTCTTCCAGGGCCTAGATTATTGTGGGTGGTGCCCACAGTGGTCCTGTGTTGCCTAAGACAGCAGGCAGAGTGAGTCACGGAAAAGAAGCCAGTAAGCACTATTCCTCCATGTGGTCTCTGCTTTGAGGCAGAGTTCCAGTCTAAGCTCTTGTCTTGAGTTCCTGCCTTGATGGCCTTTCGTGATGGATTGTAAACTGTAAGTCAAATAAATCCTTTCCTCCCTCCCCAAGCTGCTTTTGTGGTAGTGTTTTATCATAGCAACAGAGACAATGAAGGAGGTCACTAGATTTGAACTTCTTCGAATTGCTTCGCATTAGGAACCATTTCATGTTCAAGTCTGAGAAGCAGAATGGACCTCATTTCTCTTTTAGAGATGACAACATAGATTCATACTTATCAAATATTTTTGGTGAATCAGAATTCATTGAGTTTGTATTTCCTGGACATACTGAGATATAAAACATTTTTTAACTATCGCAGCTAAATATATTAGTTAGCAAGCTAACTAATTAGATTAACCACCCCTTCAAAATATATATAGAAATTGTGAGATAAGAAAGTTCATACAAATCGAGGGATGCTGTCATCTGTAAAGGAGGCATGCTTACACCTGAAAGGTCAGCCGGGTAATACAGATGGACTTAGACTTTTCCCAGGTCACTGAAGTTAACTTTTCTCCACAATAGTGGAATGTGCGATATTTGAAGCCATGTGACCAGAATCCAAAGTGGTTGTCTGAGGGAACTAGGATCTTTAATATAAATTTGAACCACTTGCACCATGTGAGGGCACCTTTCTGAGAAAAAGGAAGAATGATGGAGTCTTTAGTTTCTATGGTCTGTGTATAACTCCCCTTGAAGTGAAGCTGTCTATCTGCAGGACACTCGGGTTTAAATGTTTCCTCAAATTTCAGATGAAAAGCTAGTTTTACATAAATTCCCTGATGTTCTAACTTCTATGCTATGATAAAACACTCTTGCCAAAAGCATCTTAAGGGAGGAAAAGGTTTATTTCAACTTAAAGTCTAACATGAAGGAAGCCAGGGCAGGAACTTAAGTAGGAACTTGAAGTAGTAAAACCATGGAAGAATGCTCCTTGGTGGCCAGCTCATGACTCATGCTTAGCTAGCTTTCTTACAGCTCTGACCCTTCTGTCTAGAGAACAGAGCAGCCACAGTGGTATGGGCCCTTCAGAATCAACTGACAATCAAGATAATCCCCCACAGACATTCCCACAGGCCAATCTGATCTGAGGCTTCAGCTGAGACTCACTCCTCAGGTGACTCTAGGCTATTGACAGTTAAAATTAGCTATGACACACATTCTGGCCACAAAGACCCTTATAGCAGCCATGACGCAACCACAGCTTTGGAACTGGGGAGAGACTTTGGAGCGTGAAGTGTGTACCATCAGTGTGGAATAATCTCTGGTTCCCAGGAAAGGTGTGGTCTCTCCATGGCAGCCACAGGATTCAGCTTTTGTCCTCACTCTTCTATGTCAAGATCTAATTTGTCCTGATGTAATTCCTAGCCTTTCAGAATATTTTTAATTGGTTTTGTCTCCTGCTTTTGTAAATGTATTTTTTCTTTGAATTTTACTTCATTTAGTGTGCATTTCTGTATGAGTGTATATGTATGAAGGGCAGTGTAAGTGCAGGGTGCAGATATGGCATTGCTTAAGTGAAGAGGTCAGAAGACAGCAATGGGGATTCAGTTCTTTTCAAATGTGGAAAACCTAGGTCATCAGGCTGGTGTGGCAAGCACATGTATGTACCTGCTAAGCTATTGCATCTGCCCTGTAGTGTGCACTTCTTAAGAGGAACCTCTAGTGAGGGCACTGAGCAGCAGAAATTCTCTAAGAGCAGAAATGCAAAGTGATTCAATCACTGAATAGTGTGTCAGTGGTGGGATCATTCCTCTTCAAAGGCAGCCCTGGCTGTCACTCTGCTCTTGGCACTCCGGCTGGACCTGCTCCTGAGGCTGAGATGGAAGATGTCTCCTTCAGTGTCTTCCTCACTGGTCTTTACTGCTGGATTCCTCCTCTGTGTGCTCTCTAGTCTTGCAGGGCTGCAGAGGCAAGGGCAGAAAATGAATCTGGCTTCATTTTCCTTCCTCTTTTCAACTTTCCTAATTTCTCCCTTCCTTCTCTTCATCTTCTATCTCTTCTTTCTCTTCTCCAATCTTACTTTCCCTTTCCTTTCACACTCCACTCCGTCTTCCTTCAGATGTCATCTTTCTCGCAATGATCCACCTACACATCTTCCCTACCACCAGTACACATGATGAGGCTGGACTAGAGGACATTATTCATGCCACGCCGCACACCGAGCTCCATCTCCAAGTTCTTACACACTCCCTACACATCAAACACTGCCCTGGTGGTAAGGGACACAAGAGTAAAATGGAGGTCATGGTGCCAGAAAGGCTGACTATGCAGAAAAGTCACCACCAATAACAAACTTGCTTTTCAAAGTTGACAGACATGCAGATGGTACCACAGACACTAGGAGACTTACTGCAGAACTGGCCTGCCCAGGGGAATGAGAAGGGCACAGAAGACGGTGCCCCGGGGTCCTCAAGGGTAAGAAAGACATTATGGTCCAAAAGGAGTTGCATATGGCTATCAAGAAGGTACAAATGGCTACAGCAAAATAAGAAACCAGAGAGCCTTGCTAAAGGAGATGAGGAAGTGTGTAAGATGACAGGAAGTGGTCAACCTGCATTGGGATGCATATGGAGCTGAGTAGGTTTCATCTGTTACTTAGGAAGAAAGAAAAAGAGATGCATTTTAAACTTTTAAACTAGTAGAGATAACCACTGTACCATAAAAGATAGTATGTAAGTACATCAATATCTGTGCTGGTAAAAACATCTTTCCATTGCTATTGGGTACATGCCCTGTGATTTACTTACCTTAAGAGAACACACAGTTATAAGGACCATTTATAGACATACTAATAAACGATGAATCTGATTATCTTTTGTCATACATGTCCAACATAAACACAACCACTTACTACGCACCAAGTAACTAGGGACTCAGAAACATGTAACGCCAGCCAGCTATGCAAGGCTCCGTCTTCGTCTGTTCTTTCCTGATTTGTTTCTTTGCTGACCTTCCAATCTGAGGAATTTTCATTTTGACTTTGTATATTCACTTCTGCTGTGTGTGTTTGTACGCATGTGTGGTTTATGTGCACATGTGTGTGGGAGCTGGCACCTGTACATGCACAGTATCCATTGAGTGTCCTGCTCTAGTGCTCCCCAACTTATTAAAGGGCCTCACATTGACCCAGGAGCTAGGCTGGCCTATGGGCATTCTTTACAGATTTTGTTTTTCATGCTCTCTCTCTGTCTAGCATCTTAACCCATTTTGTGGGGCACTGTGGTTTGTTTTTGTTTCTAATTAAGTGAATTTTCTGGTTCAGGGCATTTGGCAGTGCCAGAAAGTGTAATTAAGTTCACGCTGGTCACAAGAAGAGACTTTTGGCAAAGCATATTTTACTCCTTCCTGTAAAAAACACTTTTCAGGACGTTGGCCAAACTGATTGGATTTAATTGGGTATAAGGCTTCAAGCTTTAAACTCTCTCCTGGACTTGTGGGCCGCCAACCCTGGGGCTTCTGGAGGCCTCTGCTCTGTAGTTCAAAGAACAGCTTTTAGATCCTCTGTAAAGCTTGCATTTTTGTGTGCCTGAGGGCAGCTCTCTGAGACTAATCCCATGGCCTCCTTCCAAATGAGAGGCAAATGGACAGTCTCGCCTCAAATCAGAACCTGAGGGAGCCTAGGGCAGGGCCCTTTGACACAGAATGGGACAAGTCCAGTTACTTAAAAAGGAGCCAGATAATAATGGGTACTGTCTGGTGTCGGCTGAGAACTATGATGATTGGGGAGACTGTACAGTGGTAGAGTGCTTGCTGTAAAAGCTTGAGGACCCAAGTTTGATTCCCCAGAAACCTCATATGAATGCTGGGAATGGGGCAAACAGTTGTAATCCCAGCAATGAGAAGGTGACATGAGTGGGTCTCTGGTGCTTCCTGGCCAGACAGCCTAGATAGACTACTGAGTGATGCTCAAGTCCAAGGAGGGACTGGTCTGAAAGAATGAGAGAGATGGCTCCTGGGGAACAGCATTTGAGGTTTAATTTATGGTTTCCACACTCATAATTATGTGTGTGTATCCATATGCATACACATACACACACACACATACACACACACACACACACACTCACACTGAGAAGAACACGGAAGAAGGAGGTGCCAAGGCCTACCTTTCTCTCAGAGATTTCATAGGGAGGACTTGGAGGTGTCCGATTATGCTATGCTGACTTTGCTCAATAACTCATCTCTCACTCCTTGGACAATACCAGTCCTTATGCTCTCACTAGAGCAGCTGAAAACTTCTCTGACAGAACTGGCTGGAGCTGAATGGCCATGTGTTTGGCACTTGGTAAGATTTCTAGGGGAACAAAGACAGATGAATGCTCACTGGAATTCAGAGATGGCATGAGCTTCTTGCAAAGTCACCCCATGGACTAACAGAAAAACTTATGACAACTCTATAGCCTTTAGATGAAAGGAAATGCCAGGAAAATTAAGGGAAGATGGAAAAATGGGGAAAGCATAAAGAGAAGAAAAAAATCTACAGAAAGGCAGAGACACAAGTGCTAAATACAGAAGGCCTTGCATATGGTGAGCCTGAACTGGTTACTTACTTTAATTAAGAAATTACAAGATTAGCTTATATAATCTTGATGAATTTTTCTCCCTAAGTTGGGTGAAATGGATGTGTATACAACAAATCACACTTAACACCTGAAAGACATCAGGAAGAGAGGCTGTAAAAGTCCAAGAATTGCCAGGCTGTTGTCTCAGAAAATAAAGAAAACAAATATTGGCAATTACTATTAAATTCAGAAACTTCCTTCCTCCAGAATAGCTTTCACAGTGCTTGAAGGCTTTATCCAGGAAATTGGAAGAGAGAAGTCACCTCATCTTAATTTCAAACCCTTGGAGTTACAATAACAACTGGCTTGGCAAGATATGCCCACAGGTGTCACAATGGTATAAATGATTTATGGGGGTAACTAACAACTTTCTGATTGGATTTAAGGCCTCTCTACAGGAGAGAACTCATGTCTGGTACTATGACCTGGCCAAGTCCTCGCGACTGGGGACATTATAGGCACTAGGGAAGAACTTACTACTGTTGTTTTACTAAATAATACATAGTATCAAACTGCATTCTAAACACACGTTGTTACACCCATAGATTAGTACAGCTCTCAGCCTTCAACAAAGAAGCTTCTTTTTGCAAAGGATGGTAGTCATCCAAACTCACAACTGGTCAAAGTGCTATAACTATAACTGATATTGGAGTGCTCAGCTCTAAAATCAACATTTGTATCATACCTTTTTCCTCTGAGGTTCTGAGAAAGTGTCAGAAGAAAGCATTAAAGATTGTAAGGCCTGGGATTTGGGAGGAGCGGGGTGAAACAGTGTCTTCTGGACATGGTAGGGCCACTGTACTTATGAATTCAGAGCAGCCAGGGTTGCCTGTATAAGACATGCACAAGAACAAGACAGTCAATATTCCAGCATGGAGGAAAGCATGGCTCATAAATCCCATCCCTGGCTGAGAAGCTATTGTCAGTAAATGGGTTTTGGGACCAGGAGAATCTGGTTTTCTTCTTCTCCTCCTCCTCCTCCTCCTCCTCCTCCTCCTCCTCTTACATTTCCTCCTCCTCTACCATCTCCTCTTCCTCTTCCTCCTATTCCTCCTCTTCTTCCTCTTCCTCCTCTTCCTCCTCTTCTTCCTCTTCCTTCTCCTCCTCTTCCTCCTCCTCCTCTTCCTCCTCCTCCTCTTCCTCCTCCTCCTCCTCTTCCTCCTCCTCCTTCTCCTCCTTCTTCTCCTTCTCCTCCTCCTTCTTTTTAGGAATGTGGTCTGCAGTAGTTTGCCCATGCTCAGTGGATGCCCCTACACCCATGTGCCTTTGGGCAGCACTAATTTGAATCAGCCAGCTGTAAAAAGTGTGTGTGGTAGGTGATGTTTGGAAAGGGTTGTGATATGGAGAGACCTGAAACTATTTGGAAGGAGGAAGTGGGGAATGATTATGATCAAAATACATTGAGTACCTGTATAGAATTCTAGGAGAATTTTTAAAACAAAAAATATTATTCCTAAAGGTCTCCTTCTTCCATTGTTCTTCCATTGCACTCAAAGGACTCTATATTGATGAAGACACAGAGGTAAGACTTTAAATCACTTTCCCAGGTTTCCTGAAGTATATGTGGAATTTCCATGTAGATGCTGCTATTTAACTCAAGGACTTCAGAAACTCCTAAATATATTTTTAATGCCTTCTGGATATTCTAGTATGTTTGAAAACTGATGTCATAGCATGATGTCTTTCCTTTTTGTACTTACATGCGGTAAGCACACACACTGTCACATAGACAGAAGGGAATGTATTGACTTGGGAGTCTGATGTATTTGCTGAGCTAAGCAAGAATTTAATGTCCTTGTTACCATGGACGTTAAACAAGTCGATTGTCAACTTGACAGAATTTAGAATCATCTAAGAGACATTACTCTTGGATTGTCTGTATAGAAGTTTATAGATTGGGCTAACTGAGGTAGGAACACCCACTCTAAATGTGGGCACCATTCCATGGGCTGGGGCTCCAGACTGAATAAAAAGGAGAAAGTGAGCTGAGCACTAGCATTCATCTCTCTCTCTCTCTGTTCCTGACAGCTGACACAGTGCCTTCAGCCTCTTTACTCTCCTGCCTTCTTTGCCATGGTAGACTGTATCCTCAAACTGTGAGCCAAATGAAATGTTTGTTTAAGTGGCTTTTATATATGGTATTTTGTCACTCTGTGAAAAAAGTAACCAGTAAGTACACTTACATGCAGTTTTCTTTAAACATAGAGATCTGATGGTCATGGGGGATAAGCATGGGGATAGAAGAAGGGTTGTCTGATCATTCTGGTTCCTGCTGGTCCTTCAACACACCTTATTTGGCATCCAGGCACTCTTATTTAGCCAGATATGTAAAATCTCCTCCTACACACACACACACACCTGCATATCCTTTCTACCACTCACCATCCAAGCTAGTCTCTCACTCAGCTGCACACACTGCAGGACTTGCACATGTTCTCTCACAGACACACGGCTTTCCTTTTCTGGGTAAGTTCATTCTGTGACCCCACTGTTCCTTTATGCTCATACTTCCCAGGATGCTCTTCTTGTCCTGTTTAATGGGATAGACTTCCAGGAAGTCATTTCAGCCATCTGGCCTTGTCTGTCCTCCTACAGTGCACAATATCACAAAGAAGTCACAGAGTCACATCATACATAGTCCAAACAGGGTTCTTTAAAGGCAAGAACTGGATTACTTCCTTTAAGGATCCCTAGTCCTGTGCCTTCCCCAGGACCCCATCAGTGCTGGAACATTGGATACTCCAGAGACCTGTGAGACAGGTTGGTAAAGAAATAAGCTGCATTCAACCCAAGAAGGGATGGTCATTGGGGCCCAATGATCTGAATAAGCAGCTTGGTTTGGTTACATTTCTGTGGCTGTAATAAAATCCCCAACAAAAAAAACTCAAAGGAGACAGGATTTATTTAGCATACAATTCTAGGTTACAGTCCATCATTGCCAAGAATTCAAGGCAACAGGCACTTGAAATTGCTAGGTACATCCACAGTCAAGAGCAGAGAGGAAGACATTAACGTAAGAATGCTTGTATTAAGCTATCTTACTCTACTCTTACACAGTTTAAGACCAAAACGATGTTTGCCATAATGTGTGGTTCTTCCCACCTTCACTAACATAATCAAGATAATCCCTGCAGGCTCAACGTATCTAGGCAACTCTCCATTGAGACTCTCTTCCCATGTAATTCTAGATTGTGTCAAGTTAACAGTGAACACCGACAATCACAGAGCTCAGTGATGGTCTACTGAGATTGGATACCGATGTCAGTGGATCTAGGACATGGACCCTGGAATGCAGAGGACTGGCGAGCTGTTTGCTTTGTAGCTGTGCTTGCCCTTCACTGTGTTTTGTAGTGGGTGAGGATAACTTAAAACCCTTGGTAGTCAAAATAGTTAACCGTGGCTCCTCTGACTTCTTTCTCTCAGGCAGTGGTGTACAAACTGGTCATAAAGTCAGTCTAAAACTCAGGTCACAAATGCAGAATTAGGACTGAACATAAATTAACAAGCTGTGAGGTACTAAAGGCTCTGGAACAGTACAAACTCTTTAGAATTGCATTTTTACATTACTGTGTATATTTTAAAATCAATAAAAAGTTAATGCTAATGCTTCTAGAATGAAGGAGGGGGAGAAGAGCCCCCCTGTAGTTTCTGAATATCTTGCTGAGCAGGAAACTCCAGAAGGGAAGTGAGAAGGACATCAGCCCAGGGAACATCAGAAATTAGTTCAAAAAATTAGTTCAAAACTTAGTTCACACACAGCTAATGCCATTGATCAAGGCCTTTTCCCAGCTGTGTCCTAAGAACATTTGCTCCGACAAGGATTCAGGCTGGGCCCTGTGGATCTGAAAGCATGGATAAGGTTGATTACTTATTACTTCAACAAAATACCTGACCAGAGCTACTTAAGAAAGGAAAGACTTGTTTCAGCTTCCAGTTTGAGGGAAAAGCCTATGATGACAGGGAAGTCATAACACCAGGATCCTCAAGCAACTGGTCACATGACATCCATAGTCAGGCAGAAAACAGGGAGGGAAATGCTGGTGCTTAACTCACTTCCTCTTTGTTAGTCAGTGTGGACACATCAGTCCATGGGATGACACCACCCACATTTAGAGTGTATCATCTCCCCTCAATTAATCTAAGACAGATAATCCCTCACAGACATGCTCAATGACATGTCTCACAGATGTTCCTAGATCCTGTGAAGGTGGCAATCGATATTAGCCATCTCAGACCCCTTACACTGGATTTGATTTTAACTTATTAAAAACTATTGTCTTAGGGCAGCAGGAGTCACTCATTCATTAAGAGCCTTGTGCTTCCAGAGGATACAGGTGGCTTCCGTGTTGGGCAACTCAAAACAACTTGTAACTCCAGCTTCAAGACATCTAACACCCTCTCCCGGTCTCCGCGCACATGGCAGATACTCACACAAACTCACACAGAGACACATACCCAAAATAGATGAATAAACCTTAAAAGTACAAGCTGTCACTTAAGTTTTTAGGAAAGGAAATTTGAATCTAGATGGCTTCATTTTTGCTTTTCTAGATGGTAAGTTTTGGGTTGCATATTCATTTACATAGTGTTGAGTTTTATAAAGTGGTTTTCATGCAATTACACAGTGGACTTCGGCCATCTTCACTACCACTCCTCCCCTCCTTTCCCTGCCTCTCTGCTCCGTCCACTACTCCAGTGTCTGTTCAATTTTCATGGGCTACATCTGTGTATGAATTTTGTATCTATGTATAACCTGGGATCCACAAATAAGAAAAACTGTGAAATTTGTCTTTCAGTGTTTGACTTATTTTGCTTAATGTGATAAACTCTGGTTACATACATTTTCTTGAAAATGACACAGTTTGGTTTCTGTTCTTCTTATGACCTATGACCATTTATTGGTTAACAGACATCTTTCCATATCTTTGCTATTATGAACCCTTGGTCGATAAACTGATGTGTAAGTATCTCTGTGGTGTGTTTGTTTAGAACTTTTCTGGCACACTCTCAGGAGTTCGATGTTCATCTAATAGCTTAAGATTTTAGTGTTTTGATGGATCTCCATACTGATTTACATCCTTACCACCATTTGCTGTTTTCTACTTCTTTTTTTATATTTTATTTTTAAAAACATTTTAATTGTGTGCATCTATGTGTATATGCACATGTGAATTTAATGCCCACAGAGAAGAGAGCATCAAATCTTGTAGAGCCGAAGAGACAGGCATCTGTAATTCATCCAACATGGGCACTGGTAACTAACTTTGAGTCCTCTGCAAGAGCTACGTATGTTCTTATCTGCTCTTTCAAAACATCTAGCTTTGTAAGCAAGTGACTTGAAACAGTTAGTCCTCCAAAGTACACAAGATAAACAGTTTATTTTATACCAGAAAAACAGTCAGCAGGTTTGGCTTTATTTCATAAGTCATAAATCCAGCTGCCCCAAATTTTGAAAGGAGTGCCCCATTCCTGATAACCATATCACCTCCGTAAGAAGTTGAATGTTGACAAGCTATAATTGTGTTTATTTATAGTTGCATTACTCCATTCTCTGTAGACAACAACAAAACATGAAATAAACAAGTAGATGACAAAGGAATGGGAAGATTTAGTTTGGTTTTACTGACAGTGACCAAGACCGAGCAGAGCATCCTATAGCGAGCACAGGAGCATGTGTCCACAAGCAAGCATGCTCCTAGGCTTCATTTACATAGTCTTCCCAGAAGGACAAGGATCCTGAGGTCTCAAGTAGGTGAGCAAGTGATCTTATCTATTTGAAATCCCCTGAAGTCTCTAGACACCACAGTCAGGTTAAGATTCTAATCTATTACTCTGACAGTATGATTAAGTCCTGCTATTTGCTTTGAAGAGACAATGCATTCCAGTCACAGATCTAGCTTAGATCCTCTGAAAACTCTGTGTTATAATGTACAATTAGTAATCATTACTGATTTATTTTTAGATTTTCAACTCATGTAAAAACATACTCGTTTACATCAATGTATATGTGTGTCACACCAGAAGGACATACTCACTCTGTATATCTTGATGGATAGCATGATTCGTATGTAATGGGTATTATGATTTAATATTAATAATCAGAGATATTTTCATAAGATTAGTTTAAGACAATGTTATACAAATTTTACAAATTTTAATTAAAAATTGATTATTTAATATGGGTGGTACGTGTGTGTGTGTTTGTGCACATGCGTGAGTGCACATGAGTGCATTTTCCACCAGATACCCTGGAGCTGGAGTTGCAGGGAGTTATGAGGTCCTTGATGTGAGGGCTGGAAATTGAACTGGAGTTTTCTGAAAAACAGCATTGCTTTGTTAAAGACATTTCTCCGGCCTTATGTATGTGTGTGTGTGTGTGTGTGTGGTGTGAGAGAGAGAGCGGGGTGGAGGTGGGGGAGCATAGGCCCACAGAGGCCAGGAGAGGGCATTGGATTCTCTACAGCTGGAGTTACAGGCAGTATGAGCCTCCCATCATGGTTTCAAGTGACTGAACCTGAGTTCTCTGCAAGAACAGTACAGAATCTTAACCTCTGAACCTTCTCTTTAGCCTGATTTTAAAAATACATTTGTTTTGCAAATAGCCACATTATTTAATGAACTTTCCCAGCTGGTGGTCTTTGGATTCTCTTTCTATGGTCTTGCAGAGAAGGCACATTTTCTAACATTTTGGTCATCAAATTTCGAGTTTCCTTTGTGTTTGGTTCACTTGTTTTTCCTAGATTGCCAAAGGTTTGCCAACATTGAAAACTGTTGTGTTTTTCTTTTATTGTGTTGGTGTAAATATGATGAAGATGTTTTCTGGTTTCTGAAATGTATCAGATGGGACATAACATGACAATAAGAGAGTATATCATGAATGTTTGAAACAAGAGAGCTAGACACTGGGTGCAGGATTTTAGATACATGCGTATGTCAACCTCATTAATAAGAACATTCACATTTTTTGTGTTGGAAGGGCCATTGGCTATATGTTTTACTGGAGATGGTTAACAGCGTCTTGTGTCAAGTAAGTAAAACTTGGTTGATCACATATACTCTGAGAAAGGAAGGATATTAGGAGGAAACCATAGTGTACTGAGTGAAACTCTCTTGCTTTTGACATACAGTGGTGGTTTGAATGAGAAATATCCCTCATAGGATCATGTATTTGAACACTTGGTCTTCAGTAGATGGATCTGCTTGGAATTTTTAGGAGGTCATTTTAGTTCCTTATTACTGTGATAAAGACCATGACCAACAACAACTTGAGAAAGAAAAGGTTGGTTACACCTTGTAGTTGTAGTTCATCATGAAGGGAAATCAGGGGTACACAACAATTATTATAAACATAACTAGAAATAAACTTCTCCCACAGAAATCCTGGAAAACACACATGCTCAGATTGCTTCAAAGAGTTACCCCAAACTTACTTTTTTGTCAGAGAGAAAAACAAATGAAACTATATGTTGCTGTATCAGTATATTTTCATGAAAATAATTGTATTTTTGTTAGTGCTCAATTTCTATATCTCCAACTTCTAATTTGTTGGTAGTACAGATAGTAATCATAGCAAATATTCTTTTCTCTTTCAAAACCTCTATTTGAAGAATTTTATATTATCTGTCATTTTGAGTCACAAGAGCAACAGAGACTTACCCATGTTGATGATATGTCATAGGTCCCCAGTGTGTCTGCCCACTTTTAGATTTACTCCGTTCCTCTAACATGGTACAAGTCTCTAGTGTGGACCTAAAGTTCCCATATATTGCTAGTAAAACAATGGATAAATCTACCTTTTCTTCTACACCTTGGAGACAGAAAAGCTTGCACTAAAAGAAGGATTGTCAACAATAACATAACACCACCCTCACAGAAATACCCTGCCTCTATGCTGAGATTTCCAGTGAATCTGCCTATTGGGATACAAGAGTAAGCTTTCTGTTTCTGAGCCTGACCTCTCTTCTCTTCTTCTTCCCAGATGTGGTTATACAAAGTCTTCAGCTCCTGTGTTTCCTAGAGACAAGTACAGATGAGAGAATACAGTGTGTACCCTTAACTACTAGCTGAAGCAGATGCATCCCTCTTAAAAATGGCACAGAAGGACAAAGGAAGACAGGAAGATGAAACATATTTACATAATGATATCAGTTTTCTCTTGATGTAACCTGTGAGGTTAAAAGCCTTGCTAGTCATGAGCAGATCAAAGTGATTTGAAATGGAGATGTGGAGTCAGAGGGAGAAGAGGGAACAAGAGACATTAGCCATGAGTGTAAAAGAAGCTTCAGGGAGAGGTGAAGCCATGCCCTCCCGAGACGCTCTAGCTCTACTTGATCTGTCTGCTGTAGGGTTGTACTGCTGTGCGGTTAGTGTAATGACATTTAATGACTTCCATCCTGTTGGTGCTGGGTTCTGTAGAAATGAATTTATTCAGGATCCTCTGAGCTCCTCTTGCAGAGCCAGTGTCTGTGCTGGACACTGGGGGAGGGGATGTCTCAAGAAGAGAGAATGCAAAGTCAGCTCCACCCTCTGAAAGTCTCTTTGGTGTGTTGTGAATATGTTCTTGTAGACGGTGTTCCCTGAAGTGACACTCTCAACTAAGCCTGCATCCAAACCCATTTTTTTCCTAAAACACAGCAGCAAGTATGTGAAGGACTATGGCCTTACATCATGTGTTCACTGGAAGGCCCCACTTGCTGATGATCCAGGAAGACAGGAAAGTTTAACTGTCAGCCTCAGAAGAACTTAGTAAGACACTAAAGGGTATGAAGAAAGAATCAGAGAGTGAACGAGCTAACATGGAACTTTTTCACCTCCAGCTTCAACCTGTAAGTGCCCTTAGTCATAACTGGACCATAAACTCTACCATGGTTGCCCTTGTCAACTGTCTTTAGTTTACGTATCTGTGGTAGTTACAGGCTGATATCCTCATTCCAGATGTAGAAATAGTTGTTCCTTCCTTACCCAGAGAACATAAACCCAGCACTGTTCTTGTAATCTTGTAATATCTTCTAATCAGCTCTAGTAGCAAAGGCAAGGGACCCCCAGCTCAGAGCATGTCTGTGTGGGAGAGTTCTTACCTCTTGCCCCTCCTGCTGTGCCCCTTGCAAGTCTCTTGGCAGACAGGAGCTGTGCATTGTTTGTACTGTCTGTGCATTTTCCACATCCAGAGAAGAGACAATTCTACCAGCAAGGCGTTAGCTGTTAGATCAAGAGTCATACAAACAACAGGGAGTCATGTGAAACCCTGAGGCAGTCCATAGGGGTAATAACTGAGCTCTCTCTTTCAGGAATCTGATTGTTGAGTCACGAGCATGCTAAGTCAGAGGCATAGCTGTGTCTTTTAACAATGTCAGAATTTATTGAATAGCAATAAATTCACAAGGTATGGAGGTTTCATTGGCAGCAGTTTACTAGACAGTTCTACTTTCCTTAGTAACTGTTGCAAGGCTTTTCTTTCTTTCCTTTTTTTCCCCCAGTCTTAATCACAAATATTAAATTTCAGATCACAAGCACACATCACATAATAAATCTACGCAAAAAATAAATCTGTGTTCATATATATATATATATATATATATATATATAAATATACAACATATGTAATACATATGGGCTATCGAATGGCTACATAGAGGTTAAGGGGCACCATACAAGATTGCCATTATAGTGTTGAGTGACCGTCTTTTCGTGGGGTACTACTGAGTGAGCCACACCCTTCCCTAGGTCTGGTAGGCCCAATACATTCTTGGACGTGGTTTTCCTGGAATGGTTTTAAAACGCCCATGTGCCTCTATAGTCACAATTCACCTCCAACTCCCTTTCTACTCCCAGGAATAAGTCACTTATCAGTCTATGCTGGTGCAGGGCAGATGGTGCCATTGATGTGCACATTGTGCAGAGTGATTCTCCATTCTAACAATTGGGACAAGGCTACTGGTAAAATAGACTCTCCTAGGGCAAAGCACAGGATGCAAACCCGCTGATATACATTGTATGGAGTCTTAGAGCAGGGCACAGCCTGATCCTGACACTAGTTTGGAATCCTCACTCACTAGTTTCCACCCTGTGTCTTAACCTCTGCATCTCCCCAGTGGCCACCTTGTCTCATAAGCACAGTGCATCCCCCAGTTTTAATTAACTCAGGCGCCTCACCTGTTAGGGAAGAGCCCTCAACACTTTTCAAACACGGACTCAAGTGAATTAATTGAAAGCTGTTAATGAAAAATACTATTTTTACTCTGATCAATAGAATTGAGGTGACTGTGGGTGGGGCCTTTAAATTTAGTTCTTTAAGAATCTCCTGTGGGAATGAATTCAAGCATGTGAACTTAAATAAAGTACTGGAATGCTAGAGGAAACACACACTTCCAGGGGACTCCCAAGATCTACATTTCTAGGACCCAAATGTGCATTTGTGTCCAAGGATAAGAGGATTAATTCTTGAGTTTAGCATCTCAAGAGGAAGGCCCCAGAGCTTGGTCAATACAATAGGACTAAAGTAAATATTTATGAATGGATTAAGAATGTGGGATGTGAAGAATGTGAAAGAACCCACGGAGGAAACAGCTCCTGGGGCATTGGTTCCATCACTACTGACCACCCACCAAGGTCTCAGTGAGGCTGATGACACATCCATTTATTCCTTGGTGTCTAGTTTCCCATAAGACATCAATTTGGAGAAAAGCCACTATCTCTGAAAATCTTTCTAGAGGGAAAAGAAAAACCAGGCATTGTGGCTGCCCAATAATTTTGTTTATTTGTTTGTTTGTTTGTCTGTTTTTCAGTGGCAAATATATGATCAAAGGAGTCTGGGTCTCCACAGACATGGAGCTTTACAGCTTACCCCACCCCAACTCCATTTCCTATCAGATTCTTTTCAAATCTTTGTGGTCTCTCTGCTTATGAGCACATTCAGTCCTTTTTTTGTCCCTCCAGATTATGCCGGCCACCACAGTGGAGGGAGAAGTATGTGCAGGACCATCTCTTTCCACCTATAGGTGTCACACATGAAAGATGAATAGGCTTATGTGACTTCCTTATGGGAGGCTCATGTGTTGGGCATTCAGAGGAAATAGGAATATCATGGGATTGGATTCTTCTTGAGAAGAACATGGAGAAGAAGGATTATTATGTGTGGCACCAAGTATCTCTTTATACTCTTTCACATACACACACAAACACACAAGACATTCATACATAGAGTGTATGCACACACAACAACATCATTCATACATAAACTCCAAACGTATGCATATGCAGTTTCCTACACACATATACTCACACAGACTTATAAATCTTACTCACCAATAATAACATCTGTGCACTTTGATGGGTAAAAACTTTCTAGCAAATAGTAAATTTGTTTTGTCTTACAGCTTGTTTCATGGTATAACTGATGGGATTAATCTCAAATACACAGTTTGACCTTTAGGGTTTTGGTGTTTGGAAGAGATGTTAGCTTTACTTCATCAGGTTATCTTTTGTGAGTGTGATGTGCCCTTGAGCACAATCCCAGAGTGCTCTCTCTCTCTCTCTCTCTCTCTCTCTCTCTCTCTCTCTCTCTCTCTCCTCTCCCTCTCTCTCATTCTCTGTTTGCTGCCTATAGATCAGGATGTAGAATGTTCAGCTACTTCTTCAGAGCCATATCTGCCTGCATCCTGCCATGATACCCACCATGATGATAGTGGAATAAGCCTCTGAAACTGTAAGCAATCCCCAATTAAATGTTCTCCGTTATTATGTGTTGCCTTGGTTATGGTGTCTCTTTACAATGATAGAATACTACTAAGTAGCAGGTTGCTACCAAGCTTCTTTACCCTCTAGCTCAGGGAAAAAATGGATAGAAAGAAAGAAATCTTCACAGCTTGGAAAGAGAGAGAGAGAGAGAGAGAGAGAGAGAGAGAGAGAGAGAGAGAGAGAGAGAGAGATTGATTCACAGTCCTTATTGGCTGTCTGAAGCTTGGAGAACAGGAACAGATATGGAGCTAAATTAATGTCTCAGAGCAATATTCCCGAACCTAATTCCTCCAATCAAAGTCCCTTTAAGCAATAATCATCCAACAACAAACCAACTAACTAATCAACCAACCAACCACCCAACCCTGTCTCTCCCAGTTTCAACCAATATATACTCTGAGCAAAGTTCCCAGAAGTCCAAGCAGCACACAATCCTAAGAACAAGCTGCCTGTGACAAAATAGTAGTGTGTAACCAAATCATGGTCACTGGTGATGAATAATCTAAATCAAACTCAGTATCATCCACTCCACCTAGGATGGGGACAAAGTATATTACAAAGCCATTCTGTGTTTTTAAAGAAATCAAAATCACAAAACTTCTTCAAATCATCTCACAATACTACTAGCACAGAAGTGGAATAATTTTTATTACTTTGGTCCAGTCTTTGGACAGCCTTTTTATGGAGTGTAATCAATTGCTTCCTTCCTAAATATGTTTGCCCATACCGATGAGGCAAAGCAATATTATTGCAGCTCATTCTCATGAAAACAAAGTCAGAAAGATCCAGTTCCCAAGAAGCTGACTGACCTGTGGGAGAAGGTTTCTGAACAAACATCACTGATGCCTGGAAACAGGTGAGCAAGGGACCTGGAAGACCTGAACTGGCAAGAAATCAAGGATTAACATAAAAGGCTTTTACAGGAGATCCACTGAATGCGAGTGGAAGGATCTGGACAAGTGAAGAGAGGGTGACTGAAATAGAAGATACCAGAAACAAAGGCAGCAAGCAACAAGGGGTCTGATATCTTCATCTGTTCACTTTGTATTGGGGTGGGGCTTAGTTTCTGCCACAATTATCTGACCCTTAGAACCTCTGTAGTGTAGTAGTTAAGAGCGTACCTGGACACCATGGCAGACCATCTATCAGAAGGGCAGCCTTCAACACGGTCTTTCACCTCTCTGTCTCAGCTTCCCTGTCTGTGACTTGGGGATGCTGAGACCAGCATGGCTAGGTTCTGGAAACATGACAGGGAGCAATGTAGGATTAAGAAAGAAAGACACAAGTAGTGTAAAGCTGGGATTTGGTGGACAACGCACTTGAATGGAGACCAGCAGCTAGGATACTAAGTGTGTTTATTATGTACAACATGAACCAGGGAGCGGAGGCGCTCATCTCAGTAGGGGGTCTTTCCAGGGAAGCAGTCTCAGAGCAACATAATCATGCAGTCATCCTTGACGAGGAGGGTGGAGTTGGTATTTGTTTCATGTACTGTTTTTAGTTAAAGGCTGTTTCTCAGCATCCAGACTCCACCAAGGAAAGCCTTACCACTCCCATGATTCTAAGTCACTGGCATCCTTGACAAGATCGTGGTATTGTCATGAATTCTCTTTCATACAGGGACACACTGGCTCTCCACATGTGCATACTCGGAATACTACCTACCCATTATTTATTGGTGGTAAATACAACCCACTGGTGTTCATAAAACATTTAAGGCCATGTCTGGCCCAAACTGAGCAAATAAAAATATCAGCTACTTTTATAAGAGACCATCAGGTTTTCAAACTTTCTGGTTAGTGAGGTATCTACTCTTCTTCCATTTGTCCAAAATGTCAGGTACTGCTAAGGAACCTGGGAACTCAGAGACAACCTCTTGGCTTCAGCCCAAAGTTGCCTACCCTTCAGCAACAGGGGCTGTTCCATGTTCAGCCATGATCAGGATGAGCAATACCACCTTAGTAATTTGCATAACATGGTAAAGAGGCAGTGAGAGCTGAAAGAAGAAAAGGGAGCTGGGAGATGGTCTTGTCTTCAAAGTGCTTGCCACATAAGTGAGAGGACTTAGGTGAGACTCCTAGGATACATGTTTGTTTATAAGCCTGGTGTCTTAGTCAGTGTTTTTAGCTGACTAAGAGACACTAAAACCATGCCAACTCTTATATAGAAGGCATTTATTTGGGGCTTGTTTATAGTTTCAGAGTTTAGTCCATTTTCATCATGGTGAGAAGCATGGCTGTACAGGGGCAGACGTGGTACTGGAGAAGTAGCTGAGAGTTGTGCATATGGATCTTCAGGCAGCAGGAAATGAAGGGAGACACTGAGTCTGGCTTGTGCTTATGAAACCTCAAACTCCACCCAGTGACACACTTCCTCCAATAAGATCACACCTCCTAATTCTTCTCAAGTAGTACCACTCTCTGGTATCAAAGCATTCAAATATATGAGCATAAGAGGGCCATTCTAATTCAAGCCACAACACCACATAACTGTAATCATAGATGCTGGGGGTGGGTTGGGGAGACACAAGCCAATACCTTTGGAAGGTTGGCCAGCCGGTCTAGTGAATCTGCAAGTTCCAAGTGCCTACCTCCTGAAGAACCTACCTGAAGTTGAATTTGATCTTAACACACACACACACACACACACACACACACACACACACACACACACACACATTGACGCACTCCATGTATACACACACTCAAAGAACAACTTCAGTTTTAGGTAATGGGAGACAGCAGCTTACAGGGCCAAGAAGGATTTTTGAAGCAGAAGGATGCAGTGAAAACCACAGGGACTGCATGAAGAAAGACAGAAGCTCCAAGGAGCTTGCTGACTCTAGTTGTTCCAGGCTGCCAGAGTGCTGGGGACTTCTTTGGACTTGAGGCTGGAGATGTCAAGGACCTGAATGAGGAGGCATTTTGTTCTAATGAAGGACATTGAAAAAGAGAGAGTAAAAGATGAGATTTCCAGACAATTTAGAACTCCAAATTTTCCAGTAAATCCCGAGGATAATTCTTAGCTAAAAATATTCAAATAGAGACTTGGAGCCAAAGCCATTTGGATAATTGGGATTAAGTTTTTCTTCAGCATAAATATAGCTCAAGCCAAGGATTTGTACTTTCTCTTTGCTTCATAAAGGATGCTTGTGGGTTAACATGGCCTGAAAAATAGGCATTTGGAATTAAATGTAAAGTAAGTGACAAATCAGAAAACCAGAAATCTCCTGACTATGTCACACCTTAATAGCCTTCAAAAAACATGAAATTCCACACTTTCAAAAACATTTGCTTAAATATGAATTAGAAACCATGCAATTATTTGTAGTAAATAAAATAAGTTGTTCTGTTTTTGGCTTCCAACAGCATCTAATTCTACCATGATATTACTTAATATTTAAAATCCAGATCTGTTTTTCTCCCCTTTACCCTTCTCACTCTGCCTACTGCCCCATGCTGCCTGCATTCACTAGTAGGTTCTATACCACTGTGACAACCTGATTGGCTCAGAACAGCAGATAGCATGTTAATCTCAACACAGTCATGACAGCCAGAATGTCAAAGTCAAGGTATCTGCAGCCGTTTCTTTCTGAGGCTGTGAGGCTTCTGTTCAGGGCTCTCCCCAGCTGTTGGCCATCTTTGGTAATTCTATTCCAGTCTTTCCCTTCGTCTCTACATGATATTCACCCTCTGTGGCTCTGTCTCTGGTTCCAAATTCCCTCTTTTCATAAGGACACAACATTGGACTAGGATTTTGCCTGGAGGGCTTTGACTTAATTAACTGTATCTATGTTGAACTTATTTCCAAATGATGACACATTGTGAAACACAGGACTTAGGAATTTTTAGGGGCTGTAATTTGATCTATAACATCTCTAAATTTCAACTAGAAATAACTGTGTCATTATTTCATGGTTTCTGACAATTGTTAATCTAAGACAAAGCAAGGCATATGTGGGCCAACTATGTACATCAAAACCATTTTAAAGTGAGAATGACATATTGAACTAGGAATTTATAATCCTTGAGCAGGGTGCATGGTTGAGTTTGTGGGGAACGGGTAAAGGATGGATATCTATTGAGCTGCATCACAGTAGGATCCAGAAGCACTCACACACCCCTTTTAGGATAAAGATCATTATACAGACTGTATGTGATTGGCATTCTTATTCAGAATCTCCATCTCCCACAGAGCATTAACCAGATTTTAGGAGAGTTAAAGAAGATACACAGTGTGGTAGGAAAGGCAGGTCATGAACATCAGAGAAGGCCATGATGAGGAAGAATAAGTGTGGTCCACTAGAGAAACTAAAGACTCAAAGAATCTCAGGAACATGGACCAGGACACCAGAATGTGGTCCAGGGAATGGGAATCTTTACAGACAAAGGCTCAAAGCAAACATCAGTCAGAGGATAGAATGCTGAGTTCAGAGAGTGAGCAGAACATGATGAGCCAGATTGGATCCCAGGTTGGAGACAGTAAGCATCCAGGGAGTGACTTAGTTCACATTTGCTTGAATTAGCAATTAAATTTATGAGAAAGGAGTGAAAATGAAAAAAAAAGAAAAAGAAAAACAACTAAGAAAATAATAGTTCCCAGAAAATGCACAATTGAAGAACTGGGACAATAAAATTGGGTCAAATGAAACTCAACTTCCCTGGAAATTAAGGAATGCCTAATTAGAAATGGCAGCACATGTGACGTAGCAAGGAAGCAGCTAATGAAGGAGGTAGTTTGGGTCTCCATGCCACCTTGAATATTTAACTTGTGACCAAGCAAGCCCTTGCCTTCTTGGTGTCTAAGGCCGGGGGCTCCACAAGATGATGATTGACAAATGCATAGCCATAGAACATAAAATCAGGTGTTGAGGAAGAGCTCAAAAATATGCTGAATTCTTTCTTTTAACTTTGGAAATGTTAGCCTAAAATGGAGGCTTACAGCTTTATTTAGAAAATTATCAGTTCATGAAATAGAAGCCAATTTATGGGGGAAAGAAAGTAATTTTTTTGTTTTTAGTTATAGCTCAATAGTCGAGGTTTCTGGTGAGGTCACAATAAATTAAAAGAATTAGCAAGTAGGTAATCATTTCTGCCTTGGAGATAGACCTGAGTATTTTTCAGATCAGTGGATGGGTGGCAGATGGATGCAAAATTCTAATTGGTCCTATTTCAACACAGTGGGTGTGGGAGTCCACGGATTTTGGCCTTTCTCCTGAGAGATGCTAAAGGTGGCATAACCCATCTGTCCAAGAGGAGAGGGAATGATAACGTGCACAGGTGTGGGAAATGTACGTCCATGATTTGAACTAGATTAACTAGAATTTTCCTAATCCTTTTCGTACAACTTGTGTGTGTTTCATAAAGAATTCAATATCCATCTGTATGCAAATCTCCAAATAAACAGAACTACTCATTCGTGTGCTGTTTCCAAAGGTTCAGGAGTTTTCTCACTGGTTTTTATTCTGCCAACATAGTTCATCAAGATCTCTGTCCCTGGGACATAGTATCCCATGCTGGAGAGTGGTGTTGCTATTTAAATAACCAAGAAAGTCAGCTCAAACACCAGTGGCCAGTGATCCAGGATATGGAGGTTTTGTTATGTTTGAAGTAGATTTGCATACTCAATGAAAATTAATCTTTTCAAAAAGTAATTCCATATACAAGCTCTGTTCAAGTAAACATCAGAAATGCTAACTTGACCTATTAAATAGTAGCCACAGCCAGTCTTTTAGAGGGATATTCTATGGAGTAGATTTTATTGAGAAGGGAAAATTGAAAAGGTGAACTCCTAGAAACAAACAAACAAAAATATCAAGTTTCATTCTCCAGATGTATGTTGTGGTAGTTTAAATGAAAATGCCCCCCCCAGGCCCATTGGAAGTGGCACTATTATGAGGTGTGGCCTTGTTAGAGGAAGTATGTCACTGGGGACAGGCTTTGAGGTTTCAGATGTTCAAGCCAGGCCCAGTGTCACTCTCTTTACCTTGCTGATCCCGATGTAGAATTCTCAGCTGCCTCTCCAGCACCATGTCTACCCGCATGTGGCCATAATGATGATGGACTAAACCTCTAAAATACAAACTAGAATTAAATGTTTTCCTTTATAAGAGTTCCCATGGCCATGATGTCTCTTCACAGCAATAGAAACCCTAACTATGACATATGTGGTTGCCCGTATAGATACAGAATTGTTTTAATTGCTTTTCTCATTGTTTTGACTAAACACCTGACAAAATTCAAGTTGAGCCACACTGTACCATGGCTGAGAAGGCCTGGCAACAGCTGGGGAGTGATGGAGGCAGGAGTAAGGGCAGTTGGAGCATCCACGCTGCATCATTGTCAGGAAGCAGAGAAACAGAGATGAATGATTGCGTTCAGCTTAGCTTAGCTCTTTCCTAGTTGTGCAATCAGAGACCCCAGCCCATGGACCAATGCTGTCCACAGTTAGGGTGAGTCTTCTTGTCTCTGTTAACCTAATCTAGAAAAATCCCTTGAGGACAAACCCAAACCTTTTTCTCCATGATGACTCTAGATTCCATGAAATTAAAAATCAATACAAATTATCACTGTATGTAACCCACTCTTCTCATTGTTGATATAAATACCAACAGTAAATAATTTACTAAGAGGAAAGATAAACTTGGCTTTCAATTCGAAAAGTTCCAGTTCACGATCTGAGGGTCTGTGGTGAGAAAATGCATCATGGTGGAAAGATGTGATGGAGCAGAGCTGTTGGCTCATGGCAACCAGGAAGAGATAGACCAGAAAGAATCTCATTCAACACACACCTCCAATGACAAACTTCCTCCAAACAGCCCCACCTCCTGTTTGCCAACTGATGAAATCAGCACCCCCATGATCTAACCACATCTTGAAAGCACACCCAAGCCTTTAGAAGGGCCACTGTATATCCAGACCACTACCTAGGGCCACTAGAAATAAAACCCCTTTTGAGGTTCTTCATAGAGAATGAACTGCCTCTGATTACTGTTGATTGTTTTAATCAAGGAATAAAGAACATCACATAAAGGCCCACATAGCAAGTGATTTCAGCTAACAAAGGTGTAAGACCTGTCCTTACTACTTAACCCTACTGTAGAAAGCAGTCACAGGCAGTGCTCAGATGGTCAAGGAAAGATTTGACCTTTCTTTCTGTAATGATTAGGGATCTCTAGAGGGACAGAAGAAATAGAATGAATGTGTACTTAAGGGGGAGTTACTAAATTGGCTTACATGATATTGTCTGGGTAGTTCAGTGATAGCTGCCCGCACAGTGGATAAAAAGAGAAGTCTGTAGCTACTCAGCCCATGAGGACGGATGCCTCACCAGTCCTGGTCTGTTGTTGAAGGCCTGGGGGAGTCCTAGAGAAGAGCCACCAGTCTTCAATCCAGTTGGAAGCCTAGGTTCTGAAGTTAGGGAGGGATGCTAGCAGCAACATTAGTAGCAACAAATGAGATACACTCACCAAGGAGAAGCAATAGCAGGCAAAGAAAAATAAACAGCCTTGCCATTTGACTCCTTTGTATCTGGACTGCCACCAGAAGGTTCTAGACACTCTGGGAAAGACCAACAGTTAATATTTCTTGGAAATAACTTCTAAACCTACTCAGAGATCTGTCTCTGTTGATTCCAGATACAATCAAAGTCGACAATCAAGGTTAATTACAACACTTTTGTTCTGTTGCCTGGAAAGCTATTTCTTATCCCTAGAAAGAATTTCTAGGTTTTTATTTTTCTACAAGGCTTTCAAAGAAGTGATTTTAAGTCCCAAACTGGGAAATTTTATGTATCAATCTTTAGTAGTAAGTTGCGAGTACCTGTAGGCACCCCTGCTGGAAGCATGTGGCCACATGCACTGTGCATTCCTCTGTTGCTCACCCCTGCAGGGGTCATAGAAGCATGGTGATGGGGAGCATGGTACTGGGGGTGCAGCAGGCCCTGTGGTTTGCAAGACACTGTGGGTGAGTTTCTCATGTCTCTGAAGGAAGGCTGGGAATTCATAGTGCCCAGGCACCCCTGTAGGACCTTGCAGTCCTGTAAGTGGCTGGGCCCTGAACTCCTCCCTCCCCAGATCTTTCTAAAGGCCTTAAAGATGAGAGAATGGCTAAGTTCTGCCTCCCAGACCTTTGTAATGTTTCCAGCCCTTAAGTGGGTCCCTTCCCCAGATTATTCAAATAGGGTGAAAAAGATTCCCACCAATCCCAAACCACCCTGGAAAACTCTGCTTCCCTAGAAATACTATATAAAAAGAAGCATTCTGCTCCATATGGGGTACAGTTTCAGCTGCTGCCTTCTTCCCCAGTGGAGGCAGTCATGCCTAATAAATCTCTTTGGTGAGATTTGCTGCATGAAGTAAAGAAGCAAAGCATCAAAGAAGCAAAGAAAAAGAGCATCTCAGGATATTTCCCCTCAGAGCCGCAACACCTGGGAAACTTCTCCCCTCTGAGCAGAGCAGAGTGGAGATGTTACACTGTAACACACCAGCTCAGTTGGGGGTGGCTTCCCTATCTCAAAGCTGTGTGGTTGCTGGGTTCCCAACTGCCATGATACCTTTCCATTGGGGACAACTTTCCCATCTGAAAGTTGTGTAGTTTCCTGGCTCTCGACTTCCAGAGCACCTTTCCTCTCAGAGCTGTTAATACTTCTATTGGGAACAGCTTCCCCACATCAGAACTATTTTGTTTCCTTGGCTCCCAACTGCCAGGGTACCTTTTCCTCTCCATCCAAGTTGATATAAAAGCACTAACAATACCTGCAAGTGTTGAAATATCCCCAAACCTGAATTTTAAACATATTGTAAAAATAATCATCTGAGGCAGTTATTTTTCTGTGAGAATATGAAGAAATATGACTTAATAAATTTGAAGATCTGGTTCATCAATATCATTGCAAGGTTTTAAATGTGAGCATCTAAGATCAGTTTATTTCATTGTGTTTTTAAGACTTACTTTTATTTATGGGTCTCTGTGTGTTTATGTACACACATGCAGGTGCCCATAGAGGTAAGAAGTGGGGGGGGGACGGGACTGGAGACGGATTTGCTTGTTTTGAGTCTCCTGGGGTGGACACTAGAACCACACTCAGGTTCTCCACAAGAAAAACACACACTCTTAACTGCAGAGCTACCCCTCCAGCCCCTATTTCATTGCTTTCTAATGGGTGGAATTGTATCCCAATGGTACTCAAGGAGAATTTAGTTCTGTATCTAGTAAATAATGACACTCGGTGATAAAATCCAAATGCCAAAGTGTTTAAAATTCTATCAATGAATTTGCTTTGTAGTTGCTCTGGTTTTTATTATATCAATCATCTGTTCTTCAAACTAAATGGAGACATTGATTTTTAAATGCTTTATATTTATTCTTTGAAAATTTAATACATTCATGCAATGTATTTTAGCATATCCATCCACCAACACACTGCATTTTACATTATTAACAGATGTGTTATAATTACACTGAAACTTCATAATTTAAATTTTTACAAAATCAGAAAATATATTTTCTAGATTTTTATACACTACACAAGTGACAAGATTTTTGTGGCTATTTTATTTAAGCAGATGAATTATTGATTTGGGTGGTAAAAATCACAGTAAAAGGAATATTTCTGTACACTTGTTTATGTGATATTTTTAGCAAATAGCAGTGCTTTCCTTTAAAAAAACAGTCACTTCTGCATGTGTCATTACAACATCACCTCCACTGTGGAGATGAGGATGTTTGCTTCCCTGTGGTCCCGCTGGGAGGCACATATTGGGTCATGACTGCTGTCCTTTGTAGAGTGGCTCATGTAGAGTGGCTGGCTACAGCTAAGTCTCAGCCTTGCCATTTTTTTTTCCTGTTTGCTTGTGCTTCTTTGGTTGGGATAACTCTATTATTAATCTGTAGAAATCTTCTAAAATGATTGTCCTATCTATGGGACTATTCAATTGAACACAAAATCTATAAGCCAATAAGAAAATGTCAGAAAAAAAAAAAACTAAACTAATTTACTGAGGTGGAGCAATAGAGAAGTCAGGTCTAACCTTGTGCATGTTCAAGGGCTCACTCCTTCTTAACATAACACATGACAGATGTCCCTCTGGCTGATATAAGGGAGAGCAGGCTGAGTTGATTCACATATCAACCACCATTGCTGTTATCCTATGATAAAATCAGATCCATGTAAATAGTCACTTAGGTATTTGACCTAAGGACTTTCATGGAAAGATCTCTTCAGAGTCACATTGCATGTTGGATGGTATTTCCTACAGTCAAACACCTGGAGTCCTTGGCTTACAGGTAAGATTAGAACCACAGTAGCCAGTAAGAACTTCTCAGCTAACTCTTGAAGACTTGGCCAATCACCTAAGAAAGGAAAGTGTTCTACTGAGTCCTTGAAGGTGATTCTTAGAATACCATGGTTTAGTTCCCACTGTGGTTCTTTGGTTGTTCCCATAATCTGATGAAAGATGTGTTTTCTACATCTTCTTGATGTACCTCCTTTTCCTTACCAACTCTCAGCCCATCATAGCTCCTTACATGCATGCTCTGTGTGCAGCCATATTGGAATGTGCTGGATCATCCATATGCTTTCTCACTTCCTGAAACTACACAATCACTTTTGCTGTTTAGGGACAACTTCCCTTGATATAGAGTCCTTCTAAGTCCTTCACTCATATCTCTACAAACTCAGCTTGTGATTCTGTCACCTGTTACTGATCTGTAAGTTTTTGTAAGTCCATAAGGGACATCACAGGAAGGAAGGAGGCCAAATCATGCTATGAAAAAACATCTTGTCTCAAAAACCATTTCTTTTCATAATTCAGGAGAGTGAGTGTGTGGCTTAGGTGGACCTGAGCCTTGCTTCTAGGCTTGAGTATAAGGTGCAAAACCAGTTCCCACTTTTCCTGGGTCTGACCTATGTGGTGCCACAGATGGGCTTGGGCATTTCTCTGTAGGTCTCACTTCCTTCTGGTCTTCCTAGTAGGTATTTTTCAGCTAGAAGCAGTGGTGGTTGCTATCTTCCTCACTGGTTTTGTTCGTGGACATTCCTTTTAAAATATTGCAAGTTAGCAATCATTGTTAATGTTGAGGTTTGAATATAAAATGTCCCCACCACCCTAGCTGGTGGCACTGTTATGAGTTTTCTTACAGGGAACTCTTATGAGGTGTAACTTCTATTCAAAAAAGTAAGCCACTGCCCCCAGGTTTTAGATTTTTAATATAGCCTAGCCCCACTTTTTTTTTTTTTAACCAGAAAGAGTCTATGAGGCCCTCACTGTTCTAGAACTCACTATGTAGACCAGGTTGGCCTAAAACTCACAGATATCCACTTGTCTCTGTTTTCTAAGTGTTGAGCTTAAAACATAAGCTAACACTCCTGCCTTACACTTCTCTATACTCTCTCTGGTTCCTCTTCCTGACTGCCAGGCTGATGTTATACTCCTTTTTAAAGCCTTCCCAGCCATGGCAGACTGTATTCCTCTAGGACTCTCAGCCAAAAGAAACCCCTTGTCCTCTAAGTGGCTTTGTGTCCCTGTATTCTATTAAAGCAGTAGACGAGTGAGTAATATGCTCACTCTTTTCACCCTGTTCTCTAGGTCATTGGCAGATCACGTATGTGCATGAACTGTTCCACGATGTCTGCAGGCTGCAGAGCGGTTTCCCCAGCTACATGTGGGCATCTACAATATCCTTGGCAACTAAGACATCCTAACTCATTTGAAAATACAAATAACTAGAATGAGAAATTGACACCCCTGGTTTCCTCCACACTTTGATATGATCTTCTAATCCCTTTAGGAGGGCAAAAAAGAAATTATATGTTTTTCCACATACATGTCACAATACTTCCAGGGTTAAGTTTTAATGCTTTAATGGCAGAAATTGGATGGACCAGTGTAGGTAACACCACGTGCGTAACTTGGCTTCCTACACACATATCTCCTATGTGGATAGTAAAGGAAGAGAAATGTGTATATAATATGTATAGAAGAATAAAGCATTCAGGAGAAAATGAGAAATTAACACAGGCCCTCTTTTTTCATTGTTGTGAGTCTATGACAGAAATAAGCACTGACAACTGTTTTGGAAGGGGTGTGTGTGTGTGTGTGTATATAATTGTGTGTCTGTGTGTGTGTGTATGTAATTGTGTGTCTGTGTGAGTGTGTGTGTGTGTGTGTGTGTTGGGGCAATGCTTGTGTGCATGTTTGTATGTGTTGTAGATGTATATGTGTGTACATTCATGTATGTGACTATACCTATATGTGTGCTAGAAAGAGCTCGTGGATCCACAACTTAACCTGGATAAAGCCAGATCTCTGCTCTGTTTCTCCTGTTTACAGGAAGTAGAGGGGCAGGAACACACCTGAGAATGTGCCTCAGCTCTTCTCTGAGACTTGGAAGGCCTGTCTGTGTGGGAAGTCAAGGCACAGTATAGAACACAAAAAGAAAACCAAAGTTGGGCCAGGGAGATGGCTTAGTAGATAAAGCACTTGCAGTACAAATGTGAAGGCAAGAGTTGGATGCCAGATCTTCAAACACCAAAACTCTTGTTTCTCAGATGTTTGCTCTTGTTAAAGAAATCTGGCCTCACCAGCTAGAGAGGCAAGCTACTTACTTATCTTGGCTATAGCCATCAGATCTCAGTAGAAACATGGAAAGATATCAGAAGAAGTTGGAGCCATGTCAAGACCAGAAGAACCACCCAGGTGACCCCTGGCAAAATCTTTAGCCTAAAAAATACTTAACAACACAAACTCTTATTGTGAGCTTCAGTCTTTATTTTAATTTATTATTTTTATTTTGTATTTATTAGTGTTTTATCTACATATGCATATGGACACCACATGCATGCAGTGCTTGTAGAGACCAGAAAACTGAATTACTGACAGTTCTGAGTCATACTATGCATGCTAGGTCTTCTTCAAGAGCAGTAAGTGCTCTTAAATGCTTCACCATCTCTTCAGCCCCTAATCCATTTCCTTTGCATTAACAACATACTTAAAGCTGAGTGATATTGAAAGAAAATATGATAATTTACTCCACATTCTAAAGACTCAGGAACATGGCATCAGCATCTCCTGGGTTCCGGTGAGGGTCATGTCAAAAATGACTGCAAGAGGAGAGGTCACATGCAGACACAGGAAGCCAGAGACTTGATCTTTATAAAGCAATTTGATCCGTTGGTTATTGATAAGGATCCCTTGGGAACTATATTAATCCCTTAATAATACCCCAAAGTACCTAATAATTTTCTATTAGGACCACTACTTCAATATGGCCATACTGGGGACCAGGCTTCCAACACATAAGACTTTGTGGGAAAACTATGTAAAAATCGTGGAATTTTGCTAAGCCACAAGAGGGTTTTTGTAAATATTTATTATCCCAAAAGCAACTAACACAGGCATTATAAATACAGTACAAATGTATATACAAATGTATTAAGTAAGACTTTTTTAGAATACTGTAAAATTCAGAAGGGAGAAAACTTTCCTTACAAGCTTGTTCAACACTTAATAGCAAAGAAACTGGGAATTAGAAGAGAAACTGGCCTCTAGGGTAACCCATAAAAGAGGCTGGTCCAATACTTAGTGACTTAATAAATGAGAATTTTCTTCTTCAGGTACATAATGGATTACATGGCCACAAACAATACTTCTAGATAAAAATGCTGATATATGCACTTTACTCATGGCTATGCTAGCTATAAATAGATAGGGGAAGTATGGAAGGACATGGAAGCTTTAAGTGGCCCCTCATTCTGACATAAGCCATAGAGCTTTCTGTTGTTCTCCAGTGATGCGGAGAACTTTCTGTGTAATGACGAGAGACTTGTTTCACCTGTGAGAGTTAACATCATTATCAGCTTGACAAATCTAAAATCATGGAGGAGACAAGCTTCTGGGCTTGCCTGTGGGGGGATGATCTAGATTATGATATTGAGATGGGAAGACTCACCCTACACTTGGGCAGCACCATTCCATGTGCTGAGATCCTGAACTATATAAAAAGAAGGTGAGATGAGCCCGGGCAATCATCTTTCTCTGCTTCCTGACTCTGGAAACACGACTACCAACTGCTTCAAGCTTTACTCCTTCTCCTTCATGATTGTACTCTCAAAATATGAGCTGAAATAAACCCTCCCTGGCTCTATTTGCTCATCTCAGCTATGTTATTACAGTAATGAGAAAAATAACTAAAATATCACTTGACAGAACAAACACAAATCCTCTCAAAAAACGCAGGACACAGTTCAGATAAAACTTCAAAGAACATGAATTCACAGTCAAAAATTTCTATGTAGAAAAAAGGATCATCATAAAGGCATAAAACATATTCAGATTAAGCAAAGCAAATATTAGAATCACTATATACAGAATAACTACCTCTAACTCCTTTTTAAAAATAGTGTTTTGAAAACGTTATGACAGTTAAGAAACTAACAAATTAACTGAAAAGTTTCCCACAAAGGAGGAGCAAATAGAATCTGAAGATAATACATCTAAGTATTAGCATTATTGATTTCATGATAAGTATAAACATAAAAATTAGATTCAGCTGAAAATAGAATTAGAAAACAGGAAGACAGACAAGAAGACATTGAGATCAAAAGCAGAGCGTACTGAAGGGAAAAGAAAACAAAGACCTAAGATTAAATGACTTTGGGATTAAATGGGAAGAGCCAAATCAGATCTAGTCAGAATACGAGAAGAATAAAACAAATAAATATAAATAAATGAATGAATGAATAAAACAAAGGAATATGCAATGAAAGCAACAGATGATTATTTTAATGACTCCTATTTCAGAGCTAAGAAAACATATTCATAAAAATGTATAAATATAATGAGATGTATATCTTCACTGTATTGATGTTAGGGCACCTTGGAAGACACAATTAGCATAAACTCATTTAAAATACAGATTGTCTACAAAGGACAGCACTCCACTGAACTGACATGTTATATTTCAGTTCTAAAAATTGACATCATTTTTTAAATTATGTCCTGAAAACATCAGTATTCAGTTAGGACAAGAGTTTTCTCATCTCTCATAATGTTAAACATAATTTCTGATGTATAACCTAGACACTCCCCAGAAGAATTGAAAACATCTGTTTCCATGAAGACTATACACAGATGTTCAGACAGCTTTGTCTGCATGGCCAAATACTGGAAGAAGAGAGATGTGCAGCTAGACTACAATGCATCAATATTTTAGGAAACACACCTGAACAATGTGTTTAATATCACTGAAAATAAGTTAATGATTCACCATAGAGCTAATTCAAAACCTATGGCATGATCTAATTTTATATTCTATGTCATGTGTATGTATGTGTGGTGTGTATATGTTTGTATATATGGTCACATGTGTGTAGGCACAAAAATTGTATGAAGGTAGTTGTTTACAAAAAAATAATATAAAGTTGTGTGGTGGTTTCCCATGGTGTATGTGTGAGATAAGAAGCACAGGCTTGAACAGCCACCTGCTTAATCTACATTATTGCAAGTTTTACAATTTCTATAGCTTTGATATAAAAGTGCCAGACAACTAGAAATATTATTACTAAAATCATAAGATATCTGGAGATAAATTTTAATAGTTTGTCAATGAATTTGATACTATACACTAAACAGCACTGTGAGGAACTAAAAATGATACAAATATTTGGGGAAACAATAATTGCTTTAGGAAATATTCAACTTTTATCCTGTGTCAGATGATAGTGATTTTCATTGTGCCTTCTTGTCATTTCTGTGCCTTCTTTAGAGAGTGTTTGGATAAGTATTTTATGACTAAGTTTTTCTCATTGCTGAATTTTGAGTGTCCCTTGTATATTACAAATAACAAAACTTTTACCAAATAGTAGTATTTGCAATATTTTTCTTTCATTTTACTTGTCTTCATATTATTTTGATTATGTCTTTAAGAGTAGAAGGGTTTTTTTTCTCAGTTTCCAAGCATCTAATTTATTTTCCAAGCTAGATGTATTTTAACATAGATGTGCTCTGACTTTATATTGTCTCAGATACTGGGGAAAACACCTCTTCCACCACCACTTAAAGCCAATTTTTTATTATTCTCTTCTTACATAATTACATTTTTTTTCTAAAGATAGCAAATCGATGTAAAATAATGTAAAGCTGAACATTGAAACATAACCCATATGGCAGATACATGACTAGTCCACTTGCATAGAGAATAGCCTTGAGTGAAATCTAAGGTCTACATTCCAGGGGCAACATTCAGAGGCCTGTGTGGTCTGGATATAATGTAGATTCACCTTTAATCCCGTATTCAGATGGCATTGGTGGTCCATGCCTTTAATCCCTAGGTACGGACAAATAGTAGAAGCAGACACAGGAAGCAGAACTCAGGAGTCAGTGTCACACAGGAAGTGATGTCTTAGAAGAGTCAGAGTGAATGTCAGACAAAGTGACTAATCAGAGGAAGAGTAAGCAGAGTGAGGACATCAACAACTCTCATGAGAAAAGGCAGGCTCTCAGCTCAGTTAAGGAGAGTAACAGAGGAGTTAGAGTCAGTTGAAAGAATCAGTAAGAAGAGTCAGTTGAAAAGTTGAAGACGGTCAGTTGAACAGTAGTTAAAAGAGGCAGTAGAAGAGTCAATTACAGAGAAGTTACTGAAGTAAGTTGAAGCAGTCAGTTACAGAGGCAGGATAGAGTAGTGAGAGCTCAGGGAGAGACACACAGACACAGTAGATCTCAGCAGAAGAAGCCTACAGCAGAGAGTGACTTGAACCAGAAGAGTCAGAGTTCAGAAGGAGCTAGTCAGAGTGGTTCAGTCAGCAGGAGGTCTTGGAAGGCTAAAGCTCAAGTTTTCTAGGTCCGGGCTACCAGTTTAAATGTTCTAGATACAAAGGCTGAAGACTTCAAGTTCAAGGCTTAAGAGTGGATTGTAAATATGACAAATGCTCTAGGGCTCCAGGGCTCCAGGCTAGAAACAGTGATTTAATTAGACAAAAAATAAACTGTACTCTGCCCTGAACCAAGGACTGCATCTGGTGAATCCACATCTACATCTACATCAACATCAACATCTACAACTACACACTTGGCAGAATTTAGAACCAACAGGGAAGAGTTTCAATGAAATACTGTCCAGATCAGCACTCTATGGGAGTGTCTTATATATTATGATTTTACATCATGTCTATGAAATCTTCATTGCATCCAAGGTACGTGTTTACTTCAAGAAGCACTGTAGCTCTAGAGCATACATTTAAATCTATGTTCTGCTTTTGTTAGCTGGTATTTATGGACTGAGACAGAATCACATTGCACATACTGCCCATCTCCTTGGCAGTTTTATTGGAAAGGAAACCCACTCTCCATTACATTGACTGCCCTGCTTAAAAAAAAAAAAAAAAGCTGTGTACATGGACATTGATTTCTGTCTTCTCTAGTCTTTCCTATTGACCTAGATGTTGTTATCTCTCTATGAATTTGATATCAAGAAGTAAATACCATTGTAAGGAACTAAGAAGGACACAAATAAATGGAGTAAAAATATTTTTTTGTGTCAAACTGCTTTGTAAGACTTAGATCTGGTGTCGTCTACCAATTCGATTTTTCCTTCCCAAAGTGGTGGCTCCTTTCCCTTTAAAATTCCAGCTGTATGGTGAGATTACCTAAGAAACAGGAGAGGTTATTGTCCACTAAGACAGCAAGAAGTTCTATAGATTGTCCAAGTTTGAAGTGGATCTTGTGGGCTCCTGGTTGGTTGGTGGGAGAAGGCAGAGTCCTGGATGTCTCACCTACACATTCTCTGTGCTTCACTCCCTGACTTCACATGCACTACTGATCTGTGATGATCTCACTACAAAAAGATGCTCTCAAAGTCAGTTAGGGGTCCTTTTCTATGCAGCTGTCTCCTGCCTAAAATTCATCTTCGGGAATGGGTCTCTCCAGACTCCAGCCCACAATTTAAGAGAAGCTACTGTCATCTGCCTGGGTTCTCTCTACCATCCATGTCTCTAAGGGTATTCAAGGCAGTAGCTGGTACTTTAAATGACCCTTTATCACCTAGCATACACATTTTGAAAACACTGATTGCCATGTTTTTGTTATATTTTAGAGACAACGAATCTCATTCCTGATTATTCTAGATGCTTAAAACATAAAAACATATGTTAAAAAAATATACATTCGGATATTCTATTGGTATTCAATAGATAATCCAAAATATTTTTGCTTTATCCAAATATGTTTTTTCTATAAAGCCACAGGAAAACAAAGACAGTACTATAATGTGACATATTGGCAGCTACTTGTTCGTGCCATTGGCCTGCCAAAAATCAGAAACATGTTCAGACAACCATAGCGTGACCATCCAGAAGTTTCACGAGACATGAGTGAGTTGAACAACTAGTGTTGCACTCAAAAAAATATTAGTTCTCTGTGGGGAGGAGATAGATCCTCTCATTTCGTCTTAGAAGATAATGGCATTCTGAAACACAAGAGTGTAGATTCTAATATTTTTAATGTGCTCATTTGCATCCTAAGCCCTGACATTTGCAACATGTTTCGATATTGATACTAAGATATTACTGAATATATTGGGTAGAATTGATGGGAAGAGTAATTTTCATCTTAGAGGCTCTATAAACCTGGAATTTTTTCATCAGAACACATCTTAAATTATAAAAACAAAATTCACGTTACACCAGAGTCACAGGTCAGGATCCCAGTCCCCTGAGTAATCTATTTTGCTGGCCACTGTAACTCCAAGGCTTTTGAAATAATTTATAGTTTAGAGATTGTGCAAGGAGGAAATAAGAAATGCACAGAGAAAAGGGCAGAGGGAAGGGAGGGGGGAGAAGGACTCGATGCGCTCTAGAAACAAAAGACTTCAGTTCTACTTCTCTTTTCAGAAGGTTAACCTTAAGCACAGTTTCCAAAACTCCCAGGACTCTTCTCATTTCCCTGTCTTTAGCTGTTACTCACATGTCCCGCAGCTAGAATTGTACATCACTTACCCAGAAGCTAATGTAAGAAGGGAGTGTGTGTATGTGTGTGTGTGTGTAAGAGAGAGAGAGAGGCAAAATTTATTATTCTTAGAAAAATCATTAGTAGTTTGAAAATATTTTTGAAAAAAAAATTAGGTCTACTCTGTGATGGTTAAATTACTTGGCAGTTGACTTCTAGGATATCTAGGAGGGATTGTGTTGATTAGGTTACTAGAAATGGGAAGATGAACCCACTGTGAGCAGCACCATTTCCTGTTGTAGAAGTTTATCTTTAGTTATGTATAAAATAATTGTTTTATGCACTGTTGGGAGAGGGTCGAACTAGTTCTTGGTGTTTTGTATTGTCTGCAGGTGTTGAATTTGTGTGAGGGATGTTTGATTGTTCATGATCTGCATGTGCTATCAGTAGAATACCTGAGGAGTTCTGTATCAATAATAACACCTGAGCTCAGATGCTAAGGGCTCCACTGCCCAGTATGGCACTGGTTAGGATGGTGGTTCCCTCGCTTAGATCTGGCAGGGGTTGTACCTGTGAGAATCCCTCCTTGTGTTTTCTTGTTGAGTGACACAGTAGTGTACCATTACAATTTCCTGGGCTGGGATCCTGAACTGTAGAAAAAGGAGAAAGTGGGTGGAATACAGGTTTCCTCTCTCTTTGCTTCCTGCAGATGCAACATGAGCAGCTGTCTCAAGTGCCTGGTGCCTTGACTTCTTCATTTTGATGGATTGTGCTCTCCTTGAACTGTGAGCCAATATAAAGCCTTCCACCTTTTAAGTTGATCAGGGTATTAAATTGGTCAGGTATTAAGTTGGTCATAGTATTTTATCACCAAAGACAGGAAAAGTAACGGATATATACTCATTTGTGACCATTGTTTTTAAATATTACTTAAATTAGTTCACTAATTACACATTATTTGTCAGCCTAGGTTATAAAGTTGAACTGAACATTCTAGGCATAGGCAGCTGGGCATGTTAATACTGGGGTGAGTCTGTCAGGACAAATGCTCCATCTGATGGAGCATTCATCCATGCATGAGCATGCAAGACTGCCATTACACAAACCAAGACATCCACTGAGTCATCGGGTAAAATGACATAATAGAACTGTCATTGTACATGTGGTCAGCTGCTGAGAAAAGTACCGTTATGTGGAGCATTCTTAGAGGGATGGGGTGCACATGTTTGTGCACCTGCACACTTCTACAGATTAGACAGCCCTCTCATCCAGGGGCTTCCTTGTGTATCATGTTTCCTTTGAGCCCGTGAGGATCCACCCAATTTGGGTCTTTTTTTTTTCCCTTCTTGGCAGTGAAACTAATAGCAGCTAGAACTGACCAGGCATGGAATTGGAGTGTGCACTTCTCTCAGTGCTTCCTCCCGACTCAGTTATCTCATGTGAACTGTGATTGGCCCATTTTGTTGTCGGTGGTGTTTTGAGTCAGTCTTGCTCTTTATCCCTGTCTGGCCTGGTGCTTACAGCAATTCTTCTGTCTCATCCCTGCAAGTTTTGGGATTACAGCTACCATACCTGGCTTCTTGACTGGTCTGTTTTCTGATGTGAACCCTGAGTGCTTGGCAATATCTGCAGACCTGAAAGTACAGAACTCTGGGTTAAACAGAGTCTGCTGGCTTTACCTGCCATCTACCTGGCCACCTGGCTAAATGGCTCTCAGAGTAGCTTTGCTTTGAGTTTTACCTATAAGACAGATTTTCCTGAAAACTTTGAATCAAAACTGCAAGCATCCTAAAACCAGGAACATACTGTTGGCATTCAGATTTGACTTCTTTGGATCTGATCAAACCAGCACAGTGCTTGTGGGTGAACATGCAGGAGATTCTGAAAAGTGCCAACTTAAAACATTTCCAGCATTCTCTGGAATTTCTCTCCCTCCTCCCGCTTCGCTGTCTTTTCCCTTCTTCCCTTTTCTTTCTTTCTTCTCTTCCTCTTTCTCTTTTCAGTCTATATGTTGGTCTCATCTCCAAACCAATGTCCAAAAAGTGTGCCAGAGAGAGAGGTGGGGGAGAACAAAAGAAAAAAGAAAATAAATTGTAAGTGTAAACATAATTCTGGCCTAAAAGTGATCAGAATGAGGTTATGATTCCCACCCCCATCTTTCCATCCCTGACCCCTCGTCCCACCCCTACTCCTACATTTCCCCACTATCCCTACCTCCTCACCCCAAGGCCCGCCCTTCAGAGGGAAATACTTCCACATGCGCATTCTTATTCACCACCAGGACACACTGGATACCTCAGGTACCCACTGGGCTTTTCTTTGCTTTTGACAGATGTTATATGGAGCTCATATTTAAAGAGAGAAATGAAAGGTTCTTCTGAATTGCTAACAGAAGATGTTGGGCTTTTTAAACGCCTCCTTCACACCAGAGCTTCTGGCAAAGGAGCCTAGTGACAGCCTGCTCCGACAAAGAAAGCTTTTGGTGGCTGGCTTCACATGAAGGTCAAGCCTTTATTATAATTCACATTCAATTCAGAAAGAATGAAAAATCGATACAGGTAGGAAGCTGGTGCACACCATCCGCCAGCCTCGGCATTTTTAAATGTGACACAGGAAGGCACAAAAGGGACCCTCTGCAGAATTCTGTTCTCTCTGCATCACCGACCATGGAGGGGCACTTAGTTCCTTTATGGCTGACAATTTTTGATACATTCTGCTTTATTGATTATTCCCCGCAGAATGCATTAAATTAATAGTTTTATGATTTAGAAAGGGTTCTACTTATTACCCCCTTTGTTTTTTTCAGGCATTCCCCTGTCACAGAAGGCCAAGGGCTTATGTATGCTATGCGTATTTAGTAAGACTTATAGTTGAAAAAAAAGCTCTGGAATGCTCCATGGCTGAAAAAGCCAACAATAATGGTTGGCAGTGGAAGATGCTGGCTCTAATAGTGACTGCAGGAAGAGGCCAATGCCTCTGAAGGGTCACGTGCTCAGTCGCAGTGATATCTTTCAAACGGCACCTGAGTGGTCCATTAAGCATACTGAAAATGAGACAATCTCTCAGCCTGACAGGATCTTTTTTTTTTTTTCTCTTCCTTATCCTCTTTTTATCCTTGAGTTCCTCCTCTCCTAAAGAGGTTTTAAGAATAGTGCAAGATTGCCTATGAGTCTGTGGGTTTGTTTCCCTCTGCTCTTTCCACCCCTAACCTCAAAGGAATGTTGAATCTAGAATCAGACACGTTCACGGGCAAAGCCTTACGCACTCAGGAACAGTGCGTCTGAACCGCAGCTTTGCTGTATTTTCTGAAATAGAATTTAATTGCTGCATTTATTTCTTAATTGAGTAATTACATTTTTAAAATTTTATGGTAGACACAATGTTTTGGTACATGTGTGCCTCGTTGAACAGTAAAATCAAGCTCATAAACACAAATAACCTCATGTACTTATCATTTTGTGCGTTTGTAATATAAATCTAAAGTCTACCCCTCTTAGCAATTTCTCAGTAACCCGATGTGGCCGACCAGCTATACAATGGATCTTAAAAATCATTCCTACTGGCTAACTGAAATTGTGTCTTTGCATAAAAGTTCTCCAATCTGAGCTTTCTTCAGACCCTTGCTGAATCATATTTAAATTCTTTTGATGGATTTGTATGAATGTACATGAGTGCGTGTGTGTGTGTGTGTGCGTGCACGTGCATTTTACAGGGACAAAAATAGACAATGACATTTGCTGCCATAATAGCTATTTAAAATAAACACCACAGCTTGGCTCTTTTCATTTCTTGGAGTCACAATACACAACAAGAGTGTCTTTCTGGGGCCTGAGCATCTCACAGAAGCAGGAGAAATGGGAAACCTTCTGTCTCCTGTCCTATCATGGGGATCACTGGGCAGAACCAAGTTGTCTCCTGAGCCCCTTCCCTGGAGTCTGACCTCCTGGCCACCCTCAAATGAAGTGGGCAAGCAGCCTGGAGGCAGATGAGGCATGGGAAGGGTGGGGGGAGGCTGTGACCTACCCTTGGGGCCCCTGTGGGGCAGTCCAAGGCAGACTTGGAACAAGACAGTCAAGATCTCTTATCCATAGTAACCCCCTGTGGGAAATAAGCTTGAGTCTGAGCAGCAGGTAATAAAATCAGGAAGCCCCCTAATCACTGCATTTATTGACACAGATCACAATCTGTAGCTGACTGGGCAATGTTCCCAGAGCTAGGCTTTGGACTCTCACAGGCAAAGTAGGACTACAATGGAGGAAGAAGGGAAACCAAGGTTAAATATTGCAAGACTCTGAAGCATAAGTTAATCTAGTGAATATTAAAAACAAATATATTTTAGTAGACTTGTATTTTGTCATTATAAAATAAGTTCAATTTCCTTACCATAAAGTAAAGAATAGGAATTATAGAGCAGAAACTATACAGTAAACAAAAAAATCAGAGGTAATCATTTCACTTTTTGTTTAAAAACCATGCCTAACATTTTGGTGCAGATAGATATAATCTTTCTCCAGCTCCATATACTAAAATAAATAACATAATCTGCGTCATGCGGAACATGCAATTTGTGCCATGATTTTTTCTTGTAGCATTATTTTATGAAGCATTCCTAATCTTTATATTTTCAATGTGCGTCCTTTTCTGAGAGTATATTTTATTCTACCCTTTGAAGATTATTTTAATCATTTTTCTTAAATTTCTCTTTAACTCTTCTTCTGATAACTATAATAATTACATACATATCTCAAGAAATAATAATGTTTCAGCTTTACACACGAAAGAGTAAATCAATTCCACTGTATTTTTTCTTTTTACTTGTATGTTCATCCATGGAAGGCTTCTCTGATATGACTGTAGCTGTTATTAAGCCTGTTATCAGTCAAATGAAATTTGGAAGTTTAATGTACAGGATATTTTGACATTTGTTTGTACATACTGTAAAATGGTTATTAGAATAACTGACATGGGGATGGTTAGTTTTAATGTCGCGTTGGCACAACCAGGAATCACCTGGGAAGACAATGTAGGATTATCTGTCTCTACATTGGGTTACCCGTGGGTGTGTCTATGAGGGATTTTGTTAATTAAGTTACAATTAAGTTAAGTGGGAAAGCCCAGCCTAGTGTAGGTAACATCATTCTCTAGGCAGGGAATCCTGACCATTGTAAGAATGGAGAAACCAAGCTGACCACAAGCAAACAATCATGCATTCATTTGCTCTGCTCTTTTTTGTTACTGTTGTTTTGTTTTTTGAGGCAGGGTTTCTCTGCTGTAACTCTGGCTGTCCTGGAAAGCACTCTGTAGATGACAGGCTGGCTTCAAACTCACAGAGATCTGCCTGCCTTTGCCTTCTGAGTGCTGGGATTAAAGGCATGTGCCACCACCATGCAGCCATTTGCTCTGCTCTTGACTGTAGATGTGATGTGACCAGCTGTCTCAAGATCCTGCTGCTGTGACAACTCTGCAGTGAAGGACTGAGCCCTGAAATTGTGAGCAGAAACAAACCCTCTCTCCTCTAAGTTGCTTTTGTCATGGAGCTTTATCGCAGCAATTGCAATGAAAGGAGAACCCACATGTATTCCTCACGTGCTTACTGTGTCTACTAACTATCCGTAAAGTCTACTGGTTTACAATACAGTGTGTAATTCCCTGTGTTAAGGACACCATCATAATAAAAAATGGCTGGAGCTCATCCTTTGTCTGACTGCTGTTCTGCAGCCATTAGCCTAAGTTTTCCACTAGCTGTCTATCACCATTATCTATACTTTAGTGGCTTTATAAACATTGGTTATATGATATAATGATGTAATTGGTTTCACTATGACCTTTCCATACATGTGCATAACATTTGATCAAAGCTACCCCTCTGTTACCTTTTTTTTTCCTAATCCCTTTTCCTTCCCTCTTTCTCCTTCCACATCCTTGGTAGTGCGTTCTTTTATTTCCATGCCTTTCTTCCCTTCCTCATCTCCACATATGAGACAAAAATAAAATGTGTTATTTGTTCTTCTGAGTCTGGCTTATCTCACTTAATATGGTCGTCCGTTACGTTCAGCAAACAACATAAGTATGTCGTTTTTTCTTTCCCCCATGGCTGAGTAAGACAAACTCCGTTGTGCATACAAAAGACATTTTCTTTATCCATCCACTACTGGGCACCTAAATCTAGAACTTGGCTATCATGAGTAGTGCAAAGACATCATGGGGCATGGAGATATGGTGAGTCTTTTGGTTATGAACCTAACAGTGGTTATGTTGATCATATGGTAGTTCAATTTGTAATTGTGTCACCTCCATGGTGATTAATTTAAGTTCTCAGAAATAGTTTATAAAGCTCTCTGTTCCTTTATAACCTTGCCACCATTTCTTTAAAACAAACAAAAACAAAAAACAAAAAAAAAAAAAACTGTTTCTCGACTTGGCAGTTGCCACTTTGCATGTTGTGAGAAGGAACCCCATTGTACATTTTTGGGCTTGTACTCCCTGATAGCTAGTGATGCTAAACATTTTTTCATGTATGTATTACCTGTTTGTTCTTATTCATTTAAAAAGTATCAATTCAGAACACTAGCCCATTTATCTATTAGATTATTTTATGTATTGATATATAAGTATTTGCCTTTCTGTTATAGTTATAAATCCTTTGTTTGGTGAATAACTACCAAAAGTTCTCGCCCATTTCATAGGTCACAGCTTTACTCTGTTGATTGATTCTTTTGCTGTACAGAAGCTTCTTAATTTAATGTAACCCTCTGTCAAGTCTTCCTTTTGTTTTCTGAGGAACTAGACTCCTATTCAGTAAACGATTGCCTGGCCTAGATCTTGATGGTCCCTCACAATTTTTTTTTTCTAGCAGTTTCAAATTTTCAGGTTTTATATTAAGTGCTTTAATACATTTAGAGTTGAGTGTTTTACAAGTGAGAGGTAGTGATCTAGTTTCAGTCATCTACAGGTGGGTAGCTAGGTTTGCCAGGACCACCTGTGAAAAGGGTGTGTTTTTCCCTTGTGTGCTTTTAGCTCTCTGTATAGAATCTTGTGGCTGCAGCTGTGTGGGCTTATTTCTGTGTTCTCCTCTATTCCATCAGCCTATGTGTCTAATTTTATGCAAGCTTTTGTCACTATGGCCATATATTGTATTCTGAAACCAGGAATGGTTGCCCTTTTTGCTCAACTCACCTTTGGACCTGGGACTGTTGCCCAAAGGACAGAACTTTAGGATCATTTTTCTCTTTCTAAAAGAAAGCCAGTGGGATTTGACACTGAGTGCACAGGATCTCTAGATCATCTTCAGATATGCAGACATTTTGTTATTGGCCATACTGACTCATGAATTTGGGGATGGGGCTTTAATCTCCCAGTGACTTCTACAGGTTTTTTTTTTTTTTTTTCTCCCAGTGTTCTGCACGTTTCATTGTAGAGGTTATTAGCATCTTAGTTAAGGCTGTGTATCTCTTCTTCTCCTACCTTTTCAGTATTATAAGTGGGCTTGCTCTCCTGAATGCTTTTCATCAAACTTGTTATTGGAATTTAGAAGAACTACTGTGTATTGCGCAGTGTTGAGTTTATATCTTACTGGTGTGCTTCAAGTATTTTTTGGTTCTAAAAAGTTTCCTGTGACATTTTTGGATCTTTTCACCTACAAATGTAAATAATGAATTCTTCTTTCCCTATTTCTGCCCTTTTATATCTCTCACCTATTTTATTGCTGTAGCTAAGACTTTAAGAAGAATATGATTAAGAGTGGCAGGACAGAAACCCTCACTTCACCACTGATTTTCCAGGAAATCCTTGAAGTTTCCCTCATTTAATATAATGCTGGCATTGGTGTCCAGCGTGTTAAGGCATAATCTTTCTAGATCTGTTTTTTAAAAAATATAATTTTAAATGACATTTTCTTCAACTCTTTAGCATAAATGCTATCAATATTTCAGTGCTTGATAGATGCCAGGAGAGGGGGCTTGACCACATGCAGCATGTGGCACTCACCTTTCCTCACTCTGGGAGGAGATAAAGGAGGCTTTTCCAATGGAACAGCTTGTCTCCTGGGGTTGATCATCCTGCCTTCCTAATACTGTAATTTCCTTTCTTCATAACGAGCACCCCCTGTGTTGTTCTAAACCTTTCCATTCTTAATAATCATGACATCTGTGCCAGGCACAGAGCTTTCATTTACTTGAACAGCTTCTAAAATTGAGAATTTTCACTTTCTTTTAGTTTTGGATTGTTCTTTGGAGGATTCCTACATAAGCACTGTATCCCTCCCCATCCTCCCTCCTCTGCACTACTCTCACTCCTTCATAAATTTATGATCTCTTCTTTAATTACTTATTGCTCTTATGTGCATGTGTCCAGATTGCTTGAGATTGGCCAGCCTAATGTAGGAGCCCCTCCCTATCTCAGTAGCTATTGATCACGTGTATTTCTTCATCTAGTGGTGGGACCAAGCAGAATTTCCCCTGACACTAGTGAGTCACCTGGTGGTGTTATATATTGGTCTTGTCCAAGAAACCCTACTGTAGAGATTTCATGAGTTCTTTTTGCTCTCCTGTCTAGGAGCATAAGTAGCTGCAGGCAACTGGTACTAGTGAAATTCCATGAGTGCATGTTCCACAATTTAAAAAATTATACACATTTTTTTAAGTCTCTGGCCCAACCATGTAACTACATCATTCCCTGGATTTGTGTGTGTGTGTGTGTGTGTGTGTGTGTGTGTGTGTTTGTGTGTGTAAATTATGTAGAACTTCTGTAATTAGTGGAATCTTTGTTTACTATAAATGATTGTAAAATTCAATTTTATCTATGTATTGGTGTTGGGATTAGTCTGAATAGGACATTAAAAATTTACTCAAGACTCGGATCAATTCCTTTTGAAGAAACAACTTGAGTTTTGCAGACTACAAAATATTCCTGGTGCTTGCCCTGAGGGTAAATGCTCCCTAACTGCCAACCCATATTACTATATCCAGCAAAGTTATAATTTGTAATTGAAAAAAGAAAAACATTCCAATGTAAGTGCAAACGAAGGTACTCACACTCCCCTAAGCCAGCATTAGGGAAGATAACTGAAGAAACCCTACACAATAAAGGGAAAGATAAACACATCCATGAGATCACAGGAAGAATTAACAGCAGCTAAACTAAACAACTGAGTATGCGCCAGATGCCAAAATATTACCCCCACATAGCAGTAATTGATAAATAACTTTCAATAATAAATATAAATATGAGTGGTTCAATTATCCAATCAAAGGCATAGACTAGCTAAATTTAAAAAAAAAAAGAAAAGAAAAGAATAAAAGAAAAACAACAAAAATCCACAGGACTCATCTATTTGTTGCCTTTAAGACACGCGCCTTACTGTCCAAGGAAAATAGCTTAGGGTAGAAAATACAGGAAGATCCAAGAAAAGCAAACCAGACAAGATGTAGCTGTAGCTACGTTAATATATTTCAAACATCATTTATCAAACGATATAAAGGGAGGAGCTTTCATATCAGTTAAAGGAATAATTTATCAAGAGGACATCACAATTTCAAACATATGCAAGTTGGTGTACCCACTTTAAAATTAATTTTGAATTAATCAATTTAATGTGTATGGATATTTTCCCTGAATGTATATCTTGAAACATGCACATGTCTGGTGCCTTCAGAGGCCAGGAAAAGGTGCTGGATCCCACAGAACTGGAGTAAGGGAGGGTAGTGAGCTATCATGCTGGTGATAAGAGTAGATTTTGGGTTATTTAGAAGAGAAACCAGTGGTATTAACCAATGAGCCATCTTTCCAGTTTGAGCTTCACCTGACTTTATAAAATGAACACTATTAGACATAAAGGCACAGGTTGAAACATGAAACAATAGCAAGTGGATTCAGTAGACCATTCTCACTAGACCATTCTCCAGACACCACCCCCCCAATCAAGAAAGAAACATCAGAATTAAGTGACATTCTAGTCACAGGGACTCAAGAGAAATCTCTAGACTATAGATATATAAATTCACCCACACATTGTGTAATGCGTACTCTTCTCAGCCATCTGTGAAAGTCTCTGAGGTATGATACATTTTAGGACATAGAACATGTCCTAACAAGAACAAGAAAATTGAGATTTTTTTTTTTTTTTTTTTTTGTATCCTGGCTGATCACAATGGGATAAAACTAGAAATCAACATTAAAGGAAACTTCAGAAAACCTAAAATGTCCTGAGATTAAAGGGCATACTTTTGAATGTTGAGTGGTTACTGAATAAGTCAAGAGTGGGTTTTCTTTAAAAAATAAATAAATAAATAAACATTTAAAAAAATCCTACAACCAAAGGAAAATTCAAATGGCACATGTTAAATGTGTGGGTAGAATGAAAGCAGCTCTACAAGCTTATAGCTTATAATAGCTATAAAAATTTAGTTAACAAATCAGAGAAATCTCAAAGAATTAATTTAATGATGCACCCCAAGGTCTTGATGAAAGAAGAACAAGCCAAACTCCAAATCAGTAGAAAGAAAGAAGCAATAAAGATCAAAGCAGAGCACAAGAAAATGAAACAAAACAGCACAAAGAATTGAGAAAATACAGGTTGTGTATTTAAGAAGATAAACATAATTGACAAACCCTTAACCAAACTAACCAAAAGAAAGACAGAAAACCCAAATTAATGACATAGTGCCTTGTCTACACAACTATAGAGTAGTGTCAGCAGGAAAGGGGTGGGAGGTGGGGTAAAAGGACAGGAAAGTTAAATAAAGTTTTGTGTATGAAAGATTAAGATTCATGAAGGAGAATGGCTTGGCCTGTTTAAGCTCTGAGGGCCACATTGACCATTGACACCATCCAATCTCTGAGCAGCCAAGTAGAAAGGCTGAGACATCATCTTGCAGAAGTAACAGCCAATGTCTATCCAATTCATCAAGCCCTTCCACCTCGGCAAAGGAAACGTTGGTCAAAAAAGACTCATGCTAGAAGCCGAGCATATCCTTTGATCTTAGAAACATTTTCTGAAATTGTATGTTTCTTAAAGCTTTATTATCATTTCATGTACATGAGGGTTTTGCCTTCATGCATATCTACGTACTGTGTAACAACAGAATCCAGAAATGAGCATCTGATTCCCAGAGATGAAGGTACATATAGTTTGAGTCACCATATAGGTGCTGGGAATTGATCCTAGGTCCTCTGGAACAACAGCAACTATTTCTCTAACTGTTGAGCTCTTGCTCCAGCTCCCTGCAATTTTACTTTTTTTTTTTTTGGATGAAACTATGCATATGATCTTTTTGTTACTTCATGAGAACTGTGTCTCCCTGAGAGGTGCATTTCACTCTTTGTGAGCTAAAGTTGAACCTGTGTATTGAGACAAAGCAACCTCATGATGGCTATACAGAGACACTGGGTGAATTCTCATGCCAGAGTGTGGCTACCATGATGTTAACTCAGTACTATAGTACTACCTCTTTCACCTAAATCATGATGCCACTGAACAGGGTAACGTAAGAAAAAAAGAGAAATTAGCTACAGTAACTCTATTGAAGCACGTGTGACAGGAGCAGTTATATTCAGTAATAAAAATCAGGGAACATGGCTGGAGAGATGGCTCAGCAGTTAAGAGCATGGTTTGCTCTTCCAGAGGATGGGAAGTTCAGTTCCCAGCACCCATGTTGGGAGGCACACGACTGCCTTCAGGGGATCCCCTATCTCTTCTGGTCCTCAGCCATAAACTCACAGAGAAAAATACTCATAAATAAAAATGAAAATAAATCCCTTTAAGATTTTAAAGTGTTATGTACATTTAGGCAGAATGATGATCCAGCTAGACTCTTGGGCTTGTGAAGTTTGGCATTTTAAGGTGATGTGGGCACAGTAAACACTTATGAATTTGCACACACACAGCAAACAAAAGGCAGACATGGGCAGCGGGGGCAGTGTTTACAGGGACCACAGAATCAGCCTTCATGAAGATCCTGCAAGGCTGTAGTGCACAGCTATTTGTACCCATGTAGAAAACACGCTGGAAAGCACTCTACACCTAGGAGGACGACTTTGTAGAAAAAAGTCTTTAAACTTAATACTTAAATAGCTACTAGATTTCACCCACATATCAAAGTGCTTTAACTTAGGCACAGATGATTCCCATCTGTTCCCATCTCACACGTATGTGACACTTGCTTGGAGTAGAGATGAAGTAAAAGTAGGAAAACACTAAATAGTAATTCAATTAAATTTCCAAACAGTCTTGCAAAGGAGACCAGCAAAAGATTGGCATTGTGCCTGCTGCTCTGACACAACACTCATTGCACCTGCTCATTCTGTCATTTAGACATCTTCCCAGGATGAGTGGCCTTTAGGAAGTTGAGGTTGAAGAACCACTGTGTGATGGATTTGAATCCTATTCATCTTCCTGGCACAAATTCAGTTCTGAAAGTTCCAAATCACCCTCCATTTCCATTTCTGACACTCACTACTGCTAGGGCTCTAAAGTGTGGTTTTAACAAATCCCTAAAATACATGGAAAGTAGTAATCCATGATGCCTAAATGTATTAAACGATAAGAGTCTGTGAGAGACTCAAGCATGCAGCAAATCTGCTTTCCAGAGAAAGAGGTGGCTGCTGTTTCTTTCTCTCATATCAAATAGTTTCAGATCTAGGTGGGAATGTGAGACCCATACACACAAATTAGAAAAGGAAGATGAGAAAGAAGGAAGTGAGGAAACAAAAAAGAAAGGAAAGAACAAAGAAAAAAAAAGAGATTGAATTTAATGTGCTTAATTGAAAATCAGCTGTGAGGTATCAGCAAGGCACAGAATTCAGCTCAAGGGCTTCGACGCTCAAACCTGACTTTGCTGCTCACAAGCTCTGTGATATAGTTGAACTTAAGAGTCTCAGATTCTCCCCAGAATAAATAGGTCCATTGTGAGAGTAAAACCAGACGGTCAGTGTGAAGTCCATCTGAGAGCTTGGCTCGCATGCAGGACACTGCCCCATTGTCCATGCTCTCTCCTGGATTTTATATGGGATCTGTAGGCTTCCACATTCCCAATTTTGAGCCCAATTTGAAACAAACAAGAGAGAGACTTGGGAATCGGACAGTAGGGGATTTATTATAGGTAAGAACAAGATGTTTGTGACTGAATGGGCTCACTAGCCCCCAGGCCCAATGCCCCCATGGTCACACTCAGATTTCAGAGATGCCCCTCAAGAATCCTCTAATTGGAGGTTTGCATCTGTAGGCAGACATCAGATGCAGCTGAAGGTTTGTTTCATCCTGTCTCTGAAAGAGTAGGTTAAAAAAAAAAAAAAAGAGGCTAAATTCAGAGCTTTAAGTTTATGAGTAATTCTCACTAATGAAGACAGAAAATCCTCCTACTTCTTTAAGAGTGTAAGAAGGAAGGAGTGGAAGAGCCTGGAAGGCCATGCTGGTAGGAGTCCATGGTTCTGGATGTGATAAAAAGCAAAGGTTCATGCACCATGTTGTTGTCACTCAAATAGAAATGCTGAACCCACTTGGCTTAGAGAGGGACCTCTTTTCTCCTGGCATCTGCCTGTTCTACCCTTACAGCCCTCTGCCATCTCCGTGCTCAAAATACAGTTCCATACACCCGTTGTTTCCTGTGCATGTCCCTCCTTCTCTTTCCTGCTCTGTTCACTGTGTAGCCCCATGCACCTGGGTATCCACCTATGTCCTTTTCTTCTATTCACTCTTCATTGTGTATCTAACCGCTTCCCTTCAATTCCTTCCCATCACTTGGCTTTTAAAAGTACCTCAAGGTAGAGAGTTGGCTCAGAAGATAAAGGAGCTTATTGCTCAAGCCTGGTCCCCTATGTTTGATCCCTAGAATTCAAGTAAAGGTGGTAGGAGAAAATCGATCCCACAAGGTTGTCCTCTGACGACCACATGTGCACTGGACACGCGTGCTCGATAATAATAATAACCTCTATCAATTCACTATTTTTCTTTACTTTTCAATCAAAACTAGCTAAAAACTCATCTGATAAAATTATGATTTATTCATAACAACAGTATATAGCCAGAGCCAGCATTTTTTAAGAGCTGACATTACATTGGGTGCTACGTTTTTGTTTTGTTTTGTTTTGTTTTTTGTTTTTGATAGTGTCTCCTGTATCCCAGTCTGATATCATACTCACTATGCAGCCCAGAAGAATGGGTGACCTTATATTTCTTACCCTCCTGTTTCCACATCTCAAGTGTTGGGATGATGGGAATGCACCTCCATGCCTGGTTAATGCGGCTCTGGAGTGGAATGTAGGGTTTGATAAAAGCGAGGCAAACACTCTACCAACTGAGAGGCCTCATATACTAAATATTTTTACACATGTCATTTCTATAGTTTACGGGTATACTTGTATGTCTGTCTACATTGAGCTAATGAAATCATAGAGGTATTGCTCCAGACCAAGGTCACAGAAATATGATTCCCCAGCTTGGCCACAGCAACCATGTAGCCAGTGTTTGGAGGGGACTAGTTTCTGACTCACATCCAGACCTCGTCCTTACACAACAGTTGTGAGGTACACAACTGTTCAGAACTGTGGCAACACTACCTACGTGTCAGGAATGTGACTAAAGCTCTGTGTCACGAAGAATGTCTGACAGAGTGAGGCAACTGGAGATATACCCTGTGGATTTCTAAGACATTTCCTGTTGAAATCAGCCACGTGGATCAGGCTACACTTAATCACCAGCAAGATACCATATTTCCTTATACTTCATTGCCCACAGTTACTTCTGTGGGACCTGGATGACTGTCTTATGTTTTGGTTTGTATTGTTTGTCTTGTGAAATTAGTTTTGAAGTCAACTTCAAAATTAGCAAGTTCAGAGTTTATCAAAGTATTGGTTTTGTGATGCTGAGTTTTCTTGAACTATTTTATTACTCTCAGAAATAAGAAACAAGTTGAATCTGTACAAAGGAAGGAAGAAAGGGGAATAAACATCGAAGCTGCTATTAAACAGCTCCATGTGAATTTGTTGCTCTCCTAGAATTCTCAGGGCACCAACAACGTTGGAAGAAGGCAGGCAGGGGTCCATCATGATGAGCTTCCACGCACTTCAGTGCCAGCGAGGCGAGTACAGGAAGGCGTCTCTAAGGGCAGGCTTCATGCAGCTGTAAGACATCTTCTCTTGTGCACTAATTTACCTAGATAAGGGATAAGCAAATTAATCTTCATTATCAACCCGCCAGATAGCACGAGTCAAACCTGCACTACCACTCCCCTGGTGCAGGAAGGGAACCACTTCTTTCGCAGCGTATGGGCTTTCTTCAGGAGCCAGGTGCACCCTGACAGGTTTGGCAGGGAGAATGATTTTCAGCCTGCCGGTTGCTTCTGCTTACATTTGCTCAAGGCTCTTGATGAGGGGCAACTGTGATTAGACAAATCGCATTGTCTATAATCAGGTCCCGTTCGCCTTAGCCATGATTCATTCTGACAAGCAAAGTTTAAAAGCAACAGGTAAAATATGATAAACAGCATCCATCATTGCATAGGGGAACCCGGTTAAAAGCTTTCTGTCATTGCTAATAATACTGTTTAGTTTTCTGCTTCCCCTAGGATTGCATTAGTGCCAAATGGGACCAACTGGGATTGGTGGACTTTCAGGAGTGCCTACCCTTGTGATTCTTGGCTGAAACAGAAACTATTCTCAGCACAGCCTTCTTCTTTGAAGCCGCCATGGGTCTGCATAGAGGTCAGGCACAGCGTGAAAACTGATGGGCACAGCAAAGACTCCATTTGTCACTCTCTCATTTATGACTTATTTTAGCCTTTGTTGTTGTTTCTAAAAGCTACCAAGTCTTCCAAGCACCTGTTCTCATGTGAACTGTTACCCCTGGGTCCCTAGTCAGACCTTTCCCTTCAGGGGTTCTTCTCTTTCCATGTTCTAGAGACCATGCGAAGGAAGTTCCACCCAGACCTGCAGAAACTCACCTCTGACTGCAGCAATGTGGTTTTACAAGGTTCCATCAGTTACAGCCACCCTTTGAAAGAGAACTCTACCTCACATAAAGTTCCCGTCTCCCATAAGGACCTGGCAGGTTATTTACTGAGGCTGTACTGTCAATCTGCTGAGCACTTGGACTGCCCATTTTCATTTCTTCGTTGAGCAAAATGTCACTCACCATCACCGATGAGCATTTCTGTACTGTGGGGTTCCATTTAGTCACCACTTTCACATACAAGTTACTTTGCTTGTGAAACAATTAACATGTTATTACTTGGTCCTCAGAGCTATGGAGTGAAGAAATCACATCCAGATAGCAGTGGCTTGGAGTCAGTGCCTCATCCATTCTGAAATAACTACGGAAGGTTCTGGTACCGGCTCACAGCTAAATACACTGGAAACAAGAAGGTAGCATTAGTGGTAGTATTTTTTTTCTTTCCTGTTTTCTCATTTTGCTGGTGGAATCATTGAAAACTGATACTGTGGACAATTCATCTAATATCTCAGTATTAGAGGATATGTTTTCCCAAGCTAGGAGTTCTGTCACTCAATTCTCATTCCAGGGTACAGCTTTGTTTGTTGAGCCATAAGAATATATGAGGTTTTCAAAATACTAGCTCCTTAACACCTCGCTGTTCTCATTGTGTACTGAATGCAGTAACATACACACTGGGATTCATGTGGCTTGAAAATAAAACATCCTTCACAGGCTTGTGGGTTCAGCATCCCATCTGTATATCAATTGCGCTTCTATTTCTGTGATAAGACACTGTGATCAAACGAAACTTAAGGAAGAGTTTATTTTGGCTTACAGTTCCAGGGAGCTAGATGCCCGTAATGTCAGGGAAGGCATAGGGAAGGAGGGAGAAATTGAGAGAGCATCGCATCTCAACCACACACAGAAAGCAGAGAGTGATTAGATATGGCCTCTCAAAGCCCTTCCCTAGGTAATGAACTTCCTCCAGTAAGGCTCCTAAAGATCTCATGACCTTTCACAAATAGCACTACCAACTGGGAACCAAGTAGTCAAATAATAAGTCAGTGGGGATACTTTTTTTTTTTTTCATTCAAACAACCACATTCCTCAGGTGTATGCTATTTCAGGAGTGCTGGGAACTTCAGGAGGTAGGGCTAGCTGGAAGAAGTAGGTCCACAGAGAAGAGTACCTGAAGGCCTGTATCTATTTTTTAAGTTTAATTTATATAATACATTTCAATACCCCTCCTTCTCTCCCCCGCTATTCCTCCCAGCTCCCCTCATCTTCCTTCTCCTTCTAATCTACCCTCCCCACCCCCACCCACTCATACCCACCCCTGCTTCTCCCCATAGAGAAGAGCAGTCCTCCCAGGGTTATCACTCAAATGGGGCAAACAAGGTGGAACACTCCCTATATCAATGGTAGACTAAGAAACCAAGCAGGAAGAAATGAGTCCCAAGGGCAGGCATCAGTGTCAGAGAACCCCAACATGCACTCTAGTCTGTAGGATCTCTCCAAGAACACCAAGCCAGACAGCCACATGACATATCTAGTAGATCCTGCAGGTTCTTTGTCTGCTGCCTCAGGCTTTGTGGGGCTCCAAGAGTGCTGGTCCATTGACTCCGTGAGCCTTATTCTCCTAGTGTCCTTGAACATCCCAAAATCCCTCCTCTCCTTCTTCTGTGGTTTTCTCAGAGCTCCACATGATGTTTGGCTCTGGCCTCTGCATCTGTTCCCATCAGTCCCTGGAGGAAGCCTTTCTGATGAAGATTGGGCTAGGTATCTATCAATGAGTAGAGCAGGATATTAGAAATATTAGAGCAGATATTATAAATCATCTCCTGGCTATCTAGTTTCTAGTTCCTGGCCTACCCTGAAGAATCAGGCATAGGTTCTCTCCTTTGGCATGGGGTTCTGCCCTTCCTTTGTCGCAGTGGGTCTTGTAGGGAAGATTTTGTGGTTGGGATGCTATCCCAGGCCCTCCACTGAGAGTCTTTTCTGGTTACAGGAAATGGTCTGTTCAGTCTTCCTATTCCCATTGCTAGAGGTCCTCGCCTAGGTCTCAGTGGTAGACTCCAGTGAATTTCCACTGGAGGGCCTATATATCTTATTCCCAGGTCTCTCTCTCTCTGTTACATGGTCTTGCCACTGTGATGTTCTGCTTCTCTACATACCTTCAAACACAGAACCAATCGGCCAGGGACCAAAACAATGAGCCAAGAAAACCATTCCATCCCTTAAATACTCTCAGGCATTTTGATCACAGGTTTGAAAAGTGTGACCAACAGGTTACTGCATAAAATAAACATGCCTGCAATGCAAACATGGAAAAATGCTGTGTATTAATCAGATGTGGCGCTGTGGTTATTGTAGTACCACTAGAATTGCCCCTGACTCTTCAGACAGACTCCAATGTAGAAGCTGCATTGCTCATAAGAGGATTATATGCTTTGCCACTATAAAAATTCCACTGGGGAAAGTGAAAGTGTTAAGATCTTTTGATAGCCTGGATGGATAGGCACTTCAGCTTTTCCTGTTTCCAGCATTTTCTGGTCTACCTGCACCATCTTTCTACCAATTACGTTTTAACCAACTAACAAATCATCCCCAAACTCAGAGGCTAAAACAAAAAATGCATTGTCCACACTTCTCTGGCAATTACCAATCCTTTTTACTTCAGATTTGGTGTCTGTGGGATGCTCTGAAAAAAAATTCATGGAAGGACATAGGTAGTGTATGCCATCTCTAATCTGTATATGCTAGTCTGAGCATCTTCCCAAGGTCCTTTCAGGGATCCAAATGTAGTAAATTCAGGAAAGAGTCAGGAGCAAGAACTTTTAGTCACATACATCACATTTTTTAATGTTATCTTGGTCAAAATGAACCAGATGCTGAGCTCCAGTGCAAGGACATTGGTACTACAGAGGTTATGTCTGTTCACAGCCCTGGATGCCAGACCACTAGAATACACAAAGAAATATTACACAGCAAATCTAAGTTTGTAAAATCTGGGGTGCATAAGATAGTTAGGTCCATGGAGGTAGCTCAGTGGAGTAAAAGCACTAACGACAAGCCTGATGACATGAGTTCTATCCTCTAGACCCACATGGTAGGAGAGATACAGCTTCAGTAAGTTGTCTAAGTTATATTCTGCTCTCTACACACACACACACACACACACACACACCTGCACTGATGAATGCATATGAGCACACCTGTGTGTGTTCAGTGTCCCCCCCTCCAGAACTGTGTTATCCTTTGTGTTAAGGCCTGACCATGTACCTTGCTCTCTCCATCCTCACAGAGATCCCTGAGGGAAGCTCCATCCTCCCTATGCAAAGGCACCTTGGCAAAAGAACAGCCAGCTGGAGGCTTATCAAAGACTCAGAGGAGAAAGAGGCTCCCATTCTTGCAAAATAAGAACAGCCAGGATGATTCAGTGAAGAAAACATTGAAAAATAAAATCACAGTGAACAGCAGTCAGCTTCTCCAGCCAGTCTGTGTTGGGCATCTCCTGGGCATACTTCAAACATGGTCAGGGTCTTAGAAATGCACGCATCTCATGAAACATGGTGCGAAGATGTGGGCACTGTGGAGAGGTGCACTTGTTCTGAGGGTTTCAGTGTCTCAATGGGGTTAATGATGCTCTCAGAAATCTGGTTTAATCCTGAAGAAAACTGTGAGTTTTCATTCTTGCTGGGTTGCCTTAGTTACAGAATGCAGATTGTTAGAATGAGAGTCCACACCTGGTATTTTGTTCCTGCACACACACACACACACACCTGCTCATCTTTGAGGCCATGCCATGAGACAGCACAACCCAAGGCCTTTGAGAGATGCAGAGGTTCCATCCTGGTCTTCTGGCCAAGGGCATTTTTCCTTTATAAATTACTCATCTTAGATATTCTGTTAAAACAAGAGGAAATGGAGCTGTGCCTTCAAAGCAAATCAACCTGATCGTCTAAGGAAGATGAAGATATTAAAGAACATCTTTGTTCAAAATAGTGTTATTGAGAAAATAAACCATCATATGTGATCACAGAAGGAATTCAAGGATGGCTCTGTGGCCTAGAGGGCCCTGTGGCCTCGGTGACGTCATGTGTCCTAAAGCCCAGAGTAGCCACAGTGCCTTGCAAACACACTCGCCCAAAATGCAATCTTTGTGTGTCTTTTAATCATGACTTAACCTTGACTTTCTTTCTCGTGTATAAATCAGAGGTGTCTGTAATTGACTTCTGTTTCCTCATTTCTTAGAAACTGAGATTCGGCCATTAATTTATTGCCATAATTCTATTCATCACTGTGTTCTTTAGCAGAGAGGTAGAAACGAAAATTGGATTCTAAACATTTTCAGAGTCTGTCTAGGACTCTCTGGTTCTAGGTGAAGCAGCACAGAGAGGGGTCCCGCCAATAGCTGGTGGAGTTAAACTGAATTCAAGGCCCTAGGTTAGGCAGTGAGGTTCCGCCTAGTTTATGTAGACTGAAGAAGATAGCAACGACCCTCAACACTGTCCTGACCTTCCAAAGTAAGGATGCTTGTGTCTCATGGGAGTACACATTGCTGTTTTCATGCCTGTCTCCCAGCAAGGCTGAGTTTTCAGGCCCCTGGGACATTTTTCTGTGTGTCCTACAGAGGCATTTACCGCACAAGTAACAACCAAAAGTTATATCCTTTGAACTGGGAATTTGCAGAAAGTAGCTAAAATAAGCCATTGTCCATGTTTTGTTCTTTATTTGTGTAGAGGCCATCAGGAATTCCTCATAAGTTGATAATAAGGGAGGCACCCTGCCAATTTTGTTTGTTTATTTATGACTGTGATGAGGAGTTACTCTGTAGCATAGACAGGTCTCAAACTTAAGTGCAATCCCACTGTCTTAACCTCTTGAGTGCTGGGATTGCACAGCTGGCTGGAGCATTGTGTCCTGAGTTTTGCCATCTAGAGGAGGAAATTGGGACTGAGTAGAATGTAGGGAACTGCCTAGGAATGGGGCTGCACAAGAGCAAAAGAAGCAGGCCCTTTCTCATTCCCATTATAATTTCCACCAGTGGCTCCCAGGCAGCCGCCTGGCTCCACACTGCAGCACTGGAGAGATTTGGTGCCTGCGGAGGCTGCAGCCCTTGACAGCACCCTGCCAGCTCCTGTTTGGGGCCAGGGAGTTGGGGGGATGATTGGCCATACTGGAGTTTTACTGCACTCTTGCTTTCAGTACGTCATGGATTCTTCGGCCTCATCCCATCCCAGTGTTCAGCACTCAGGATCCAGCCACATGTGACTGCATTTTTGATAACACTGTCAGGTCCAAATGTGCATCAGAGAAGTGAAATGTCAGGGCTTGCTTTGACATTACACTCATGCAATGTTCAACAGACCACGTCAGAGACAGAGTGGGTGTTTTGGTGGCTCTGTGACTCTCATGATGCTGTTCAATCCTAACACAAACATGAAGTGGAGTCCGTTATCTGTTAACATGCATGCTCTTTAAGGAAATCACCTCTTACCTACATAGCAATGACTCACGGATGTAAAAGTTCCATAGAGAAATAGGACATGCGAATGGAATTGTTCCCCAGCCAGTGGGATACAGATGTGTACTATGATTATCATTAGGACTTTTTTCTTAGGCCACTTCCTCTAAAATGTCAACTGGATCTGACTGTAAACATGATAATGATTTCCTTGTAGCTCAGGGTCATTTATCCCATCATGGACATAAGGGCTGTGTCCACCAACTGCTATCAACACATCAGGGGTCACACACGAAGCAGAGAGTGGTGTGACATCCCACATTTCGTTGATTCTCCAGAGGGCTGGGAAAGGGTCTTTAAAGGAGGTGAAAATGAGTTTGCCTTAGAATAGAGAATAGATTCAGTAAATTTGAGAAAAACCAGGAAGACAAGCAACTCTGTTGGAGGGGACAGTGAATGAAGATTCATGGGTGCAGGAACCTGCGATTTCCGGGGGAATGAAAAGTTTTCGTGCCCACAAACATGGTTGATATGGGAGCTGGGGCAAAGGGTATGATGGATATAGAAAGGGAACTCAAAGCCTGTTCTGTACATCAATGGAAAGACCTCAACCCCAGTCTAAGAGCTGAGTAGTTTGGCTCCTAATGGTATGGTAAAAGTTGATTGACTATCCCAATTTTATTATAAGGCAAATTCTTATGAAGGCTTGCATTGACTTGCAGAATCTGTCTATGTCAGCATATATCGGTTGACGTGAATATTTCTGAGAATTTATTGAACAGCTTCCAAGCAATGGGTTCAACTGGGACAGATCACCATTGGAGAAGAAAAGCCCATATTCTCCGGAGTTGTTTGAAGCACATCACATTCCCTTATTTTTCTAATGTTTTGAGACATAATTAGGTGCATGTATTGCTTATTTTGTAAATATTGACATCTGACATATTGGTTATAGAATCTGCTTAAGATAAAATGATGCCACAACTGTTGTGGATAACACTTTATTATCAGTCATTTTGCATATGAGCCACACTGTAAATAAAAATGTTACAAGCCTTTCCGTCTAATTGATTATGCACACTGAATACTCTTGCAATGCTGTTTCGGTTTTCAAATAAATTGTGCCAGCTTCATGCGTAGGTTTCTAGTAGTTCAGAACAAGACATGTTTGCCCATGAAGATGCGTGTGAACACGAACAACTTTGGGTGTCCTTCCTCAGGCTTTGTCCCGTTCTCTTTTAAGACAGGGTCTCTCAGTAGCCTGGGAACTCACAAGTAGGCTAGACTGGCAGGCCAATGAATGAGTCAGGGGAATATAATTGTTTCCATATATTTGTCTCCAGTGCCCCTGCTGTGGTGACAAGTGAACACACCATACCCAGATTTTTGCTTCTCTCTCTCTCCTTTTTAAAACATGGATTCCGGGGATCACACTTAGGTTTCTATGCTGTCAAAGCAAGCTCTTTACTCACTGAGCCATCTCTACCTTCCTCAATATTCAAGTGAAAACAAGTATCCCCCAACACACTTCTGCAAATGGGTGTGGGAGAGCCCACTGAGGCCACACCTCTTCATCCACACCGGGACATATGCATGCCATTTTAACATCTTCACCGCTATCTGCATTATGTAAGTAGACAGATACCTATGATGACTGAGCAGTGGATAGACAGGCAGGTTGAGATATTTCTCTAAAATTGGGATCATGGTGCATTATTTTTATGAAAAAAAAAAGATTAAATCCGTTCTGTTTTTACCTCACAGCACAAAGGCAATTCATGGCATGGGATACTGTCCTCCATTTTGTGCTCTAACATGTGCCTACAGAACAGACTTTCAATGTTCTAAATGTGCCACCGCCACATTTCAATTTAAATTTTTGTCTCTTTTTTACACAGGGTGGGTTTTCCCATGTGGTGAACCTAATGAAGAAAGGAGCATTAACACCCCTCCCCTTTCTTCCATGCCTGAGATTGAAGTTATATTTAGTTTGCCCTCCATCAAAGTTACTTTCAGTTCCTTTTCCCCCCCTAAAGTGCCTCATCCCAGCTAGTTCGTTGTTGATTTCCGTCTTTATTCTGTGTGGACATTCCTTACCCATATGATGCTTTCATGCGTGGGTTCTTCATTCAGTCTGGGGAGAAGTCTGGGTCTCCTTCCCTCAGAACCTCATAGAAAGTACCCAGTCTGGCCTTGCATAGTGCTAATGGGTGTTCTGTGGGTCACTGTGCCTTTATGAAGTTAGTTAATTTTATTAAACAGAGTTTTTTCTAAAGAGAACATATGGGGCTTCCTCTGCATCCTTCATCTTCAAGGAGTGTCTTTTTTATAGTAAGACTTTTTTTTCCTGGTTGGTTGGGCATGCAGTATTCCTGGCTCACTCATTCTTCCTCTAAGAAATTAGTAAAAATGACTCCATCCCCAGACTGCTGGCATCCAGGCGCGTTGCTAGGAACAAACGTGAGGCAAGACTAATTTCACCACTCTTAGAGTGCTGGAGTTTCCTGCCCGGAGCACTAAAATAATTTTCTTGCCTCCTTTCTTCCCTCCTTCCTCCTGTCCTTGTTTCTTTTCTACTTTCTGGATGTCAAGTGCATGTAACTAGATTGTAGATTCATCACTGTGGTTCAAAAGAAAGCGGGGCTTCACATACAGACCATATCATTTATTTGTCAGATTATTTATTTTGCCCCTTTTCATAAGAATGCAGAAGCCTGCCAGGAAAGACAGATGTCATTACCCAGGTTGCACCACTCTCTCTCCTGTGTCCTATGCTTTGCAGACTCTGTAGGACGTGGCTCTCAGACCCCACACTCACTATTCTTGGGCTGACTTGCTGGTGGTGGGTGGGGTTTTAATATAAAAAAAACTTTCATGAGTTTTTTATCTTAGTGTTCTGAGCTTCACCATATGTATCATACACAGTCTTTTGAGATTACTGTTTGCTTAAATTGGTATTGCTAAGGTTTAGCCCCGTCTCTGTGTGTCAATGATATTAATGCATTTCAGGTGGTGCAAGATTGTTGCCAGGGCATAGCTTGGTGGTAGAGGGCTGGCTGGCATAATAGAAATTCTGAATTCAGTTCCTAGCACTGCACAAACGAAAATTCCTTTTTAGATTTTTGCATTGTTAGAGTCCTGAGGCCAATATCCTGTGTGATTTCTTTAAATCACAATAGAATGGGCAGGTTTCCTTGTTTCTTGGCTTATATTTTCTTGACCATTACAGACTTGGCTCATGTCTCTACAGACTTGTTCAATATCTTCGTTTCCTCTTCTATCAAGTCATTGCTTATTGTTTTTTGAGCTTATGGTTTTGTTACTGGTCTTCAGAATTTCTACACAAGTTCTGAATTATATTTTGGCAACTAAAATTACAGAAAATTTCCTCTCTGTGTTGAAACCTTCAACTCATTTCTTCAACGGTGCTTATCACTCTGGAAGTTTGTGATTTTCTTTTCTTTAGGATAGATGTAGCAAGATGTGGCAGGAAACAGATAAACTCAAGGAGAAAAAGCTGGTTTGTAAGAACAGATTAAAAGGAGTAAGAGAAAAATAGCAATCAAAGCCTTGCAGTGTGAACAGTCCAATGATTTCTGCCCTCCTTTTCCTAGAACTAATAAGAAATCTATAGCAAAGCAGTCAACAGGATTTCTCTTCTCTGCTGTTCAAGGGTGCTTGTGTGTGTGTGTGTGTGAGTGTGTGTGTGTGTGTGTGTGTGTATGTGTGTGTGTGTGTGTGTGCCTGTAGATTCTCTATAAGAGAATGCATCCCTTTCTCTGTATTGCTCTGTTGACCCTCAGCATCTTGGATGATATACATGTATACTTTACTAGGTTTACAGAATCCAGTAACAATCTCCTCCAGGAACAAATACACCCAGCGTAAGATTTAACCAGAGATCAAGACATCCATGACTCAGGCTGATACATCAATTTAACCATTACAAACATTAAATAAACTTTTTCCTTTATTTCTTTTTTTTTCCTTTTTTTTTTTTTTTTTTCTTTTTAGAAAAGGTCTTGTGTAAATCAGGTTAGCCTCAAACTTTTTGTGCAGCTTGCTTACAACTTCTGATGCTCTAACACCTCTGATGGGCTGGGGTTACAGGTGACTGCTGCCACACTGTCTGCAGTGGAGAAGACTGAACTAGGCTGGGCATCCCATTCACTGAGTTCCATCCTTGGGTCCACATTCAGTGATTCTTCACATATCTTTAAAATATGAACACCCAGTCCCATAAACACTAAATTTTTAAGTTGAACATAATCAGTCTCCTCGTTAAATATCAGATTGAAGATTGGGAACAAAGTGATCTGGAGAGGGATTTTGAAGGGACACATAAGAGTGAGCAACATGGAGAAGGTCCTGTATCTCACGTTAACACCTTCCAGAAGATAACTTGTGAGACCAAATCAACTTCAGACCCTTCCAATCCACACAGTCAAGCCTCCAATGCCTAGTACACCAGCACTTTCACATGGACACATGAACAGAGGAACCATTAGGGGGTCCATGGCAATCTAAAGGCTTTGAAACAGTGTCCTAGGACAAACAAGGGATAGGCTAGAAATATTCCAGGTGTACTCCTACTCAGGAGACGCTGGATGGTGAAGCCATGTGTGATCTAGCTAGGCATGAGGCTTACTTGAATTAATGACAAGCCAGGGCTGTGTGTGTAGCCACCAGCATTGTTGATATAGCAAAGGACACTTGGAAGCTTTTCAGCAATTATACAAATGCATATGGACCCCTATATGCCTTTATATGCATACATATGGAACTGTGCATCCCTTTATACAGCACCTATATAGACACATGCATGCCTTTGTGTAGCAAGCATGTAAGACCTGTGTGAACCTTTATATAGTACATACGTAGACTCCTACATTCCGCTATATAGCACAAATGTAGACCCTTGTATACCTTTGGACAGCATGCGTATAGATCTGTGCATGCCTTTTGAAGGCATGCGTGTCAGTCCACAGTAAAAAGATGTCACCACTTACAGAACTTTGCTCTTGGCAGAAATTTTGACACCTTCCAAAGGGACACTCGATTATTTCTTGTTTCCTTTCTTCACAAGGTATTAATTAGCCCCCAGGGAACAAAACCATAAAGTGGCTTATAGCTTAGGGAAGTAGTGCTTTGACACTTCCTGTTGGCCAGAGCACTGATAAATGCTTATAATTAATCTTATGACTTTCATATAGAAATATGTCACTGATACTAAGTTCCAATTGTCAGAGAGTCTCCAATCCTCAATGGAGGGCTACTAGGGCACCCAATTAAGACAAAGCTGCTTAGCCTGCCACACAAAGCCTTCAACTGCCTGCTAATCCCTCTAGCTTCCTCCCTGGTAGACTTAGCTTCCATTTCATTCTAGCATAGCATATAGCATAACAATTCTTAAGCCATGTAGGCTCCGTTTTGACAGCTCCATGCCTCTATGTATACTATCTTCTTAGAAATATATTTCCTCAACACTCCTTCCAGAAGGATGCTCCATGTTCATCCCTTACCATAGTACTCCAGAGTTTATGGATAGTAGTCGTGTTACCGTAAGCCACAGAGATGCTCACATGCCTACCTACCCACAGCAGTGATGTTAGGGCATCATAAAGAACTGGCCTTTCCTGCCAGTCCCAGCATGAATCACCAAGATCAAGGAAAAGACGATTCTGGAAGATAGGAAGAAAGTTGAAGTAGAACCCAGCATTGGGGTATTTGGGGCTATTCAGCAGCGTCTTATAAATCTTTTTCTGACTCCACTTTAGACCTTCACTGACTCTGCATCCAAGGTGTTTACCCTCACTTTTGAGGATATTAATAGGCCTGATGCTAAGAGTAAACCCAATCTCTGTTTTCACAGAGGCAGATTAGCCTTGGTCACTTACTTTATAGAAGTCAGCAAGTGTCCCAGGCTTTCTCTCCAGGCCTTGCTTCCTGTGTAAAATGGGAACTGTACTGTGGTGTATTTCACAAAACTGTCTTTTGATAATAATTCATATCTGGCATGATGTACCCTGTAGTACTAGCACTCAGAAGTTGGGAGCAGAAAAACTTCAAATTCAGAGCCAGTGTGAGGAGGATGAGGAAGAAGAGGGAAAAAAAGAACTAGGAAAGCATTCATATGGAGAAGAAACAAATGTGTATGTATACATTAACTTGGCATAATAATGCTTATGATTAGTTGTCATTTATAGAACAAAATTAATTAAGCATCTTATAGCCCCATTTCTATGTTTCCGTTTTTATGCTGATTCTCTTAGATGTATATAAAGATCATACTTGTGCCTAACAATTTAAATGGTATTAGATTATTCTTTGGAATTCTACCATAGTGTCAAGAAAGTAAGGAAGGCTGGCAGGCAGGTGGGAGATGGCTGTTGTTCAGTTGATGGACTTCTTGCCCAGCACACACACAATCCTGGGATCCATTCCCAGCATACATAAACCGGATATCGTGGTACACACCTGTAATCCTAGCACTGGGTGGGCGAAGCAGGCATATCAGGAGCTAAAGGTCATCCTTTGATACATAGCAAGGCTAGGCTGGGTTATGTGAAAGTGTCTAGAAAGAAAGAGAGGAAGGAGGAAGAGAAGACAGAGGGGAATAAGGGGAGAGGAGGGGGGAGAAGGGAAAGATCATGGCTTCTAGACAGACCTGAATTCTAATCCTACCTTTCTGGTCTGTCAGTTTCAGGCATTTGAAAATATAATCCAACTTCTGGTTTTGTTCCTTTCAGTATTATCTTTAGGGAGATTAAGCACCTGTACTTGTGCTGGGAAGAGCAAGCAACCAATCAAGATACACCCTACCCGGGGCCCCAGGAGTACAGCTCTGTTAACAGCATTTCTCTTCTTGTTCCATTCCACGGGTCACATGGCCCACAAAAGAACCCGTAATGGCATCAGTCCTGCTTAGCCTTCCGTTTGTTTCCAGTGTGACCTGTTTCAGCTCCTTGCTCCAGTTATGGTATTCCCCACAATATGTACCTTTGTTGCCTTTATTTGCACATTCTCAACCCTTCAGCATCTTGGCTGGACATTTTCAGAATGCTTTTATTTAATAGTTACCAGTCTGAATTAATTTTTCTCTTGATACGTCTGTATACCTAGGTGTAGATGATTTATAATAAGCAGGACTTTACAGCTCTGGAGTCTGAGAAGTCCAAGATCACAGCATGGAGATCTATTTGGTCTCTCTCTCTCACTGTGCAATGACAGGAAAGAGAGTGCTCTCTGACAACACAGAGTAGGCATACTACCTTTATTTTGAAACAAGGTTTCCTGCATCCTAACCTGACCTATATGGCCAATGATAGCACTGCAATTTTTATTCTTCTGCTCTCGCTTCCTTGGTTCTGGGATTATGGGTTTACTGAGGCTCAAAATCAGGGGATAGCTGAATATTTTACCAACTGAGTCACATCCTTAACCCCTCTGCTCTTCTTAAAAGCCACAAATGCTGTCGTGGTCCCCACCCCCGGGACCTTGTCCAATCTCCATTTCTTCCCAGAAGCCCCTCTCTAAATACCATGAACATTTGACTCCAGGGTTATTTTCAACACATAGTCTTTGGGGGTACACCTTCAAACCATTGCCATTTTCTGTCTTCAGATTGACTGAAAAGAAAAGACATTTGCATGTAATTCCTGCCTTGAGGAGAAAAACACATTTAATGAACCTGTGTTCTCTGCATCTTCAAGTCCCCTTTTGGGGTAAACAAGCATCTTGACTCTCCATGGGAGGAAATAAACTCAGAGACTGAAATCTTGTTTTCGCATTAAACCCTTCCACAAAGAGAAGGTTGAGTAAATGTTGCCCAGTGAGGAATGGGAACTAGGAATAAAAGCTGAAGGCTTTGTTCGATTCAGGATTTGTATTTTTGCTTGACTTGCCCAGCTAGTCAGGACACGTTTTGAAATGAGAACTTCACTAGAATGAAATACAGTTTAGCACAGAGAAATTCTTACTCACCTTCATCCCCCATCCTCCACAAAGCTTGCCCCCAAGCTGTGATCTCTCTGTAGGCAATTTCTTGTCAATACATATGCAGGAAAGTAAGTACCACCCCGGGAGAGAGAGAGATTTCATTCTCTGGGGAAGCTGGCAGGATGCTGAGCTGGGTAAACATTGGACCACTTTTCCTTATTATCTGAGGAAATGTCACCAAGGCACCCCAGCTCCTCTGGATTGTTTCATGTTTTTACTTTGTCGTTTTGTACTTTATGTCTTTTACTTTTATTATTTTATCCTCGTTTTATATGTTGGAGATCAGATTGTAGCAATAATAAGGAAATCTATTTATTTGGTCCTGGAGGCAAAATTCTGAATATATATTCTTCCTTAGTAGACCCTAACCATATTGGTTCTTCCCAGAACTGTTTTTATTAGATTTCTTGCAAGGAAGCAGCAAAGATCTGCTGAATTATGTCTCTATACTCAAGACCAAGCAGAGCAGGCATGTGCTCTGCATGCATGCAGAGGCCCTGTTTAATATTCTTCCTGAGACCAACACGCATGCCTCAAACCACATTCAAAATGACAAGTCTAACAGAAAGCTCTGCAGTATCTTAGCCGCTTGTTTGTACCTCTAGAATATATCAAATATTAACAAGGCTTAAGTCCACACAGACTCACATGTGCATACTTTATCAGTCTCCTGGGACAGCCTTAGACATGAAGGTCCCCAGACTCCCAGGGCTCAGGAACACAGGAACTTCGTCACAGTCACAGGCACACCATATATAGATGTCTGACAGGAGACTGGGCTTGGGGATTCTGGATCTATGAAGTTATTAGGTATGTTTTGTCTGTTTTCTTTTTATACAGCTTAAAAGTAGTCACATCAGAAATCCTTCCAGGATTCCTGGAAGAATTTGATCTAATGCAAAAAAAAAAAAAAAAAAAAAAAAAAAAGAAAAAAATCTTTTTGTGAATTTTCAAATACACATGTGGTGGTTGGTATTGATCAGCAACCTCATGAATACAGAAGCAGCTAGGTGACAAATGTCTCAGCCTCTAAGGGGATGTCTAGTTTGGTTTGGTGGTGATGGAAACACCGGATCTACATAGACACTGTCCTGTGGTCTGGGGTCCTGGACCAAATAAAAGGGAAAGAGAGCTGCAGTGTATCAGCGTCTCTCTCTCTCTCTCTCTCTCTCTCTCTCTGTTCCTAGAATGTGAATGCAATGTAATCAGCTGCTGCACACTGCCTTCCCCACCAGGATGGGCTGCATTCTCAAACTGTGAGCCAATGTAAACCTAAACCCTTTCTTCCTTATTTCCTGAGTTACTTTTATCCATTTTGTTGTTGTTGTTGTTGTAGCAATAACGGCAACTAACATAACATGGGCATATGCTTTAAAAACCTTCTCTGAGCATAACCTGTCTAAATGTATTGTCGTAAATCTTTGATGCAGCTGAGACTATAACACTCTCACTGTTCCCCAGTGCCAACACACTGAATATCCCAGCTTTCAGCAGCCTCTTCAGCAACTGTCCTCAGCATTTCTTAGACTTGATGACCACACTGTGGGACTGTGAGAGAGAGGGATGTGAAAAGGTGGATGACACAGGGCACTATAACATGGAGACGTGACTCAGTGGTACCCAGGAAGTCCAGATTTCTGCTAAGCCATTTGGTTGCTTTTCCCTATGTTCCCTATGAAAGGGGAAGCAGGCAATGCTAGAGAGCTGGGAGGAGTCTACGTTTTTACCATGGGTTACTTGTGATGATCCCCTTTCAAAAGCATTCTCCATCATCTTGTGTGCACAGAGCTCGGAGACTTCTCCACAGGAAGGGCCTCTGATGGCTGATGCTACCATTGCTTGCTGTCTCATTCATAGAAGGCTGAGCAGAGGATACCTACCAGGAGACTGACAGCAAGGAGGGAGCTGCATTGAGAAGAACACGTAGGCACTGACCTAGAAGAGCAGTTATCTGAGTCACCCCTCAGCAGAGAACCTCTTCAGATATCACCTTCAACGTACTATCTTCTCCTAAGGGCCCTCTGCCTCCCTCCTGGATCACTATTGGTGCAATACATGTGAGCTCCTCACCACAACCAAACCAACTTAGCTCTGGCTCCGGCAGGGCTCTGTCACTTACCATCGGCCTCACTTCAACATCAATTCCCAGAGTATGTGGGGTTCAGCAGGGTCTACCTCAAGGTCATCCAGATGCCACAGTGGGACTCTGAGCCTGAGGGTGCCTCAGACACCTGGCCAGACATGGGCCATGCAGCTCCTTCCCTGCTCTGGCTCTTCACAGTTTCCATGCTGCCCTGGCAGATTTTTCTTTCAGAATTCTATTCACCCAAATTACAGTATTGCGTATCTATTTGGAAGACTCCATCTATATAACAATTCCTCAGGTCAAAAATATGCTAATGAAGATAAATCCATCAATATAAAATTAATTATCCTCTGCTAAGGCAGCTTGTTGGCTCTCTCAGGACAACTGTATTCTAGTCAAAGGAATTAAACTGTGATGGATCTGGAGCTGCTCTGGGAGTGACAGGACATCTCAAAAGGTCACCAGTGTGTTGTTTTGACCCAATTCTTATGACTGCTTTTTTTTTTCCTCTGTTGGTTTCTGAACCTAGTTATTCCATATTCTCCTCCTGTGTCTGTGTCCCCATGGGTTTAGGATGCTGAACCCAGTGCTCTCTCCTCCACAGGATTCTGCTATTTCTCTAACAGACACTTACCTTGGAAGGATGTATAAAAATTTCTTTTTCTACCAACTGTGGCCCTCTGAGCAGGAAGGACACTCAGAGGATGGATGAACCTCTTCTGGCTGAACTGCTGCTTGGCTTGTTCAGGTTAACAGGCAGGATCCTACTACTGCATATACCAATGTTTGCCCCATCTCCTACTCTGTAGTATTTCTGAGCTCCATTCCATACATCTAGACCACTATGATCACTCTTCTAGGATGACGCAACTTTCCCACACAATCTGGAAGGTTCAGGGGCCCTGAAGTGCTGTGCAACACTGTCCTTTGGGCTCTGGGTCACTTTTGTATCTTTGCAAGCAGTCTTCCTTACACGTGAAAGTCTGAAAGTCCATTTTGCCCAGACCCTCAGCTGGAGGCTCTCAGCTGACCTGAAGTGGCCTGAGCTACAGACCCTAAATGCCTCCCATGAGTGAGGAGGGAAGGCACTGAAGACCAGGGCAGCTCTTGATATTCCATCATGCTTCTGCTTCCCCAAGGACCCATGTCCATTGTGTCACATAGACTTTCTCTATTTCGCAACCCTCAGTCGTATGCCCACATTTCCTGAGATCACCTAGAAGTGACTCCTTTCACTGAACCCCTTCATCATGTCCCTTCCAGGAGGAGCCAAAACTAAGAGACTCATGAGAGTTTTGAACAAGTCATGGAAGGAGAGACCTACTCTGTGAGTTTCCAGCATATGAAGTATGCACGTTTGGGTGAACTACATGTGGTAATGAAACATTCTAGACCGGTTCAGGTTTTACAATTCTGTGCAAAGTAAATTTCCAATATATGTCATTTTAAACAATAAAGTTAAAAGTATTTTAAAACCTTATTGAATTCATTATGTTCAGATAAATACCATGTACTTCCTTAGTTGATATTAAAAGAAGAATTCCTGGGAAATTGCCAAAGTGATTTAATGAGGAGAAAAGAATCATTCTATAACACATGTTCCTGGAACAGGTGGAATAAAATAACCTCCACCCTTTCTTCTATTCCAATTGGCTCAAGGGTATAAATAGGACAGCTGAAGTGAGGACTCTTGGAGGCAGATGGAGTGGGTCTTCATCGTGTGAAGTGAAACACAGGAGAACCAAAGGCAGAGGCAGGGAGATAGTGCACCTTCAGAAATACTCTCGAATTGTGTGTGCACCACTGGGGTTGTTGTGGTCAGTACTTAGTAGCTTTTTTCGATGAAAGTAGAAAAATGCAATCCTTTAGGTAGGCATTCATAATGTATGTTTTGCATTCATGAAAATACCCAGAGTAACTCACATGTTTAGAAATTCCTTGAAGAGAAACAAAAAAAAAGGCCACGAGCATGAATCCTCTTTGGTCCGCGCCCTACCCGACCCCTCAGTGTGCTGTGCATGTTTTTCAAAGTAGCTACATACAGACTCAGGTTGAATACCCAAATTACTGAGTACAAGACCTACATGGAGTAAGGGCATAATATGTATTGAACTGATGGATCGCTGGGGATACCCAGTCTCGTAATCGAATTTTGTAGTTGGAAAGATGTTGGCAAGTATTGAGTTTCTGTACAGGTTCAATTGAGTAGAAGAATGTGGCTTAAGGAAAATAGTATTTAAGAAAAGTGGTTGGAGGAGGAATTATGGAGAAATATGGGCTTCAATAAATACAAAGTATTATTTCACCATTATTCACAATGTTGAAAGCTGTTCATAATAGCCAATATATGGGAACAACTCACATCCAGGAAAGAATGGCAAGGTCATGGAGTGAATACATGCACTTAAGTATTATTCATTGCTTAAGAGGATGGGAAATCTGCCATCTGTAGCAACGTGGATCAGCATAGAGAATTTTTTTTTTTTATTAAGTGCAATGAGCCACACACAGAGTGAAAAAGACTAGATCCAGATACATGTGGGAAATCAACATCCATCATTGAATATGTTAAAATGGAGAGAATAATGCTACAGGGCTAGGATAAGGAGAAGCCTGGGAAATGGGATCTGGTTGGTATGTCAGATGACCATGTCAAGAATGACAGCTTCTAGCATATGAACTGTAGCTGACAACACAGCATTCAATACTGTGTGTTTCCATGATCCACATGAACAACAGAAGGCCGTGTGATATTACAGTCAGCTCCATTGCTTACTTGTCCTAGTGATTTCACTTTGTTTCAAACACCACCTTGTCTTACTCAAATGTGTACAAAAATAAATAAATAATAATGATAAGTGCTTTGCTTCCATACTTTTAGAACCGAATACACATGCTCAGGAATACGGGGTTGTTGTTGGATGCATTAAGTGTAAAAGCTGTGACGTTTGTTTCGATTTAGAAGTCTGAACATGTTGGTATCTACTTTAACAGGAAAAGAGAGGAAGTAGATCAGAGGACCACGGAAATTGTCCATCTCTCCCCACCAGTGCATCAGGAGTGTTACTGAAGGCCAGCTGCATGGAAGACACTCTTTTACTGAGTGTAAATTGGTTCATTTACATATTTATCAGAAATTGAAAGAACTGTGCCCTTTTCTGCTAGTAACATAATGAGTTATTTAGCTCACAGCCTCAAGGAGCCCCTGTTTCAAATTCTGATATGGGAAGTTGTAGTTATTAAATAAAGTCTATGTTGAAACAGAATGGGTCTGAAACTGTTAATGTTCAGCCCAGATAGCTCATCAGGCAGATGTCCATGAGAGACCTGAGAGAGTGTGGTACACTAGAGAGCTGGTTGTTAAGCCTCATGATGCAGGCCCATGCTCTGGATGCTTAGATAAGGGAATCACCCCTTTGGTAGGTAGGTTAGGAGTCCTCAAGACCCTTCATGTTGGAGAAGCATGGAGCTCTCTTTTCTTGTGCTGCTTCTGGCCATGTGTTTTGCCAAACAATTTGTGTGTGCAGGCCAACTAAATACTTATTTTATTCATAAAAATATCTTTCAAAACAAATATTTTTATTGGAATTAAAGCTGAGGAACTGTGTGGCTTAAATACACATTCTATCATGATTTCCCTAACATGGATCAGTATTTGGATTTGAATGCGGATGTAACCTCAATTTCTTTGCAAAGTTCCCTTCATAAACTGAAAAACCATCAACATGAATGCTGGGACCTCCCGTTCTTGGGGGGCCTAGTGAACAAAAACTAAGGAATAAAAATTAGCAAGATGATAAACCGTAGAGTATGAGAGTCAATAGGAAAGATGGTGTCTGGGTTCTCTAACTGGGAAGCTTAGCCTGGATTTTAAAAGCACTGACAAACTCTGGGCTCGGTTGCATTTCATTGTTTTATGTTTGGGTGGACATATGTGTGTGTATTTATGCCTGTGTGTTTGTGTTTCTGTATGTTTGAAAGGACATGTGTGTGTATGCATGTGTGTGCGTGTGTGCATGTGTGTGTGTGTGCATGTGTGTGTGTGTGTGTGTGTGTGTGTGGTGTGTTTGTGTGTGTATTGTATGCATGTATATGTGTGTTTGGGCGGTGTTTCTGTGCATGCGCATATCTATGTGTACGAAAGCCAAACGACAATCTTGGGTGTCATACCTCAGAGTTTGTTTTTGTTTGCCTTGATTTGTTGTTGTTTTTGTTGTCACTGTTGTTGTTTTGAGACAGAGTTTCTCTCTGGCCTGGAGCTCACCAATTAGGTTAGGCTGATTGGCCAATAGCAATCTGCCTGTCTCCGTCTATCTCAGAGCTGAAGTTTCAAGCATCCATTCCGGACTTCTATTGTGAGTTCTGGAGAATCAAACTCAGGTCTTAATGTTTGTAAGGCAACCATTTACCAACTGAGTGTCTCTCCAGCCAGAAGTTCTTAGCCCAGAAGAATAACAAAGTGACCCATCTATAGTCATCAGACAGAGCTGAGTCAGCTGCCTCATACTCATTCTCTGTATAATTCAGAAGGAAACTTCCAGCCATGCACTAAGTGCTTCCCACTTAGGTTACTTGAGCCTAACGGGAAGTGGTTCCTGAAGTCACAAGTCCATTCCTTTTATAGTGTCCTGATAATGGGGGTTTCACTGTCTTTTTCCTGGAATGCAGGGTTTTACTCCTAATGGGAAAGATCCAGCAGACCTTTGACTCCTGATGTAAATAGCTGGGAATGGATAACCATGCCTTACTAGTGGATGCGGCTCCTGTCACAATGAGGCACCTCAGAAAAGCTCTCAGTGGGGAATTCAGCTTTCTTGGGTCAGATAGAACTCACTGGGATTGCTAATTGCTCAGCAGACTGAGCAGAGCATCTTACCCCAGCTGTCAGCCCAGAAAGACTGGGGTGAGGTACCAACATGCACCGCAAGAGTGTGTTCTTCATTAGCCAGATGGAGCTTCAAGCTGTTGCAGGCTCTTGCTATCTAAAACATGATGCTTGCTAGACAAAGAAATATTGATCACCAGTCCAGCCTTTGAGAGTTGAACAGCCATGCTGGTATAGGCATTCCACATATTCCAGGGAAGGAGGGAGGACTACAGAAGGGTACCTGAGGCCACAACCAAGGGGTTGCTGTCTCATGCCTGGCCTCCTTCATAGTCATCAGAACTCCTAAGAGGGTTGCAGGGTACATGCCAATCATGGCCATGGGGGCAGGGCACATTGGCTAGACCCTGCTGACCAGTGAGCCCAGGGGATCCTTCTGTTTCTAACACACATCCGCCAGCACTAGGATTATAGATGGCAGCCACCTCACCTGGCTTTTATGTGGGTACTAGTAATTTGAACTCAGGTCCTCATGCATGCATGGCAGGCATTTTATCTACTAACTGAATCATCTCCCTTGTCTCTTGTTTTTCTTTTTCTATTTTCACTAGGATTTTATTTCATGCTTTAAAAAGTTAGCACCACAGAGAATTACCAGACATTATTTAACAAGACACAGGTGTTCAACCTTCTTTGCTCTGTTGCTTTGATAGTCTCCCTCTTCATTTGTCTGACTCTGTATGTCTTAAAACACACACACACACACACACACACACACACACACAGTGCGTTTCTCCTGAGCCTTTTAAAAGTAAGCCTCAAACAAGACACTCTGTTATCCATAAAGCTTCATTCTGAATGTGACTATGCAAAGCCAAAAGAGTTCTCTGTCATAAATACTATTTAGGTAGCAGAACTAGAAAATCGGTTCTGATTCTGTCAAGATATTTCTGTCTGACTTCACCTGCTGAAGAGTATAGGGCAACTATTTTTAGAGTCACGCACAATCTGACTTTGCCTTCTCTCTCTCTCTCTCTCTGTGATGATGTAAGAGGTTCATTTGTGTGCAAGAATGCAGACTACACAATAGATCATTCCTGTTGCATTGGGAGGCTTGAGTCCAGGTTGTGTCACTGAAGATCTGAACTTGAGTCCTAACTTGGCATGCCTGAGAGTAGCAGGTGACACCTTCAAAATTATCTTTCAAACACCTAAGCCAGTCAAAGGCAGCCTCCCATCCCTGCCACCCAGGGACGGCCTAGGACAGCCACAGCTTCTCTACAACTTGTTAGCTGGTTTATGTTCTTTGTATCAAGGAATATTTGGACCATTTGCAGGTCATCAGTGACTAGAGAGAGGAGCCATCAGTCACACAGTATTCATTCTTTATCTACAGTGAACTCACTCATCTCTGCCCTGCTGCACCCTGACCCCTGTCCAGATAGGCTTGCCATCATTCTAAGACTCGGTATGAAATGCCCTGTCACCTCTCAGTTATAAGTTATTCTGTCTACTTGGGGTCTACTCACTAAGTCTTCTTTGAGGCTGTCCTTAACTCCACAGGGAGACTTAGTTTCTCTCATCTGTAACAGTTCATACGTAGAGTACAGTGTGCAAACCATAGCACAATGCTTCACAGTTAGGTGTCTTTGAGAATCTCGTGGGGTTGGGGCTGCATGCCTTCAGTTCCTGGCAAAACACCAGAAATGCTCTCTGCCTGATTACATCATCTGATCCCAAACTCCCAAGATGCTTAGTGAGTGCCCTGCATGGTAGCCAGGCCAAGGTCCTACTCTGAGCTTGGAAGAGAACCTTCTTGACCCCAGTTCCACCTGTACTATATCTGTCCATTCTGCTGCTAAACAGGAAATTCCAGATAAGTCACTTTATGGCTTAAGATTTCCAAAATGACCCCCAGGCACATACTTCTGAGTACTATTTATTTTGAGCAAAGGTGCTAATGGACTAAACAGCACATTTGCCTTTCAGCAGGAAACCAAATGCCCTTGCCTCTTAAAGAAAAAAAAATGTTAACAGGGCACCATTGCAGGAGGAGAGAAACTAACTTAAAAAAATACAGAAAACAGAAAAGACAAAAAGCAACCTGGGAACACCAGCCATGCAGCCTCCTGCTAAACTCAGGAACTAATTAAGCCTACATCTTTTCTGCCTGACCCTTCTAATGATAGGCTCACAATAAAAAGAAATTTAAAAAAAGGTACAAAGAGGTATGAGAAATCATCACACCGCATCATGTCCTAAGGCTCTTTGCTCATTTGTATCAACAATAGCAAGAAAGTTCTAGGAGAAGCCTGTCTGTCGGTATGTCTGTCTGTCTTGCCTCCCCCTGTAGGACAGGGCAGATATGTGACCGATGTCCACATTCACCTTACATTTCCGTTGGTAGGCTGACACATGGTGTCATTAAAGGGAGAAGTGAGAGGATGATCTCAGTCTGACAGATGATCACATTCAAAAGGAAAGATGTTGTTGACCTCCATGTGGGCCAGGTCTGCAGTCAACCTCATATAGCTGAGCAAGCCTTCTTGATGACGGGGACTTGCTTCGTTATCTAATTCTGTGGAAGGCCCTTCCCAGGGCAGGTGCCTGCTGAGAATCCTACTGCTTACCATGTCTGTATCTCTACAGTCTGGTCTTTAAGCTTGCTGGTCTTTAAGCTTTTAAGGTTTTCTTTAAGGTGGAAATGAATTGCCTTGTCATAGGAGGGGAGAACAGAATTGAATGTTTTGGCACAGTTTAAAACCTGTTACATATTCAAGTAGACTCTGCCAGCTGTGTATGAATGCAGAAAACACAGGAGAAGTGAGAGACAAGTTACAGGCAACTAAGATGAATGAAGTACAGGCAACCTGGCACACATTTACTTACCCTCTTATGAAAGGGAGAAGGAAGGAGGGAGGGAGGGAGGGAGAAAGAAAGATAGAGAGGGAAAGAAAGAAAGGGGAGGAGAGAGAATGCTATCGAACAACCATTATCTTTAACTGTAAGTATGATTTTCTGTCCCATCTGGGGACTCAGTTAAGCATATAAATAGATTTGTATAATTAAAAAGTATGTCCTCTCTTGTTGGTTTATTGTAGCTAGAGTGAACTGAGCACAGCTCTCCTAATCCTGTCAAGCCCTCTGCAGGAAGGGTCAGGGGTCAGCAACTGCTTCTTAAAAAAATGCTGTGTGATTGAATCCAAGTGAGCCTTCAGCCCCTGAACAGCTGCTTTCAGACAGTCTGGGGTCTGTCCCCCTGACATCCGGGGACTGGGGACCACCTCCTGAGTAGACAATCTCTCACCTACCAGGCTTCAGAGTGCTAGAACCTACAGTCACTTTAAAACAAAGGAGAGAAGTCAATTTTCAACGGAATATACATTCTTTAAAAGCGAAAAGAAATTAACATTTTATTTTTATGTAAAGGAGAAGGGAATTTAAAACTGTTTTGTCTGGGTATCGTTTTCCAGAAATTTATGGATGTGCTTTCTAATTGCAAATGGAAATTCTGTGGCTTGAAAAACACAGGCATGGGACAAAAGGTTTCATAGGCTGCACTTACAGCTGACACAGAGGGAGAGCATTCTCCTTGTGGTTACAGGAGGATGCTGAGTAGGTGCATGTCTATCCAGACTCACAGTGCAGGAAACACTTAGTGCACTGTGGATGTCAGAGAACATTTGGGGCAGAGCTACACTCTGGCCTGTATCAGTCTGGAATGGCCTTCTGTGTTGGGTTTCATCGTGTAGAATCTGTACAGACACAGAGGAACAGAGCACTGACTGGTATATATACACATGTGAATATGTATGGGCCCAGAAACCAAGACCACATGGAGGAGTCTGGCCTTCCTGACTGATAGGGGTAGCAGAAGAGCAAGAAGTTCCAATTCCACAGTCCATGTGGTTTGGGGGAGGGGCAGGAGAACATTTACAGCTGCAAAGATGATTCCCTTTTGCTAACTAATATTCATGATAGTAAAACTAAAATTTAATTTGCACTTTTTTTTTAGAGAGAGTATGACAGTATGAAATCTAGACTGACCTCAAACTTGTAATCCTCCTGCCTCAGACTTCCAAGTGCTGAGATTATAGGAGTGTGCCACCATACTCAGTACCCGAAAAATTAATATTTAAGTTGTGACTGTTTTTCTCTACATAATTTTCTTCTTTTCTAGCCATGAATAACTTTTTCATACTCTGATTCTATTGCTCTCTCCTTAACAGTATAACCCCTCTCTCTGCCCACTACTATGGATGATTCCAGAATAATAAAGGAAGAAAGCCCATTCCTACCAACTTTATGGAGACACGTTTTCTACAAACATTTTACCACAAATGGCATTTTTTATTGCTTATACAATCTTTTTTTTTTTCCAAAATATTTATTTTAAATTGATATGATTGTCTCTCCTCTAACAGAAAAATGAAAACAAGAGCTCATTTTTCTTTAGACAATACCAAGATTTATGCGACCCATAATAGACCCAGTACCTTGACCTGCTTAGGGCACTTCCTTTCTCTGAATATTTAATATAAAAAAACCCAATTTTAATGCCATCTTTCAGTGGCACATAGTGAATGTTTCTAGATCCTTTTTGGTGGAATAATTAGAAATCTTTCCTGGAAAAAATCAACTGAATATGTGATTGTGGGATTTGTCTGGGGCTTGAAAGACATTGTAATAAGGAACATGGCTGGAATAGTTGACAAGTTTTGTTTATGGACTGCCATGTAATAGCCACAGCACTGGTGTTTAATGTCCTGAAGTGGAAATTCCAGTTATAGGAAAACGTGCTTCTATACTTGGGGAAGGATAAAGATTCATATTGTCTTCATGGTACTATTGAATTGTTCAAGGAGGAATAAAAGACTATAAACACGCAAAGACTTGGTGGAAAGTCTCAGTGCAAAACATGCTACTGGAAAATACCACTGTGCTTGAGGGTGCTCTGGAGATGTTTTTGTACTTTTCTGAAACTCTTCTGCAAATTTAAAATTATCAAAAAAAATTAATTAAAAAGATACCAAAAAGAAATTCTTATTTGACTATTGATATTTAATTTGGAGGAAGGACAGGCTACATGCTTTCACTTCCAAACATATTTATAATTTAAATGAAACCAGAACTAATACCCATTGAAGATGCTTTTATTCTACCATTTAAATTTAAATTTAAATTTAAATTTAAATTTAAATTTAAATTCTGCCATTTAAAATAGGATCTCCCTGTACAGTCCTGCTTTGTAGAAATTTCGATGCTGTCTATAAAACAAAAAACAGTAGTATGAAGCTTTGCTCAGCATGTCTGGTTCTGGTCCTGCACTTACTCAGCTGGGGTGGAGGCCCTTGGCCGTTAGTGCCTTAGGACAGTGCTGAGGGTGAGCAGCGCCTCTAGAGGAAGACTTGATACTGCAGGTGTTTCTCTGTCAAGCTGTAGACCTTTCCCTGAAACACCCCCTGAATGAAACGTTTCTTCTTCCTATTATTAAAAACACTAATAAAATTATATGATCCTGATCTAAAACGCCCTTTTTTGGAACCAAAATCCCTACACATAGTTTTTCTCGTGGGACGAAATGCTGGGTGGCAATTGCTACAGTGAGTCACTATGAGGAATATCAAGGGAGAGAAATGGCCCAATCTGCTCACTGGAAGAAAATGCCCCAGTAAGCTCTCCTGGCCCACCCCATCCCCATGCACACAGGAAAAGCTTCTTCTTTTTGACAGTTTCATAGAAGCAAGGAAACCTCAGTTTCTTAAGCCTTCTGACTTCAGGCTGTACGTAAACTGTATTTTCTATGTGGTATTATTCAGGAAAAACAAAAACAAATAAACAACCACCACAAAAACAAAAAACGAAAAAAACTAGTCAACCTGCTTGCAGGAAGATACATAAAAAATACCCTCTCTTCTTAACCTGTAGGTCCTTTCAGTGTGTGTGTGTGTGTGTGTGTGTGTGTGTGTGTGTGTGTATGTGTGTGTGTGTGCGCGCGCGCGCGCGCACAGTTTTATTCTCCAACATCAAGTCTAAGCAGCTTCTTTCAGGCATCACAAAGCAGACTTCCCTGGAAGCCAAAAGGGGCCTGGGGGAGGGGCAACACTGGAAACAGAAAGCTGTGTTTGCTTTCTTTTCCTTGCACCCCCCCCCCCAAACCGGATCCTCACTTTTTCAAAGAAATCCACCTTTCCTGCTTCAATTTCAAATCACTTTCCAGGGAGGGCTTCTCTTCCTTGCACAACCTGGATATTTCAAAGCGAACCCATCTTTACTGGAGGAGAGAGTTTATTCAGGTGGTATGAATCAGACAAGGGCTCATGGATGCAAACTGGGGCTGAGACGGGGGCCCCACATGTCTCATCCCCTCCCTCCTAAGGAAATATAACAAACCCCTAGAAAACAGACCTCCAGTAATCTCCCTGCCTTCGTCAGGAATAGGGGTGACGGATAGCTGCCCTCTCATTATAGTCCTGGTCTCAAGGTTAGAATTAGACCCTTAGGGTAAGGAGCTGTCAATTAGAGATAACTCCAGCCGGCTGTCTGCAGCGGGGGCTTATCTCCTAGCAACTCTACTCATTCAGGCCACAGCCCTTGGCTCTGCCTGCAGCTCAAGAGCCATCTTGAAGACAACAAAATAACCTTCTCATTTTGAGCAGATGCATAAAGAATTCTTCCCTGGGTCCTTGATGGAGTCCGTCCTTGATGGAGCCCCGGTGACATTCCACTAGCAAACGGGCTGGGGGATCTGCAAAGAATTATGATTGGGCTCTTTTCCAGCTGCAGATGTTTCCATGGGAAGAGCACATGGAAGGGTCTGGCCAAGCAATCAGAGAATCTAAATTCAATCCGAGACTGGCTGCCTCCTTCTTCCAGATCAGAGTCTGTCATGTTTATGCAGAAGCCAGTGTAGTCTCTTTCTCCTGCCTACTTTATACTTAGAATTTGCCAGCAGTTGGAAATGCAGTTGCTCTGGTTGCCACGGGAACTCGGCCTCTCCTTTATTCACCATGGCAGGGCATAGAGAGAGAGCCAACAAGCATAAATCCTATTAAGCGATGCACAGGGTTATCCACTGTGGATGTAAGCAGCATCACAGAATTTACTACTGGACCATATACTTGGTGTGCAAAGAAAACACATGCTCCAAATTCCTTGGAGCTGTCTACTCATTAGACCTAGGAATCACGTTGTTGACTTTTCTAATCTCAAGCAGAGTTAAGGGTGGGCAAAATGCTGAAGGCTCTTAGGGGTTGGGGAAGAGGCAAGCCTTTGATATTTCCACTTGAGTGGAAAATGATAACAAAGGGATATCTAAGAAATGTTGTAAAAAAGAAGAGATGAGAAATACCCAGCGTGCTGTGGATGTAAATTAGATAGACAGGATTATTAGAATTAAAGATTGGACTTAACAAACTCTTCTGTAGAACAACAGCCTCCTTGCTGAAGAAGGAGCACAGACAAGGAGCAGGGGGCATTTTTACAGAGATTTCTGCCTAGTGCACCTCCCCCATCTTTCCCCCATTGGTGCTGTTCATGACTCTGAACCACTGAATTTTCTATCACCCCTATATTTCCTCCCTTCCTCATCTATTGAGTAATTATCTGCTTTGTTTGTTTGGTTTTATATTTGTCAAGAACCCAGCACAATTTATATCCAGTTAGTTGGGATGGAGGAAAGGGCTGTGTACAGGAGAACACCAGGCAGCTGCCGTGCCTGCTGCTAGGCACTATGGACAAGGAGCCTGGATCTGCTTTGCCTGTGGCTTTCCTCCTACCCTCCCTGACGCTCAATGCAGGGCTCATTAAGCTCCCATGCTCGTTTTCCTATTAGGGCTTGTCGATATCACAAGATGCGGCATAGATTCTGAAAGAGAAGGGAGACGGCTTGAGCAACTTTGAATAAATCTTTTCTGTGCATGTCTGAGTGAGACATATACACAATTTTGCTCGAAAATAGAGGCTCCACATTATAATTTTTAAAACACAGACAAATATATCACAAGGTAGTCTATATCTTAAATTGCGTGACATGCAGCTTACAGAAATTAATATGTTTTCATTCCTGAAGAAGAAACTGGGAAACTGGACTCTGTTATGTTATGAATTGTTCTCACTAGGCAGACACACCTTAGGTGATTTCTTTGATGTCATTTTCTTAGGAAATCAAATCAGTTGTGAATATACTCCCTGCTCCACATCTTTTAAAATTACATTTCCAATGGACCATTCTTTACATTGTAGAAGCTACCCCTGCCTGTATAACATGCTGGTTGGCATTACATTTGAATATAGTAAACAAAAAAAAAGACTTTATAAAAAGAAAGAAACACCCTTAGCAATCAAAGTTTACTTTATTAAACAGCAGATTGGCAATGTCCCCAGGATTCTTATGTGGCCTGCCATTGCTGGTTGCCTAGGAGATGTGGGGACTTAACTGTTTCACTGCCACGGGTATTGCATGGATTCTTGCAGCTTGGTCTAGAAGCTCACAGAACAGCCCCCAGCTGGTAATGTGTGCCCACCAGTCTTACTTGCAAAAGGCTTTTAATCAGTTAAAAAAAAAAATGGGTCCAAGGTAGGGTCACAACCTGATGCAAAAATTGGTCTTCCCTGTGTTTCTGAATATTTTTCTTTGCTGAGATTTTATTTGATTTCTGTATATATGAAATGGACCTACATTAATAACCTCAGTGTTTGATTATTCTTTACTATGGCGTGATCTTAAGGAGATATAAGTGCCTTTACTTCCTCCAGATCTGGGTTTGAGAAATTCAGTGTTTGGCTGTTTTGGGGTTTTTTTGTTATTGTTGTTTTGGGTTCTTTTGGTTTGGTTTTGGTTTTTGGCTGTTTTATTTTCTTTTCTGTTTTCGGTTGTTTTGCTTTGTATAATATTTCTGGTTTTTTTTTTTTAATGATGCTTTGAAATAATGTGAATGGCTCACACAGGTGCTGTCGTTTTTGTCTGTCACCGTCCTATCTGTAGTTTTTCAACAACACTGTGTCCCAGGTTAGCTCCTGGGGGTAGCATCATCGAAACCAAGCATGGATCTGAGGGAGAGAAGGCCAGAATCCCTGGCCCTTGAGAAGTCACACATTCCCGACCCTGGGTTTCTGCCTGTGGGGAGGGGGAGATAGGAAGCTCCATAAAATATTTAGTAGGGGTTACGAACCCTGTTATGCAAATATGGCTCATTCCTATTATACTTTCATGTGCATTTGGTAAGGCATTAAAAATCGTATAATTGATATTTTTCAATGGAACTGCCAGTCTTCAAAAAGCACAAAATACAATATGTAGTTGGCTTTATTGCTTAAAGGTTTACAGCAGTTTACACTTAAAGGTTTACAGCTGACAGTTCCCGTGTTTCCCTCCAGCAAATGTGAAAGCAGCCTTTACTGAAACGACTTTCTGATTTTGCAAACTTACATTCTATGACCCGTAGATTATTCGGACTCAAGGAATGTACCTGAGATAAAGAGTATTATCTTATAGAAAACAAACTCTGGCCTTTAAAAGTATTTTGTTTACCCAAACCACAGACTCCTTTTCCCCATCATCTTTGGTGATGGTTATTCTCAACCATTTTAGTAACTTTCTCTTAACCTTGGCACAATGTCTTGAGCCTGAAAAAAAAGGAACTGGGGTTTGCGAAGATACAATAAACCAGGAAAATACAGCAAAGAAAGGTGCTGGACCTCTTACATATGGCTTAGACTTAGTTTCCCCTTCCTAATTTCTCAATTTTAGGAGAGAATTCTGTTCTGGGGATGATTCCTCTATTCAAGACAGTGAAAAAATAGAAAATATAGTTTAAGGATTTGGGCTGGGTAGAATGGCTGTTCTCTCTTGGGAGGCATACAAAAGCTATATTAGAAAAGCACTAGCAACTTTCATTTATATTTTGTTCCTGGGAAAGGGTCTGTGTTGAAACACACACACACATACACACACATATTAGGGCAGCAAGCAGAGTAGCAGATCCCTAATAATGTTAAAATTTCTTGAAAGCAGTCATGAAGATTTTACCTAGATCCTGAGGAATATGAAATGGTGCATATTGCACTTAAGCACACACCAAATTCTAATTTTCCCCTCACATCAGGTGACCCAGTGATCTCTAAACAGAACCAAGCGGAGAGCCTTGTGAGTCTGTATCTACACGCTAGAGCGTCTGTATGTGATTAGAAAGGGAGTCTAGAAATGGTGACCAGGCTGCTCCTCTAGTTTCGTAGTGTTTCTTGGCATGGATCCGCGGATCCAAGTCACCAAAGCACTTCCCAGCCTTATATCATCTATGCCTTGGACTTACCATCGCTTCAGAGACTTCTCTATGAAGATCAGTCCTGGTTTTGAATTCAGTGTGGGTGAGGGGGGCTGCTGACTCAGGGAGCCTGAGGGAACTGTGGCCTGCTGCTACACAACAGCCCATCCCCAGCAGGACCAACACACAGAAGGCAGAATGAATGGCCTCATCTACAGGCCAGCTATTTGATATGCAGATCGGGCCGCAGGCCTCTTCAATAACAGAGCACTCCGCAGGCAGCAGGTGCAGCCCAAGTGAGTGGCCTCCCCTCCTTGAAAGAGCTGGGCTGCCTCCCTCCTTCCCTCCAGCCCTTAACTATTTCTGAAGTGCTGTGATCGTCATCACTTTTGAATGTAGACAATCCATTTATAGGCTGAGTGAACCTTCTATTCTTCTTTCTACCCCTAACTGTAAGCCTGGGCATGAAGCCACAGGAGTATCCAAGGAAGGAAATCTGCCAAGCTCTTCTAAATGGGGATACAGCAGAGCAAAAGTACTGGGAAGTCAGGCCACAGGGTACTTGCCAGTGTCCTGACCCACATGGCCTGTGTTCATGTCACCTGGACAATAGTTGCAGACACTTGTATCAGAAACAGTTTCCTTTGCATTTGTCCTGGAACTAGAAACCCCAGTTAGAGAAGTGTGTGTGTGTGTGTGTGTGTGTGTGTGTGTGTGTGTGTGTTTAGGGGATCTTGCACATACACATGAGGCCCAGGCCAGCATACAATCTTTAGTGTGTTTTCTCAGGTGCTGTCTGCCTTGGTTTTTGAGCGAGGGCTCTCACAGGGTCTGGACCCTCACTTTTGGATTAGGCGAGGCAGGCTGCTCAGTGAGCCCTGGCGATGCCCCTGTCTCTCTCTGCATCCCATGTGCTAGATTAAAAGCATGTGTCTCTGCACTCAGTATTTTGACCCGGGCTCTGAGGATCAAACTCAGTTCCAATACTTGCAGAGTAAGCTTCACGAACAGAGCCACCTCCCAGTATCACCCACCTGCACTCAGTACAGAGGGCAAGCACCTCCCACCTCCATTCAGTGTGGCTGATTGAAACCTAGAATGAAGATGGGTTTTATTTTGCCAGGTGTGACATCAACTGGCTGGACTTTGTCCCTCTCAGCTTGCTGTGATGGTGAATATAACACCATATTATTCAAGATGTCTGTAGTAGGTTGTGCTCTGAGAGGCAACTAAGCCAGCTTAGTTGCTGTCCTGTAGCTATTAGCTAATTGAAAGAGTTATTCATTTTAAGTCTGGAACCTAGATAGTGCCCAAGCCTAAATTCTACAGGGTCTATTAATGTAGATCACATGAAGACATTAAAGGTGAAAGAGTAGATATGCTTGGGCTTGAGAGTGGGCCAGAGGGGACAGAAGCCACCCCACAGGGAGAGAGTCTTACCAGGAAAATGAATAACAAAATTGCCTGCCTTCCTTTCTTCCTTCCTTCCTTCCTTCCTTCCTTCCTTCCTTCCTTCCTTCCTTCCTTCCTTCCTTCCTTCCTTCCTTCCTTTTCTGATTATGTCTTTATTTAAGTTAGGGCCTCATGTAACCCAGACTGGTCCAGAACTTTCTATGTAGCTGGGGATGGCCTTGAACTGTTGATCCTCATGCATCCACCTCTCCAGTACTAGCCTCACAGAAATGCTTGGACCCCACCCAGTCATGTCCTGCTGAGCACTCTATGAACTATGAGAGGACCACTCCAGCTGAACAATGGTTCATTTTTAGAGGCCACTTGTCATAGAAATTCTAGAACTGGAGCTTCGCCACTGCAGTCATTGCTGTTTGGGTTGGAGGGGTGCTGTGGGCTAAGAAAAGGGAATGCGTGTTAGGTCTAGCATACTTGGGAAAGTGCTCTATGCATATAGAGAGATTATACAGAATTCCAGAGACACAGAGGAACCTGTGGAGGTAGCGAAATGCTGAACACCTGGCTTTAGCTTCCATGTTCCTCTGCTCTGTCCTTGGAATCCACCATTTCCTTTCCAATTGCTAATGCATTTGCTTATTTCAAGGCTTATGCTTTTCATCTTTTTTCTAAATTAAATACATTTCTTAAAAATACTAGATACACATCAACACTGAGGTCTTTGTGCTTGGGACTTATGTATTCCATTCAACATAATGGCATACCGTACATTTCCCAATCTTCATTTGCCTTGGAGAATCTTCAACAGCATTGAAAGCCACTGTGTGAGGACTGCTCTAACACCTGTTTCCACAGGAACCCTAACCTCTGGGATAACCCTATGCACAAAAGGAGCCTCTAAGAGGAAGTAGTTACAATTTACATGCTCCAAAGGCCGGGGCCCTGATCCAAAAGAATTAGCATCCTTTTAAGAAGAAGCACTGGTAAGTTCCCCTTATCTTGCCAAAACCCATGTTCTCTCAACAGAAAGAGAGGCTCTGTGAGGACATGGGGAGAAGGTGGCCATCTATCTGTGCTGGAGAACCCCCTCAACCAAAAAAGAATGGAATCCACTTCTTGAGCATCTTGACGCAGACTCCAGAGATGTGAGAAATGTTTCTGTTATTTAAGCCTCTGGTAGCCCAAGCTGACTAAGAAACCCTCCTCAAAAAAAAACAAAAACAAAAACAAAACTATTAAATCTTATGCTACATGTAGCTTTTGACAATTCTCATTTTTTGAGCAATTGGAAAACAAACATATGTACTGAAACAAATTTATGTTTTATATATTTTATATATTTTAAAAGTTAATGGAAAATGCTGATCTTTTCCTTTAATTCCTAATCAATTAAATGCTTTAAACCCACTTGAAGATACTCCAGAAACCAGATGCTTCCCATGCAGCTCCACATACTCCAGAAAGAGTATGAGATGAGCCTACATAACATAACAGAACAATATCCCATGTTACATACATGAGGATTAGCTTTTCTTAAGAAAAACACTGTGGTCTAAAAGAAGGGTTGGATAGGGTGGTGGAGCCTAAATATCTGACCACTGAGTTAATTTTTAAAAATAGGAACAAGTTAACATTAAAGAAAAAGAAACAAAGTCAGCACAGAATCCAACATGTTCCTGATACACACATGAAATCTTATCCTAACATGTCCAGTTACACCTAGAAATGAAGACTGCTTTCCCCTTTTATGGTTAAGTGAAGGTCAGGATTTATTCACCCATGTAAAAGTTACTAAATAAGGCTGGAGGGAAGGAGCTCTGAGATGATTCAGTGGGTAAGAATACTTGCTGCAAAGCATGAGAGCCGGATTTCAATCCCTGAAATCTACACGGTGGAAGGAGAAAATCAACTCCCACCATTTGTCCTCTGACCTCCACATGTGTAGCATGACATGTATCCAAATGTACACAGACAGACTCAGAAGTTAATAGTACTTACTGCACTTCCCTGAGTTCGATTCCTAGCACCCATGTCAGACAGCTCTTAACTACCTTTAACTCCAGCTCCAGGGAATTCAGTGCCCTCTCCTGGCTTATGTGGGCACCCGTACTGATGTGGCATAAGTTCACGTTGATAAATGTGGTATTTATAAAAATAAAATAAACCCAGGGGGTTGGGATGTATTGTATGAGAGAAAAAAAATAAAAATAGATGAAGAAAGATAAAATAAATCTTAAGCAAACAAACAAAAACTAGAGGGGCCATGGCCTAAACACATGACTTTCACTTCACCATTCCAAGTAGCACCTGTTGGCTCCTCAGACTTTGGTGAAGCCTGGGTACTGTAGAAACCTTATTAGCCATGGCCTGATGGGTTTTGATTGGCTTAGTGGCTGAATCATCAAGAGGCTGCAGGGAGCATGCTGTCATTAGTAGTGGAGAAACTGAGGTTAGCATCAAAAAGCTAGGTCTTCGGAGGTTCAAGGGCCTCCATCAGCTTCTGAAAATGTAGGAGTCTGGAAAGAGCAGGCTAGCAATGGAATATTTTCCCTTTCTTGGGGAAACACAAATGCCATGCCATGTGCCCAGGAAAAGGAAAGATGGGGACTTATACCCATGGTAGTTTCTTTTGCCTTCACTTTAATTCTTCTTATCATTGTGTTTGTTCTTGAGTGAGAGGCCACAGACAGGCCTCTGAGTGGAGCCACAGCCCAAATATCCATACCTTCAGCAGTCTGCATGCTGACTACCGTGAAAGTCATCAGGCAATGCAAGTATGGAAAAGCAAGGTGGCAGCCTCTGGGTGCAGAAGCCAGAACTCTTCTCTATGAGCTGCCCACCTACCACCACCATACCTACTGTGTTCAAGTCAGGTACAAAGAAAGCCCTGCTGAGCGATGGCTGGAGGACCTGGATATGGAGCTGGCAGGTACAGATTTCTACAGACAGGTTCCAACTGTGGAAATCTGAGATCTTCCTTCTGAGGTCCCTGAAGTTGTGGCAGATTAGGAGATGACCAGTTCTCCCTGGAAAGGAAGAATAGAATTGACTTACTTAAAGCAAAATCATGTTCATCATTGGCAGCACGCTGCAAACAAAACATTGAACACATCTTCTAATCGGACTGCCTACATGTATATCTCCTGAGATCATGTCTCAATGTACGTAATTTATTTGAAATGAATTTGTGATCCCATATCCAAAACATTTGGAGAATTGTATTTATTTGGACAGTATCACTACTGTGGTTAAAACCAATCAAAGGAGTGTCTGTTCCCATATTCTGTATACCAATGGAGAAAATTAAAAAGAAACAATAGAAAAATGAGATATGGGGTTTAGACCTGTAAGCCAGCACTTGGAAGGTGGAAACAGGAGGATCAGAGTCAAGCATATCTTTGCCTAATTTGTGAGTTTGCTTGAAGCCAGGCTGAGATAAAATAAGACCCTGTCTATAAAATAAAATAGCACAGACAAAAAGAGGTATGCCTGACTCAACATCCAGAAAAATCTTTTAAATCCTTTCTGTAGAATCCAACATCTGTGGTATGTTTACCTCTTAATTACCTTACTACTAGGAAAGTTCAAGCTGAGAAAAATAAATGGTCCGTATTTACCAAGATGGAGTGCGCTGTCCAACAGAAGTGTCACAAGGGCAGAATCCCATTTTGAAGGATACAGTAGCCAGTTCAAGTGAGATTCTCCTAACACCTTTGAGGGTTCAACGTGAGATCTGCCAGCCACATCCTTTCTCATACACACAAGAAAACATATCTCTTTGTTCTTTCCTTAAACTCAAACCCTTTTTACAAATTTGGCACAATCTCAAGGCATATTTTTTGCCAACAATTTTTTGTCTCTTTTCCTCAAAATCTATGCACATGTATTTTAAGCAAATTCTCATATACCCCTCACTTATGATATTTTATTTCCCCTCTCTGTTCTCCATGTGGTTTGATAGCCCTCTTTCTTTCTCTAGGTACAGATTCTAGCCTGAATGCTTATTTGTGGTGGTGGTGGATGGAGAATATACTGAGATCTTTTACACATATTTTCTGCTCGTTTCTTTTCAAGAAAATCAACCTTTCTTAATATAATGCTTTTATTTGTCCTTTAAGAAGTCCACACATGTGCTGAGTGGTGGTGACACATGCCTTTAATACCAGCATTTGGAGACAGAGGCAGGTGGATCTCTGTGAGTTCAAGGCCAGCCTGGTCTACAGAGTGAGTTCCAGGACAGCCAGAGTTACAACAGAGAAACCCTATCTTGAACCTCCCCCCTCAAAAAAAAAAATGAATTCCACATATGTACACAACGTGTTTTGATCCCATTCACCACTTACCCCACACCCCAGCTCCTCCTGGGTCCTCTTCTCCATATGCCCCTCCCAGAATCATGGTTGTTTCTTTAATAATCTACTAAATTTAATCAGTGCTATAAAAACACGCACATATGTGGAGCCATTAACTGCAGTATGACCAATCCGAAAAGGGGCCACACCATTAAAGAAAACTGATGCCACTCACCCCGACCTCCAAAAGCCATAAACTATCAATAACTCAATAGACTTTTTGTCAGCAGACTTTTGTATCCCCATTCTCATCAGAATGTTGACTGGCTTCATCCTGTGCAGGTCTTGTTTATGGGACCATAGCCACTGTGCGTTCCTGAGTGCAGAGTGCAGTCCTGGAGACAGTGTTTTGTCCCAGTTCCCTGACCTCTGGCTCTTACAATCTTTCTGCCCTCTTGTCTTTGATGTCCCCTGAGCCTCAAGAAAAGAAATCTTAAAGTTGTCATGGTGGCACACGATTGTAATCCTAGTACTTGGAGAGTTCAAGACCCACATGGGCTATGTACCAAGAGCTTTTCCCTCCCACCCCTAAAGATTTTTTTAAAGGTTTTATTTGGAGGAACTTTGAGAAATAATTCTGTAATGGGGAGTTGAAGAGTTCTTCTCTCCTTCCCTGTGGAAAGAACAAGGATGGATGGAGCTCATGCAAGCCTGGGCCTGGCAGCTGGTTCACTGCATTCACACAATCCCCCACCAGACATGACAAAGAGTTTGCCCACCTCACAGAAAAAAAAGGCAAAGATGCCTGAGGTGCATGACAATTTTCAAGAGCTCTTTCAAGGTCACATTCCTGTGCCTGCTATTCCACTGCCATCACACAACTATAGATAATCTAAATACAGTGCGTGGAACTCTCTCTTCCAGAATGTTCCAGGGAAAATCTTTACTTTTCTCTGAAGAGGTATTTTTTCGTCCAATGGAAGGATCTCACATCACCTCTATTCTGCCTAGACACCTTTGATTTCCTAACAGATGATAGATACCTGGATCATGTGATACCAGGATCAATAGAGTGGCAGAATCCTAGAGGCGTGCAAATTAGGCCCCTATCTTTTCCAGAATTTTTACTGGACCATATGTAGACCAATTATGGTCTACATAGTTGCTATTGAAAGTTGTTGAAATGGTCTTTATAGTAATTGCTATAAAACCTCAGAGTTCTTCTCTGCCCAGGGAGCATAATTATTAGTCTCCAGGTACTTCTGTTTGAGAGCAGCCCAGGTAATGTGCAGTAAGATGTTTGCAGTGTTTGGGAACCTGATGCCTCACAGAGTGTGCTGTGGATGATGCCTGAGGATGTTTACTCTCCCCACCCTCTTCAAGACTGATGGTGATTAAGTAAACCTTAGGGAGAGTCATCATTGAACTCCAAAGCATGGGAAATCTGAGTGTATTAATATTTCTTCAAAATGCTTTGGAGATGCACAGAGCTGTAACTCTTGAAGGCAGGAGACCCTACTCTAAGGACGTCTGTGAATTGCTTACTCTCATCACAAAAGACGAATAGGACATGGCAGGGACAAAGCCAAGCCTGAACAGAGGAGGAGACTCGGAGTTGCTCTCCCTGTCCTCAAGCTGTTCACACACACTCATAGCACAAGGGCATGGCATGTGGGCTCCTAAGGAGATCATATGACTCTAATGGTATAAAGCCCACAGATACCGTATTTATGCCTCAGTAGTGAATACCAGACACCGTGCGCCAGTACTACACATGTTGGTTAACATGCATTTTCAGTTTGTCAGGATCTAGAATCGCCATGGGAACAAATCTCTGGCCATGTCTGTCGGGGGATTTCTAGATTAGGTTAATTGATGCGGGGATCCTCACCCTTAATGGGAACACCATTCCATGGGCTGTGGTCCTGGGCTAGATAAGAGAAAAAATAAGCCCAGGACCACAGCCTCCCTATGCTTCCTCGCTATGGATTCAAATTCTTGATAGTGGTATTTGTGCCCATGGACCGGGGGTGGGGGGTAGAGGTGGTTGGGGGTGCTGCATTTAGGCTCATTCAAGTTGGCCCAACTCCAACATTCTTATATTTGTAGCTGTGTCTCCTGCTGCTCCTAGGGTTAGAACTAGATTCAGCAGGGAAGATCGTATATAGACATTTGGCATCCAGAGAATTCATGAATTGCCTGGATCGGTGCTGCAGATGAACATTCCAATTACCCATGCGCTGTATTTCAAGCGCGACAGTGATCTGTGTAGGTTGGTTTTCATAGGAGTGACTTTCAATAAGGGAAATATATTCCTCGATCTTTGATTTGCTTAACAAGCAGCTTTCAACTTCGAGTTTTATTAATTGCTCTGAAAACCTACAATTTAGGTAAAACTAATTACATTTGATTCTACTCAGTTGATTAGCTCTTTTTTTATTGTAAATGGGACCGAAAACAATCACTCTTATCTATATGTGCTGTATGTGATATGACAATGAGAAATGCAGGGAGACATCCATCTACTCCCTCAGAATTAGATCTAGCTTGATTTCTAATGAAGGGTTTGTTCTTGCAAGAAATTGCCTTGACAAGCCTTTTCTTCCAGGAATCAATATTTTTTTTTTAACTTGTTTCTTTTTAAAGGGAAATTTATTTGCTTTCTGTCACCTTTTTTCTTTTAAATTTTCTAAGACAGTGGTGAGCAGTTTTCGTCATACTATGGATGCATACTTTGGTCAGGAAGAATACTTCTTGACCCTGAGAGATGACAAGGCTTGGTAGGGAAGATGTTAATCCCAGGGGATTCATCCAGGCTTTGAGAAAGGAACCACTGTTAGTTCAGCACTGTGGCACAGACACCACCCCCCCACCACCACCACAGTGAAGTGGAAAGGTCAGCTCCATGGAAGTTCCTTGAATTTTGAGCAGCTGGCTTTTGTTGGCCTGCGGCTCTGTGGAGACTCTCTTCATGAGGTTCCTCAAAGGCTTCAGTATCTCTGCTCATCAATTGGTTATCACTTCGAATGTTTACTACATGGTCAGATGATGCAATGACACAAAGTAATTTATCCCCACTCCACACCTAATCAGAGATAACATTCAACTTGTAGGGTAAAGGACAGTTAGATTTACCATCATAGCCCAAACTGGAAGAACACAGTCTTACTTAAGACTGCAGTGCAGATCAGGAGCCACACAAGGGCTCAAACAGCCTTTGTGCTCATGACTTCAGGTGTGTCCTCCCACTCCTTTCTACAACATGCTGTGTATGACACTGGCTAGTAGACCACCTCCCCCAAGCTAATTTACCCCTAACTTAAATGTGGGTGATCATCTCTTTACAAGGGTTTAAAGAGACTAATAATATACCTGATGCATAGCAGGTACATAAACACATTGGAAACTTCTTATTCCTTTATCTCTTTGTAGAATTCATCTTGAAAAAGTAGTTTCGAATTCTAGAGAACTGCGAAGGGAAGAAGCCAGCTATTTCTGCGCTACCTGCTTCTGAGCCAGCAGAAGGCTGTATTGGGTGACACCTTACAGGTTCTGTCTTATCATGACTCTACCTGTGTGCCTCCAGTGTCTCAAAGCCTAAGCTGACTCTAGCAAAGGATACTCTCAGTGAGATACGACCCTCAGTGGGGTCTGCCCTGTCTCTGCGGTGTCTGAGTGTCAGAGACTTGATAGAAGTCAAGACTTAAATTTCAGCTGGCAAGACTTGAAGTATGAATTAGTTTGTTTTCCTCGTTGTTGATGGGGAATGAGACAGGGAATTTTCTCAATCCCTGACAGGGAACAGCTCAAGACAGGAAGGCTTACTCTGGCTTCCTGGCGTTACAGACCATCGTGCCTAGAACGCTCTGGCTGCAGAAGTGTGAAGCAGCTGGTCATGTTGATTTGAGGTCAAAGCTCAGAGATGAATGCTGGTGCTCAGCTCACTTTATCTTTTGTCATTCTAGCCCATAAAATAGCCACCCATACTTAGAGTCTTCTCACCTCCATTAACCTAATTGAGAAAAATCCTTCACAGATACACGCTTATGATTTGTCTCCTAGGTGATTCTTGTTCCTGTCAAGTTGACAACCAACATTAGCCATCACAAGATGACTTAACTTTGTGCTTGAAGAGAGAATTTTGTGTTTATTTATTCCTTGCAACGACTCCATGCAACCTATGAGATCACTAAAGCCTCCACCCTTCCCTGCTGTGCACAGGCCTGAGATATCTTTTCAATGGCAGATAATGTGGCCTAACATGCAGACACACAAGCATCTTAGACTCCACAGGAAAAGGATCTTAATGAAAGGGAGTGGTCACATGGTATTTACCAGCAGGAATGGAGTGAGATGAAAGTCTGCTATTGCCCAGCTTCATGTCTCCACTTACATAGTCCACTGGGCTTCCTTTCCACCATGATTAATGCAATAATGGTAATTCCTCTCTGGCACAACCAGAGACTTATCTTCCAGGTATTCTAGATTCTGCCAAGTTGATAACACTAACACTCAAAGTTGTTATTGGGATCTGTTTGACTAGCAACTATTGCAGCTAAGAAGTGTGTGTGTGTGTGTGTGTGTGTGTGTATGTTGGAGTATATGTTTTGGGGTATCTGTACATCTGTGTTGCATATATGTGTGAATGTGAATGTGTATGTGTTCCTGTGTGTTGGTGTGTTAGTGTACTGTGAACATGTGTGTGTGCCTGCGTGTGTGTGTGTTGGTATGTGCATGTACATTGAATGTATCGGGGTACCTGCATATATGTGTGTGTTGTATGTGTATGGAAAAGTGAATGTGTGTGTTGTTATGTGTATCCATGCTTATGTGTCTGTGTGTGTTGGGATGTGTGTGTGCATGTGTGTATGTGTGTGTACGTATATGTGTGTATGTGTGTATGTTCATGAGTGTGTATGTGTCTTGCATATCTGTGTTTATTGGTGTGTATGTACATGTGTGTGTGTTGGTGTGTGTGTGTTTGTGTGCATGTGCATATGTTGAAGTGGGTTCTGGGAATGTGTAGGGAGATCTAGAAAACATCCCTGGTCCTATTCCTTACACACCTTCCACTTTAGTTTTCAGACAGAGTCTCTCACTAGCCTGATGCTTTCTCATTAAAGGATCTGCCTGTCTGTCTCCAGTGTGCTGGGATTGTAAGTTCATTCCACCATGCTTGGCTTTTTCACATGGATTCTGGGTGCTGACCTAGCATCTGAGACTACCTTAATGGTTGGGTGTTTTGTGGAAACAGTAAACCTATCATAGAATATTTGAAAATTCTCATTTCTATCAACAGTCCTATGCCAGAAAATGCACAGAAATGAAGGTTAACAAAGAGTTAAAATATATAAGCAAGAAATGACAGGAGGTGGGGTGCAGGGGGCTGCAACTCCATCAAGCCTATGCTGGCCTCAACCACCCTTCAACTCTCAGCACCCAGCATGTCTGCATCAACTACAGACATAGCTCAGAGAAGCCCATTTACAGTCAAACCACATAGAAAAGCCAAAGGGAAGAGTCAATGCAATTAACCTGAAGTGAAATTCTGCTTCTAAAAAATTCTCCCACTCTATTCTTGGATGTACAGTACACGGTTTTCAGTGTAATGGCTCTTGTAAATTAATTGCAGACACAGCCGTCCATGGGCATTCTCAGAATAAGTGGCAAGTAGTTAATTGCACCCCAAATTAGCCAATTCTGCCCATAATTAACCATTTGAAGACAATTAATTGAATGCATAATATTTGCACCTGCAACTAATTGGAGACCCGTGTATTGTTCCTTGAAGAAATAAATAAATAAATAGTAATGACAACAAAAGAACCAGTGGCTACTCTTAAAATGTAGTCTTTTATAGTCCCAGGTTCTAGAGAGCTAGGGAGTGGGCAGAGCTCCGGAAATGCTGGACTTGCTGCAGCTCCCTGAATAGAAAAGCAATTTTAAGCTAGAAGGTAAAAGCTGTGTGTGTTTTTGACACACAACATAATGTTTCCTCTAAACTCACACAGGCATTGTACAAGGGCTAATGAAGGTAATTACAGCATGCTTTCCAAAGACTAGCAAGGTTTGCAGGGAAGTGTTCTTTTTAACTGTTTTCCCTCTTTCTTCCTATTATTATTGCAAACCAAGAGTATGTAACTTTTGAAAGCACTTCATTTTTTAAAAAGTTAAAGACATCGAACATTTGTAAATGTTGGGACTCTTCTGCATTTTGCCATCATAGCGCTGTCCTAGAGAAAAGCTGCATCCCTCTGACTTCTGTTTTGATTCCAACATGTGCTTGCACAGGTAAAAAGCAAATGGCTCCTCATATTTATATGACAGCAGAGGAATCATTACTTCTGAGTCATTGTGTCAGCTGCAGCAGGATTGTGCATTGGTGCAGACCCTCTGCTCTCTGCACAAAACAAATAGCTAATAATAACAAAGAGAATAATATTAACAGCAGTAGTGATGTATCAACCACTTAGCATTTAACATACATAACCTCTCTTACATGGTCACGTTTTTATGCCTGCTTTATAGATAAGAAAATTGCCCACAGAAACTATACTAACTTCCCAATTTTACATAAGCAACAAGTCTTAAAAACGTAATTTAAACTTAGATAATGAAGTCCACTGGAGGTAAGCAGCACAGAGTCCAGAACTTGGTGCCTGCCGCACTAAGATCAGACAACAAACACTCCCATCAGATTAAGTCCTGTTTTGTGTCCCTTTGACTAGTGCTGAAGAGGAACTGGTGACACTCGCAGTAAACTGTGTCATGTGAATTATGTGCTAATGAGTGTCCCCTCTAAGTGTCCCCATCTCCACGAGCACCATCTTCAATTAGAAATATGCGATTAGCATCTTTTTTTTAACAGATGATAAAATTAGAGCAAAACAATGTAAATGAACTTGCTTAAGAACATGCCCGTGGTAAGATAGTCGCATCACAAGGAATCTTGTATACCTATGAATACAGCCAACTGTCTTTTGATAGAGGTGGATCCTTACCTCACACCATAGTTAGAAGTCACGTCAAAAGAGATTAGAGACTGGAAGGTAAGAACTAAACTTGCAAAAGTTCTGGAAGAGCACACAGAAGTTGACCTCCATGACCTCAGTCTTTGAAATGATATTTTAGATAGAATAACAAGGCATGAGTAACAAAACAAAAATTAACAGTTGCGATTGCCCTGAATGGAAATGTGTCTGTGCAGCAATGTAGTCAACAATATGTAAAAAGCAGCTGAGTGGGTGGTGGTGCACGCGTTTGATCCCAGCACTCGGGAGGCAGAGGCAACTGGATCTCTGTGATTTCAAGGCTAGCCTGGTCTACAGAGTGAGTTCCAGGACAGCTAGAGTTACAACAGAGGAACCCTGTCCCCAAACAACGCCCCACCCCCTAAAAAAAAAAAGCAATACACAAAATGGATGACAACATTTACAAACTATATATTATGGAAAGGTTTAAAATATAAATGTACAAGGTACTCACAAAACTCAATGAACAATAACAAGACATCACCAACAATAAGAATGGAGCAACAGCAATAAGCTAACTGAAGACAGAGGGAAGGAGGGCATGGTTCCCAAGGAGGATACCCGATTGGCATCGAGGACACGGTGAGGAGCTCTTCAGCAATATTGAGAAGATGGGAATGGATGCCACTGTGAGCTGTCACCTCATAGCCGCTAGGATGGCTGTTAACAAAAAGTAGTAAGTATGAAGAAGGAAGGGAGAAGAGGTAGGCTTCGAAGAGGTAGACACACTGGCAGACACTGAGTAAGGCTACGTAAGGCATAAAAGAAGCAGCTCCCATAGGCTCTGGCACCTCTGCTTCCCAGAATGCTTTTAGAAAAAATGAAACCAGAGCCTCCAGAGGAAAACTCTGCAAGCACGTGTGTAGGGCAGCATTGCTTAGAATAGCCGAGATTTTGAAATCTCAAATGTTCATCGGTGATGAATAGGGAAATAACCTGTACGTATATATCACAAAAGGAGCACTCTATTGCTGTTCAGCCTTTCAAAAGAAAAACATTTGACTCTTTGTGACAAAGTGGGTGAATCTAGAAGAAACCATGATAAGAAAAGGAAATCCAAAGCAGAGAAAATTCTACATAAGCTCAATTATGTGGAATCTAAACAAACTCAAAGAAATGGAGACTACAGTGGTGTTTCCCAGGAGTATCCTGTATGGTCCTGAGAAGGTGACAGACATGCTTTTGGCTGCAAGAGAGTGAAATGTTTCTTAAACAAGCAAAAAGTAAAAGAGCAAGCATAGAGTAGCAGACCGAAGCAGCAGAGAGCTAACAGAACAATGTCAAATGAGGAGTTTACAACAGCTAGCATCAATGACCAGAGAAGCCTGAGGGAGAGAATAAACAAAGGTGACATCCTGAAGTCTGGGCCTCATAGCATCCACAAGAACTGGCTGCGGAAGAAGTGTGCTGGGGTTCCTGACTCAGAATCATGCCGCTGATGAGTCTCCTGTTCCCTCAGCAGGTATCTCTGTATCATGGGATAAACTGTAGTTACCCTTGTTGGAAATGGCTCATCTTCCAGCTGTTCTCAAGGGCACAATGTTTTCAACACCATTAGCTGCTCGCTGTTTCCTCTCCCTGTGTTACAGAGTCGGGGCAGGGGCGGGGGAGCCTGATCCAGGACACAGGTGTGGTTGTTTTTAGATATATTCATTTTATTTTGTGTGAGTGTTTTTCCCGAATGCATGTGTGTGCCCTACATGCATTCCTGGAGTCCAAGGATCTCAGAAGAGAGTATGAGATCCCCTGGAACTGGAGCTACAGACCACTATGAACTGCCATGTGGGTGCCAATAATAGAAGCCAAGTCCTCTGCAAAAACAAGAAGAGAAAGTTCCTGACAGTTAAAAAGCTAGTTCTGGAAGTAACATTACCCCTGGTGGCTCCTAAGGCCCCTAACAGCCATGAAAAAAAAAGGAGGGGGGTTTAAAGAAATAACAGTCATACAGAGATGGGAGCTAAGACTCAAAGGTCAGCCTGACCAATTCGGCTACTAGGGAGGATGATCTGTGGCAGGAAGCAGAAGATGGTGTCTGTACAAGCAAGCCATAGAGGGTGGAAAGGCTGCAATGGTCTCTGTAGTAAGGTGCAGCTGGGCTTCACCACGTGCAGAGAAGTCCACGTCATCAGGACCCAAGTTGCAAGTGGATATGAGTCAAAGTTACTTTATTTTGCTGTGATAGACCTTCACTCTATCACAAGCCAAAAAATGCCAAGGATCAGTCTCCTAAAGCCCTGCAAATGGATTCCTGTCTCGACTGCATGGAGAACCTGCACGACGGGATCCTGTACAGCTGACAAAAGTGCCAGGGTGTGACTTCAGCAGACCTCTAACGGTGAGCAACAAGCCCCACACCAGACTCTGGGCAGTCAGCAAGAGCAAACAATGTGAACACTGGGAATGGGGAGAATAGATGAGCTTTATAACACAGCAGTGATAACCGCTAAAAGCACAGAGAATTTATAGTCCTTTCCTGCACAACAAGTAAACTTAAAGCACTGCATTGTCAATCAAGTCACTGATAAAAATTTTGAACAGGACCAAACAAACACAATGCCTAGGGGAACATGCCCAGGTAGCTTCATCATCTGGGGGACTTGGAGGCATTAATTAAAATACGCAGTGGAAGGATTTACTACAGAGATGTTATTCTTCCTTGGCTTTGTGTCTTTACCTAATCTCCAGTGCTCAGGCGAGGTGTGTGTAGGGGCAGCACATGTGTCTGCACGTCTGTTCCTGGGTGTCCACACACTCACATTACTTCCTGTTACTAGCACAGCTCCTAATCTCAGAGTCTCACACTATGTAGTGAAGGTTGGTCTCAAACTCCCAGCTCTCCTCCTGCCTCAGACTATTGAGTGCTGAGAATTACAATTGTGCTCCACTATGGTCAGTTTAACAAAAACAACTCTTGAGTTTAGTCTGTGTTCTGGGGGAGGGGGAGTGGATCACATATGGTAAACAATTCTGTTTCTGTGTCTTAATTTGCTGGCGTTTTGCCTCCAGAGATTATTAAAATCATGATTTTGATTTTAATGTCTTTTCCTCTGCCATGTAAATGCAAAGCTGGTGCTGTGGTATCTGATGGCCACTATGAGATTAATAAGGGGTTAATTCCCCAAGAAGAAAGTCCTTTGTCATCCCTGAGAAAAAATATCCTGAGGACAATGGGTCAGCACTTCCTCTCCAATGCCTACTTTCTTGAGTGTCCACATCCTGCCCCGCGGACTGACCCTTTCCCAGCACTTCTTGCAAACCCTCCCCGTGATGGACTGATTTGCACATTTCTCTGTTCCTCCATTCAGGAGACCAACTGATTCATACATATCCTGGAAGCAGCTAACTGTCCCTTATCATTTGCAATTCTTGGCACTCATCTTGGGAACTGTGAAGGATGTTTAGAATGGCAGCCTCGGGCAGCAACACCCTCAGTTTGCTCCAAGGAAGGGATGGCTTTAGATCTAAAATTACATTGGTTTGTTAATATTTCTTTTCTTCCTAGCTATTAACTCTCCATTCTGCTTCCCAGTAGACTCTTAGCACAACATTGTCCGGTATTGCTGTATGCCAGTAATCTTTAATTTTGCTGTGTAGTGCCCTTTTCTACATGCACCCAAACTTGAATTAATACCCAATTTATGTTGCTGCTGCTTCTGTCTCTCCAGTCAGCCACCGTGAGGGGCAGGCACTGGGCAAGAGAGGAGGGACTGGAGCAGAGGGAGGAAGCAGGGGAGGATAGCTGAGATACATGACTCAGCTTAGGTCTAGCTTCCAGTCTCACTAAGAGCCTGGCTGTCCCCTGAGATTCTTCTCTCCAAATGCATTCTCACTCTTCATAGAAACCTCCAGATTCCCCGCTTTCCCCCAGCCAGCCCCTCCCCCCTTCCTCCTCCCCTCCTCCTCTTCCCCCCTACAAAGGCACATCTTGCCTCCTGAACACCACGTGAGCAGGGACTCACAGATGCATAATTTATACAGACACATACTGGCTGACGGATGCCACTCCTTACATCGTGTACAAAAGCAATGAAGAGAGTCCACTCCTAGAATATGAGGCGCAAGTCAGATGGTGGAGGGGCCCCCAGCGTGCTGTGGAGCATGTGTTGTCCCTACTGACGCTGAGATCTCTCTGCAGCCTCGGTGGGGCTCAGGCAAAGACGCCAGTGTCTCAGCCTGTCTCCTGTCTCTTTGGAGCCGGAGACACAGAGGAGTTTTTCCTCACGTTATTTGCAAGTTGCTCACCTTGGGCTGTCTTCAAACATGACCTCATTGCCACCTGCCAGGCAGAGGATGGGTGCAAAATGCTACCCTATTATGTGGGAGATGGTGTGAATCCTAGAAACCTCCTGTCCCAACAGCCAGCCTGAAAGGAGCAGATGGGAACGAGGGGGTGGGGAAACGGACAGAGAAAAGAGAACTGAGGATCCCTTTCTCATTCATTAGCAGGCCTCCTCACCCCACCAAGCATTAAAAGAAAGAAAGAAAGAAAGAAAAAGAAAGAAAGAAAGAAAGAAAGAAAGAAAGAAAGAAAGAAAGAAAGAAAGAAAGAAAGAAAGAAAGAAAGAAAAACAGCTATTTTTAAAAAACGGTAAGGAACAGAAATTTTCAAGCTCATCAGTCAAACAACGAATGAATCCCAGACCCGGAGGCTTTCCTTGTCTGGGGTATTTGGGAATAATTTTTCAACATTTGAGCTCCATCCTGTTGTCTCCACGGCTTCCCCACATTATGGCTGGGCTTTGGAGTGAGTCAGCCACTGAAGACACACTTAATCAATGTCACACTGTTCCCCACCAAGGTTCCCGCTGGTTGGGCCTTTACGATGAAATATTAATGAAAACAGGAGGAGACAAAGAAATAAGTGTACCGAGTAGGTTTAAGATTTTTCTTCCTAGAGGTGTCACTAGGAGGGATGAGGGACACATCGCCCTATGTGGCTTCTGGAATCCTGCATATGAACTGTGAAACGGTAAGAGGAAGTCAAATTTTATGTAAGAAGAGGGCAAGGTAAATAGGGGTGTCCAGTGGTTAGAAGCAGCATCATGTTTTATCTTCCACAAAAGCACAGAGAGGGGCTGGCAAGGCGGCTCATGTGGATCCTGGAACTCAGAACCCACTGGAGTGTCTTGCATGGCATCAACCCCAGTGCTGGGGAGACTGAACTGGGGAATCCCTCAGGCTTCCTGGCCAGACAGTAGAGCCAAATTAGTGACTCCAGCTTCAGCAAGAAACCCTGTCTCAGAACATAAGGGGACAGGGGATAGGGGTGATCAGGAACTAAGAACTTCTACTGTTCCTCCAGAGGGCACCTTGAGTGGCTCACAACTGCCTCAACCTTTAACTCCAGGGCCCCTGAAGCCTCTGGCCTCCAGGGGAGGAACATTCAGCACAAAACACACACACACGCACTAAAATCTTAAGAAAATAAGATGGGAAGCAATTGAAAAGGGCACTTGAAATGAATACCTAGCTTTCACATCAGTCTTATCCATGTGCTCCCCAAAACACACACCCCACAATGAGACAGGTAAGCACTCCCAAATAGGAACAAATATTTGTCCCTAATAGGGACAAAGCAACAAATAAATGATATGGTTAATATCTATTTATTATGAATATGCTCATGATATACTGCACACAGCAAATTTCTGCTGGTGGGAATTGAGCTCCTTAGTCCTACCTAGCATCTGTAGCAGGAATTGAAAAGATGCCATAGGAGCCTGCTTGTGAGGGCTGAGCGTGTAGCTATGGGCATTGGAGGAGTTATGAAATTAGTATTTTATTTCTGGCTTCTTGTCTCTGGGGCTGGTTGTCAGCCCTCCTTGTGAAGCCAGTGTGGAGCTCTGCATTCGCTTCCCATGGCAGGCAGGCCGCTCATTTGCCACTGAGTTGTGGGAAACGTCTACTGGTTTTATCAAGAAACACGTGTCAGAACAGGAGGGCAGCTTTTCAATTCCCCAGACCAGGTGTCTAAGTCCTTACCTTCCTATGTGTGTGTGTGTGTGTGCGTGTGTGTGTGCGTGTGTGTGTGTGTGTATATATATATATATATATATATATATATATATATATATATATATATATATCACTATATCACACACTCATTCAGTTACTTATTAAGAATTACATACACAAGTACTGTAGTTACATCACTTTCACCCCCATCCTCCCTCCTCCCCCCCTTATGTCTCCCAACTCCTTCTCAAATTCACAACCTTTTCTTTGCTGCACCAGATATATGGGAGAGAAGGTAACTCCTGGCTCCTCCATGTGCTCCTGTCTGAGCATGTGGGTCTATCACAGGGTTTGCACTGGCCTCTGGTAAAGGAGCAGATTCAGCTGGGTCAAATGAGCCTGAAGGAGAAGGCCAGTGGGTGCCAAGGTGAGGAAATGAGCTGCCGTCCCTCCCAAGCCTGATTTTCCTGTTCCATACACGGTGGGTCGTCTTCCCCCATGTGGTATCTGTCAGGTAAATTTCAGAGAACCCTTTTCAGTGTGAAAGGCAAATTACAGGACATGGGAAGGAGACCTGCAGATTATTGCCACAGAGGAAGGTATTTATTGGCTCAAAACAAACAACCTTTGTTCCCTAAGTAATACGATTAGCCACTAAATGAAGCAGGCGCCTTAGTTGGGGGCAAACTCCTATGGTAATGCACCTTCAAATTTCCTTTCCTTTATTTTCAGTAAAACTTTATGATGTAGGTGTAGAATGCCCAAGAGGCAGTCCTGTCCACCATCCATATGATGAAAACCGGCCATGCCCAAATGTCTTCCTTTGTGCCTGTTTAACATTTCAAATATGTGCTCCTTAACTTGGGGCTGGGCATGCCCCACAATTTGAATGTCACCTTGCTTTCTTTTTCTTCATTACATTTATTTATTTCATGCACATGTGTGTGAGCATGTAAGTATGTGTGGGGTGAGGGGATGAGGGGGTGAGGGGGTGTATTTGCACACTCACTGCTACAGTATGCTTTCGTAAGAAAGTCAGGGGACAACTTGTGGGCACTGGTTCTCTCTCCCTACTCCATAGTCTCCGGGTTGGGAGGGGTCAAACTCAGGATGTTGGAAAGATGGAGTGTAACCACCCTCTGAGTCATCTCCCCAGTTCTACCTTTCCTTCTGGAAGGAAACACTTCACACTGTGCATACTCGGGAATGTTCCCACCTGTGAAGCACTTTCCTGTATGTCTAAAATCCCTATACTTCATTTTTTTTGGAGGAGGACCTTGTTGTGGGCATAACTCCTGGGGTTTTCTTACCTGCTACAGATAATGGATCCTCTGTGCTCTTGCCTCTTGGTTGTGTCTCTTGGTTCATGCTCAGCAAGATGTGAACGCACAGCAGCCTGTTACATTGATCCACGGAAATTGGAATATCCACAGGCCAGGGCAGTTAGTTCACAGGCCACCACCACTTCAGGTTGCTTTTCGCTGTTATTTGTTTGCCTTACTTTATCCATCCCCAGAGCTAAAGGGACACTTTTCAGGAGATCTTACAGAAATGGAGCCTAGGACTCAGCTGTTGGAGGCAACACACCCAGATTTTCACTGTGGATGTCATTTATGAAAAGCCAATAGACGTGGTTTGAGAGGACTGTGGTTTCTGATGTTGATTGCTTTGCCACTACCTGGTGATGTAGAGAGTAATTGGGGATGGGGGGTTGGGGGGTGTTGGGGAGGAATGGGCAAGTGGAGATGGAAGCTCTGGAAGGAGGCTGAGGAAGGACAGTTAGGGCTCCACTCATACATTGCAGAGGTCTAAGCCAGTCAGTCTTTCCATCTTTCACCAACAGAATTCTGTCCACCCCTCACCAAACCCCCCAACCCCCATTAGTTCATACATTGCCTAGGCTGCATTTAACAAAGCCAGTTACTTAGAGTGTAAGGGTTACAACCTAAACCTTACAGCTTGACAAAGTAAAAATATTTAGTGTCTGCCCCTTCGTAGAATGCATTGCAAAGCCTTGCTGATAGGCAGCGGGCAGCTATTAAATTTTATTTTCCATAAACACACTGCAATTAACAGAACAAGGCCTAAAAGCAAAGGATAATTCTCAAGATCTTTAAAACTCTCCCAGGTAGGTCCCGGTTTCTCACTGGGTGAGGCAGTGAACTCCCCGGAATCTCACAGCGTGGATGGCTGAGGTGGGGAGATCCTGAGTTTATGGGCAGCCTGGGTTACATAGCAAGTTCTGGGCCAGGCTAGAATGGCATAGGGAGATCCTCCATCAGAAAATAACAAACACAATAATTAATAAATAATAAATAAATAAAGCCGCCCACTCGACGAAAGGAGTTAAGCCATACTTCTTAGCCAACAGATTGCAATCTTCCTTGATCAACCTGATAGCTTTCCTTCAGACAGTTTCCATTTCTGATTCTTTACAAAACTCTGCATGAAGGAGATGTGACTGAAGTGTATAACAATTGAATGGGGATCAGCATGGTTAATTCCTGTGACAGCAATGTCACAGATGTGGCATACCTCCAGATTGTCAACTAAGGCTTTATGCTAATTAAGAAGGCATTTTCTCTACCTTAACCTAAGAAAGTGAGCAGAGAAGCATTCCCGGGTCTTTGGAGTGAGTTTAGAAAATGAATTTTCCCCCAAAGCTCAAGTCTTTAACACTTAGTTCCAAGCTGGTGGCACTATTTTGGAACCTTTAGGAGGTGAAGTCTTGCTGGAGAAAGTGGGTCACTGCGGGTGGGTCTTAGGGTTTTGTACCTTTTTTTTTTTGGTTTTTCAAGACAGAGTTTCTCTGTTGTAACTCCGGCTGTCCTTGAACTCACTCTGTAGACCAGGCTGGCCCTGAACTCATAGAGATCTGCCTGTTTCTGCCTCCCAGATGCTGGGATTAAAGGTGTGAGCTACCACAGTCTGGCATCATATCTTGATCTCACTTCCTGTTCATGCTCTACTTCCTGACTGCCCATGCAATGTGGCCAGCTACCTCAAGCCCATGACATCATGCCTTTCCCACATAACTGAATGATCCCTTTGAATTGCAAGCCCCAGTAAGCCCTTTCTTTCGTAAGTTGCTTTTGTAAGATATTTTACTACTGCAACAAGGAAAATGACTAAGACAATAATAAAACAAATATTATCAGGCTTTACAGAGGGAACATGCTTGTCAGCTATCCATGTAGCACTGATCTGGGTACACAGAGAGCCAAACCAGACTGTTTAAATGATAAGCTTGCTCCTCCATCAAGGAGCTCAAGGCCAAGTTTGGAAAAGAGACACTCTGTAATAAAAAGAATTAGAAGATGTATAAGGTCCCAATTTGATAGAGTGTTACATATCACTGACTAAAGCCAAAAAGATTTCTTTGCCTTTTGAATCTGGAGAGATCTTGTCCCTTTATTTGGGACTAAGGATCCATTGCTGTCTCTGGCAAGGACAAAAATAAACAAAAAGAACGTGAGTCTGGACATGGGAAAATGTCATCGGCTGTACCAAATTTCTGCTTACAACATTCAACCTTGTTTCCATTGTCAGATTGTCTAGGGGGTGGGGGTGGGGCAGTGAACTCCTACCTGGATCCATCCACCAGGAAGTAAATTGATGATTGCTGTAGGAAACTGTGTCTGCGTGTCCTGAAGAAGGGTCTATCCAGCCCCACATAGACCCCTGAATAGTGTTATTGTTTTCAGCTCTGATTCAAACCAGGGTTCACAGAAATCCTAAGTCTCTGGTTTCTCCGTCTTCTCTAGTTCAGTCCTGATGCAAACTGCTTCTAATTGGTAAATGTCTCTACTTTGCTAGTTTGTGACTCGTCCCATCAGGTTTCTACTTCAGGGTTGTAGACTTGTTTCCTATTTACTGTTGTCTGACCTTTTGTGTCTTTGTGTTTATGTGGGGTGATATAAAAGCCAGCCGTGCTGTCATTTTAGTGTGGTGACAAAAGAAGGGCCCTGTTAAATCTGCCACATGCAAGGTCAACTTTGTATCTTGGTTTCTGCTTTGATTTTGTGGAAGGAGAATGGATGGTGTCACCATGGAGACTTTCTCTTCTTTTGATCTTGTTTCCTGCCAGCCTGTTCAGCACCATCTCTAATCCATCAGCAGGTGTCCCTCTGACCAGCCCAACTGGTCCATGAAGGGAGCTGAAAGCAGCCACTGGAGGAGACTCTCTTACCTTCAACGGATGTGGACCAGGCTGAGAGCAAGCAATTGAACTGTTCTCTTTCAAAGAAAGAAAGGAGTTTGAGGATTAGATTATTTTTTTTTAACAAAAGCAAGCCTTTATAGTCATTATAACCGGATTAAAATTCAAACTTTACTGTGTGCTTACTATGTAGCCTTCTAGGAGTCTCTGAAGCTTCATTGTTTCACCTATAAAATGAGGATTTATAAAACTCAATGGGAATTAAACATGTAGAAAGTCTGGAACTGTGTTTGGTAGGTGGATACTCCTGAAAAACATTAGGATCTTCCTTGAAGTCTCATATCCTTGCCTCCCTAAAGAGAAATAATTTAGACCAAGACAAAGTATTATATTTTACCTGAATTAAAATTCAAATAATTATATATGATCTTTAAGCATCCTGGCTTTTGAGTACGGTGTTTGTTGCTTTCCTAATTACTGTGAGCAAACACCTGATAGAAATGATGACAGGGGAAAGAGTTATCTCAGGTCAGAATGTCTTGGCAGAGAAGCTGTGGAGTTTGTGGTGATGGTATGTATGAGCCTGTTCTCTTTTAAAAAGGAAGTAGCAGGATGCTGATTGAACCAGAAAGAGGTACATGAAAAGCTGCATGATTGATGTACTTCTGCTAGGTGAACTCTAATCCCAAAAGTTCCCCAACCTCCCAAGATGGCTGCGTCTACTGTGTGTGATGTAATCTTGTGTTCAAACACATGAGCCTGTGGGGGACATCCCATATCCAAACCAGGACAGACACAGATAGAGAAGGTTAGTATTTCTTCAAACAGCACATGAAACAGATGATTCAAGCAAGGACCTAAATCTAAAATGTTATTCTTATGTTAGAGGCCATTTTGTTCATGAAGTTCAAGGAAAACATGTTTTCAAAAGGTGTTTGTTTTGGCCAATTCCAGGATGAGGCATAAGAATATACGTCTGCTAGGAAAAGCCAGAATAGGGCTGGAGAGATGCCTCAGCAGTTAAGAGCTCTGGCTGCTCTTCCGGAGGATCCAGGTTTAATCCTCAGCACCTATATGGCAGCTCACATCTGTCTGTAACTCAAATTCCAGGGGATCTGACACCTTCACAATAAGGGACACAAGATTAGAAAATATATAATTAAGAAATAAAAATCCAGGATAATTTCTTTTTTGGTTTTATAATATTTATTTATGTGTGTGTGTGTGTGTGTGTGTGTGTGTGTGTGTATGTGATGGAAGGAGTGTGGAAGTCAGGAGTGTGGAGGTCAGGGCACAATTTTCAGGAGTCAGTTCTCTTTTTCTACCATGTGGGATCCAGGGATCCAACTCAGGTTGTCAGACTTGGGAGCAAGCACCTTTACCTGCTGAGCCATCCTACCAAGCCCCAAATCATTTCTGGAAGAATCTGAAGATTAAATAGTTACGTACAAATAACAATAAATCCATAAATACAAACCATTGAATATATGTTCGTGGCACTAAGAGAGGCTCTGGCTTGAAGTCAAACTGTCAGTGTTAAGTCTAGCTGAGTATAAATAATGCTAACCTAGAAGGCTCTCCGTTTCTCAAGCACCAGAGTGAATGCCATTTCTGGGATTAATCATTAATTGAGTTTCAACTGATGAAGGTAATTTCAATATAAACAGAATAGTTGTGTGCCCTTGAAATGTCTCCTGGAACTCCTGAAATAAATCAGTGGGTAAAGGTGCTTGCTGTCAAGCCTGAGATTCAAGTTCAGTCCCTGGAATGCACAAGATAGAAGGAAAGAAGTGATGTCCATAAGATTTTTTCCAAACATACATATATACAGACAGAGAGAGAGAGACAGAGACAGAGGCAGAGACAGAGAGGTTGTGGGGGGAGATAGAAAGAGAGAGAGAATAAAGAGATAAATGCAAAAAAAAAAATACATGTATCTCCACACAGATTGTTTTGTTAGTTGGCGTAGTTGGGGGAGGAGTTATAACTGTTCAGTTGGGGACACCGGAAGCCATCTTGACACAGATCAAGGTATGGAGCACACTGATTTAGATATAAGTCCCTGACACAAGCACATGTTCACCTGTGCCATGCTGTAGTCAGGACATATAAACCACTTATTCTAAAGAAGTTGCACAATCCAAGCCCCAAGGAGCTAACTCTCTACTCAAATTTTAAAAGTGTCATATTCCCCCAAAATATCAGCTTCATAAAAGTCACAAAGGATATGAAAATCTTTTGAACTAAAAAAGATTAAAGTGACAAAATACATACAAATGCAAATACAAGGTCACAGACAGCGAAAAAGGACAAAAAGAAAACACTAATTCAGTTGCTATAATTGCAATAAAATTCATAATTTATATAAATGTATTATATATAGAAGTTTGCAACTGTGTTAGCATCATGTAATGCATAAAGAAAAGCAAAAGAGAAGCATAGAGATGGATATTGCTTATTTCCAGGTTGTTCAAAAAATATTAGAATATATACGTGTGTTTCTATACATATACATGTATACATGATACACATTCACATGTAGGAAGAAAAGAGAAGACGCTCCAATGTGGTAAAGTATTAAACGTAGTTAAGTATAACTGGGGTGCACAGTTGTATTCTACCTAGTCCCCAACAATCTTAAATATTTCCAAACACCAAGTTTTAAATACCATTTATTTCCCCTTAAGGAGAGTGTGAGCTTGCACACAGGGAATGGTTTAGCCATGGTTATCTGGCCTTGCCAGCACTAGGTATCACCATGAAGGTTGCTGATCTCATCCTCCCTATCCCCAGCACTCTGTGTTCTTTACTATAAACTGATGCCCATTTGTGTTTCCTCTTACAAACTTGACTAATGTCCCAACATGTGACCAATCCCCAATAGTAGATGCTGTCTTAGCTGAGATAAACCAAGAACAATACCACAGAGAAGGCACCATATTCCACAGCTCTGGAGGTTGAATCCCAATGTCAGAGGGTGGCAGGACTGCTGTTGCTTCTCCTTGTCTTACATGGTCTCTCCTGGCCTTTCCTCTGAGCAGTTGTACCTAAAGTGATCTTTCCATTTTTGACAAGGACACCAATTCTCTTGGATTATGGCTCCACTGCCAGATGACCTCTTTCAACAGAGACTTCCCAGCTTACAGGATGCGACTCTTGATGGAGTCACTTTAGGCTTCAACAAAGGAATTTTGGGAGGACACAGTTGAGTCCTATCAGGGGGATCTTGAAATCATCATAGAGGTTTGTCCTATACTGCAACCAAATGCCTAATCAATGTGTAGTACATAGTATTCACTCAGTAAACACCAGACTTTTCTCAGCAAATTCTATTTTCAAAATGCATAAGTGATGTGTGGAAACACAGAGCTATTGTCTCTTGACTGCTCATGTAAGATAAAATGAGGGTTTTATAAGCCCCTAACACAGCTGACATGAGGTAGATTCAGTTACAGACTGGGCATCATGTCAGTCAACACCATCGAATGTTTCCTCTGGTCATCTGCCACCAGCTGCCTTGCTGTCCTTGTGACATTTACAGAGTAGCATTTCTGACCACACTGCAAAGTAGAAGCAGAAACCCCTGAGAGAAAGAGGATATGCATAGAAAATGTGACATTGTGGTGGACGAGATTTGATCCTAGACCTTCAGGTAGGCCACTTGAAGACCTACCACTACCAGATGCCAGGGCTGTGCCTGAAAATAATCTTTCTCTTTTTATTTCATGTGCTGAGTTAATCAGTTGGATGGATATGAGAGACAATATCAATCTTCAGTAAGAGGGAGGGTCGGTGACTCAGAACGCTGGTGCAACATTAAGGTCAAGTTTATTTAAGCTCCTGGCTTCCTACTCCTAATGGACACAACACTCTTAATCTCATCCATCTCATCTTCTGCAACTGAAGATGAGCCATGTTCTCACCTGCAGAAACTCAGCCCATTCATGGATCACAGATAGATGGCACAGGGCCAGAATAAGAAAGAGGACCTGAGAATTTGTTTCAGATGAATTGTAGGCCAGGAAAAGAAATCAAAGACCATACAGAGTCAGTGATGGCTTCACAGAAAAAGTCACTCTTAAAAATATCTATTAATTCATTATTTGAGAATTTCATACAATGTATTTTGATTATATTCACCCCCAACTTCCCCTATTAATCCTTCTCAGATCCACCTGACCTCCTTTCCCAAAACTCTATGTCTTATTTTATTTTATTTAATAACTCATCTATTCTAATTCATGCTGTCCACATACTGGCTGGTGTGGGGTCATCACCTGGGTTGTAACTGACTTACCAGGAGCCACACGCTTAAAGAAAACTGAGTCTTCCTCCCCTAGAAGCCATCGATTACCAGTAGCTAATAAGTTAGAGATGGGGTCCACAAATCCCTTCCCACTGTATGCTAGAATGTTGACTGGCTTGGTCTTGTGGGGGTCTTATGCAGGCACCCAGACCTGGTATGAATTCATGAGTTTCAGGAACTTGTCATACCCAAAAGATACAGTTTTGCTTGGATCTTCCCCCAACCTCTGGCTCTTATAATCTTTCTTCTCCCTCTTCCACAGTGGTCCCTGAGCCTTGGTGGGTGCTGGTAAAATAGACTTCCCATTTGTGACCGAGTACTTCATAGTTACTTATTCTCTGCACTTTGGTCAGTTGTGAGATTTTTCATTAACTAACATCCACTGAACACAAAAACTTCTCTGCTGGGGTCTGAAAGCTATACTAATCTATTGGTACAGGGATATGTGTTTAGAGGGTAGTTTGATATTATGCTTATTTAGCTAAGAATAATAGGTTCAGCCCCTAAAGCCTCTGATCATCCCAATCATGGGTTCTTGGCCAGATTTATAGCATCAAGTTTGTTTCCCACTGTGGTAATTAAATCCAAGCAGAAAGTGGTTGGTTACCCCCATGACAATCATGCCACTACTGCATCCATGGTCATATCCAAGCGGCTTGGACAGCATTGGCCAAAATTATGATTGACAGCCAAAAGGAAGGAAGGTTCCTTGTCAGTACCAACTCGACTTCCTCATGCCTGGTGAAGCCATCATTTTGAATCCTCTCGCCAATTTGTTAAAAGTCAATTTTGTTTTGTTTTCTCAGTAATAACAAAGATTTGAAGAGGCAGGATGATCTAGTTCTTGCTTTCAGGTCATTATCTCATAAGATGGCCAAATTTTAGTTACATCAAATACTCATCAAACCTATGCGCCTATATTAATGGTAAATTGACTACAGAATACATACAGATATAAAATTAAATATAAACTAGTATAAATTATATGCATTCTAGTATTAACAGAAACTATGCATGATAAATATAAATTAGAAATGAATTAGATGCAAAATTAGTTTGAGAAAAGTCTCTCATTTAGAAAAAAAAATGTTTCCATTCTGTGTTTTATTCAAATCTGTTGAATTTCTCCCATACTGATTGTTGTATGCTAAGTAAGGGAGACATGAAAGGTCAAATCTGGTATCTGCTTCTAATTCACTCCAAGGGAAAAGAAAGGAAAAAGAAATGAGAAATGTTTTCTTTGCCCTAATTAAATTTCTTTCCAAATTGATTTTCTTTGTAACTCACCATTCCCACAGACACCTACTTGTCAGACCTCGTGTTCACAAAACAATAATCACCTTTGCTTTAGTTTGTGTGATTTAGAATAATCTTAGGAATCAGCCTTGTCCCTCAAAGAAGCATACGAGGAATTTCTGTGAAACATACAGACAATTGGCATTTTAAGGAGTCCTTGCTTCTTCCCCTGCTCAGACTACCCCTGCCCCAGCAGCCTCTGGTTACTGTGCCTGTGGAGGAGTGACTGAAGTCTCGGCGTCTTTGTTGTGAGCTGACTGTGACGCTCCCTGCTCACAGTTATAAAGAACTGAGTAGACTCTAATTAAATACCATATTTCTCAGATAACTCGATTGAGTAAACTGACAATGATGTTATCAGCAGTTCATTGTCATGTTTGATCAAGTCCTCTGTCCAGCTGTATAACCTCTTGTAAATATGGGAGGATAGAGTGTTTCAGAGAAACCTTTGAACAGGGCTTCTCCAGTCCCATTGGTGTGGGAGGAAGGTGGAGTTAGTCAGGTTCAGGCTCCCCTTACTTAAATGGAGTAGTTCTGAAGTTCTTTCAATGACAGGACAGATAAAAGCTCTTCCTCTTCCCCTTTTACTGCTTTTCATAACATCCAACTCAGCCCAGAAAACAGCAGTTTTTATTAACTCAAAACCAGACAGTGAAGCCTTTTAGGATGTGTATTTTCAAGTTGAAATTTGTCTGGTGATTACAACTTATTTTGTTCTTTACCCAATATTCTACAGGAGCATCTTCTTTGATTTCCAGCAGCCTGTTATGAATCTCAGTTTCTGACTAAAGAAATGGAGACTTTGAGGGCAAATGTGCCCATGAACCAGTGAGGCAGTGGTTTGCGAACAGTGCAGAAGAGACTCTAGACTCAAATAAAACAGTTCTGTGCCCTAGAAATTCTGATGGAAGGGCTTATGTACATTTGGGCTCCCAGGAGAGGTGTATGGCTAGCAAGAGAATTAGAGAACGATTACAGACTTTTACATAGGTTGAAGATATTTGGGATTCTAGCAGCTGTTCTCTATCCAAGCTTGAGCTTGTTGGGGAAAGGGGAAAGGAGAGAGCCTTCACTGGAAACAATGGTATGGGCCTGTCAAAGCCTCTGTGTTATTAAAACAAGAAGCTTTGGGAAGGATGGATGAATTTCTCTACTCCAAACAGCCAGCTGAGGGGCTGGCAGAACAGGAACATGACTGACTTCTCATGCCCAAACTTATCAAGGACTGGGCACTTTGTGAATTCATAATGGAATTCAACATCAGCCTCCTGGCAGGACAGAGGATAGAGCAGAGCCTGTATCTTCTCTCACATTTCCCCTGCAGCCCTGGGACTTATCAGGTGAGTTCCAGCCATTCTGGGTTGGAGTTTCCTGTTCCCAGGGCTCCTGCTTTACATACATTATTCTTTCTCTCCTTTGAACTTATTTGAGGGAATAAAGGTGACTAAAGAAGAGGAAGACAGACCTGTGTTTTTAGGACATGTGCAGTGGAGCTTAGTCTGGATGGAACCTGTGGAAGCAGGCAGGTGGGTTTGACCAGGCTGGAGATGCTGTGTCTCATCCTGAGAGGATAATGGGCATTTGAGGTCATCATACCTGGCTTAGATTGAACACTTGCATAAGGTCCTAGCATCTATTTTCTCCTGGTTTTGGAATCTCAGACATTCCTACATTGCTCCATAATTAAACTCCAGTGACAGGTGTGTCCTAAACAGATCCACATTCACTCATTTTAGATCTGCATTTCCCCTTAATTTACCCACTCATCTGTTCAGAGGTTACCCATTAAACTTTTGCCATAAGTATAGATTACCTTTCATTTCAAAATGTATTTTTATTATTTTTAATTATGTATAAGTGTGTGCCTGTCTGCATGTGGTTATGTGCCCATAAATACAGGTGGTCTTGGAGGACAGAGGCGTCAGAACCCAGGAATCTTGAGTTACAAGTCTTTGTGAACCACCTAATGTGGGTTCTGGGAACTGAACTCAGGTACTCTGGAAGAGTAGTAAGTGTTCTTAACCAGTGCACCATCTCTTTAGCCAGCTGTATTAATTTTTCTGTATGCACAAAGATAATGGATACACAGACTGTTTTAAGTATCGTTACACACTCTATAGAAAATGCACAAATTCCATGAATAATTCTAACTCAAGAAGTTCCAGAACCTTCAGGGTGGCATGGGCAAAATGTGCTCAGTGATGAGAGAAAGGGAATAGTTTTAAAACTTTGACTAAGAAGCTCTCGATTCACCCTGGTGGAAACGGTCTAGAATCATCTTCCCAGAACCCTGGGGCTTGTCCTGGTCACTCTGAAAACCCAGAAAGTACCCCCAGATCAACACTGACCCCACAGGATGCTGTGCTGACTCTCAGGGACCATGCAGGCATATTTAGCACTCTGAAGTCCCCAGGGAAATAGTCAAATACTTCTTAGCTCACTGTGTACCCTGCTTTCTGTACCCTAGGGGCTACAGCAGACGTCCACCTGGGGTGAGTGAACCAGATTGTTGAGTTTGCACTGTGCACAAGCAGAGTGATTCCCATGAGATACCTAACCTCACACGCTTACTCCATTGCACCAGTTGGCGTACACTGCATAAGATGAAGCTAAATAGAACCAAGCTAATCTCCCACTTTATTAAGTTGTGACAAATTCATAATGAAAATTGATACCAGAAACCTTCCAGCAAAATCGCTACTCTTCGTCTTGAACCCCTTGGAAATACTGAATTTGAAAAGTGTCTCTTGGCGTGTCTGCTCTTCATACCGTATGCCGAGCCCTGCGGGCCAGAATTGGACCTCCTCTCTTTCTCTACCGTGGGGAGCAGTGCCACTGTGTTTACTGAGAGCATCACATGACTCTTCCCCTTTCTTTAGAGAATTCCTGAATCTGTAGTGAGAAAATCCACCTGAAGGCCTCTCCTTTGATGCCTCAGGCATCATTCTCAGACTCAGGCCACTCCCTCCAAGAAGCTGACCAAGTAGTACATCAATTATTGTTTTTACAGGTGAGAAAACAGAAGTTACGGCAAGCAGAATAGAAAGCCTTCCTGAATGGCTTTGTTCGTGTGCTGTCTGATGCATTGGGTAAATATTGCCCTGTTGAAGTCTTGTGAAAAACCTATAATCTATGTCATCCACATCCTGTTTTTTCAGATATAAAATGGAAATTCAGAGACGTGAAATAGATGGATAATATCTTGGTGTTATTGAGTAGAGTGCCCTGTTGGCACTCACTTCTTCCCTACCCTTCCTTCTTGAATGACCCACTCAAAGCACAAACAGCTAGCTGTTCACATTATTCCTCCTGTCAACAGCGGGGTTAATGATGGAGAACAGCTTAACATCTCCTGATGCTTTGGTCCTCATCTCCATAACAGCACACTCATGGCTTCTTCTAGACCAGTGATTCTCAACCTTCCTAATGCAGTGACCATTTAATATAGTTCCTAAGGTTGTGGTGACCCTCAATCACAAGATTATTTTCATTGTTATTTCTGTAATAACTGTAATTTTGCTACTGTTAGGAATCATAATGTAAATATCTGATATGTAGATGGTCTTAGGTGACCCCTGTGTAAGGGTCATTCATCACCAAAGGCATCACAACCCACAAGTTGGGAACTGCTGTCCTAGACCATTCAGGGGCTTGTTGTGCATTCCTTGTAGAGAAAATGTAAATGTGGCCGGGGTAGAGGTGGCACACGCTTTTAATCCCAGCTCTCAGGAGGCAGAGGCAGAGGCAGGCTGATCTCTGGAGTTTGAGGCCAGCCTGGTCTATAGAGTGAGTTCCAGGACAGCCAGAGTTACTACAGAGAAACCCTGTCTTGAAAAACAAAAAAACAAAACAAAAGAAAGAAAGAAAGAAAGAAAGAAAGAAAGAAAGAAAGAAAGAAAAGAAGGAAGGAAGATAAGAAAGAGAAAGAAAAAGCAATTGTAAATATGTACCTCATTCTTTGGTTCTCAATTTACCAACATCTCTTATTTAGTTACAGTGTCCTAGTATCTCCAACCTTATGTGTAGGTGGATGGGTATGGATGCTAGGAGTGGAACCTGGAGCCTCACACATGCTCAGAAAGTGCTCTACCACTAAGGAGAATGGCCCAGATCTTAGCTTTTAAAAGTATGTCACAGAAGGAAATGTTATTTATCTAGTCATGGACCCAAGGGGTTTTATTCCTGCTTTTGGTCTGAACCATTTGATGAGATGATGGCTCACAAGAAGATTTTAAAATTTCAAGTTTAATTTCATGTTATTAAACAAAACTGTGGGACCTTTCCCCCCACACTCTGCCAACACTTTGAGCATCTTCTTGATTTCAGAGTTCATTTATGAGCCATGAAGGGCCCATGGGAAATATTTGCTCTGGGAAGCTGCTTCTTAAAGCAGGGACTTTGAGTCTGATCATGGAAGCATCGGCATTTCCTTTTTGAGAGGACTTGGATATTCTCCCCTTTCACAAGGAGACTGAGAAAACAGCCTGTCCCATTTTAGATCAAAAGTCTATATCTGGAATGGAATCTTCCCTTTTCTTCTCAAGGCTAAGAACACAGGTGGGCATGAAGTATGAGGAGTAGACAGCCATGTGCCATCTATTGGCTCTCAAAGGAAACCCTGTAACTCACTTCATTTTCTCAGATTTGGCTATAAAGACAAGAAAGTGTGGTGTATCATTCTCCTCTCTATCAGGCCAAAAAGTTTACAAGTCAATGACTGTAGAGTATTTACAGTCAAAATAACTGAGATTCTGTTGTGCGTATTTGAAGACAAAAGAGGATGGATGGTGTTATGGGTAAGTCTTAGGACTTAAGTCCCAAGCACTGACTGGAGAGCTGGTTCTGGTGGGAAGGGAGCACTAAAAACCTGCCTGATCTTTTGAGTGGGTTCCTTTCTGATCTGCCAGGTGTGTGCTTCGGTTGGTGCTTACTAGTTCCACAGCATCCTTCTTGTACATGCCAGTGTTGATCTGCTGCGGTTGCCATGGATTCCTGCCTCTATCAGAAATAGGCAGGAGGAAACTCCAGTTTTAAATGTGTTAGTTAATTAGTTGATGTCTCCTATATTAAGATGACTGGCTCTGTATTATCTTCTGCCAAGTCATTCAAGATTAGAAGGGCACTGGGGGTATATTGTGAGTATTTTTTGCTAATTATGTCTCACCATGGATCTATACTGCACCTGTGGAAGCCACCTGAGTAGGTCTTTCTTAGAGAGGGATCTGCTTACCAGGCACTCTAATGAACCTTGCTTTCAGAATTCTCAGAGGCTGAGTGGGTTATGCCAGGAGCAGAGCTCTGTTCAAATGTGCTGGCCTGTGCCGTCTGTGGAGAGATGGAAATCCCAGAAGCCTATATTTGGATCCTCTTCATTCCTCAATAGAAATTTAGAAAACAATAGGATGCACCCTGTCCAATTTGCTGCCTGGATCCTGACATGGTTCTCTTTTATGCTGTTGGTTTCTAAGATTGTAGAAGAGCGTGTTTCAGCAAAGGAGGCCAATTTTCAAAACCACTCATTTGGCAAATGCACGAGCTCTCAAGCTGGAAAGAGCTGCTTCTGTTCTTTGCGGTTACCTAATCCCAAAGCAGTGGTAATCATGTTTAAAGAAATTACCAGCTCTGCCAATAGCCTTGGGCTACACAGGGAGAGGTGGAGACAGAGGCTGCTGATGCAACGGAAACCCACTGCACAGATCAGGAAGGCCTGTTTGAAGACCTACCTGGGTACAAAATTTACCACATCCTTCCCAGCGCACAGTTCTGTTACTATTGCTTTCCTGGGATTAGCTTCTTTAATGCTTGGCTAAAGAACCCATGTATTGAAGCAGGAATGTCTGGATACAGTGTCCTACAAGATGTACTATTTGGTCTGGCCGTAATCAACATCTTACTTTATCAATACCAGATCAGCATCAATCTTGCACTGTTGGGTGGAGTGGCCAGAATAACAAAGAACCTAGTAGAATATCAACACTCTTCAAATGAGCTGGTGTTCCATGTCTGTGGTCCTCTCTGTAAGTCAGATTTCCAGCTTTGGAAAAGACACAAATCTTAACCTAAAGCGGCATATTCCTTTCCTAACATGTGCTTCCCTGAGCAGAGTCAATAAGGGAAGAAAAACTTGACGAGGCTATCTTGCTAATGTCCTTCATTCCCTGCTGAATCAACCATTTGACTGACTAATGAAGTCACACTGTGGGCCTTTGTTCAGCAGCAGAAAGGTGGGGTTTGGTAATCTGAAGGCAAATACCAACGCTAAATGTGGGCAGTTTCCCCTGGAGTCTTCCAATATATTACCTGTTTGTATTTAATGTGTAGGGAGAAGCTCTGCCTTTTCTACCTTAGTATACTTTAGTATAAAACGGTCATGGAAGAAAGCTCAGACTTGCTGTGGACCAGAAGGTCCCAAAGCTGGTGCTCATGGATGGTTGTGGGATGGTTCCCTAGAATGTCATAACAAAGAGACATATTCTGGATGACTTGAAATAAGACAGATTTGTTGTCTCACAGCTCTAAAGCCTAGAAGTTCAGGTGTCAGCAGAGAATCTTTGGAAACTGAATGGGGAAACCCAGCCCTGCCTGTCCTACCTTTTTGGCTCACAGCTTCATCCCTGTAGTCTCTACCTCTGTCCTCATAATATTCTCCTCTCCACATTTCTTTCTTTTTATAAGTATACCTGCTGTGTTGGCATACAGGCATCTCCATTCCATTATAACCTTGTCTTAACTACATCTCCAAGGACTCTGATTGCCATATAAGGTCACCATCTGACTATGGGATTCAGAACTTCCACATGTCTTTAGGGGGACATAATTCAACCCATAACAGGTTGAATATCTCCCAGAGACCAGATATAGTCCCATCTGATATCTGGGGACCAGCTATATATGTAACTGTTAGATTATATCTTTGAACAATGAGCAAAGATGTCTTGAGACATTGGTTTCACAAGTCACAGGAGGTAAGTATGTTACTAAACCTCTCTATTCACCTCAACATGCCAGGTCAGGCCCATGGAGGCTCTATGGTGGAAAGAGAGACTGATATCCCTGGCTACCTGCAATGACCTCTAGCAATGGGAAATAGGGAGCCTGAACAGCTCATCTCCCATAACCAGGCAAGACTTCCAGTGGTGGGACTGGAACACCATCCCAGCCACAAAATCTTTCACTTATAACCTATCATCCCTACAGGATCTGCTACGACAATGGAAGGGCAGAACCCCAAGCTGAATGAGGGAACCCCTGCTGGATGCTTCAGGGATGCCTGGAACTAGAGATGGGTAGCCGGGAGATGATTTCTAATGAGATCTTGCTCTGCTCATTAGATGCCTGCTCACAATCTTCATCAGAGAGGCTTCCTCCAGCAGCTGATGAGAGTAGATAAAGAGGCCAGGGCCAAATATTGTGCAGAACTCGGGTACCCTGAGGAATATGGGGAGGAGGGGTTATAGGGATCAGAAGAGTCAAAGACACCGGGAAATAAGCCCCATGGAGTCAACTGACTAGCACTCTTAGGGGCTCACACATACTCCAGTAGCAGACAAAGAACCTGCAGGGTCCCCTAAATATATTTTATGGTTGTCTGGCTTGGTGTTCTTGCAAAACTCCTACAAGCTGGAGTGGGAAGGAGGGTCTCTGACCCTTTTACCTGCCCTTGGCACCCTTTTTCTCCTGCTGGGTTGCCTAGCCCACCCTTGGTGTAGGGATTAGTGCCCTGCCTTTCTCCATCTTGTTATGCCCTGTTTGAAAGATGGTTACCCTGGGAGGATTGCATTTCTCTGAGGAGAAGTGGGGTGGGGTGAGGCTGGGGTAAGGGAATTAGCAGGGGGTAGATCTGTGGAGAGGGAAGATGGCAGGACCTGGGAGGAGTGGAGGGAAGGGAGGAAGGGGCTGTGATGTTTTATACAAGCTAAGAAAAATAATTTTTTTTTAAATTAAAAAGAAATACACAAAAGGGAAAAAAGATGACACTGGAGGAACCTGCATTCTGAATGTGTAAAGCCCCATAAGTATCAAGCCTGCAGACAAGCCACATGGAAAATGGGCTACTGAGTATTTACATGATTCACAGCGTCTGTATTGAAGCAAATACAATAATTGTATGCACTTTGACCTGTAATTACTATTCAGCAACAATGTGCAACATGGACATGAGATCCAAGTAGTGCTTTCACGTGGTCCCACTTTGACCTGAAGCTTCCATCCTTCTCCAATGCTTGGCCTTTAGTTCTGCTTCAACACCAACTATATAACAGGTGTTAAATAAGAGCTGGTAAAACAAACAGCAAAGTCATTGAGAAATCCCTGACAGATCTACTTACTTCCCCCTGCATGCTTACTAAGGCTGTTGAAAAAATACCAGCAAGGAAGCAGACCAAACCTCCCACCTTTGTATAACTTTATTTTAAAGACAGTCTAATCACTAGCATAAATTAAAGTGTTGATAACAGAAAAATATTAAATAAGGTAAGAGAATCAGAGAATCCAGAGTCTAAGATGGAGAGACCTCATTCCCAGGTTTCCACAAAGACTTCTGCCTTCATAAAAGCAAAGAAGTTCATTGCATGGCTGTCAGGCAAAAGAACCCTCTAAACTACAGTATTGAAAGCACACATACAGGCTCAGGTTTGAGCATGAATTAACATAGATTAACATAAACGACAGAATGAAGATTCCACTGTCCAAAGAAGGCAGAAGCTAAAGGGGAAAGCAGTGTGAGCAGCCAAGCTCCTTACACACCAGGGAAGATATCTGCTTTTTTTTTTTTTCCTTCTCATTGCACAGTGGAGCTACTAGGAAGGTAGATTCATATGATAAAAAAAAAAAAATGTGAGTTCTACATAACCACACTGGTTATTGTGTGGGGAAGAGATGTAGGAGGTAACACTGGAGAAAAAGAAAAACGTAGCGTGTAGCTAAATGCACGTTTACACAAAGAATCTCCACAAAAAAGAAAGAAGCCACGTCTGATGGTGTTCAGGAAGTGGAAGCAGAAGGATTAGGAATTCAAAGCCAGCTCCAGCAATAGAACAGTTAGAGGCCAACATAGGCTACCTGAGACCCTGTCTCAAAAATAAGGACAAATATGTTTAATATTTCTTTATGTTTCCAAAGTAACTGCCTAAAACTATAATTTACAAAACTGTGAAATGGGATTCTAGTATATAAACATCATCTGTATGATGATAACAGCTCAAAGGAAGGGGTAGAAGTGGAGCTTTAAGAAGGCAACCTTGTACATGTAACAGAAATTAAGTTAATAGTAATGTGAATTGACTACTATAAATTATGAGGTTGATTGTTAGGTCCCAGCACCAACACCAAGATGATTCAAAATTACAAAGGAGATGATAGAGGAATTAGAACATTCCATGAATAATATATATTTATCACAATAGCGTAAAGAAGACATATAAGAATGCCAAAATGCAGACATAAATCCCCCCTTGCCAGTAATTATGTTTAATATAAATGGTTTAAGCATTCCAGTCAAAGACAGAGAATGGCAGAATGGATCAGTTTTGAAGATAAATGACCCAGTAATTTTCACTCCCATTTATCTCCAGTTTCACTTTCTTTGTTTGCAACCCCCATACTTAAACATAGTTCAAATATATTAAATGAAAAAAAAATCACAGAAATAAGCGATGTAGAAATTGTAAGTTCCTAAATTTTAAATCACAATATTGTTGTCAAATATGTCTTCCCTAGGACCCGAATCACCAATTTATCCAGTGTATCCATACCATATGTGCTACCCACCCACTGGTAACTTATTAAACTCAGTAATCCCAGTGTTTGTGTTTAGGTAACTGTTAACGAGCTAATCATCAACCCAAAGCACAGGAGTCATGGTGCCGAAATTCAGATTCCCTAAAAAGGAGCCATAAAGGGCTAGTTTTACATGGATATTCACTATTTAATAAGGAAAGGGACACAAGTGTGAGTTGATCTTGATGAGATCTTGGTCAAGAATAAGTCTACTTGTGAAACCGTGAAGAAAGAAAAAAATAAAACCAAACTATTTTGTCGTTGTATCTCAGACTATAACGGTCGAAGCCACAGTGAGTGGCAACTGTCTAGTTATTCAAGTCAGTTCATGTCACTATGGGACACTGTGCTGCCTCCGGCCAAGAGTGAGTGAGTACAATGAAATCAGTTGTGTTAAGAGAGACCACATTCACACAGCCCATCATGGTATATTACTTTCGTTGTTACATGCTCAACATGTTTTCATTAACCTCTTCCTGTGCCTGCCCTGTAAATTAAACTCTACCTTAAGTGCTTGCATGGGAAAAAAAAAATCATAGGTTTGATGTCAGATACCTAGTAGGCTGTTGGGGTGTGTCTTTAGTGTGTTAGGGAGGCCTGTTGTGGATGCTGCCCATGGTGAGTGAGTATCTGGGAGCTGTCTCATAGTCGAGGACTGAGAAAGTTGGAAGTAAAATGGTGACAAACATGGCACCACAACTTCAGGGGGACGGAGAGGGTACAGCATCGTCAGTGACTTCAGGGCAGAAATTATGAGGCAAAACACGGGGAGATGCTTTACAGTTGAGTGGCTATCCTCAGGGGAACGTGCCATGACAACTGTGTCTGTACTTCACCACAAGGTCCCCAAATACCAGAGGCAAGATATGCTTGATAGAGAGAACAAACACGCATCGAATAACAACTTCTGCACAATCAACATCCTCTTCAATAATGGGTGGAGCTAAACAGGAGGTAGAGGAGGAAGCAATCATTGAAAAACACCACTAACAAGGGAGTCCCAGCCTCTATGTGTGGGGAACAGAGACTCTCACAAGTAGAGCACACATGACATTCATGATGCACCACAAGTGGGTAAAAGAAGCGCCATTAAGTGTGAAAGGATGAAACCACACAGAGAAGTCTACACAAATCACATTGAAATAAAATTAGAAGTCAGGAATGAATCGGTAAAACGTGTAAATACAGAAAAACAGAACAGTCTTCAGAAACCTGTTTCCACAAGAAAATGATTCACAGGGAAAAATCATAAATCAAATTAGCACACACTCAACTAGATTGATGATGACCTGTGGCATCTGAACTCTTCCTTTAAGAAGCCAGGACCCGAAGGAAACAAGCAGAGCACAGAGCATGGGCAATCCAACAAGTCCAAGCTGAAACTGTGAAAGGATCAATGGATCTGACTGATCCGGGCCACCTGAGAGAAAAGGTGTTGATTACATAAAAGTGAAAAGTCTGAATCGTCAGATAAAATTTCTTTAAAAAAAAATGAGAACTTCTCACTAAGGAAAATCTAGAACTAGATGTTCTCTGGATAATTTCTAGCCAAAATTTAAAGAATGACCAACTCTGATCACACACACACACACACACACACACACACAGAGATACATACAAACATGTGCACACACATACACACATACATACCAATGTGTGTGCAGGAACATACACAGATGCGCACACGTAATATACCCATGTCCACACACATACACACAGATACATATGCATGCAGAGATGCTCGCCCGTGTGTGCTCACACGTGTGCACACACACACACACACATGAACATTCTAAATAAATGAACTCTTTAAGTGGCTAAAGTTTAAAGAATAGTTACAGACTGTAGAATCCCATTCCTATTAGCTGTCATAGATGAGTTGATGCTAACAGGAAAGTGCTGCTGTTTCGTGAGGGAAGGACAGTGAGTGCTACGGGCCCAGGTTTCCTTGGGAATGATAAGGATGTGCTAGTTGTAGGTATGGACATCGCAGTGAATGTGGTATTTTAACACACTCCACTTTATGTCTCAAAATAGATCATTTTATATAGTAATGTAAATTACTATTTATTTTTAAAAGAATATGTGTGTTACCATTCATCAGCTCATTCTCTGTTAGTCCAGCAAGGATATAGTTTTGTTCTCTGCTCAGAGTTTCCTAAGACCAAAATCAAGGTACCATTCTTGCTGGCACTAGGAAGCCTGTGATAAGCTTACTCTAGTCTTTTCAATAATGAGATTTCTTTTTAAGGAGGACTAGGGCTGGGGTCCCTGTTTATTTTCTCACTGTCACCTGGAACTCCTCTCTGACCTAGGAGACTCCCGCCATCCTTGCCTTTTGGCTCAGCCATCTCAGAGTCAGCATCGGTGAGTCCTTGGGTAAAGCCTGGCATTTGTCAGCGTTCTATGTTCAGGATGATTTTCATCTCCTAGCACTGTTTTCCTTAACCTGCCAACCCTGGTTCAGTCTTCCTCTCGTAAAGTCACCCAGCTGTGCAACCCACACCCACTGTGAGGTGAGTCCCCACCCTATTCACAGTCCTGTGGATATCTACTGTACACGTTGCGGATTAAACTGCCCATTTTATCTTTGACCTACCACACAGCCTTCTTGCTTTAAATCCCCTAGACTGCTTGCCATTCTCATCCAATTTTCCTCTTTTCCTTTGCTCTGTAGTTGTGGTTTTTGTTGTTGTTTTGCTCCTGATTTAGGGTGAGTCTTGATGTATAGCCTAAACTGAGTCGAACTTTCAATCCTCTTGCCTCTGTCTCCAAAGTCTTGTGTATAAAGGTGTGCACCACTGGGCCTGGCCTCAGATGTCTTGGGTGCTATCGTGTACCCAAGCACAAAACAGAAAGATTAAGACTCCTATAAAACCACCTTCAGGCTGAAACCCTAGAAATTGGAAGCCATCTGCGGGAGGTCAGCACAGAAGTAATCCCCTTTTATTCTGCCCAGTAAGTACAACACTAACTACTCATGGTTAGAACGGTCTTCCGATTTCCTAGAAATTGTTTCTCATATTTGGAAAGCAAACCCAGAAGATCATGTGTTTGCTTGTGTGCAACAGGAAGACCATGTGGGTGGGCCAGAAAGGCCGACGTGAGTGACAGACTCACTGCTTTATTGCTGCAATTGCTTCAAGCTACTCTGCTCAAAAATGGGAAATAACATGAAAATCAATAGGACATAATAAAAGTCACCGTTGCAGTGAAGAAGACTGAGCTCAGCCGCGTGTCTCTCAGATGCCAGCAAGCCCTTTCCTCTTTCTCTCTCTGCTTGCCCACCTTCCCGATGGGGTGGATTTATCCACAGCGTGCCCAGATTCTGAACGCCTGCAGGGAAGGAGCCTAATTGCAGCCACATGAAGTCCTGAATGACTTGGCTTATTGACATGGCCTCCCTGCAAGAGTGGAGGCCCTGGCCAGGTGATGATAATTGCCCTAGACAGTACTCTCAGACATGTGAGCTTTGCAAAGGGATTGTGTTCATCAGTCAGAATCAGAGACAAAAACCCTGGGTAGATGAGTTGTCTTTGAAGAAAAGTCTTACCTGTTCAGCAGAACATATGGACTGTGTATCCATCTACATAATATGGGAAGAGAGATTTCACCCCAGCTTCTGAGAGTCTAAATGTAAGAGCTGTGTGTTGTACAAAATATGTTTATGAATATGTGAATTTGATTTTAATGAAAAACAAATAATGCTTTCACAGATTAACAATGAAATTTCTCTGTGCTAGTGGAGATTTGATCTAGGATGTGTTATGGCAACCCTAAAACAGTTCCCTGAGATCCATTGCACCCCATTATTTTGCAGATGAGTCTGCAAGTGTGTAAACAGCATTGCCAAGTTGGGGCACCAGCAGAAGCATGAGCCCTGTGGTCCTCAGCTAGCACTGACTTGTCCTTTCTCTTTCTAGGTCCTTAGTTTTCTTTGATCTATGAAGGGTTTTTCACCTAGGTCACCTCTGGAACCATAGTGTTTGCTTTGTCAAGTATCTTAAGAAGAGAATGCTACTGATTTGTGTTTATGTTTGTGTTTGTTTTGGTTTGTTTTTAGGAGAAAATTAGGACTCTCATTTTGATTTTTTTTTAAAGAAAACCATTTATAACAACATCAGATAGCAGTGAGTATTAAATGCACAGAATGAGTTCTTTCACTAATGAAATTATCCAGCTGTACCTAGTGTACAGTAATTGTACATTTGCTTTCCAAAGAAAACCAGGTTTTCAGACCAGTGTCTTCCAGTCACTAAGAAGCCCAGCTGACAAGCACCTAATTTCATAAATGGGTAGCAAAGCTCATCTGTTGTAGAAATTCTCGAGTGGGCAAAGCCACAGTTGCAGCAGGTTCTTTCAAACATGGAGTGGAGAGAGCTCTCAGGAGGTGCAGTGATGTCCCCCCAGAGAGTGATACCTTCATTGCTGCTCTTCCATTGGTGGTGGCTGTATAACTCCAGGAGGGCTCTCACAATACCACTCATGCCCCTGGGAGATGGCTGTTTCCATCAGGAAGGCTCAAGCTCCCTCTCACATGTGCCTCTGCTGAGAAGAAGTGGTGGAAAGAGCTGACTCCAAGGAAAACATCTGGAGAAAAGGAGATGAGTACACGGAGGACAAGCACACTTAACTCCTGCTTGCCCCAAAGTGGTCAAACCCACACTTGGGATCTGGAGAGAGAAGCCTCTGATCCTTTCAGAGCACAGCCTTGCCTTCCTCCTATGGAGGAATCACAGCTAATACCTAGACATAGCATGAGACAGAAGAATGAAGCTTGTTCCACCCAGCCTTCTACCAATGCACTCAGTCAGACATGAACTGGGGCCAGTGATCACTATCAATTCAGATGTGAGATAAAACAGCTAGCTCATACCAGAGTAGAATTTTCAAGAATTGGGAATGAGTTTTTCCTAATGTCTAAACATGACCAAAAATCTACAAAAACTGCCTGTTCAGGAATGGGAAAACAAACAAAACAAGCAATAATAAGAGTTCATAGGTAAAAATTAGAGAAACCTGAACTATTTCCTAAATTGCACATCAAGTTCAGCCCAACCCCTTCAGAGACAACCAGGAATGCACTGCAATGTGTCTATGCAGAGAATACTGTAATCTAAAAGTAGACAAAGACCGCCCTCAAAGGGTTGGGATTCAATTAAGAAGCTGACATCATTTTTATTTGTAACTATTCTCGGTGTCCATTCTCTTTGCTCTCTGCTCCTGTTATGTTCGTCATTCCTTTTCGCTGTGCATGTTTAGCCCAGGTCATCACCAAGCCTTGCTGTGGGCTCAGCTTCAAGTTACTAAAGACACAGGGATACAAAAGTAGGTAGAGGGTGGATGAAAACAGACATTGCTTAATCAAAACGCATGACTGACTAACTAGGTGAAATATTCAAGGAATGTGATTACTAGAGAAAGGCCACCAGCTCTTCAAAATATTCCCTAAGAAGCAGGACTTAGGACACATGCCTACCACTTGGTTCTGGGTAGAAAAGGGAGATGACCAGGGAATCTCTGTAGCTAACTGCATAGCCAGTCTAGCTGAATTAGTATACTCCAAGTTTAGTGAGAGACCCTGTCTCAAAAGATTAATGTGGCAGTGAGTGAAGACACCTAATACGAACCTCTGGCCTGCACAAGCATGTACACACACAGGTACATGCTCACCTGCACACACAGGAACACACACACACAGACTCTCATACACAGTCATTTTATTGATATGTATAACAACATTTTACTGATAGAATATTTGAGAAGATGGCAAATGGATACCCAGAAACAACCACTAAAGAAACTGGAAAATAAAAGGCAAAACATGCACACTGCTCTGCCTAGACTCCTTCATTTCACTGATTAAGTCTAAGAATCAGGATAATAAAGTATATTCTAGAATTTAAGGTCTCTGGGCTTTCATCTTAGAAGTCCATTTAATATCTATCCTATCATAAGTAATTATTTTAACACCTGTGAGCATCCTTTCTCCTTGGAACCATCCATTGTGAACTGAACATTGGTCTCTGGGTGTTCAAAGTCAACAGAGCAGCATGACTTCCTGTTGGTGAACTTTAATGTTCATGTTGGGTCTTTTCCATGTTCATTCCAGAAGGTGAACAGATTCCCTCACTTCAGGCTTCCTGCTGCTTCTTTTCCCAAATTCAAACTAGATTTTAATATAACAGATGTTTGCTTATTATGTAAAGAGAATGCAGTGAAATTCTGGGCTCTTGCTGCATTTATTTCCAAGTATGAGAGTCTGTGGGATGTATGACTCCTTAGGTTGAATGACCCTTTCACAGGGGTAGACAAAGGCTGTCTGCATATCTGATATTTACATTACAATTCATAACAGTAGCAAAATTACACTTGTGAAATTATAAAGAAAATAATTTTATGGTTGGAGGTAACTACACCATGAGGAATTGTATTAAAGGGTCGCAACATCAGGAAAACTGAGAACTAAAATTGGTCTAAGACATTCTTAGTGTTTGCAAGGTAGCAGGATCCTGAGTGAGAAAGCATAGCGCATATCCACTATTTCATCTCTTGGCACATGACCACTGTAGCAACAATCACTCAGGGAAAGTTAGATTTAATAATGGCTAGCTGAAGGATATGTATCACTGTCAAAATTTGGCCATTTTCAATGACATAGAATCTCATCATTTGAAGCTCTTTTTTCACCAGTAGGTGACTATTTCATCTTGTCATGCTCTAGGTTGTGCAGGTGAGCTAGCTAAGTTCAAATGTGATTGGCATGCGGAGTTCCTATAAACTGTCAGGCCACCTTGCAACTGGGCATGATGCCACCTGAGCAGATGGCCTTAGTGATGCCAGGCAGCCAGTGCAGGCATCAGCACCAAGTATTCACAGAGTACTTCGTCTCTCAGAACATCAGGTGCAGGTCTCGGACAGCTCAATGATGAAATGCTTCACATTAGTGTGTTGTAGCGATGCTTTCTTTTAGATATGGTGAGAATCAAAGATTCTGTGACTCTCAAGGTGAAGAGGCATCATAAGGGCAACAGATATGCTACACTTGCTGCTTGCTTTATTCATTCATTCATTCATCCATCCATCCATCCATTCATTCTTCCAGTAAATTCTGATCACACACAACGAGAGGGCACCATCTACCTATGTCTGCCCAGACACATGGGAATGTTATCACCCACCCCTCTTCAGCTACCTCTTTTCACAGAAAAGTTACCACAGAAGTGAGAAGCCCCTAACGAATTTAGACTAGACATTGAATTAGACCCAAAGATCCACTGCTTCATATGGAATTGTTTTCAATATATACATAGCTCAATAAATGCCGTGAATTTAGGTAGAATTGCAAAAGTGTTAGTTAATATTTCTTCAAAAACAGAAATATGACTCATTGCTTGAGACAACCATCTTTGAACTCCACCCAATTTTATAAAATGTAATCACCTCTGCATGCAACTCTGGAAAATGAGCAAAATGCATGATGTATATGTATTCACTGTTACTGTGTCCTGCATGGCTGCATGGAAGGAATCACTGTTATACTGTCAGATGTGACTCAGATCTCAAAGCATCAGTTTACTACTTTGGTGTCTTAGGAGGTTCTCTGGCCTCTGGTCAAAGTGGAGACATGGCTGCAGCCACGAAGAGTTGGGGTTTTAACAGATTGATACCACATACTGTTCCTGAGTCCTGGAAAATCAACTTGACTATCAGGCATGGTACACAGTAACTGTTACAATGCCTCTTTGAGAATCTCAGAATCTTTGATTCTCCAGTTCCACACCTCACCATATCTAAAAGAAAGCATCGCTACAACACAGTAATGTTGTGAAGTTTTTCATCACTTAGCTGCTCGAGACCTGCAAACAAACATTGCTTTAATACACAAAGTAGAGTCAGAGGAGACCTTGACAACTGTGATGTCTCCTTGTGTAGCTCTGTGTTTCTTTTGATGGGACATGAGGAGGGAAGAGGTCAGAACATCCAAAACACCAGAAGGACTTCAGCTTTCTTAATAGGCATATAGACGAATTCAAGAGAAAGAGCAACTAATTGTTAACCCTGGTTATCAGTTGCTTTACCAGACACTTAATCATGTTTATGCTTCTGTCCTTGGTAGTCAAAATGATCTCTCTTATCTCTCTCTCTCTGCCCTATCTAATCCACACCCAAAGATCATCAGATCTGCAAGCCTAACAGCTCAGTAGTTAGACCCTTCCTCTCTCATCCTGGTCCTGTGTTTTGAAGGATGACACCATGCTCTGCCTTGACCACTGAAACTGTGATCTAACTTTGCTCTCTAAAGTCAACTTCCTGTCTCCTCCCGTCTACCCTTCCATATCAAAACACAACCAAACATGCTGAAGGCTTTGCCAATCATATGGAGTGAAAGCTGGTCTCTGGCTAATATATGAGACAATGGAAATCTCTTTTCTTTCTAGAAGATGTAATAGCTAGGAAGAGCGATCACTTGACATGGACCTGCTTTGTGCACTTCCTGGTTTTTGTGGTCTTAGACCTCTAGACCCTGTACATAACAGGAAACCTTATTATCAGTATAAAATCAGACAGTATTGACTTCTAAGTCTGACAGTAAAGTACTGACCATTGAAGAGCTCAGGAAACATAATTTAAGGCAAAGCTAGTTCAAAAACAATGTGGAATTCATAAATATCTCATGCTTCAAAACTCTTCCTTCCCTTTATTCTAATTCCAAAAAGTATGAACTCCCAGAAGACACCGAGAAGTGGGGGTAGAGACATCTTAGTCCATGGGGTGTTTGCCCTGTAGGCATGAGGACCTGAGCTCAATCCTCAGAGCCCATGTAATAAAGCTTACACCTATAATCCCAGCGCTGAGGAGGCAGAGACAGGAAGATTCTTGGTATTTAATGACAGCAGCTTCACCTAATCAGAGCTCCAGGTTCAGTGAAGGACTCTGTATCAAAAACAAAACAAAACAAAACAACAACAACAGCAAACAAGGGAAATGCTTCTGAGGAATGACAAGGAGCTTACTTCTAGTATCCACAGACACACACACAAAAGTGCACATACATACATACACGTACACATGTATGTGCCAACATGTATATGTATGGCCACACCTATATAACCACACATACGGTTACAAAAAGACAGAAAGGAAAACAAAGAAGTATTATTTTCCAGACTTCCGACTGGGCTTCATAGAACCCTAAATGTTTTGAAAAGACTAGTTTGTCTTTTAAAATGTTTCCACATCCCCCCTCTTTCCCTCTCTCTCCCTGAGCCAGGGATTCAGGTAGCCAAGTTTGGCCTAAATCTTGTGGCGTAGCCCAGTATGAATTCTGATCCTCCTGCCTCCATCTCTTAAGTATTCATATCACAGGCCTGTACCAGCACATCCAACGCATTGAACCCAGACTTTGTGCACATTAGGTAATCATTTTACTGACTGAGCTGTATCCCCAGCCCCTCTCCTTGGTATCATCTTACAGAGGCTTTCCATAGCTCTAGGTGGAATTGATCACATCCTCTTTGTGCTTCAGGGTATCCACACAGAATTCTTTCTTGGTACTGAAGAGTTCACAGCAGGAATTGGCTTGAGTCTTTATGCTCAGAAACCAGTTCTCTGAGTTTGGCCAGTCTTGGAAGGTCCTTTCTACACATGCATAATTTCTCCATTGATTTGCTCTTTAGCTTAGGTTGGCCTTGAACTCCTTAGCCTCCTCAGCTAGGGTCACAGGTATGCTAAACCTGTGGCACAGGTTTACAATTTACATCTCATTAAAGGTAAAGTTACCCTCTTGTATTCCAGAGTGTCAGCTGAAGACAAGCTGGAGGTGAGCCTGCAGTTCAACAGAGGAAGTTCAGAGCCTCAATGACTAAAAGAAAGGTTGAAATGTAAAAATACCCAAATATGATATTTATGGGCAGATTTGTCATTCTTCTTTACCCATTTTTAATCCTTAAAAAAAAGAGAGAAAATAATACAACTGCATCATGTTTTCTTCGGTTTCTGCATCTAATGAGTCATGTTCCTTACCACCCCAGTCTTCCTGTGACATATCGTATTTCCTTGACACCTAAGCTTATGTATTTCTTCATCATAACAATGAGCAATCTAAGACCTATTAGATGTGAACCAAACAGAAACCAAGAGTGGAAGAAAATTACTATGGTAAGATGCACCTCAGCATCTTCCATTGGCTGGAGTACAAACTTGGGTAGTCTGTCCACCACTTTTGACCTTCAAATTCCCCATCCATAAAATGGTACTCAAACTGCCTAACCCTCTGACACAAAGATTAATTAAATGATAGATAGATAGATAGATAGATAGATAGATAGATAGATAGATAGATGATAGATAGGTAAATGACAGAAGGGGTTGTTGGAGACAAGGTTAGAGAGTTAAGAGCATTTGATACTCTTTTGGAGGACCAGAGTTGGGTGTCCAACACCCACAGTGGGTAGTTCATAACCATCTCTAACTCTAAACTCCAGGGAATCTGATGACTGCTTCTGAACTTCTCAGATACCTGCACTCACATGTGCACAAACACACATACACACTTAAGTACATATAAGTCTTTTTTTAAAAAAAAACAAGGATTATAGAGAATAAGTAAGTGCATACAAAATAGAGACATAAATATATACACAAGTATTGATGATAGAATGATAAATAATAGATGATCGATGGAGGCAGATGAACAGATCTGCTGAGAAAGGCTTAGGTACCATGGTGATTTAAATGGGAATGGCTCCCAATAGGCTCACATGTTTGAATATTTGGTCCTCATTGGGGGAACTATTTGGGAAGGATTAGGAGCTGTGGTCTTATTGGAGGAGCTCTATCACTTGGGGCAGGATTTGATGTTTCAAAAGACACTATTCCCAGTGTGTCTCTCTGCCTCCTCCTTGTGGTCTGAGAAGCGAGCCCTCAGCTGATCCTGCCACTATGTTCCATCATCATGGACTCTAACCCTTTGAAACTATAAGCCCAATTAAATGCTTTCTTTTATAAGTTGCTTTGGTCAAGGTGTCTCATCACAGCAATAGAATAGTTGCTAAGACACAGGTACCATAAATTACTGCCCTGTAGCTATTGCCCAGACTTACAACCCTGCTAGCCAATTCTCAGCTAACAAGACTTGTATATCAGTGAGTGGTGTAGATAATGGAGCAACATTATTTGAAACTAGCTCCAGCATGGTTTAATGCTTATCAGTAAAGGTACAACATTAAGAAAAGGCAATGTAAGAAGAGTCAAAGCACTTCACTGGGGTCTTCAAGGCTAGAGCATGGTGAACTCTTCCCTTCTGGAAAACATTCCTCTACTAATGGCTGCTCTCAAAGGTGATAATTCATTCAGAGCTTGAAGCAGCTAGAAGAGAGAAAAAAGACCAATTGATTAGTCTATGTGGTACCCAAGATTCAGAACACCAGGTGCCAAGCATGCAAACCTCTTTGCTCCACAGGCAAGTCAGGTTCACTGTCATTAGCAACAGAGGGGCCCATTGTAAGTTAGCAAATTCCACAAATTAGCAAGCAGAAAAAGCACAATTAAAAGAATTAGGGACACTGCATCATGGTGTGTACAGTGTTCCTTTGTTTTGACAAGTATAACTCAATTTTACTTACTTAGAATAATATTTCATAATATACCAATGAATGTAGCCTTGTCTATTCTGTAAAGTAATGAAATATCAGGAATATGACCCCTCACTGTTGTGCTGTTTTTACATGTCCCCTGACAGGTAAGCTCAGACCACTTTGGGGCTTGTACAAAAATGGCTGGGTTGGTGCAGCAGCAACATGAAAGTGAATGAAAAATTCATGAAGGGCAGAAGGGCTAAGGCTGGTGTTATTCACTGGTGAGTGAACATAACATGTGAAGAGATGTGTCCAGTGAATGTTTACAGTAGCCTCCTAGTGCAATCCAAATGGCTTCTGCTTTTCAGGATCACCATCTATGTGTGTGTGTGTGTGTGTGTGTGTGTGTGTGTGCGCGCGCGCGCACGCGCATATGTGCCAGAGGTGAAGCTCTGTTATCCTTCCCCAGCCTCCATCCACCTTTCCTTTTTTTGTTTTTTTTTTAATTTGGAGACAAGTTCTATCATTGGCCTAGAGCTTGCTAGGTCATGCTATCCTGCAGGGATCCGCAAATCTTTTCCCAGTACTGGTTTTACAGGGTGCACCACTGTGTCTAAATTTTAAAGATGGGATTTTTGGGTCCTACTCAAGTCCTCAACTTTGCAGAGCACTTTAGATACTGAGCCCTGACATAGCTCCAGAGCTCCACTGAAAAGTTGTTTTTACCCTAGAATCAGTAGGACTTCCAAACACCCCGAGTTACGGGTCTCTCCTTCTAAGCTAAGTAGACTGAAAATTCAAGACTCCATTGTGTTTTTCTCTATTTCTTCTCTTCCTCATGTACCCAGACAATTCCTCCCAAACTTCTGCCTTTATCTTTATTAAGATAGCTTTATCTGAGAGGTGTATTTCATAATTAGCATACATAATGAAGTTTCCATATATATATGCGGTGAAAAGTTGACTTTTTGGGTCTTTTGAATGTCTGTTTTGTTTTGTTTTGTTTTTGTTTGTTTGTTTTGAGATGGGTCTCCTATACTTCAGCCTCCCAGTCACTATATAGACAAAGAGGACCTTGAACTTCTGATCCTCTTGTTTCTACCTGCCAAGTACTGGGATTTCAAGCATGCTCTACCATGTCTGGTTGATAATGGGGATGAAACCTAGAGCCTCATGCATGCTAGGCATGAGTACTCTACCAACTGAGCCACATCCCCACCCAGGTTTCTTCCCTTTTTTTTGTTGCTATATAAACATTCACTTTTGGCCTTTGGAAACTTTCTGGTTTACAAATTTTTATTTGAATTCAGATTTTTCCTTTGTGTTTGAGGCATTAATGAATGGCCCACATTTCCCCATGATGACTCACTGATACCTCAAAATAAATTGCCTGAAGCCCTCATGTTGCCCCTAAACAGGCCATTGCTTCGGTACCCCTAGTTTAACTGGCAGCACCATCTTTATGCATAGAGCCACACTGGACTCCACTGCCCCTACTGCAGGTGTATGTGAGCCTCGGGCACACATTTCTTCAACTTGAGAATTTCCTGTTATGGTTTTAGTCCAAGCCTTCCTTGCCTCTCTCTCTTCCTTTGGGAGAATTCTACTGATAGGTCAATTCTCCTTTCCTTTCTCATTGAATCCATCCTTAGTTGGCATACTACACAACTTCAAAGTATGTTTTCTGTCTCTAACATGAAATATTTTCAACAGATCATCAAATTCTTCAGTAGACTCTAAATGCTCACCGTGGAATGCATGTCCCTCCATGTGTCAAGTTTAGCTTTTCTCCTCTTGTTTTGTTACCATTTTTTCTAACTTATTCTCCATTCAAAAGCTGTCAAACCTGAACTGCCCTCTTCTTCCTGGGATACAACCCATCCATTTCAAGAACCCAAGGCCCTCAGATAGTTCTCTAATTATAACTTTCCTTTCTGTTGCTAGGATAAAAACTATGACCAAAAGCAACCTATAAGAGAAAAGAGTTTATTTCAGCCTATAGTTATAGGTAACAGTCCACAACTGACACTGACGCTGACACAAGTTGGGGCAGAAACTAAGGCAGACCTCATGGAGGAACACTCGCTGGTTTATGCGAGCTAACTTTCATGCATAATACAAAAGCTTACTTACGTGGTGCCACTCAGAGTGGACTGGGCCCTCCCACCTCAATCCTTAATCAAGACAGTCTCTCACAATCATGGACACAGCCCAGTCTGATTGAAGCACTTCTTTATTGAGGAGGAGTCACCTCTTCCCAGGTGACTCTAGACTGTGTCCAGTTGACAATAAAAACTAACCAGGACACCAAATAACCCTCTGTGCAAATCTATCTTTCTTCTCCACTAGATTTACACGTTGAGGCTGGGAATATTGTCTTTGGATTGGTGATAGCCTGGGTATCCTCTCCGGATCCTGGCACACAATCCAGCAAAACTCCATGTTTGCTGTGACTTAACAAATAAATCGATGATACCATTTCCCACACCCACAATGGAACAGTGCACTGAAGAATTAGCTTTCCCCCCACATGGGCCGCGGCTCCTAATCTCATGCTTGCACAGTTCACTTGGCTCTGTGTTAAGCCTGGTAGCATCTTCAACCAGGCAGCACCTGGCACCAGGGCGAAGAAAAAACACAGCTTAAGAACAAGAAGTAAAAACCTAGCCAGTGCCCGGGCAGCCTCCTTGCACATCCGCTCTTGGGTTTGCTCTCCCACCATTTAACACTTGAACTTTCAGCTGCTGAGATTTGGAATAAGGAAGCTTAATTAGTCAACAAGACATGACAACATCCTGTTACAGTGAGATTACATACACCTACGGGGTGTTAGGAGACACACAGCAAAACCCAGCAACTTCAGAGACCTGAGAAGAGTGTTATCTCCAGCAGCACATGGGGTGTTCCCAGAGATAAAGCATACAAGACAAATGGTGTCTCTAATTGAAATGCAATAGAAGAACGGAGCCTCTGAATTCTAAGTATGTTTCCTTTCCCAATGTTCCTATCCCAGTGTGGTTCCTATCCCAGTGTGATGACAAAAGAATGGTGAATATTTTTGAGTAGAAAACAGAATGTATATGTCTAGAGGGACTCAGTGTAGGAGCCATTAAAACCTATACAGACACAGCCAGCCTGAATTTTAATTTCTACTCCATTTCTAATTTACTCTATTCCTTAAAATAAATGCAGAATGCATGCCTTCATTTGTTGGGGCGAGAGAATTATGGACCCACTAGAATCCCTTTCCATATAACAGTGCTGCTGGTTATGACAAATGTTCACGAATAACAGAAAACTGACACTGTGGATTTAGATTCAGATTCCCTTGGCCTTTTGAGTGCAGAGGGGAAGTCAGCCTGATCAAGTTGACCAGGTTTTTTTTTCATTCTGTCACCTTCCTATCTATGACAGCTTTCCCTCAGCCTAGCCATGTAGTTTTTAATGTTCTTTGTTTTTCGCATTTTTACATTAGAAGTACCCTCCTCACTTGGCTGACCAGCACAGTCCAGTGTGTCCAGCTTCAGGGAGATGATGGTAAAAGTAAAAGTTCTGAAGGCTTCCTGTACCATGCAGGAAGACAGAGACAGAAGGGACAGAGGTGGACGAAGAGTGTGACTATGTTACATCTGACATAGAGGGTATCTCTCCAAGAAAGTGCAGCAATTACAGAAATGACAGGTGCCTGTCAAAGTCAACACCCTTCCAGTGCCTCAGCTTTGCCAAGGCAAGTGGCCTGCCTGGAAGATTCAGCTTCACTCAAAATCTCTCTCCCTCTCTCTCCCTCTCCTTCTCTCTTCCTCTCTCTCTTCTTCTCTCTCTATTTATCTCTCTCCTTCCTCTATTTCTCTCTAACTCTCTCCCCTTTAATATCTGTTGGTATGTCTCCTCCATTCTTTCTTCTCTATTCCCTTTCCTTCCTTCTCCATCCTCCTCCTCTTCCATTGGTCTGGCTCTGTCTTTTTTCCCTTCTCTCTTTTTCTCTTTCCCTTCCTCATCATCACTTCTCCTCTTCTATTACTGTCTCTCTCCTCACTATCATCACTCTTTCCTCTCTCTATCACCTTTCTCTTTTGTTACTTTGTGTCTGTCTGCCTTTTCTCTCTCTCTCTCTCTCTCTCTCTCTCTCTCTCTCTCTCTATCTCCTCTCTCTCCATTTTCAGGACACTCCCTTTCAGGACACTCTATAGGCATCAGTCATCAGGAAAATTTACAAGGCCTAACTGTGGATGCTAAGAAGGTGAGTTTTCAAAGGCACCCAGAAATCCTGCAGGCACCCAGACATCCTGACCCATGACTTCCCATAGATACCAGGTATCTGACAGGAGCCTAGACATCCCACAGGAACCAAGATTCCTGCAGACACCAGGATATCCAACAGACTCCAGGGAATCCCACATACACATGAGTATCATACAGGCACTGTGCCAACCTGTAGACACTCAGACATCTCACAGGTACACACATCACATAAGCACCCAGATATCACACAGTTACCCAGCCATCCCTCAAGCACCCACATGTCACACAAGCACCCAGTCCTCTGACAGTCACTTGGGCCTCCCACATGTACCAGGGCTTCCCACAGGCATCTGGAGTTCCCATAGGCATCCAGACATCCCACAGGTATGAGGACTTCCTGTGGCCACAAGGGCATCTCCCAAGTTCCAGGGAATCCTGAAAACTCTGGTGTATGTGGAATGATACAGTGCCTACATGATGCCCAGTGTCTGCAGGATTCCCTGGAACCTGGGGGAAATCCTGATGCCTGTGGGATGTCCAGATGCCTGTTTGATGCCCTGATGCTGTTGGGGTGTCCTGGTCCCCACAGGATGCCCTGGTGCCTATAGGATGTCTGTGTACGTGTGGGAACTCAAGGTATCTGTATCTGTGGGAGGCCTAGGTGACTGCCAGATGACCAGGTGATATGTCTGGGTACCTGTGTAATGTCTGTGTGCCTGCAAGATGTCAAGGTGCCTGCAGGATGTCCAGGTGCCGCCTAGATGTCTGGGCACCTGCAGGTCACCCTGGTGCCTGCAGGTGGCTCTGCTCCCAGTGGAATGTTCAGGTCCTGGTGGGATGACCAGATGTCCATGGTTGCCTGTGGGAAGATTGGGTGCCTAAGTGATGTCTGGGTGTCTGTGGGTTGGCTGGGTTCCCTGATGCCTGAGTTAGGTCCTGGTGCCTTCAGAAGACCCTGGTGACTATGGATGTCTGTGTGCCTGTGGAATGTCCAGGTGCCTGAAGGAGGCAGTGATGCTATGGGAAGTCCTGGTGACTGCTGGATGACCAGGTGTCTGTGTGAGGTCCTGGTCCCTGAGGGATGATTGGTTGCTTGAAGGAGGCCCTGGTCCCTGTGGGATGTTGGGGGGCCTTTGGGATGCCTGGTGCTTTAAAATACCAGGGAACATGCTCAGTGTCTGGGTTTGGGTGGTAAGGCCCAACTTCAGGGCAAACTCTATCATGCTTTGTCTTGGGCTAGTATGGGCCAGGTCAAAGTAAACAATCAGAGCAGCCTTCTACCTCCAAAGACCATGATGAAGCTTCTGCCACAGAAGCCTGACTTAATTTTCTTTTTTTTTTCTTTTTTGAGTGACAAGGATGGGAGAGTAGAACAGGGAGGAATGAGAAAAGGGTGATATTGAGATACAGAGTCTGAAACTCAAATTATTAATAAAAGTATTATTTTTAAAAAGGTGAGATTTAAATGATTTAATCTCTTCTCACTAGGTTTGGTAGTACTATAATCTCAGCACACTGAGAGAGAAAGATCTAGTGTTTGTCCTGAGTTTGAGACAAGTCTGAGATGCTATCTTGATCACTGCTCTATTGTTGTGAAGAGACAACATGATCAAGGCAAGTCTTAGAAGAGAGAGCACTTAATTGGGGTTTGCTTACAGTTTCAGAGATTTAGTCCATTATCATCACGTCAGGCAGCATGGTAGTATGCAGGCAGACATGGTGCTGGAGAAGTACCTGAGTGTTCTACATCTGAATCCATAGGCAGCGGAAAGAGAAAGACTCTGGGCTTGGAATGGGCTTTTTGGAACCTCAAAGCCCACCCCCAGTGAAACATTTCCTTCAACAAGACCACACCTCCTAATTCCTGACAAATACTGCCACTCCCAGGTAACCAAGTGTTCAAATCTATGAGCCTATGGGGGCCATTCTTCTCAAACCACCAAAGATATAAAGTCAATATTTGTCTCAAAAACAGAATCAAAACAACAACCAACAAAATGGTTAGTTAATTAATTTTTAAAATGTCCTCCCTCTGCAAAACCTAAATTTTAGACATCTAGGAAACCCCACTTTTAAATGTAAACTCCAGCAGAACACATTTGTTCTCCTGTGAGGCTAGTTCTCTTACACATTGGTTCAACCCTGTGGCTTACTCTTAGATATCATTATTTAAAATTTTTTAAAAATCTAAACAACAATTTGCCATTTCATATTTTTGCTATTATTCCACATATCTGGGCCAAGAGCTTCAGACAGGCACTTGCAGGGTCATCTTTGTCCTTGGAAGGTGCTTGTCACATGGAGTTGTAGCACACCCTGTCCCATCCTGTAACTTCAATTTTAGGAGGCTGAAGCAGGAGGATTTGGGGCTCCAGTGAATCTGTGCTACATAATGAAACTCTGTCTCAGAAAAATAAAAACCATAAACAAATTTCCATTTTCCTTAGGTGATAGTGAGGAAGCATAAGGAAGAGCAGGTTTGACGTTGACCATAACCACAGGGACTGACTCTGAACAGCTGTCAAATATTGCTGACTCCTTCTACAGTGACGCATGACACATACAAGCAGCCATGACTGGATGATGCTTTCCTATTGCATGAACACATATAGAGTCAGAACAGCCTTCTCCATACTCCATCTGGTCCACCTGGTACAATCCACATTTAACCAGTTTCTGTACTCTAAAGTAAACAGGGACTGGTTCCTTGGTCCTTAGGATGTCCTTTCAGATGGACTCGAACTCAAAATGTCCTGTTCTCTAGCAAGAGTGTGAGATGAGGTTACAAAGGCAGCCATCTGGATCTATCTTTAGAACTCAGAAAGAATTTGGATCCAGAATGAATAGTTCATTATTTCTGCAAGCATTGTCTCTCTTCCATTTCTGTCCTTCAGACTTCATACAAAAGATATCTTCCTCTGATGGTGGTTTAGGAAGTGATATCACTTTGCCTCCATTTTGCTCTTTTTGCTCCTGATGGGACATCATATTCAGATCTGTCTTCTAATTCACTAATTCTTTCTTTATGTGGGCTATCTGAGCTATTTATCACATCTAACTTATCTTAATTTTTGCACATACTCATTTCAAATGAGTTCTAGACTTAAGAGCTGACTTTGGAAGAATTGATTTTTTAGGAAAGGTTGTGTTTGCTTGGCCAAGGGGCCAGGACTCGGACATCTTGATTCATTCTCTCAATAGTGACCTTTTATGAATCAGGGTCATTGTTCCAAGGATTCTAGGAAATCCTTCTCATCTAGTTTTATTTAAATCCCAAGCTAAGTAGATATAGCCAAATATTCTTGTCCATGATCCAAGTTGGCAATCTCCTTAGCAGAAGTCTCACTATGGGTATAAACCTCCTCCAGAATCCCACCAGGAGAAGGGGAGTGAAGGTTTCATCTAGGACTCAAGTGGATTCAAAGTCTCAATTCTGTCTCCTATGGTTTTCACATTGAAGTCCCTTGACAAATAAACTGAAAAACGTCACCATGAGCCCTGTTTCTGAGTCAGTCCAAAGTATGCTCATATCTTTGGCTGCTAGACATGTTCCTAACTATCTTGAGAATCCCACCCATGCAATTAAGCAATATTTGCTTCCAGAAATATTAAAAAGTTTCAGAAGCAGAATTTCTGGACATCTGGTCTACCACAAGTTGTTAAAAAAAATTAACAGATTACAATTATTTTTTAAAGGGCTACCTTCAAAGTTTCCAATGATAGGAAAACATTAACTGTAATCTGTTTTCAAACTAAATATAGCAGCAAACTAATTTCATCATGGATTATATTTTTATTTATATATCATTAGACTTTTATAAAATATTCACTCTATCACATGAAAGGACAGTTTTCACTTTTCAAGGATCTGAATGGGGATTCTTTTACTTAATTGTTCATTTGATCAACTGATTTAACAAATTCTGACAAAACCCCTTGGAGAATAATTTGTTTGTTGGTTATTTTTTTAAGAGAAAAAATATCAGGGTGAAACCAGACAGTTGTTTCAAAGTCATGAAGTTCAAAGTGGGTAATGATGAGTATGAGCCCACCTGTACCACCAAGTGTAGAAAGGGGTTTATGCAGTCCCTGCAGAATCCTCTGAACTCCAGGGATCTCCCCACCACCTGTGCATCTACCTGCCTTCACAATCTCGATTTTAGAGACAAGAGTGCTCCATTTTCCAACAAGCCTTCCAGGTGACCATTTCTAATATAGTCAGAGGAATTCCATGTTATATCAGTTCTTAGGGCTTATATCACTGTTCTGTTTAGGGATCAATTAAAAATGTCATCAAGTACCCTGCAAAATACCAGTTCTGACTATTACATACTGTTTTGGTGAAGAAATGGTAAACAAACATATACTTGGCAGTACACATCGACTTCTTGAGCTACCAGACCAGAGGTGCTTTGTCTTAGAAGCATGGTGTTTTCAGGCTCAGGATATTCCATGAAGGAGGTACTCTGAGTTCCTGTCTTCTCCGTCCACCAAAACACCACTTCTAAGTCATCAATTTCTTAAGCTTTGGAATTTAAAAGCAAGTCAAGATATGAGTGGAGGTGATGGAGGGGGCAAAACCTAAGTGTCTGGAGAATCAGAAGGGAGTGAGGAGTGTTGAAGAAAAGAGTGTGAATGGAAAAAGAGAGACTGGAAGAGAGGTAGGGCTTCCCGAAGTTGGCTCTCTAGTCAACTTCTGGGCTTTGATGTCTGGCTTAAAAAGTTACCAAGTCTTCCTAACTCATTATCTCATTTGTACAATGAGGAATAAAAACCACTGCCCTGCATAAGAAAATGGACTCGAAAAGTCCTGCCCTTTGCTTACATTCTGCTGACATGATGACAGGCGGGGACCTGTGAAAAAAGCTGGGAAGAGCCTGTGAATACCCCTGCCTACCCATTGATTACCTATAGTAGGCAGCATGTGGTGTTTGTCATGTAGCCCGACAGCATTTAGAGCAGCTCAGAGAAGACATGGAGGAAAGAGATTATCAGGCCTGCGTTCTGGGAGTGGAGTAGAGGTGCTGAAAAGGAAGGTGACCAGGCATCTAAACAGGCAACCATTTTCTATGAAGAGACTTCTACTTGAATACTACTAAACTGGCTGTACATGTGAGTTTGTGCTTGTGCAAGTGTATGTGTGTCCATGATTGTCTTTGCAGTGTGTAAAACTGAGTTCCTGACTTTGCCCTCGAGTCAGTTGCAGAGCTGAGAAGGCCTTTCTTCAGTCGTGATCAGGCCCAGTATGCCCATATCCTTACTTCATGTGATATCAAGTATCATTTGAAAAGCCGGATCTTCCCTTGGTGAATCAGTTTTTAATTTGTTTTCTTGTTTTGTCAGTTACCAGAAAAAATTTCACTCAGAACACAGTTGACACCTCTTCTTTTTTTCTATGCTTTCTTTCTTTGTGTAATTTCTTCTCTCTCCCTCTCTCCTTCCTTCCCTTTCTCTCTCTTTATCTCCTTCCCTCTCTTCCTCCCTCAATCTCCTTCCCTCTCCCTCCTTCTCTCCCTCCTTCCTTCTTCTCTCTGTGTCTCTCTGTCTCTCTCTCTTTCTCTCTCTCTCTCTCTCTCTCTGCCTGTGCATTTGTATGCCTGTGTTGGAGAAGGCCACAAGTTGATGTCAGCTGTCCTCTTCAATTGCTCTCCATATTCTGTTTCAGCCACAATCTCTCACGGAACCTGACACATATCTGCTTGGCTAGGCTGACTGACCAGTGAGCGCTAGTGAAGTGCCCATCCTGTCTGCCTATCCCAGGGCTAGAGTTACAGACAATGCCTAAGCTTCATCTGTGGGTACTCATGCTTGTGCAGCAAGCACTTTACACACTCAGTCATCTCCCCAGCCCAACAGTTGCCACTCTCAGTTGTCCACAACAGAAATTATTAGCTTACTATTTCCAGAATAAATAACAGGTAGCTACGTATCCACAATCCATTTAGAATGCTGAAAATCAGAAAGCCCTTTCAATCTGCATTTTTTTTTTCTAAATATCTTCAAATGAATCGGTTTTGTGAAGTGTGGATTTTTCAAAGTGGAATTGTGCTTAAGTCTCAGCTCTTCTCTAGGCTACAGGATAAATCTGGTCCTGTGATTCTTTTATCTAAATAATTAAAAGCATATAATAAGAATGCTCTCAGTTCCATGGACCCAGGGAGCTCTGGGCTGCTAATGGGAAAATCAAATGAGTGGAGAATGTGGAACATCCATGGGGTCCCTGAGCAAGCTGGGCCACTGAACAGCAGAAGGTGATGTCAAGGGCAATGTCAGGCAGAGTTTGCAGAGATGTCACATGAAGGGTAGCAGTGATGGGGGTGGGGCAGGCAGCACAGTGTGATTACAGACTGAAGGCCCATAAGACCATTTGTGCAGGAGCAGGAGGCAGCTTTCCAGAGGAGAAAACTCTGATATTGCTCTAGCCACAGCTTAGGGCTCTGTCATTTTTCACAAGCAACCTAGACAAAGATCTCTGACCTATACTTCTCTGTACCCTGCATACATCATCAGTAAAGCCTTCAGTGGCCTTACTCAGAACACAGCAACCCTCAAGCCAGGCACCCTGTGAGAGAGGTGCTGGTTCCTCTAAGCCAGCCACTGTGGTTTGACTGCTTTGAGCCACAGGGGGCAGTGTTGGTATCTGGGGTAGGCTGGGCTCCCACAGCATCTCTCCCCTGAAAACACAGAATCATCATGAGGAGAACACAGGGGTGACCCCACTCCAGGCCTGGAAAAATAGCAATCCCAAGAAAGCAGACAAGCAAGGCAGGGTTCATGCTCCTACAGAAAATGCAAATGGGACTAGCTCGGAGAAAGCACTGAACATCACTGTGTATGAAATACTAACTGACCACAGCAGTGTCAGGAAGCAGCCTAGCTGTGAAGGAAACCAAGCCCCGCTTCTAGACCTCCATGTTCCATTGGAGCTGTAACTTAATGTGAGTCTCTTGCAGAGAACAGTACATCCCAGCCTCCAGGCACCAAAGCAGTTAGGGAGTGAAGTTGAAACTCGGACAATTAGGGACTCCCCGGCCTCTGTACATAGGTAGGGCCAGCTATATGTAGAGTATTCTTGGGATGGGATACTACTTATACCGTGGCCTTTGCGCATGAAATTGCTTTGTTTGAGCTTTTTAATGTGACTATAGAGTCTTTCAAAGGCAGGGAGAAAAGAGGGCGAGTTGAGTCTCTAGCTACATTTCTCAGGAAATCAATATGAATTCCAAAGAAACTCTGAGAGTGACAGTGTAGAGTCATTCTGGGGCTGGCATTGACCCATGGCATGTGGAAAGCAGGTGTATTTCTGTAGGATGAACCAAGGAAGAGAGGCTTAATTTAAGAATGTGTTCACCACATCCAAAAGAGCTTGAATTGCCACTGTGTGCTTGGCTGGTTCTCCCTCCACAGCCTCTTTAGCTCTTGTTGTGGTGGTCATTGTCCTGCCTGCAGCCCAAAGCAACAAGGCTGAGCTATTATTTCCCTGTGGATAAATGGCTCAGCTAGCTGACAGTCAGGCCAATAAACTCAGATCGAAATGGCTCTAGGGCCTGGGCCTCAGCTGCTGCTTGCCTGGCTTGTCTCTCATTGTCCTTGGGCCCAGCCTTCTGGTCGGGCTGCTCCCACTGTCTGCACAACCTGCTCCACCCCACTGATCCCCAAAAGGTAAGGTTCCCTTTGGTCACTCGCCAGGTCATAATTTTATGGCCTTTCCTAATGGAGAGCGAGGGGGATAACACAGTTGGCATGTGCTTGACAAGCCTTTGAGGACCTCAACTTGCAACCTCAGCACCCACAGAAAAAGCTAGATGCAGCCTATGCCTGCAAGTCCAGTGCTGGAACTGCAGAGACAGAGGATCCCTGGGTCCCAATGACGAGCCAGTCTAGACAAATCATCGAACTCCAGATTGAATGAGAGATGCTGCCTTCAAAAATAATGTGGTGAACAATGAAGGAAGACACCTGACATCAACCTCTGGCCTCCATATACACGTGCACAAGCACACATTTGAGGAATCACACACACACACACACACACACACACACACACACACACACACTAGTGTAATCAACCTTTGAGTTTTCTTAGAATCTCCTGAAGCTTCTGACACTGTGCCCAAGGTAATCCAAGCAAAGCTTCCTCCCACTTCTCTCCAGCATGCCTGGGTGTGGTGTCTAGTCAATTTGATTGTACGTATGGCAATATGGAGTTGGAAGGGTTTCTCCTGCCCCAGGGCCTGCCTTCTCCCTACAGAAATCAAAACCTGAGGGCCAGGAGGGAAGTGACTCTGTAGAATGAATTTCAGACTCATAGGTGAGTCTCTAATCAATACAGACTGCTGGTATATGGTGGGGGGCAGGGGTGTGTGCTTCTGGAGACTCCTGTAGAGGAGCTAACCCAGGCAAGAAGGGCTAGACTTTGGCCCTTGCCTCTTTCCACTGCAGAATAAGTAGAGACCTAGGAGCTCATAGCCCTGGAGGCCGTGCTGTGGGAGGACACACTGAAAACAGATCCAACACAAGCAGAGCTGTTTTTTTTTTTTCCACACTGCTCCTGAGAGGAGGACGCTGCCCACCAGGCTACCTGTAGGGCAAGCCAAATATAAAGAGGAACCGATATTGCAATTCATATGCTTCTCTCAAGATGTGTATGTAGCTCTACCCAGAGTCTACCCACGTAGATTCCTTGTTCTGCTGATGAGTTCAGGGTTATGTATAATGTCACTCTGTTTACAGTAAAGACCCAGGGAATCTAATTTGTCTGAGGCACTAACTGAATGGAGGGAAGCTAAGAGGCTGTCTTATCTGTATTTTAAATCAGCTGCAATTATGACCATTTAATGCTTAATCCAGAAGAATATACTTGCCTTAAATAACGTTAAAGGCACGACACCAAGTAACATGCAATCTGCCTTCTATATTCACTGGGGATTAATTCTCAGACCCTCAACAGATGCCAACATCTGCAGATGCTCAAGTGCTTACATAAAATGTGTGACATTTGCACGTAACCTACCACATTCTCCTGTGTGCTTTAAACTTTCTCTCCATTGCTTACCACACCTAGAGCTGTGTAAAAGCTCTGCCTTACAATGTGCTTTTCTGGCAAAAAAGAAACAAATCTGTATGTGTTCGGTACCGGGGGATATTTTTTCTTGAATATTTTCATTCTATCGTCATTAAATCCACAGTTGTGAAAGCACAGGCATGGGAAGCTGCTGTGCACACCCAGAACAGGAAATCACTGCTGTGTTTTAAGCTTCTGTGTATGCTTCGGGATTTTCCTGTCAAACAGCATTCCATGCTCTAGCTCTGCAAGGATGCTTTGCTACTCATTCTGTAGATGGGAGAATCTACCGGCTGGGGACATGGCTCAGTGGGTAAAATGCCTGTAGTACAAGCTTGAGGATCTGAGTTCCGGTCCCCAATATCCAATGTAAAAAGCTGGGAGCAGTGAAGTGTGTCTGGGCCTCTAGCACTGGGGGAAGAGACACAGGAGAGTCCCTGGAGCTCAAGGAAACAGATTAGTTGAGTTCATGATTTGCAGCTTTACTGAGAAATTCTGTCTGAAAAAGTTAGACGGAAAGCTACCTAGAAAATATCTGGTGCCAGCTTGTGTCTGCCACATACATGCGCATGTTTGTTCCCTCTTTTCTCTCTCTCTCTCTCTCTCTCTCTCTCTCTCTCTCTCTCTCTCACACACACACACACACACACATGGAAACAAATACAACAACTGTATCACTGAGAAGGACAGAGTCAGAGTTATGCAGAGATATCATGAAAACAACTTGGAAAATCAAAGCACACAGGCCTCCAAAGCCAGGGATGACAATCTGCTCTCAAAAATGCATCCAGCACTACCGAATCTATTTAGAACAGAAGACAAAAACCCATGGAATTATCTCAGCAGATCCTTCTTTCTTAATGAAAGAGTGACAGGATGTATATAGTGTGAAATTATAATGTGTGTGTGTGTGTGTGTGTGTGTGTGTTGGGCTAAGACCCATCACCAGAATGGTCTAGCCTTTCTCCCAACCCAAGCAGGAACCATGGAGCTGGGTTCCCACCTTGGCAGGTTTTCCCAGAAAAAAATGTTCACAGCCTTATTTCTTCAAGGTACACATTATAGACACATGCTGGTTGGCAGGGGCAGAGCAAACTCTTCACGTCATAGCCAGGGCTCAGGGATTGCTAGTGGAGTGAGGAGCATTTGCTGTTGGCTTTTTAGTCATCAGCACGGCTGTTTATTTCTCTCTGTTCAGCACCTTCCTATTTACACAGAAGCAGAGTTTGCATAAAAAATATTTAGTATCCAAACCAAAGAGTGTGTGAGTTTCCCTGTGTTATCACGCATAGCATCTTGGCTCTTGACCACTGGATGCCATGTGGACTGCAGGCTAGCAGCTTTAAGCAGTCAGTGCCTCCAGTTTACCTATGATAATATACTCATAAGTATCCTGTCTCAAACTATCTCACCTCCAAGAATAATAAATATTTATGTTTCTCCATGGTGTTGTTACTAGGAACAATGTAATCGTATTACTGGAATTGCAAGCTGGAGTAGAGATTTGCATTGTTGATAATCACGGCATCATATGTGTTTGGTGTATACATGTACACATATGTGCATGTGCTTGAACCCTTGCCCGCATATAAGGAGGCCAAAGGAGAATATCAGATGGCCAGCTCTACCATTCTCTACTATTTCCTTGGGACAAGGTCTCTCACTGAACCCAAAGCTCACTGCTGTTCAGTTGAGTTGATGGGAGCAACCCCAGCAATCTGTCTGCCCCTCCCTCCAGAGCTTATAGGGCTGTGTAGCCATATCCAGATTTTATGTGGGTCTTGGGTACCTAAACCCTGCCTTTCCCGTGTACTCAGCAACCTCTCTTACCCACCGAAACATCTCCCAGCCTGATCATGGCATCCATGTATGCAGAACTGCGGCAGCTTCTTGCAGAATTTTCACTCAAGCCTTCCACCTTATTAAATACCAGCTGTGTGCTTGTGCCCAATGGATTTTTCAGCATATACATAATTCTTCCTTTGCAAGTGCGTGTGTGTGGCTCAACCTCCTTAGATAATTTTGGCACTAAAAATAGCCTTCAGTTGGGAATATGTGCAAATGAATATTTGTCCCAAGTGAACCCCATTGGAGAAAGAACTGATGCGCCACCCAGTTCCTATATTCCTTCTGTCTGAAGTCCTTTGTGGGGTAAAGCTCCAAGAATGGAGACTAGCTACTTCTAAAAGAACCTCTCCCAAAGCATTCTTTCAAAAGGATCATCCAGAGTGCTCTCAATCATCACAATGCAGACATGGACTGATGGCTGACCCAGGGCCTTTCTTCTATAGCAAAGCTTTCAAAGCATGCCCCATCGTCTGGAGAAAGATTCTCTTCTCTGGGCTAAGGTCTGGGGGAAGAGGCCAGAACCCCAAAATTGCTCTGCATAGCTTGGCTGGCAATTGTTCTTGGTCATATTTGAGCATACCCCAAAGCTTGAAAAATAACATTTTTTAAAATCATGTTTTTCAAGGACTGGGAGAAAGGAGAGGAGGAGGAGAAGGAAAAGGAGGGAGAGGAGGAGCAGGAGGAAGAGGAGAAAGAGGAGGAGGAGCAGGAGGAGGAGGAGGAGGAGAAGGAGAAGGAGGGATAGGAGGAGCAGGAGGAAGAGGAGAAAAGAGGAGGAGGAGGAGGAGAAGGAACGTTTCTTCCATCAGTTTCCACTTTGAGATAATCCCCTAGATGCCCCTCCTCCAGATACCCAAGTGGAGGCAGTTCCCCTTTATTCCTAGAAATAAAAACCAAACAGCAAATGTCAAGGTGAAAAGTAAAATCAGCTGAATAAGCAAACAGCCATCAGGGGCAGCTCAGCTTCGGAAGCCCCAGGTGCAGTCCTACCTCTCATTGAACTGCACACAGCTCCTCTGCTTGGAAAGCCCAGCCATCTCCGGGAGAGTCGAATCGATTAGAGGCCACCTTTTGTGAAAGCGATGTTATCATTGGGGCTGTAATTTATGCAAAGAAATTCTGTGGCTAGGAATGATTAAATTAGAGTCTACAATGCTGGGATTTCTACAGCATGGTCCCCCTCGGGGGTTCTCATTTTTATCTACATTATGATCAAGTCTGTGAAAATTTGGTGCATATGGTTTGGGATCTGGAAAAAAAAAATTAGAATGCTTCCACATGTCCCTGTGTATTTTTGAAGTAGAGAGAACACCACCATGGCTGGGGAAGCCAACATAACTTTGGAGGCGAAGGCGGCGCCTTTCCAAAAAAAAAAAAAAAAATAGTCAGAAAGAAAGGGCTTTTCCTGAGACTTCCAGGAATGAAGCCACACAGCCCACATCTTCTCAAATGAAAGCATTTAATGTAAAAAAAAAAAAAAAAAAAAAAAAAAAAAGCTCCACCATATGGAGAGGCCCCCCAGACAGAGCTCCCTGCTCTGGATGGAACGACAGTGACCTGGACCACATCCCCACTGTTGCTGTGATCCCACGGTATCCCCATCCAGTTTCCATAGGATCCACCATCTTAGCCTGGCGGCGTTTGGTGGGAGGAGGGAGGCAGAGGCAAGTCTGCAGGGCACTCTGTGCTAAAGGCACAGCCCATAAGGTCAGCCTCTCTCCCTGAGTGATGCATAATTCACAAGACTCCTCCAGCTGAGTCAGGCAGAGCAGAGACTGGGACAGGGCTGTAGGCAGGAAAGCATGGAGGACAGCAAAGCCCAGCTTCCTTGCTTTTTGCAACATTGCAAGACACCAGAGCCCTGTTTAAAGCAATGTAATATAGGGTTTTAAAAGGATATTTGCTATCTAGAATCTTTAAAATGTATTTACTACCTATGAGGTACCTGTTAATTCTCAGACTGCATCCCCCTTCTTTAAATGTATGGCACCCATCAGAAGGAATCTACCCAGGGCACAGAGGAGCTTGTCGGAGGCTGTTAGCTGGCAACCTGCCACTAGGCCTGGTGAGGCCTGTACCCGCTTCTTCCTCTACTCCTCCCTCCAGCCCTACAGTCATCAGCTGCCCTCAGGGTCCTTAACAAAGGAAGCTGCTGCCTAGGGTGGGGGAGGCTAAGTTGGAAAGGAATGAAGAGCAGTCTGGGGCTCCTGGAGGCTCCGGTGAAAGAACGGGTCAAGATCCATTCGTCAACACAGTATGACCTTCTGGGCCCCAGGTCGAGCCTGCCATCTATCATGTCAGGATGGAGGTGGGCATGGAGCGTTTGTGCATGTGCGTGTGCCTGAAGCATATTAATTCACACTGAAACCCTCAGGAACAGTACCAGCCATAAAGCATCCTTCTCCATGACAGACTTGGGAATAAATGCTCAGTCCCTTCTTCCTTACACACACGCACATGCACAGATGCATGCAATGGCACCTCCACACATACACACATACAAAAACTAGCTTCCAGTCCAAGGAAATCTGGCCTTGAGATAAGTCATTTTCCATGCAAATTGAAGTCTAACCTTGGAGGCTGTGTGTCCTTTAGATGGCCTCTCACTGCCCGGCAAACCTATGGGACAACAAGCATGCGCATGGTCCCACTTGCCCTTGAATGAGGATAGAAAAGCAGCAGCTTGGGAGCAGCCCCTGTGAAGCGAGTGCAGCTGGCCTGAGCTGCCAGCTGCTGGGCTTCTTAACAATGGCTATGCTGAGGTTTCCTCCCTCCACGCCCACAAATGCAGAATGCCCGGAGGCTGAAACTGCTTTTGTTACCATTCCCTCCTTAATAACCTACTTCTGAGGAGTGTGGGTTGAGGGTGGAGGAAAAGCCTGAGCCATCCTGAGTGAATGGAAGCAGAGTAGCCGGTGGGGGAATCCCTGGTGGGCTCTGAGCCCCTCAGGTTGCCTCTCCACCCTTTAGAGACCATTTGCTTCTCCAGTGCACGAGAGAACCAGGCAATGGCTGCACTCTTCCCTCTCTCCACTATTCCGCGCTTTTTAAGAAATAAATAAGGAAGGAAGGAAGGAAGGAAGGAAGAGCACCTTATAGGATTCAGGCAAGGGCAAAGTCACTAATGCAACTACTAAAACATAAAAGTTATAAAGCATATTATAGCCTGATTGTATTGCACTGATAAATAGTTTTGTGTAAGTATTTATCCGTAGAAAACACAGGCAATCTTCTGCAGTTCCCATTCTCAGGGATCTGACAAAGGATAACCACACTTATTTGTCTGGAAGTTTCCAGAGACCTTCACTACTATGCTGAACCCCTTCCTGCCATTTGCTTGTCTGGAAGAGTGCTTTCTCCATCCTTCCTTTCAATACCAGCACTGACCAGAAATATTTCCGAAGACCATAAAATCCACTGCGCTGGATTCCATTTCTCCTTGTTGAATAAAATATGATCCTAATTTATCTTCAACCCACTTGATCACAGCCATGCTTTGAGCCCCTCATTTTGGACTGGAACAGAATTCTGTTGTTCAGAATGATCCCAAACATCTGAAGAAGAGCTGTGGTTTCTTCAGCTTCAGTGTTTCCCCAGGAATAGTCTCTATCCCTGTAGACAGGATACATCAGAGTTGAGTCTGACACAGAGATCCTTTCTGTGCATTGAATCGTGGTTCCAGTAGAAGCAGAGGGTCTCTTCTGCACATTGTATCAGCTTACTGATATTCCTAGGACCAATACACTCAGGATCCTATGCCTTCCATGAACCTGTGTGTGAGCCTATCTTAGAGACTCACCAAAGAACCAAGAGGCACCAAGATGAAGCAATTGCACTGTCAGCCCCATTTTCAGATGCAGTCAGTGGAGTCTTGATAGACGCACAGAACCACAAAGGAAAACAGATCCAAAGGTTAGAGGGGTGCGGATGTTGAAGAACGTGTCATCCATGAGTTCTGTTGTGTCACTGGGAACTGGTTTGCTTTCTTCACATGTCACAGAGGTAGGGTGCTGGATAAAGGAGAGGAGATTCCAAGAGCCAGCTGACCACTGGTAAGCTGAACTGTTCCATTCCCTGCAGGAAGCAGAATGTCTGTTATAGGAGAAACTAGCAAAGTTTAAGACAATGAGACCCACTGATTCATTTCGATCATTATTATCAAATCATCTCATGTCACTTATAAAACTCACCTCCGGTGTTAAATCTAAAATTTCTCTTTGTATGTGTATGTATGTATGAATGTAGGTAAGTAGGTAGGTAGGTAGGTATGTAGGTACAAATTTGTATGTGTGTTTGTGCGTAAGGGTGAGCAGACACATGTGTGCCTATGTATGTGGAGGTCAGAGATAAATGTCTCCTGTCTTCTTCAATCTCTCTCCTTTATTGCTGAAACAAAGTCTCTCAGTGAAGGTGGAACTCACCAATTCAACTAGATAGGCTGGCCAGTAAGCCCTAGGGATTCTCCTATCTCTGCCTCCCCAGCACTGGGATTGTAAATATATGTCACAGTGCTAGTTAGTTTTTTGTCTCTTTGACACAAAATTCTCTGGGAAGAGGGAATCTCAGTTGAAGAATTATCTCCATCTGACTGGCCTCTAAGTCTGTTGGGCATTTTCTTGGCTTTTAATTGATATGGGAGGGCCCAGCCCACTGTGAGTGGTGCCATCCCTTGGGCTGTTGGTCCTGGGTTGTATAAGAAAGCAAGATGAGCAATCCATTGAGAGCAAGCCAGTAAACAGCACTCCTCCATAGCCTTTGCTTGAGATCTTGGTTCCAGGTTCCTTCTTTGAGCTCCTGCCCTGACTTCCCTTCGTCATGGATTTTGGCCAATAAGCAAGCTGAGATAAATCCTTTCCCGCCCAATTGCTTTGGGTCATGCTGTTTTGCTTCAACAATAGAAAAGTTAACTAGTATAGCCACCAAGCTGGGATCATAAGTGGGACTGGATATGGAAACACAGATCTCCATGCTTGGGTGATAAGAACATTGCTGACTGAGCCCAACAATTTCTCTTTTGGTATCCCCTTCTTTTCCTTTAAACTGTTGATGGGGGCCTCATGGGGACAACACCTACCTCAGGATCTCGAGGCACAAGTAGAAACAACAAAGCTTATGGTTAATAATGTGCTTTTTTTGGTGGCCTGGCAACTGGAGATACTGAAAGGAGGCCTGGAAATCATTCCAAACTGAGACCAGTTTGCCTAAGAGGAAACTAGAAAAATGCATCAGATAGCAAGTAGGCGGCAGAGCTGTCTTCATAAATCGCCGTCTGCAGGCCTTTTAATGTGTCAGTGTACCCCAGCCATTAACCATGTTTAATTGCTATCTCCGGTAAGTTCCGTAGATCATTACCATACCAGTCATTTTTCAAAGATCCTCGTTAGCACAGGACTAGGAAACACAAAAAAAGGACATGACAGGAAATGTCTAGAGAGATGCCGCAGAAAGGGGGCTGGGAACACTGAGCCAGCCCTCCGAGGGGACCTGTCTCTACTGGCATATAATAGGATACACCGCGCACACTGGGCTTTTCTACTGTGGCGCGTCAGGCAAGACAAACCAGCTGCTTGCTCACATCTGCTGTTTCCCAGGGCATATTTAGCTGGTGTCCACAGTGCCTACTGGGGCAGAGAGGTCTGGCTGCAGCCACTTTTGAACAGTCCTGAGAATTCTGGGAGCAGTACCTCCTCAGGCCACTCACAATGGTAGAACAGCAATATGCAGGGGTGTGTGTAGTCTGCGCCTGCCCAGTGCCTGGCTGTGCTGGCTACTGAATGTCCTCTGAAGCATGGTCCCCAAGAATGTTTCAACAGACAATAAAGATAGAATAAAGGAGAAGGGCATCCCCAAGTGAGCCCACTTTCTTTGCTTCAGTGACTATTTCCATGCCGCCGTGTCTTTCGTTGAGCCACATTATATAATTTGGGTTACATCCCTTTCCTTTCTCCTTTAAAATGCATTTTGGATAATCAAAGGCCTGTTCTGTCTTTGGCAGTGTGTCTGACATGAAGTCAGTCATGTTGGGTCCATTTATGACATAGTGATGAGGCCTCACAGGTGATCTGGACTCAGCTTTCTGGTATCTTATGTCCTTGGAGTCAGAGAAATGCCTCCCAGAGTGCAGACATCTCACTGGCAAGGTGGTCACCTTCCCAGTCAAGCCTGGGCTAAAGGCCTCTGAGTTCTGGTTACTTTCTAACAGTATTTCCTCCACTCCTACCTCAGAACTTATAGATAACATGGATTGACGTTTATTGAGACCTCCATACCAGGCATGTTTGGATTTGTCCCTGAAACTTTCTTCCCACCTTGGGCAGGTCTCTGAATGTTTTATTGCTACCTGCTCTGAGATGGAATATTAAACACTGTGAGTTTTTATCCAGCCCCATCCCAGTTCCTGGCTTGACAAGTTGCTCTGCTCTAATGCCTGTGACACATAGTGCCTGCAATCTCTAAGACAGAAATGCCCCAGAAGCTCTAAAAATGTAGTTTGTCAGAACCTCAATGCATGTTACATCCCAGTAGCTCACAGGAATTTAGGCTTCAATCTTTGGTGTTATTAGTTTTATCTATTCCATGTGGACTTCTATGGAACTATGTGGCCCTGTGATGGGTAAGGATGTTGTGGTGTTCTTTATAACATCTACCTTGAATCCTGATACATTGAAAGCACTCTGAATGTGAGAGTGAGGTGTGTACCTGCTCAAATTGTAGCTTTCACCCAATCCCATTTTCTCTTTATAACAACAACAACAACAAGAACAAAAAACAAACAAAGAAAAAAAAAAAACCCGGCTATTGAAGTAGAGCCAAGCTTGAAGCAAATCAAATCACCATTTTTTCCCCCCACCACTGGACTTAGAGTGGACCCTGGTAGCTTCCAAAGGAAGAGATTCAACAATGTGACCATAGGTCTGGTCTTAGAGTCTGAAATTCTGAGTCTTAGTTTCACCACTTGGGTGTGCAGGACAGCAGGTCCTTTGCTCAGTTCTCAGCAATTTCAACTCCCGCACCAAGTGAAAGGGGAACAAGGAGACTCCACCACACGGGTGCACAGGTTGTATAGTGCAGTGGTTGCACAGAAATGCTTGGTATTCAGAGTTGGATATCCTCGCTTGGCTTCCTTTTATAGAAGCAAAGAGGGAAGCAGATGGTAGACTTTTATCAAAGAAAACAAGAGCCTTAAAAGAAGCATGTTGTTCTTAGAATCAAAACCAAGAAAGTGGGTATGAGACAGAATCAGTCCTCTCCTAGGACTCTGAGGACTGTGACCACAGCTTTGACCAGTCTTCACTGTAAGGAATGTCCAAATTTTAGGGCATTCAGTTCAGGGACTGGGTAGATGACTCAGTGGGCAAATGTACTTGTCATACACGCCTGGAAACCTGAGTGCCACCCTGGAACCAAGGTAAAAGAGAGAATTGACTCCAGAGAGTCATTCTCTGAACTTCACATGGTCATTCTATGACAGACAGATAGACACATACACTAACACTTTATTATTATTATTATTATTATTATTATTATTATTATTATTATTATCATTATTATTATAAAAAAAGAAAACTGACCTCACAGAAACCAGGGATGATTGGCAGACACGGATTCTTGGCAATAGAAGCCACTGGTCTTCCCATCCAGGGACTCAACTAGGTCTAACACATAGAACCCTATGTGTTAAGGTTATAAACGTAGGACAGAGCTCTTAGTGCAAGGGGCATTTAAATGTAAGTCCCTCATCCAAAAAAGACACTAAGACATACAGGGGTTGTTAGCCAGAAGGGTTCACAGCTCAGGTGAGTGACGTAACCCTAATTCCTCTAACAGCTGGTCTCTTTTGCTTGCTCGATCCTCTATTTTGAGTATAGTGAACTACCTTCTACATCAGCCCCCTCAGTGGCCAGAATGAGATCTTCACTGAAATTCACTTCAGGTGTGTAACTGTCCTGACAGAGTCTGCTGCTTGTTCTGAAAAAAAAAAAAAAAGAAAGAAAAAAAAGCAAGGTATCCAGCAGTCTTCTTACTCTTCTTCCCTTCTGAGGGGCCTAGTGTTCTGGGGGTTATGTACTACAACTGCTACAGCAAACTCCTTCAGTCGGCCAAACGTCCACTTAGACTCTATTTCACAGCACCCAGATCCCCCCTCAGGCCAAGCTGCCTGAAAGCTCAGAGGTTTGTTTCTCTTAAACATGAAGGAAGAACAAGGACAGATTGCTTCCACTTGTCTGTGACAGTTCCTGTTAATTGTCAACTTGACCGCATTGCTACTTTTCCTTTGCTGTGATAAATGCCATGGTCAAGGCAACTTATAGAAGGAAGGATTAACTTGGTGCTTATGGATCTAGAGGTATAGGGGTCTATCACCAACATGGCAGAAAGCATGGCAGCAGGCAGGCAGGCAGGCCTGGTGCTAGAGCAGCAGCTGAGAGCTCACACCTGATCCACAAATAGGAAGCAGAGAGAGAGAGAGAGAGGGAGAGAGAGAGAGAGAGAGAGAGAGAGAGAGAGAGAGAGAGAGAGAGAGAGAGAGAGAGAGAGCAGAGACAGAGAGAGACAGAGACAGAGAGAGTCACTGGGGATGGTGAGAGTCTTTTGAAGCCTCAAGTCACCCCCTCTGCCATAATATACTTCCTCAAACAAGGTTACCAAATGGGGACCAAGTTTTCAAACATGAGCCTATGGGGGCAATTCTCACTAAAACTACCACATTGACACAATGTGGAATCATTTGAGAAAGAAGTCTCGATGAGTGATTGCCTATATCAGGTTGGCCTGCAAGCATGTCTATTATCTTGATTGCCTTGAGGTAAGAACCCACGGGCTGAACATAAGTAAGTAGACATTTTCTCTTTTCTCCTAACTGTGGATGTGACTAGCTGCCCCTAGTTCCTGTCTTGTCTTCCCCTAGATGATAGACTGGAACTGCCAGCTAAAATAAAACCTTTTCCTATGTTGCTTTTGGCCCAGATATTTAATCACAGCAATAGAAATGAAACCAGGACAGTATTAAAACGTAAGGAACATTTGGGAAAACATTCTACACTTAGCTCAGAAAGTATATGTTATTGCTATAAAAACAGCATCGATTAAAAAGCAGCAACAACAGCATCATGAGAAACATCTCAACAAACTAGATCTCAAGGCAACAGACACATTCCCACAAGCATTTGTCTGAGCCCAAGTCAACTCCGGCTTCCAGTCACAAGCTTATCTGAAGGCATTTGGATACCAGCGTCCAGTGAATGTCCTCAGGTGAGACATGTTAGACATCTGGGGGCTGTTTCCTCTACATGGGATGCCTCTCTGCTGAACCCCCAGAGAACACTTTTGCTACTGTTTTTATTTCTTGAAACTGTCAAGTAGCTCAGGCTGGCCTGGAACTCACTATACCAACAAGGACGACCTTGAATTTCTCTTCTGTCTGCCCTCTTCCCTTCACACACACAGGTGTGCGCCATCACACCCAGCGCAGTGAGAACAGCTGCCTGCAGGACGGATGGCCTCACACCACTGCCTCAGTTCTTCAAACTGAAACCTTGGCCATACTTACTGTGTACACCATCAGCCCTGCGTTCCCGCTTTCTACATCTTCAAACTGACCTAAATGAGCCAGGCACAGAGAAGCCCCTGACGGATACTGTCCCTCACCCCACAACCATGAAAAACATTTGTTTTGTTTATGACTGAAAGAAGAAATTCTTCTCCTTCTTAAAAAACAAAAACACAGCCTTATCCAGATGGAAGAAATAGGTAGGCCTGGGTGTTTTCTGTTCCTCCAAGCGACTTCCTGTGACAGGTCTGCACAGGTTTTTCCTCCCAGGCATTGCCTCTGGAAAGACTGTTGAGTGAAAGGTGTCCTAACAGGCCATGGTGGCTGCCCGTCCTGACAGATGTGTTCAGAGAGGAGATGGTGCTAAGAGCAGAATTAGTTTTCTCACATGCCAAAGAGACAAAGAGTTATTTTCCAAAGTCGCAGTGTGGGCTCTGGTGTCTTTTCAAATCTGGGGGTCCACTGGTACTACAAAACAGCTCTGCGTCTCCGTAACACCAAAGGCACTTTGCAGGTGTCAGAGTTGAAACCTCAGCATCAAATTCCACACAGGAGCCTTTTCAGGGACCCTGGTAGAGCAACCTCCTAGTATAGCAGCCACCACAGAGAATGAAACCATTCAGGGACCAAAAAGAAAATGACAAAATGCAGAGACCAAAGGAGGAATCGGCTAAAAATGTGTCACTCTCGGGGGTCATCAGGAGAAAACTTTACAAAACTAGACACTGTTGAAAATAGACACCATTGAATCGTAAAAGAGGAGCTATCAAATGGAAGGCAGAATGTGTAGCGGCCGCCTGGGAGGGCTTGCTCAACTTTAAAGAACAGGTGGCCCATCCTCCTGCAGGTCCCTGCAGCTTAACACCTGAGAAAGGGTTTTTTTTTTTTCTTAATACTTACTCCATAATGCCCTTAAAAGGAAGGAGGAGGAAGAGGAAGAGAAAGAGGGGAGATGAGGAAGAAGGCAGAGGAGGAAGAAGAAGGAGGAGGAAGTAGAGGAGGAAAAAGAGGAAGAAAGGAGGAAGAGGAAAGACATGACAACTTGGCTCCATTTACAGCATACCACATGCAGGTACTACTCTTATTGTGTGTGCATAACACCCAGATGGTGTCTAACTTCTTAAAACCAATCTCCACCATCTGCTGAATATGCCACATACATGGCCAAGATCACAAGCAGCCTTCTCGTTTTCCTGGATCCCCTACTGGTAGTGGTGAGCATAGCATGAGCACAGATACCATGTATGGGGAGGGTTCACAGGAGCATGTCACTTAGTCATCACAGACACCCAAGTGCTCAGAAGCATGGACACATGGGCTGTGTTTTCCAATGCAACTGTGTGGGATTGGATCACCTAGCTCTGTGGTGCCATTGTGCACATTATGGTGGTTACTACCCAACAGAAACCATGTACAGTGAGTATCACTGTGACAAGATCTATAATTACCTAGGTGACAAAGTTCTGGACATATTTGAGAGTTACATTAGGTCAATTGAGGTGAGACAACCCACCTTTATTATGGGTGGGCAGCATTGCATGGTCTGGGGTCCTCTGCTGTCTTAATTAGGATTTCTATTGCTGTGACATAACATCATGAGCAAAAGCAGGTTCGAGAGGAAACGGTTTATTTCAGCTTTCAGATCCATAGCACACTCCGTCACTGGGTAATGCCTTGAGTGAACTTAGGGCAGGAACTCAGAGCAGGGACCTGGGGGCAAGATCTGATGAGGTCACCATGGACGAGCACTGCTTACTGGTTTGCTCAGCATGCTTTCTTATAGCACCCAGGACCACCAGGCTCTGGGTAACCCCACGCACAGTGAGCAGGGCCCTCCCACATCAATCACCAATCAGGAGAATGCATTATAGATTTATCCACAGGCTAATCTGGTAGGGGCATTTTCTCAATTGAATTTCCCTATTCCCAAAGAACTGTGCCTAGTGTCAAGTTGACATGAAATGAGCCAGCACACACACTAAATAAAAATGAGAAAGCTAACTGAGCACCAACATTCACCTCTCTGTTTCCTGGATGCAGTCATGATGTGACCGGCTTCCCGAAGCTCCTGCTTCTATGACTTCCCCTCTGCATTGCACTATACCCTCAAACTATGAGCCAGAATAAACCCTTTCTTCCTTAAGTTGCTTTGGTCAGGCACTTTGTCACAGCAAAAGAACAGTGTCAATACCCCAGGAGGATCAAACTGTAAGGGAATGTGGAAATGGTTGAGGAAGTTGGGAAGTTGTCCCCAACTCAATAGCCTGACACTGGGCCTGTGATTAGGAAAAGTGAATGTGTCACAGGCTGCCAGGCCCCCTTACTTGGCAGGTGTACAAGGTACACACCCAGCTGGGCAGAAGGTGGGGTTCAGTCATGAGCATGAGAGAGAGAGCAACAGCACCATGGGGCTCAACAGTTCTGCTTCCAAGAGCAGTTAGATAGAACAAGGGACGTCAAATTCTGGGAGATTTCAAGGAGCAAGCATTGGGGAGGTATCCATGGGGCACTGAGGGGTGCAGAGGCCACCATTTAACGGGAGAGACATCCACAGGACACTGAGGGGCAGGAGGCCACCACTTGATGGGGAGAGTATCCACAAGACACTAAAGGGGCAGAGGCTAACACTATGGGGGCCAAGCTGTTGTCCCTGGATTCCTGCCCTCTTCCAGAGTGCCCTTGTGGCAACTGCAGATGCCTACTTTAGGCTGTCTGTACGACTGATTGGCTTTTCTTTCTCAGGGCTACGGTGAACCAGCCTTGAATTCAGGGACTCCATGTGGTGATGCTGTCTGTCCTGTCCACAGCAGACCAGAGGTGCTCTGAGCAAGAGGAACACATGGACACTGCGTATAAAATACTGTGTGGGCGTGGAGTCTAGGGAGAGATACAGTCTTCTTAAAGACGACAGCAGGTGCAGGAGCTCACTCAGAACTGGCTCTCACTTACTAAGCGTGGCATACTGGGCTAGCCACTGACTTGTAGATGTGGAGAAAGTGCCCTAGGTGGAGATACCATGCCTAAGCTGGTGTACAGCACAGCTCTCTGTACATCCTGTGTCTGTCACTGAGGACACAGAGTAAATACTCAGGGAGCTAAAGACAAACCTCCTTTGTGGAAGGAGCCTGGTCAAAAGCCTATGGTGAGGGAGGGCATGGGACCAAGTAGAAGGCATGCCACACACATTTCCCTAAATGACCATGTTGTCCACCTTCTTTATAAATATTGCTATTTATACCCGTAGACAAATAGCACTCTCAGTCTAGGGCAGTGGAACTGCTTTTTGCAGAGTGTGATAGTTAATGCAGAAGTTTGTTGCATAGCTGTCTGGTCTAAGGGCTGAGAGAAAGAATTATTGCTGAACATTCAGCCTTAAAGAGGACACCTATGACACCCCTCTCCCCAAGACCTGGGAAAGACATAGTGGAAGAAGTGGAGAAATGATACAGAGAGGGAGGGGGGAGGAATTGCTACCCTGCAGGGAAGGCAATTGCAACTGTGTTGGTTAGTGTTGATGACAGCTTGAGCAAGAGTCACCTGGGAAGAGGGAACCTCGACTGAAGAATTCCCTCCATCAGATTAGCCTGGAGGCAAGCCTGTGTGGCATTTTCTTGATTACTGATTGGTGCGAGAGGGTCTAACCCAGTGCAGATCCTGCTACTCCTTGGCAGGTGGTCCTGGGAGGTATAAGAAAGGTAGGAGAACTTGAGCTTAGGGAACAAGCCAGTAAGTAGCATTCCTTCAGGGTTTCTGCCCCGACTTCTCTCAATGATGGGCTGTGACTGTAACATGCAAGCAGAATAAACCATTTCCTCCCCGAGTTGCTTTCGGTCATGGTCTTTATCACAGCAACGGAGAAGAAAACTAGGATGGTGGCCAGGAACTAACGGCAGGAATGGATAGCCACACAAGGTAGGGCTCTTCCATCCTCCATCATGGACAGAGGGAGTGCCTGCGGCTAAGGCCCCATGCCTTCCCAGAGAGCTAGTGACTGTTAGGTTACTGGCTGACCAGAGGGGGGAAGGGTGCTATTACTTCAAAGGTGTTGCCACTGTAAAAAAGAAATAAAAAAAAAGGAAAAAGGCTCAGAGGCCCAAAATAATGAAACACTTTGCCTGAGAAAAATGGCATCCATTATCAAGACTGATATAAGATCCCCTGCTTTGCATAATTCCTGCTTGTGTGCTGAAAAATTAAATTAGTAAATAATATAAACACTTCCCTCAACATGTAGTATCCTAAGAAAATATCCTATTTAATGTGATATCCCCAAAACTGGCATGTGAAAATAAACTAAACCCTCAAATTTTGTTTATAGTTAATTATTTTAACTCTCGAGCTTTTGCTATAATTAGTTACTTTTGTAATTATTTAATTTAGCTAGCCATTCACACAAGCAAGGTGCTCATTCCTTTCCCACCTGTGACCTTTCCCAAGCTTGTTTAGCTGGGAAGACACAATGTAACTAAAGCCAGTCTCCGGGCCTGGAGAGGAGGCTGGTGAAGCAGCCAGAGCTTGGTGTTCTCTAAACTTTCCAGGCCACTGAGGTTTAATTACTCCACGCTGCTTACTGTGGGGAATGGGGAGGGAGTGGGGGGTGGGGTAACCGAGGCTGCAGAACTGACAGGCCACCCATCCCCCACCCACTCTGCCACTGGAGCCAGCTGCACTCCCAGTGTACCAGGGACAAAGAGGGGCAAAGCTAATGACTGCTGGGGAGTCTGCATTCAGCTGGCAACTTGAAATGCTACATTCCTCTTTTCCAGTAAATTCTGTACATCGTCGGAAAGACTGCAGTCTCTCTGCAGGGCTCTAGGCTGACCTGGAAGGCGGAACTGTAAGGCTTAATTTCCGAAAGAGGTTGTGAGCTAGAAACCCCTTCAAGACTTAGGGACTGGGTTTTGTTTTGTGACCAGCCACTGCCACAAAAGAAGGACCCACCCCCATCCCGGTATTCAATTAACCCTGTGTGTGACGCCTAGGATGGGAGGTTGGTTCAGTCCCCATTCAGGGGATTCCGAGGGGGTCTTTCTTTAAGGATTCTTTTTAACAAAGGGGGCCAACTAAGTAGCTTTTTTTGTTGTTGTTGCTGCTGGGCTCTGGCCTATTGTTACCTCCAGAGGGACCTTTTCCACTTAATTGGGCTTTAGAATCCCACCACTATTGTATTTATATATATACACACACGAAAACGGGCTGAGGAGGCATGCAGGTGTAAGTCTATAACCATTTCTGAAAACAACCTTCCAAGCCTCCTTCGCTGTGCTCTCAGAAGTAAGCACACTGATGGAAGGAATTTCGTAAAACCAGAACCACAACAAGAATGTGTTTCTTTTACCGAGTTTCTTGTAGGCATCAGACTCTGCCATCCATGCTTTTGTGTGTTGGTTTCTGGTGCTCCACTGAATCCTTGTGCTCAGGACTGGCATTTGGGAAGAAAGAAGTCACCAACAGCTAGGCTCACCATAGACGCTCCACCCTCCCAAAACCATACAACACGTTTTGGTTTGGTTTTCTTCAGGGTTCAATTATTTTAGCTCTCTTGGTAGATACGAAGTTCCACCAAACAGAAATGAAACTGAAGTGAAATGTGCACAACACAGGTTCACAGCGGATGCCAGGAGGAACAAGTAGGGAGCATAAATGTGAGCACTAGGCCTAGTTTCAGGCTACAGGGGATGGTGAGGTCTGAGGAAAATCAGCCTTGCCACTTCTCCTAGAGAAATTACACTATTTCATTCCTTTTTTTTTTTCTCTCTCTATCTCTGAGACTTCTACTTCCTAACCAGAGGACTAGACTTCCCACAGTGTGGCCCATCCTGCTGGTGGGACCTAGCAGAGGTCATAACTAACAATTGCTCTCATTCTCACTCCCAAACTGCATTCCTTCTGTAGATGACACTATGGAAAGCTAAAATAGCCCACATTTAATTTGGTGGTCTCTGGCTGTGATGGGAGTCTGGAATAAGTATCACCATCCATGATTGTGGCTGAAGTGCACAATAGAGCTTGTCATTGTGTGTCCAGAATGCACATGCACAGCACACACAAACTGAGCGTGGGCAGCTGGCCTTTGACCCACTAATAAGAAAATATGCTTCAAGAGTATTTTTTGAAAACTTTGTAGAAACAAAAAGACAACCAATTCTGGGATTCAGAAAATGCCTCTTCTCTCTCTCTCTCTCTCTCTCTCTCTCTCTTTCTCTCTTTCTCTCTCTCTCTCTCTCACACACACACACCACTCTTTATTTGCTCTGCTGATGAAGAGATCAGAGACATTTGATGCTTCTGATATGATGCACTGTTCTTGGGAGAGATAGCTCAGTCAGTAAAATGCTTGCCTTGCAATGGTGAAGATGTGGGTTCCAAACCCCAGAACCCAAACTTTAAAAAGCAAAGAATGGTCGCATGTTTTTACAATCTCAGCAGTGTTGGGGCAGCAGAGACAGGCAAATCTCTGAGGTTCACTGTCCAGCTAGCTAGCTTACTCTAGTGGATCAATGAGAGAGACCCTGCTTTGAAAAACAAGGTGGATGGCACCAGAGACCGCCACATATACACAAGGGCACCTTTGAGCGCTTGAGAGAACACACACACGCACACACACACACACCACAAATAACACTTACACAAGCTATCCATACATAAAATAATAACTTTTGCCATATGTGTGAATGAATCTGAGAAAAAAAGCTGTCTCTTTGTACGGAGCGGACCAAATTAGCCAGAGCTTCGTCAAGAAAACTCAGCAGACTATGTGAGACTACGTGTGAGGGAAAACGTGCCCATGTCCAGGACACACCTATGAACCCCTTACCCTTCTTATAGCCCCTTCAGAGGCCAGAATGGCCTTAAAGGGGCTTAGTATAAGTTAGTGAACTCATCAAAAATTTGAAGATCTTAAACCTAAACACTTTAACCATTTTATCATATTCATAGTGTACCTCAAAGAATTGTGAATCCAGAAATCCTATTTGTGAGAAAAATGTCCCTACGCTGCAAAATACGGAAGTAATAACAAGGAGTTAACAGTAAAAAGAAACAAATCTCTTTCAACAACTGAAGGAGAAGCTGGGAAGCCACATGGACCTAAAGCTCAAAGTCCTCTCTGGAGTGCAGACTGCTCAGGGACGGCACACATCTCCCGCCAGCTTTCTCAGTCATAGCTCTGGTTTCTACCAGGTAACAAGAAGATGATGATTTCATCCGATAGGCGCAGCTATTGTGAGGGGATGTGCCTGTCACAGAATAAATAAGAACAGACAACAGACAGGGAAAATGCAGGTTGAAGCATTTGTGATTGCCAGAGATCCGATTAAAGCGCGGGGGATGCCAAAGAAAGAAAAGTATATAATGTATTTTAAAGGACCCGTATGCACACAGTGGAGGAATGGCAAACTTCAGGCACTTACAAAATTGGGTTCTGGCTACAGCTCAGTGGTAAAACACTTGCCTGAAATGCTCAAAGCCCTGGGTTCCTTCGCAAAAACAAACAAGCAGTAAATAGACAAGTGCTAGCTGTCTGGGAACTACCATCAGCACACTGACATCTTATTTTGAGAGTATGAAATGCCAGATGCTACTCTGTCATTTGGATAATTAAGTACTTTGGTTTATAACCTATTCAAATTATGTAAGAACTTACTTGGTATGGAAGTCAGCAGTTCGCCTTTTACAGCTCCCACTGTGTCTAAAATCCTCCACCCTGCTTTCTAGGAGCAGAGTGCCAGACAGAGGCCAATCAGAATGTAGGCTCTGTCTTTTTAAAAAACGGTTAGAAACCGGCTTCTCACTCCTTCCTGCTTCCTTACCCATCACTAACAGACAGAAGCTTCCCCAGTAGCTGGAGAATCCCGTGTGAGTGTAGCTGCAGGCCATTTTGTGGAGAATCTTGGCCATTGGTGCAACCCCAGGCTAATTCACTCTTGTCTACTCCCTAGTGCATATGGCTTTTGTCACTTCTTTCCGTCATCAGCTTTTGTCAGCTGCAGTGAGAGGCAGAGGAGAGGAGGAGGGAACTCCACAGAGAAGTGAATGAATAAAAATCACACTGCATGCCTGGCTCCATCCCTGAGCACAGCACACAGATGTTTGGTCTATGCTCTATCTAGTAAGAGAGAAGAATGTGTACATAGCTGCCAGGGAAGGTTTAGGGCAGTAGTTCTCAGTTTCCCCAGTGCTACAACCCTTTGATCTAGTTCCTCGTGACCCACAATCTTAAAACTGTTTTCGTTGCTACTCTGTCAGTGTAATTTTGTTACTGTTATGAATCATACTGTGAATATCTGATATGCAGATGATCATAGGCGACCTAGTGAAAGGGTCGTCCTACCCCCCAAAGGAATCACCACTCACAGGTCGAGAACTGCTTCAAGGAATGATATGATCATGAGGGGAAACAGGCACCCAAATCCAGCTGAAGGAAGACAAAGTCCTGTGTGCATAGACTCCAGGCCTCTGTTGATTATGGTGCCCTGGAATTCTCTCTTTTAAAAAAAACTTAATTTAATGTGTTTTTTGTTAACTATGTGTATGCTTATATGTCTATGTGAAAACATGTGCACATGAGGAGGTCAGAGGCTTCGAATCTCTCTGGAGCTGGAGTTTCAGATGATTGTGAGCAGCATAACTGGGGCTGGGAACCAAGCAAGGGTCCTTTGCAAGAGCAGTGTGCCTTCTTCACTATGGAGGCATCTCTCCAGAACCCTTTCATTTTTCTTCTGTTTTATTTGGCGGGGGGATATTGTGTGAGTGAGTATATATGTATATATGGGAGATGCACATGTGCAGGTGCATGTATACACATGTGCACACATGTGTTGCATGTTGAAGTCAGGGAACCATTTTTGATGCCTGTCCTTGGATGTCTCCCACCTTTTGTTTGTGCCAAACTTCACCAAGTAGTCCAGGCTAGCTCTTTTGCATGTAGGTCCCATACTCACACACTGCTGGCTGAGCTAGCTATTCAACATATCAAAGTAAACCTGGCCTTCAGGTTCTCCCACCATCCCTCCACCCCTACCTGTTACAGGGTCCTTCTGGCTTGCATACCCAACCTCTACCCTGAACTTCCAGCCTGGGAAGCTGGGCTGCCCTTCCCTATATAATTTCAACCATTTTGGTTACTCTCCCTCTTGGCTTCTCCACGTCTCGGTCTGAGATCCTCTCACTCCAAGTTCCTGCCCCCTCTGTTCCTCTTCTCCTCACATGGCCCAGCAGCTCTGATCATGTCCACCTTGGTCTTCCCGGGTGACTCTGCCTTGGCTGTGCTCTCCCTCATATCTACTATATTCTCCCTCATGTACACACTAAACCTTCCCCTCCACCATATCTAGGAGCAGTCATGTTCTTTTCCTTTTTATTTCTTTATTTATTGCTCTGTTTCCATTTTTATTCCTAACTTTCACTGTACAGCTCTCTGCTACTTTACCACATACTTTCCCAGTCAGGGTTCTGCAATGTGAGATGACCTCCTCTTCGTGGACTGCCCAACAAACTCCTTGATTCTTAGCTCCGTGACTACAAAGGTAATGTAACGGCTTCCATTACATTAGGACATGACATTACATTAACAAGACATATTACCCAGGGTTTCCTAAATCCATGGTTCCAGGCCATGACCACTCATATTTGCTTCGGTATAAGCTCTCTGTTATCTCTTCTGGAAAGCTGTTTTGCATGGGATACCCCCTATCTGTTGGTCTTGGTTGTAGTTTTGCTGTTAAAATCAACATTGCCTTTGTAGATTTTAAATATTAATCAGTTTCTTATTTTGTGATGAAGTATTTCCCCCCCCCCCCTCTCTCGTTTATTGAGACACAGTTTCTCTGTTGTAATTCTGGTTGTCTTGTAACTCACTCTGTAGACCAGGCTGGCCTTGAACTCAAAGAGATCTGCCTGCCTCTGCCTCCTGAGTGCTAGGATTAAAGGTGCACGCCCTCACCGCCTTGCTTCTTTAAAGTTCTTGTTTTCACATATTGCAAATAATTATAGCCACAAGTGGGTCTCCAAACTGGAGGCTTAAATAGTGAAGTGTGTTGTATTTAGGAGGAGGGGCTTCCTGACAGCCTGGAGAGGAACACAACACTTTCTAGGACTGCTAGAGAGCACTGACTGCAGAGTAAACTAACAGTGGGGACTGTTAGGGGCTCAGCATCCCACTCCCCCAACCTGACACCTCAGCAACGTTCTGTCCCCAGCACAGGTCCTGGCCTTAGAGGCCTTTTCCAGGGTGATACCCTCCTTTGACCATCCCTTCCTCCAAGCTCCTCTCCTGGAGCGTCCCCCAAGAAGAGGTTTGCTTCAGGCCGTGATATTTAAAAGTGAATTTCACTAACTTATTAACACAGGTGGAATCTTCTTTATACGATATCCTTACTTAGACTCCCTCTTCCCTGGGGCAATTACAGGCCATTAAACCACAGTGGGGGTGTGAGGAGGCTGTGAGGGGCAGGTGTGCAGTTCTGGTAAGACCAAATAGATGGGAGGCAGAGAAGGCAGAGGTGTGGGATAAATATTCAGTGGGCAAAAGCTCGGTCGCCCAGAAAACTGGAGGATCCCAGTTCAATACACAGAACCCACACCAAAAGCCTAATGCAGTGACATCTGTGATCCCAGTTCTGCTGCAGTGAGATGGGAGATGGAGTTAGGAGCATTGCAAGGGAGTTCCAATGTTAGCCTGGAGTACAGCTCAGCAGCAGCAGAAATAGACACCCTGCTGCGTACAGTCAGGCTCTGTAACCTCTTCCCAAGCCTGTCACATTAGTTCCCACCACATGGAGTCAGGGGTTGGGGGCCCCTGTCACACCCGGTGCCCAGGCCTCATCTGTACACAACAGATCAAAGTGTATTAAGAAGTATTTATGCCATACCAGACAAGGGCAATTCTGACAAGAGTTTGGTCCTTTGAACCTGACATTGTTCACTTTGCTTTCTGAAGGACATGAGCAAGGGGGCAAGCAGCCACTGTGATGACAAGTGTGAAAATCCTGTGACTTTTTGGTAAGTCACTGCTCTCCAGAAACATTGTGCAGTCACTCAACATGCTTCTCTTCAGCCCAGTCTTTCCAGTGCATACTCAGGTCTATAGACTTAGTGGGAGATACTCAGCCCTGACTCCTTCCCAAGGCACCCTCAGCTGTCTGCCTAGATCTCTGCCAACATCCTTGCCAGCTTCCCTGTAGCCCTATCAGACTCCTTAAATCCAATCTCCCTGAAGCTGAGAACTTGAGGGACCGGTAAGAACCTGTCATTGCTGGCTATAACACAGCACGCATACACTCGCACATAGACACCTGTACATATACACCTACCCACATCACATCACACATGCTTTATAGTCCACAATGAGCAAAGCACACATTTCTCCCTGGCCTGTTCCTGGACTTTACTCTGTCCTGTTGGCCTTGCACATGGACTGCCTTTCCTTCTACTCTTCCGGTGGGCCCTCGGTGACCTACCTCCAGGGTTCTGCACTTCCCACACTCCTACATCTTAAAGCTCAGCGTTTCCCTCATGAGGATGCAGCCTTCTGGAAGCATTAGACTTGCCATACTTTTCATTTCCTTTGTTTCTCTGTGGGATTTTCTTTCAGCTCCTTAGGCATGAATACCCCGAGAACCTGGACAGTTTCACATGAGATAGTGCTGAGAGAAGTCCCCTGCTTGACAATGGATACTTGTTTACTTAATTTTATTTTTATTTTTAGTGAGTTAAATTTGTTCTCGGACATTTTCAAACACGAATCAAATGCATTCTAATTGCTTCTCACCCACCCCTGCCACCCCCTCCTCCCCTCAAGTCCCTTCCCCACATTCGTGTCTTTTTGTTTTGTGTTCCACTGCATTTAATGAATGAAAAGGTAGATGTGGTGTCAGAATCTGCTCTAGTTCCCCCACCTCCACCACACATACCGGTGGCCCTGCTGACATCTTCCACGCAGAGTCTCATAGCCCCCTTCTCCCCCATTAGTCCTATTTCATTCAGATCAAAACACCACACACACACACACACACACACTCTCTCTCTCTCTCTCTCTCTCTCTCTCTCTCTCTCTCTTCTCTCCATCAATTTATGAAGTCACCAAGAAGAAACCCAAATGGAGTCTCGTGTTTCTGGCAGATGGGAAGAGAGACTATAGGTAAGTCTGGGAATCCCACCTGTGCCTTGCTGGTAACAGAGACTGTTGCCTTCTCAAAAGCTGACTTCTCACCTGTAGAGGGAAGGAACAGGATCAGGAAGGAGCCAAATTAACCCAGGTACCTTATGGACCTTACATGAAATAATTCTAGAGGTTCATGTGTTGGAGGCTTGTCCCCAACAGCTGGCATTATTTGGGGAGAATCTGAAAACTTCAGGACTGGGGACCTACTTAGAGGAAGTGGGTCACCAGAGGCAGGCCTTTGGAGGTCGTACTGGTCTGATCTCCTCCTCACCCTCTGCTTCCTGTCCACCATGTGGTAAAGAAGCTGCCAAGCCACCTGCTTTTGTGACCCTATTATTTTACCTAGTTCTGTGAAGACAAGCAATCCCTGACTAGACCCTCTGACCCTCAGACAGAATAGCTACTCTCTCCTTGAACTCAATCTCTCAGATACTTTGGATACACCTATGTAAAAGTCACTCAGATAGATGCATTTAAACAGTATCAAAGGTCATTAAGGTATTTTAAAGAAAAACTCTGATGTGGTAATTGGTGCTGTCAACTTGACAGAACCTAGAATCACTAGGTAAACCTCTGATATGTCTGTGGGGGACCTTGATTACATCAGTTGAGGTGAGAAGACATGCCCACTGTGAGCAGCACCACTCCCGAGCAAGCTAAGCACTAACATGCATGCTGTCACTGCTCTCTGATTCATCACTGTGAATGTGTTCTCATCAGCTCCCTCAAGCGCTGCCACTGGGACTTCTCCACCATGATGGATTATGCCTTAGACCTGCAAGTCAGAATAAACCCTTCCTTCCTTAAGTTGCTTATGTCAAGATATTTTACCAAAGCAACAGGAGAAGAAACTAAGATATTTGAGGGAAAGAATTGAAATAGAAATTATGGCTCCAAAATATAAATAACATTCAAAATCAACACACAAAGCTTTACAATGTATTTTGGAAGACAGTGAATGTTTAGATGTATGCCTACACAATGCCTACATTGGCCATCATGCACAGTATCTGCATTCAGTCTTCCCTTTACTAAGCTGTTGCTGCTAAGTATATATTTTCATGGCATGACACCCCCCCCCCATTTCTCTAATGAGAGTAATTAACCAATCATGTATAACGTCCCTCTTTCCAAGCCAGTAGATAACTTAGGCTCATCAGGTCACGGTGGTTGCAAAGGTATGTGTACATGCATCATTGTGTGTGTGTGTGTGTGTGTGTGTGCATGCGTGTGTGCACACATGTGCTATGTGTGGTGTGTATGTATGTGTGTGGTATGTGTATGTGTATGTGTATGTGGGTTTTGGTGTGTGTGTGTGTGGTTGTGTATATGTGTTTGCTGGGGCAGGCTCAGTTCTCTACACACTGTACCTTCTTGACCCAGGATATATTTGGGAATGGTTTGGAAGCCAAATGAGGCCACACATAAAACACTGGATTCAGATGGAAAAAGATCCTCTCCATCTTTGGGTTGCTAATCAGAACTGTCAGAGGCAACATCTTTGTCACCCAATGTGAACATTGCTTTAGAAAATCACTCAGGATAAAAGCAGATTTGAGGGACAGTATACATAAGAACAGCAGTTTCTGGTATCGCTACCAGACCTCTAACACTGGCAGATAGATCACTGCATGCTAATCTTCCTGGTCACTTGACTGACTTCTCCAACCTCCAATACAGAGAAACAGAGCCAGCTGCATGCTCATTTTCCTGCACTGGGCTGCCTCTGTTTCTTGCCTAGACCAGCTAAGGTGTATTTGTCACAGCCTGAATACTGAGCTCCCAGCTCAGTATTTTGTCAACACTTTGTCATCTGGGCTGAGGTGGTGTGATGGATCTGGAAGGTTAATGGGGACCACAGTCCCCAGGCTTTCTACCCAGTGAAAGAAACAGTGTGGTGGTACCAGTCCCCAACAAACGTGTGACTTAGTTTCCATATCATGAACTCAGCATTTGATTATGGGACAAAAATCTGACCCTTAAGAGTATCCAGTTATCTAAGTTTTGATGCGGATCCATTGTCTGAGAGACACATAGCCTGCTTTCTCTGCACCACAATTCAATTTCAGCTAGAGTATAGCCTAGCTTTTAGCCACACTCCATGCAATGCAGATCAAGGGTCCCGTTATGTGTTGTCTTCTATGTTCAAGCTGCCTGGTCTCCTGGTCACTGCATCCTAAACACATAGCACATAGCCTCCTGGAGCAGTATCCTGCATTTCCTGTTGAAACTCACAGAGGTACAATCCCAGGGAAAAGCCTCCTGAATTTCCCAGGGTTTGAATGCTCTTTGTCTGTCCCTGCAGTTGAATGAGGTCTTCTTTCCTGTGTGCTACACACCATTTGATACTAGCCTTCTGGGGTCTGAGACCATAGACTCCATCCTCAAGGAACATCAGCCTTGCGCTTCTACAGTTCAATATAATATCATTTGTAACCAACAATACGGGAACTTCCAGGAAGAAGAGACATGAGCTAGAAGTTGCTTTTTGGAAATTATGGCTAAGCTTTAATAATGAACATGGGTGATGCAGGCATGTGGTCAGCCTGTACAGAGGGTAAGGATGAGAACAGACAGAGAAGGCAGGAAAAGGAGTCACACCTACCCTACATGTGAGGCCACCAGGGCAATGGCCCCTGTGGATGTGCCTGTCCAAGCCTAAAGCTGCTCCAGCCTGAGCTAATGTGGATAACAGGGACACTGCTCTGTGAGTCCTGTGCCGCTTCCCTGATGTGCTGAGGCTATGGTGCAAATCTCATGTCCCTTTCAGGATGGTGGACTATTTTCCTCTATGTCAAACACCAGGCCCTATGCCATGGATACAAACAGAAATGCAAACCAGGGCATAATCCTGTCCCCCCAAGGAACTCTAGTTCACTGCAGCAAGCATAATCATCTTTTCCTGTAAAGACTTCAGACACTATTAGGTTGCGTGATATTTTACCCTAATACCAATCAGCTTCCTGGTAGTCTAGGACAGGTGCTGAATTAGAAATTGGCCACCCCACCCCCACCCCTGTGTATTCCATGGCCACCATCTCAGTCCCTATAGAAGCCTCCCAAGAAATCCCCCTGGGGACATGTTAATCAGATTCTGGGCTGCTGGGATGCAGCAGAGGCACCGGACTACAATTCCTCCTTGGCTATCTTCCCTCTGAGATAATCTTCCTGATTTTAGAGGGGGCTTTATGACCCAACTGCAAGCTCAGCCAGCACAGTTTTTGCTTTTTAGCAAGGAATTAGGGAAATACAAGAAATCTTCCGTAATCAATCTGCTGCTTTGCAGCAGCCAGCCCCAGCAGAATGTCTGTTCCTACAAACAAGGCAGAGACCTGAACCAGACAGCCAGTGTCTGAGTCCTCCCTCCCGACTCACCTGAGCAGCGCTGCCCAGGTCCGGCTTCCTCAGACTCCCAGCCTTGAGAGCTGTCTCATCCCAGAGGCACTCTGCAGTGCGGTTTTTCCCTGTAGCCCAGCAGACGTCAAAACACTCTCCAGACTGCAGCATGAATCTAAATTTGGGGTCTCAGGCAGGGGCTTCCAGAGGTTCTTGGCACTGCTTGGCACGGCTGGTATCTCAGCTCCATCCAGACTGCTGACCTGGCATGGGCGCTGTATGGTACAACTCATCTCGCTGGCGTGAGGAAGCTTTAACTGTCTCTTTCCCGAGCTCATAACCCTCATAATAGCAGACTGGGACAATGTCCCACAATGCCACAATGCTCATACCCCAAGCTGCCCACAACCAACCCCTGCAAATTGTGCCAGCTAAAAGGAAGAAAGCCATCATTTTCAGCAGAGTGAGTCTGAGTCGGAGGCTGTATATCCCCACCCCCTCCCACCACATCAGTTAAGTCAATCACAATACAACTTAAGCGTGACGATATATGTATTTATTCTAGTGTTCTTCTACAAATACCTGCTCATTGAAGCCATTTTTTTCCCATGAAAAGCCATCCTTCTACAATCCTATCCTTATTCTGGTACGGCATATTTTTCTGATTTAACTTATCTGCTTAAAACTCCCTGTGGAAAGGATATGACTGCTGGAGGAGACACGGCTATTTAAACCCTGTAGCCACTTCACAGGTTAATAATACATGCCAGGATAGGACTGTGTGGTTGGAGAGTAAAGGGGTGTGTGGAAGAACAAAGGTGACATTCCAGAGATCTGTGTACCTGTTATAGCATAGTGTCACTATGCAGATGTTGGGGTTACTTGGTTCCTGGACCTCGGTGTTCTCAGAAAACAGATGTTTTGTCTAACTGATGTGACTATCCTAGCTGGCTGACAGCATCACCATTCCCATATTTAGAGTTCTTTTGACCAAGCATATCTACCCATAACTTGAAGAGGCATGAACCACAGGTGAGACTCCCTTAAGGCTCTTGGGCTTCAGAACCCCCACTCCTTTATTTAGCCCTATAACTCTCACCCTGATTCGGTAGCAATGGTTTCAGAGTTTCCATTGGTAAGACAGAAGACAGGGCTTGGCACAGGCTAATGCAGGCCCTGGGAGGAATAAATGAGTTAGTATATAAAAAATCAGCCAGAAACGCTGCTTGGTCCACCATATGATCAATAAATGCTGTTAGTGCTTCTGTCTTCAACGGTTCTGTTTCTACTCAAACTATCTCATTCACTCTTCTAGGTGCTGGATCTACAAGTATCTGGCTGTAGTCAGCCCTCTTTATCTGTGCACTCATGGGTTTAACCAACTCTGGTGTTCAAATACTCAAGGATAGGTTATGTCACAGGCACAGGGAGCTTGTCTTCATAAGGCCCTGGGTTTGATACTCAGCAGTAAAAGAAAGAATGAAAGGAAGGGAGGGAGGGAGGGAAGGAGAGAGAAAGGAAGAAAGAAAGAAAGAAAGAAAGAAAGAAAGAAAGAAAGAAAGAAAGAAAGAAAGAAAGAAAGAAAGGAAAGAAAAAGGAAAAGGAAAGAAAGAGAAAGAAAAATATGCAGAAAAATAACGACATGGGTGCTGACGTAGATAGCCATCTTCCCATGATTCCCTGGACAATAGGGAAGGAATAGGCAGAGATCATACACACTGCTACTCCATTGTATTTAAGGGACAGGCACATCCATAGTTCGGGTATCTGTGGGAATCCCATACCTGTCTTTTGTCAGTGTTGACAGTCATCTCTTTAAGAAATGTCACAGTCTTAAAGAAATCAGATTCTACAGAAGCATTTTAGATAATACCGCAAGTCAATGTCTAGCCAACCATGGTGGCTGAAAGGAGAGTCTCACTGAAGTACTGGTTGGTCTACGGACATGTTTATGAGGGGTTTTTCTTATTTGGTTATTGAAGTGGGAAGAACCTCTGTGAGCAGCATCATTTCATGGGTTTGATCTTAGACAATATAAAAGTGAAGAAAGCAAGCCAAGCAAGCAAGCATGCCCTCATGCATTTGTTCTCGTTCTGCCCTTGACTTTCTCTTAGCTGTGATATGACCAGATCTCTAAAGCTCCTGCCATTATGATATCTCTATCATGGTAGACTTGGAATTTTGAGCCAAAATAAAAGTTGTTGTTTTGGTCAGAGTATTCTATCACAGCAACAGAAATGAAGCTAGAATGAATCAATAGAGCCTCACCTGTTCAAAATTCCAGGGGCAGTTATGGAGGACTTGTATTCTCAGCCCTCCAAACAGCATCACCATCTGTGTGTTCAGGATCTGTGTTAAGTGATTTTCCTCTTAGTAGGCATTTAAAATACATTTAGAATACAAGATGACACTAGCACATAAAAGTCATCTAACTTTCCCTAGGTTTTGAATCTTATCAGCGTTCATCAAGGTTTGGTTTAGCTCCACCTCTCTATCTTTTATGGCATCAACTTCCTGAGCTAAGGAATATTACACACAGACAGGAAAGCAGAAAGAATAGTTTCTATTTAGAGTGGGCAGTAGTCTTAGTTCTGTCTCTCTGCAAGTCTTACCGTGATGTCCACCCCTTCAATGGTAGGCGGATCTTACAAAAACTCTTGAAGTGTGGGTCTCCCATACACTTCTTGCTAAATAGTTAGAAATATATCCTGCCTTTAATAGCAACAGCGATGGTAATGAAACCAGAATTCAGTTTGTGCTACCTGTTACTTATAGAGGCTACTAAAGCAAAGATGGAAATTGAATCTTAAAAATTCACTTTATTCAGCCAGCCAGCAGTTTGAGAAGACAGCTGATTAGTATCCTGGACACCTGTCTTCATCCCATCTCTGCAGACAGGTTATATAGGAAGAGAGGGGGCTTATCTTTGTTTCCTTTAATTTTGCTCCAGTGTTTCTCAACAAATTTGCAACGAGATAATTCTTTTGTGTGGGAAGGGTGACAGGTGCTGGTCCATCAAGGTTCTGGTCCATCGGGGCTTTGGTCCATCACAGGATGCTTAGCAACATCCCTGACTTCTACTCATTAGATTCTAGCACCATCCCTCAGCCAAGACAGTGAGATGTCTCTAGATATCGCAAATATCTCCTGGAGAAAAAAAAATCCACCTCACTTGAGAATAACCATACTAGGCTGATTAGGGTTGGTATTCAGAAAACAATGGTTATTGGGAAAATTTCAGATCATGATAAAATTGATTTTGTGTAGCTTAGATTTCAATCATCCGGAGCTTTGCTTCCTTCAATCTAGTTCTCTATAAGAGCAGATGACAAAGGTATCCATGTATTCAGCTGCCTAGTGGATCGAATGGGTATGTGGGTCACTTTTCAGTTTAGGTCCTGCACCAGCCCTAATTTCTGCTCACAAGGGGGCTGACTGATAAACTGAAAGCTCTCCAAAAGTATCAATAGACAAAATAGACACCTATGCCCAGTCATCTACCCGGCATGCCTATTTAACCATTTCCGTGATCACTGCTCAGATGCATATTCATACAGTAACTATTTTGTCAGAGTGTGACAAACTTGACACTGAATAAAACTGATATGATCTCATGCAGCAGGCAGTCTTAGGAATAGGAGACTATGTGAACAAAGAATATATTACGGGGGACAAGGTGACTCTGGGGTCTTGGATGCATCTCCTGCTTTTAAAAGAAAATTTTATTACATTTCTTTGTGTGTGTATCCATGTGATTGGATGTATGTGTGCAGGTGCACATGCTACAATGTGGTTATGGATGTCAGAGGCCAACTTTCAGGAGCTGCTCCTTCCACTGTGCGAGTTCTGGGAATCAAACTCAGGTTGTCAGGCTTGATGTTTAGTATCTTTATGTAACCAAGGAGGATCCCACAGTTCCTCTTTGAGATTGGGGGTATGTTTGTCTTTATTTTTAAAAGACCATAAGCAGTGTGTATGTGTGCGTATGTGTGTCTATGTATGTGGGCGGAGTGGCACACATGCCACAGCATGTACACAGAAGCCAGAGGGAATGTTTGTGAAGTTGGCCTCTCCTTCCACCTTTAAGGATGTTCTGGGGATCAAATCCACATCGTTAGGCTTGTGCAGCTCTGAGCATCTCACTAGCCCTAAACTATAAGATTTTTGATATTTCTTCCAGTGAAAGAGGCTTACTTCCTATAAGCGTGGGTTGGCTTTAAGGATGCATCTCCAGCAGGATGATGAAGGCATGCCCCATGACTCGCAACTCTGCCTGGCTCTGTCTCCCTGCAGACCTCCCCATGTCGGAGCCCAGCCACCACTCGGTCAGAGAGTTCAGCGATGTGGCTTGGCTGTCTATACATGTCCCAACTGATTGCTGCAGCAGATGACTACATCAACCATCTGACATAAGTAAGAGAGCTCTGGGGTGGGTTCAGCCTTTCGGATGGCTGTCTGCACCTACACAGGATAGAGAGGAGCAAATTCTACCAAGCCCTGCTCAAATCGCACATTTGTGATTGAAGTCAATACTGCCATTGGTTTAAGGCAGTGAACTTTGAAAGAGTAGCTTGCTACACAGCTGGAGTGACTAACAAGATCATGCATACAGAGTTTTAAAAAAAAATGCTTTCCTGTAGTGGGCACATCAAGCCTTTTCCAAGTAGCTAAGGTAGAGGGAAGAGGAATTAACTCTACAAGCCTGTCTTTTCTGTTCCATATCAAAGCAAGAGTGCTTGTGCCAAGGAGTATTATCCAAGCAAGGGGTGGGGGTCAAGTACAAGGGTGGGATATAGAAATGGAGACCAAAACTGACTGCTGGCTCTATCGAGTATGAGCACATCCCTCTGGCCATCTCATCAAAGACAGAGATGGGATGGAAGAATGGGTAAAAGTTCACAGGACACAAGGTGTGTGACCCTGACGCATCTCACGCGCTCACAAAGCTGTGGTGATGTCAGCCATGGCTAGCTACAGCCATTCTCCTCCTAAAATGCTGCTATTGATTCAGTAATCACTTCTCACTATGCTTCCCAGTAACCAATAATTTGTTTTCTGTCTATGCTGGGCAGTGCTTTGAAATGAAATCATGTGCCTTTTGTGCCTGGCGTTTTCTTTCTTTCTTTCTTAGAATGGTGTTTTTCACAATTACTCTAATAGAATCCCATCGCACTTCGTTTGTTTTTATGCCCAAATAATAATATTCCATTGTGTGGGTAAGCCACATTATTTACTCTTTCAGTTTTGTGCTCTGGTTTGGCAGGAGCTGTGAGCCAGTGGTCCAAATTGGTGCTTTGTAACCGCTGGAGTAGGTGATGAAATAGTCATCAACAACCTGTCAGTTTCCACGGGCTCTCTCTTCTCCTAGGTCAGAAAACCAAGCACCCTGGAAAAAGGACTCAGTAATCTATGCCCTACTTCCATTTAAATAAAATCACACGTACAACTAGAAAAGATAAGACACAGCCTCCAGCATGACTTTATCTTATGGCCTTTGACATAGCCAGGTAACCCTTAGTTTCCTCATCTATAAACAAGAGCCACTCTACTGTGGCCTGAATGTCTGTGTCCCCTCCCCCATATTCCAAATTTACATGACAAAATATTAGCCCCAGTTTGAAGGTATGAAGCCTTGGGGCTGTTAGCGTTTAGGTTTCCGGATAGGAGTAGTATCTTTACAGAGGCAGCCTTGAGAATTCATTTGTCCAGTGTGAGTCTGTGCTGTCTTTGAGGACAGGCCTGCATCCGTCACCACACGTGCCATTTGTGCTTCCCTGACTCCAGAAATGTGAGAAATAAGTTTAATGCCTCGGCTGCTCTGCCAACGTAAGGATGCTCTAAACTCCCAAGTTGAGTTTGTCTTCACTCAGAAATGGAAGGTAACTTCCCTTCCTTTTGCAAATGCCATTTGTCCATCACCAGTTCTTTTCAGAAGGCAAAAAAAAAAAAAAATCCCTAAATAAAGGAAATGAAACAGCCCAGAAAATGAGTTTTGTAAGCTACAAAGCATCATAAGCTACAAAGGTACATAGGCATACACAGCCAGCAGGAGAGCGGATCAGTATGTCACCCCACAGCAGCTCACAACTTCATCTTCCATTTCCCCCTTCAGGTTCAAGGCGAATTTACTAGCGCAGGGCATGAAGGAAACTCAAGAAAGTGCTGACCACGCATGGTAACCTCTATAGATGCAGGTGGCTTATGTGGCACTGTGGTTGTCCTTGTGGACACAAGGTAAGGCCCTGGAGTGCTTTCCAGGACCTGGCTATTCCTAGCACTCAGTGATGGATTAACCTCTCTTTTCCAATAATTCATCTGAGAATAGTTTTCAGAAAAGACCCTGAGTCCCTGGGCCCTGTGGCATCAATGACTGGGGCTCCATCCCTAACAGGGAACAAGTTGGGGGGGGGGGCGGAATACAGATAAGGGTATTAAGCAGTAGGAAGCAGACTCAGAAACTGAAATCTGCCATTGACACTACCTACTTTTCCCCAGGTGCTTTTACTCCTCATCCAAACATCACAGGCTCTTACATTGCCTGAATAAGCCTGCATGTGTCTGTTAGTTCAGGGTAGCCTTGTAAGAGGTACGGAGAATGCATGGGATTCCCAGGCAGCTTCAGAAGAGATGAGCACTCTCTACGTGTATTCTATGAAGGATTTCATATAACAAAACAAAGGCATCCTAGAATGTGGGGGAGAGCTCCCAGCCAGCTGATGTAATTTCTTCTCTAGGTGAATTGTTTACCTTTCTGGCTACTTCCAATCTAGTCAGATGTAGATTTGAAGACAAAACAAAACACTGAATATAGTCCAAATGTGCAGGACCAGGCATTTGGGAGTCTGCTCTATAACGTTTCACAAGAACTGGGGATGGAGATGTTAGTTGCTATGTACGTGCTACAAATAGGCAAACTGTAATGAAGAATTAAAGTTTCTAAGTAAACAGCCCCATGTCACACAGCTAAGTCTAGTCTGAGGACCAGAATGGACACCCCAGACATCTACCTGAGACCCTGAACAATAAGCTCATAGGTTGACAGACAGCTTAGGCACTTCATATTCTTTGTATAACCTACTTTCAAATGAACTTACTTTTAGTTTGATTCTTAATTAGATCATAATCATTGGGTTAATGTACTTTCTCATTTCCTGTTCTGAATTAGAAATGAAGAGAAATGGAGACAAACTATGGATACTTTGCTATTGTACCACATGCCTTGCAAACTTCTATCATCCAAATAATTTCAGTGTTTTTCTTTAAATTGCACAAACCAACATCAAAATGACTTGGTAGTGGCTGGAGCTATATAGTTCAGCAATTGAGAGTGCCTGCTGCTCTTGCAGAGGGCCCGAGTTTGGTTCCCACATCAGGTGTCTCATCTGGATAGCTTCTTCTGACCTACAAGGACAACTGCAAAGAAGAGCACAAACCTCCACGTAGACAGGCATATATACACATAATTAAAAATAAATCTTCAAAATAAACAGGGGGTGGGTGTCAGAGTGTATATTACACCGTGTGTCCTAATACATTTGCTATCCACTATAGTTTTAGAAAATAACTCTCAAAATGGCCCTTTTAACCTCCTCCCAGTGAAGCAGCCAAAGGAAGCCAGGGGCTGTTTTGTTTCCCAGTTGGAGGGTCCACACAGTCTGCCACAGTGGAGAAGGTGAAGCAGTGGGAAGGGCTCTCAGCTCCAGCAGGAGGAGCGTGAGGCAGCTGTCACATTGCATCTTCAGTCAGCAAGCAGAGAACAGTGAAAGCTGATGTTCAGCCCATTTCCACTTTTGTATTTAGGTCAGGACCCCAGCCCCTGGGATGGTGCCACCCATATATAGGTGGCTCTTACCTTCTCCATAAAACCTCTCTGGAAAACCCTCACAGACGTGCCCAAGGTGTGTCTCCTAGATGATTGTAAACCCAGTCAAGCTGACAGTGAAGAGTCATCCACTCTTTGTTAAATTAGGACCTAAACACATCACTTTAAGTCAGTTTACTTCATAACACAATATTCAAGCTATCAGTCTGTGAAAGTCCCCAAGCCTTTACAGTACCAACATTGTTCAACACTGCAGAGCCTCCACCGAGACTCAGTTTCTTCTCTCCTTCTGTAAAATTAAAAAAATATAGCATTGATAATAAACAAGTCAAAATGTATGATATACAATGGCATAAATTAAACATTGCATTTCCAAACGAGAGGAATAGGGACACAGAAGATAAGACCAAAGCGAGACCAAAACCCTGTGGGGTGAGTGTGAACCTCTGCAGATCCATGTGCAGCATCTGGGTCTGGTGACAGCACCATCTGGGTTCCAACAGGCTTCAGAAGCATTGCCATTCCACTTCTGCTGCCTGTGGTACACGTGACCTCTCTATTGCAATGGTTCTATTTTGTGTTTGCAGCTTTCTTCAGTGCCTGTCCCGTGGTCCTGGCATCCCCCACATCCTTGGGTCCATTGTAACTTAGGCTTCATCTTCATAGCTGCATCCAACAGCCTCTCAGGACACAGGACTCAGCCACACATCGCCAGATCTCAGGAGAGTTGTGAACCTCAATGGAAGCCTCCACAACCCCACAGTTCTTACAACTTGCATGACTGGGGGGAAAAAAGTTCTGTAGATGCTGCTGCCACGTTTGCCATCCGTTTGAGATATGGTCTGCCCTTCTGCACAGCAGTACAACCTCTGTGTACTTTGGTGGCTGAACCTGAGAAAATGCTTCCCTGTATGGGTGTTTCTAAGCAAGAGTCATTTTCATTTCAGACTCTCCTCTACCTAATGAGTTTGCATTTTCATGTGTTGGAGCCTTCGTTGAGTAAGCTCTTTCTCTCCATCACCTTTCTTGTTGCCCCAGTACAGAGTGAGCTATTTCCTTCTGATTGCACTAGTCTAATCGTCTTGACAATCACAGATGCTTTCTTCCACCTCTCTTGCCCCCAGCTTTAAATCCTCTCATGCTCCTCTTCAACTAGCTTATGATTCTGCTTTCTCTCACTAAGAGGATGACGAAGAGTAATGAGAAATAACCACACCACAGCCTGCATATCATACTATATTGAAACTTTGTTTACCAAACATCTTTGCCAACATTTAATTTCTCATTATTTATGTTTTCAAGGCACACTTGGATGGAGACCATGAGGGACTGGTGCTCTGTGTCACAGCTACTGGTCCTGAGTGTCCAGGCCACACCTGTCATTTAAGTTCCTGTGAGTCTGCCATCAGCAAGCAGTCAGTCCTGCTCCATCCAGCAAAAAGCTCTCCTTGCTTCCTCCACAGCAGCACTGGTACAGAATTGGCTGTTGCTGAGTGCAGCCTTCATGATTGGGTTAAAACTCCATGGTCCAATTCCACTCATCTCTCTCTTCCTGACAGCCTGGGTCGCATTCCTTCGTGTGCTCATCCACTGCTGAACATTACCCAGCAATGTTTAAATTTCAGGGTCACAGTTCATGCAAATGTCTCAGTCTGCTCAATGGGACAGAGGTACATAGACACAGAATCCTTTGGTGGCAACTATGAGGATATTTTTTCCTTTTCTTTGTCTTACCTCCTGAACCCCATTCCTGACCCGTATGACTGACAAGTTCAAACGCTAAACTATAAGCCATATCCCAAAGTAGAGGGACTCAAGCAAGCCAAGCACTAAGTAAAGACTGACATAGATGCAGGGGAAGAGATCTCTTAAGAGTGGGAATTATTTCTTTCCTACCAGCTTTACAAAAATGCAGCTGCTGAACATGGTGGTGCTTGCCTCACCCCATTATATGCACACTTCTCTCTTCCATCCTGTTGTCCACAGGAGCTCCCACAAGTCCACAAGTGTGTAGGACTCTGCTCAGTGTGACCCCATGGCCCTCCAAAGTCCTAGGCTGCCACCCCTATCCCCCAGGGGCTGACTTCAAGCAACATCCCTCCCCTTTCCCAGAGATCAAATGAAGATAGCCCAGGCTGCACTGGGCTCTGTTCTGCTTCTCTTGCCAGCAGCACTTGGAAAGCTGATAGCTCAGTCATGTTAGGGTCTAGGGTGGTTTTTCTCTTCTTTAATTATTTTGGTCACACTGCATGTGCTTCGACTCATGTTACACACAGACCTCTGATGACCGACCAGTCAGAGGCATTCTTACGAACCTTAATTACCTTTCAAAATAACATCAGGCCAAGTCCAGTTTTCAGAAGACATCTTAGTGTGCATTTCAGCTCCAATTACTATGTGGGTTCAATTTCAGCAGGCAGTTTTCAAATCAATGCGGTTCAGTTAGGTTTGGGTTCACTGTTTGGGTCAGGTCAAGACCCTCGAAGCATTCCTAGATAAGGCCAGTGATATTAATTTCTTACAATAATAGTGATGAAGACAGACATGAAAATAATCCTTTGTCTACAACCCCTTGCAAAAGCATAGATGAAAGATGTCTGGGAGATTTTCCTAGCTCAGCACATGGCTGGAACTTCTGCAGACATGAGACACGTGGGTGCACACCTCTTGGTCTATGACAAGGATCATGTAGCTTCTTTCTAGAAAAATTCATGGTGTTGTATTTGCATAAATTATTTCAGTCCTAGTAGAAAAGATAGATTCATGGGACAAAGCTATTGTATTGATATACAATAGGATGCTTTGGTTATTTTATTTGACTTATGACAAAGTTTACTAATACAAGAAAGCCTTCCTAATGGAGTCTTGGAGATCTCTATGCCCATATGTATCACCATTCTGAGCTGACGATCTAGAGCAATGGCTCTATATATCAAGAAAGAATACTTGGGTCCCTCAGAGAGTAGACCCCCTCCTCAGGGATGCTCTTCAGCCCTCCACCACTTCTTCCCTTTCTCATGTCTGTGTTTATTTAAACCACGGAGCCCTGCTAATGCCTACTTGAAAGCTACTCTTCACACATGCCCCACATCTAGGAAGCTTCCCTCCTGCAGGGACAACATGACCCTCCTCTCCTTTCTCATTTCACCCATGCTCCAGTATGTAGGTCTTCTTGTCTCCAGGCTAGGAATTTTCTTTCCTTGTGTCACCATTCCCAATCCTTGTCACAAACACTCAAAAAATAAAACTAGATGTAAAATTCCTAGAGTAAAGGGAGGGATGGAACAAGAAAGGAAGAGGACATTATTCTAATCAGTAAAAAAGAGAAGAAAACTTGAAGTGATGTTTTATAACAAGTGGGAATCGTAGATCAAATGGGCCTGGAGGACAGTTGCAGCCAGGGTGGCTTGGGTAGAGGCTCCTCCTTGAATGAACCGAGTGAAAGTTATGAAAGAGATGGCAGCTCTAAGGATTTATGGGTGGTAGAAGGTGTGTGTGGCACCAAAGGGGGTCACCAAGAGTTAAATAGGAAGTTGGTTTGCTGTTTTCTTTTCCCATGATGTCACTGTCTTGTTTTGGTATCAGAGTAATATTTAATTCTTAGAATGACCTAGAAAATATTATATCCTCTTCCATGCTTTAATTTATTTGTCTTTGGATGAATGTAAAAAAAGTTGGTGTGAATATTCCTTAAAGATTTGCTTGGATTCAAGAGAGAAACTGCCTAGTACTTGTGAGTCTGAGTGTGTGTGTGTGTGTGTGTGTGTGTGTGTGTGTGTGTGTGTATGTGTGTGTGTGTGTGCATGCATGTGTTATACATGCATGTGTGTGCATGTGTGTGGCTTTAGCATTTTTTCATTGAGACAGAGTTTCATCTAGTCCCAACTGACCTCGAATGAGGTTTTGTGCAGGGGTGAAACCCAGGACTTCTCAATTCGGGATAACCATTCTGCCAACTGCTTTATTAACATACCCAGTACCATGTATTGACCTATTAACTAGTTACAAGTTTATTCAGATTTCAGTTCTTTTCAAGGTCACTGTTTTTGTTGGTTTGGATATTTGTCTGCCTTCCATGAGCCTGCTCACAGATGTTATGGCTCTTCCTAGAAAGTAAGACCTTAGTCTCTGTTTGCTTTTCTCCCCTTTGTGCACATGTTGACACCATCTTTCCTCGGTGTACATTCTCCTCTCCGCATTTTCACACACAGAAGCTTGCTTTCCTTGTTTGAGATCTTTCTTAGCCAACAGCTGTGAGTCACTAAGAGCTGTGATTTTCTGGGTTCGTCTCTATCCACGCGTCATTAAATTTTGATATGTTGTATTTTTGTTTTATTTGTCCAGACTAATGTCTACTCTTTCTGTGATTTCTTCTGCTAATCCTAGAAGTACATTAGACTTTTACATCACAGAGAGAGGCTCCGTTTCTTCACATGTTTTTAAATATATTACCCTCAGAGTTCAGATTAAGCCTTTTACATTTATTGACCCTTTCATGTTGTAACCAGATGTAACTGGGGATGTCTCCTGCATGTGAGAAGCCTGCATATTCTGCAGAGGTGCCTTCAATGCTCTTTAGGGTCTGTCAAGTTCTATAACTAGTGTGTGGTATTGTTCAAGTCTTTTCTTTCTTTACTGATGTTCTAAGTGCTCTATTATTGACAGTTGGGCATCAAGTTTCTCACCGCAGTTAGACTGTTTCTCCTTCAGTTTAGCCGGGTGTGGCTCACAGTTTCATGCTCAGCATTGAGATGTATATGTTTATTATTGCAAAATTTGTCTAACTGACCCATATGGCATTGTAAAATGTTCCTTGTCTCTGTAAAAAAAACTTGCTGAAAGTTCATTTCCTGTGAAGTGACTGCAGTTACTCAGCTACTAGTGTGTTATACCTTTAACAATCTGCCAGCCTGCCTTCTTCCATTTTTTTTTTAAATTTCCAGATTATTTCTGTCTTTTGACACAAACTGTGGCTTTCACAAACATTTTAAATCGACACTATTTTAAAATACATTCTTCCAACCAGCCTTTTGATTGGATATTTAGGCACATTATATTTAATATGGTTATATACAACCATTATGATGAGGATAAAAAAGGTCACTAGTGCTGAGAGCTCCCCTCCCTGTGCCAAGCTTCTAACCCTCATGTGGGACAATTCAGACAGTAGGGTAAGGAACCCCAGGGGAAACAAAAGCTCCAGCTGCATGAAGACCCCATCTTTTGACAGCCAAAGTTCCTAAGCAAAACCAGGTCAGTAAAACAACCGATGGCAGCATACAAAGATCATAACAACAGAACTGGTGGGGACTTTTGATAGCTCTTCCTTTATTAGCTAGATGTGGTTCGATAACCAGTGGGTCCTGCTTATCTTCAGATTTGGTGGTCCTTAGGCTTCAACAAATACTTTCATCACTGGAGGAAGAAGATACAAAGACTTCAAAACCCTCCCGGGACCAGACACTTGGGTATTGCCCCAGGACTTGGAGATGCAAGATTTGCCCAGCTCCTTTTGTGTGAGGATTACAAGGAATTCTGCAGAGACAGACTCATTTCTCCATACCCAAGGCTTCTAGCTGTCAGAGAGTTCCTGGGAGATGAACTTGCAGGATCTCCATGCCTAGGGCTTCCATCTGGGGAGGAAGCTCTTTAAGCCAGCCTCTGGAACTCAACTAGAGAGTACAGGTAGAGAGTCTCGTTCTTGCCTCACCCATCGGACACCTGAGACTCTAGGTTTTAAGACCTGCTCGAAATAGACCTGCTCCTGCTTCTCTTCTAGGAGACCTGAGGACTGCTCTGCTAGGAACTGATCTTGATTTGCACTCCAAAGTCTTTCAGATCTTTGAGCTGGACCACTTTTCAAGCCCTGTTGTTCTTCACAAGCATTCTGCTGCCACGGAGAGTTTGAACTTGCTTCATTTAAATCTCACTTGGCAATGCCTTTAAATGTTGTTTTTACCTTTTTAAAAGATGTTAATCCTAAAGTGAAAACAAAGTACCTCCCATCTGCACGCTTCTCTGTCTGCTCACTCTGTTCTTGGAGGGAGCAGACAGGAAAGCAGTAGAAGGCAGATGATCCCCACGCACAGGTGGTTTTGATTACATCTCCACATGTGTGACCAAGTATGGCAGCAGTGATGCTGAAGGTACTTCAAAACCCTGCCTTAGCCTTCACTTCCTGCCTATTAAGCCAATCAGATGTGTCTATCACCTGACTGAACTTTGTACAGCCCAGTTCATTTGGCCTTCGAGATCTCATGGGAATGAGAATTTTGCTTATCTTCCATGGAGTTCTCTTTTTCCACTTCTCCTTTTAATTCTTGTTGTTGTTGTTGTTGGCTTTTTATTAGTCTCAACAAGTAGAGCCTCAGGCCTCAGACACTTACAGCTAGGTTTCCAGCCAACACTCTAGTGTAGACCTGTTCACTAATAAGAACTGTGAATCAAGACAACTCAAGTCCATCTCTGCACAAGTACCTCTTCAGATGTCCCCAGGCAGGTCAGATAGTTACTTTCATCCCACCATGATGAGAAAGCCTGGATCTGGTGGGATGATCAATTAAATGTCAGGCTTACTTCTCTTTGTGGTGATTCAGGACTGGTAACAAAAGTTAGGACCAGTTAAGACTTCTTTTTACCAAGATCCAGCCATTTTCCTAAATATTTTTCAGATGATCATACACATTCAATCTTTCGTTTTCTGGAAATACTGACTGTAATCGTTGTTCTCTTTTGGAACAAAGAGAAATCAAGCTGAGCACTAGAATTTTCCTGTCTGTGATTCTTGACTGAGGACAAAATAATGACCAGCCGCCTCACACTGGTGCTACCATGCCTATCCAGCTATGATAGATTGCGTTTTAAAACCATGAGCCAACATAAAACCCCCCTTGTTTTTGTTTTTGTTTTGAAGCATTCAGTTACAGCAACAACGAAAGAACTAATTCTGAAAATATGTATCAAGAGTGGGGTGGTTGCTGTCTGTGTGGTTTGTAGGCTTTGTAATAGCTTGGCAGATGCAATGAAAAGAGTTTATAAGTGCAGGGTGCCCCAAAAATGTTGTAAGCAGGGCTTAACAAGCCATTCTAGTGAGATTTTGAAAGACCATAATGTCAAGAGAAAGGTCAATACTATGAACCTTTCACATGAATCTCCAGTGGAAAGAAAGACTGTATTGGAAACTGCATTAGAGGTCATTGTGCTACATTCTGGCAGATGATATAATGTATTATGGCTATGTCTTGAGAAGTTGAGTGAGGCTGAATTCAAAAGTAATTTATTAATGTGTTTGTTGTGGGGGGGATTTCAAAACAGAAGAACATTTGGGCTATGTTGTGGCTGCTATTTATTGCTCGTACTCAAGTGCATATCACAGAGCAGCAAACACAGCAAGGAAATTGAAAAATGTGCAGTTCAGCAGGAGAGAAACAGGAGGAAATTAGAAACTGAGAATATGGGCAAAACCTCTGTAATTGTTGAGACACACATAAATAGGTAGATATATGGATAGATAGATAGATAGATAGATAGATAGATAGATAGATAGACAGATAGATTATAGACAGATGATAGATAAATAATAGATTATTGATAGATGAAACATGGATAATAGACTACAGATAGAGAAGATAGATAAAAAGATAGATGATAAATAGGAAGACATGATGGATAGATGGTAGATCAGTAATAAATGATAGATAGAGATAAATGATAGGAATAAAATAGGTGATAGATAAATGATAGATAGATAGATAATAGATAGATAGATGATAGATAGATAGATAGATGATAGATAGATAGATAGATAGATAGATAGATAGATAATAGATAGATAGATGGGATAAAGAGACAGAAAGAGAAAGAGGGAGAGAAACCCCAGCTTTCCACTGATACAGACTATATCTCAAGCTGACAGCAGAACTTGGCAGTGTCATCCATGTGTTTTTGCAAAATGGAAGAGTAATAGAGTCACAGATGCTTGCACCAAATTCCAGAAAGCCACCAAGAACATGCTGTGTGGAGCAGGACTGGATTCCTTCCAAGGAGTGTCTGAGATGTATGAAGCTGTGAAGCTGATGTCTAAGTTGCAGTGAAGATCCCAAGCTGTGAGAGATGCTAGGCTACTGAAACATCTGCTGACAAAAGCTGCAAGCTCAGAGTGGAGCTGTCCAAAGAGACGGGCCACGTGTGTTGCAGGAGAAACGTGACTCATACACTGACTTTCCCTCTTTTTGCCAGTATTATCATTTAAAAATGATTTATATTTAAGCATGTGTATATTTGTGGGTATACACACACAAATGCAGATGCCTGTGGAATCCGGAAGAGGGTACCAGAGCTCTTACAGCCAGAGTTACAGGTGATTGTGAGCCACCTGATACAGGTGCTATTGGCTTACCTTTGGTCCTTTGTAGCAGCAAGCGCTTTTAACCTCTGAGTCTTCACCTTAGCCCACGAGTTCGCACTTCTATGGGAGAACAAATGTTCAAAGACCCTTTCTCTGCCATTCCATAAATGAACATTTCATTTCATCTGAAAGAGAAATCCATGAGAAACATTCTGCCTCCTGTGGAGAAGGCAACAGAGTAGGAGTCAGAAGAACCACCACAGGAGTCCCAGCAGCTGCTGGACTGAAAATATCTGACATTAGGTAGATTGGGGGCAAAATCTGTTCCATTATGTCCACAGTGTGGTTGTGAGCAAATTGCTGGTGTTTGTTGAACGTCAGATTTATAAACAGGAGTCAGCTAGGAACATGGACTAAATAGAACAGGACTTGGAGCACCACATCCAGAGCCTGACACACTTCAGGGCTAGGCTAGATGACCATAATGGCAGGGAAGGCATGATGGCAGGTACAGGAAGCAAAGAGATCATGCCTCAGCCACACACAGGAAATAGAGACAGCACACTGGAACTGGGGTAGGGGTATAAATTCTTCAAGCCTACCCTTACCCACAGAGACACACTTCCTTCAGGGAGGTCCTACCTCTTCTACCTCCCCAAATAGCACCACCAACAGGAGACCAAGTATTCAAATATATGAGTCTTTGGGGGACCTCTCTCATTCAAACCACCACACTGTGTAATGTTAATCTATGAGTGAATGTAGCTAGCTGTCTTACAGAGAGCAGCCATAGGGGCTAGCTCACATCTCCATCTGTTTCAGTTTGCCATACATTCTTGGCTTCCTGTGTCTTAACCATCTTTACCAAAAATATAGACTATACCTCAAACTTTGCAAACTTTTGTTATATCCATGGGTTCTCTTTTTGTTATCTTTTTAATACAGAATTTTTAATTAAAATAATTTAACAAAATGGAATAATTCTTTGTGCATTAATGAAAACCCAAGGCGTTTTACGTAAAATGCAGAAAACTTGGGTCATGTGCATAAAGCAAACGGATACTTACAAACACAGGCAAATATACACTAATAATCCCACAGGCCTGTTTGTTCTGTCTTCCCGCAAATGTACACTTAAGTTTTTGTAGGTAGTTGCTTAAGCTGTATGTAATAAGGAATCAGAACAAATTTTACACTGAGTGTTTATTTATGTACAAGCCCATTTGATAGAGTTACTGGAGGGAGGACGTCATCACACAGCTTGTATCTAAAGGCAGCAAGCAAGAATGTACACATATCAAGAAGCCAAGACAATGTAACATTTAGGTTGAATCCTTAGTCTTAAGACAAAGTTATAGAGGAACAAATACTCACCATTTTTAAAGGGATTATAAAGGAGTGTCTGTTGAAGGATTGAGAAGAGTGCTCTGAGAGTAAAGTACCTGAAGTCCCTGTAGTACAAGCATGAACATGTGTTCAGATCCCCAACGTCCGTGTGAAAAGCCAGGCCTGGTAATGCACCTGAAGTTCACTGCTCAGTCAGTCTAGCCAATCTGTGAGCGCCTGATTCAGTGAGAGACCCTGTCAAAAGGAGCAGGGAGACAGATAGAGGAAGACACCCACCGTAAAGCTCCAGTCTCCACATGTATGCACCTATAGGCACACATGCAAGCACATAAATATGGCTAGGCACATATATTTCACATCTATGCACACAAAATTTTGTAAGTTTTTTTAGTAAATAGGAAGGGGCATCAAATGTAAATTAGTGAAAGAAATTATCCTCAGCTGTCTGGCAAACTGTAAACCTTTTTTTTTTTTGTTGTTGTTGTTGTTGCTGGCTTTTGTCTTAAACAAAGCTCATTTCTACTTGTATTTTAAAATGTCTCCTCTGTACTGTGTTCCTCCTTAATCTCGCATCAGTATGATAATTAACTCTTGTGTGTCTGCACTTTTTCTAGGATTGCCTTGAGAAAGCAATCTTAAATAACCAGTCTTTATAGAGAATTAAGAAAAGAAATAGAGATGCTAGGCTAAGAGACCAAAACCTCTAGATTACACTCTCTGACACGTACATGTACAAACATGAACGCCACATTAAAAACACAGACTAGCAACCAGAAAAACAGACGAAATGACATACAAGTAATGAAAATAAAATTAACATTTATTTGGCTACAAAGACGACTCAGTGGGAAAGAACACTGGCTGTTTTTGCAGAGGACCCGGCTTAGGTTCCCAGCATCACATGGTGGCTCACAGCTGTGTGGAACTCCACTTCTAGGGGACCTGATGAACTCTTCTGGTCTCCGTGGGTACTGCATGCACTTGGTGCACATGCATACATACAGGGTTTCTCTGTGTAGCCTTAGCTGTCCTGGTACTTGCTCTGTAGACCTGGCTGGCCTTCAACTCAGATTCATCTGCCTCTACCTCCAGAGTGCTATGATTAAAGGCATGCAACACCTCTGCTGGGCAAATAAAGATTTTTTTAATTTTAAAAAAATTAACAATTGTCATGAATACAGACTAAGAAGAAGCCATAAAAAGCACAGAATACAACTGTTATATTGGAATGCACTAAAATATTTAGAACAAGCTATTTTTGTTTTAATTCATATTGAGGATTTAATTCATTTAATTCAATTGGAATGGAAGAAAATAAAAACCCTGGGGTAATCAGCCTTTCTCTGTGCTTGTCTTTAGACCCTGAGATAATCAATTTGTCCTTGAGCTATTGTCCTGAACCAGTCATTTCTATCTTGCTCAGTGTAGCCGTCTACTGAGTATTAGGCATTCCCAAGGCTCTGTTGGGCATTCCCAGGACTCACATGGCTAGCTCCCTTCCCATCTATCTACCTTGAGAACCTTCTCTGAGTAAACCATTTTGCATCTCTTTCATGTAGATTTAAGATACAGTAAATTACATATATTCAGCATCATGAGAATCCATGGAATTTAAATTCATTTATTCAGGCTTTGGGAAATTTTGGAGTTCTTTTTCCAAAAACATTCAAAAATAGTAATGACAGTCTTAGAGTGTATAGAAAGGAAGAGTTTGAGGTGCCCAGACAGAGGCTGACCACAGTACCAGAGACTGTACACAAAGAGGAATGAGGACTCACAGGAAATCCTTAAGACCCGGAGGAAAAAAAAGATAAAAGCCTTAGAAGAAGATGGCTGTATGAGTCTGCTTTGGATCTGAAAATGTGCCGAGTCAAGGCAACAGCTCCATGGGTACTGGGTCACCTCAACAGAGCCTCAGTGGTTTTCCTGCTTCTGTCAAAAGCAAGAGAGTAGCTTAGGCCACCTAGGGGACCAGATTTATAATGCTATCCTCCTGGGAAAGCCATGGATTATTCCATTTGACTAAGGAAGTAGGTGTGGCAATATCTGTGGGGCTCCATATCCTTGGTGCCTACAGTACTTGTTAAATAAAACATAAAAGGGTGAGGGGAGGAAAAAAAAAAGCACAGACCATCAGAATGAGGCTGGGCAGGGCAGTGGCAGTCAAGCCATCACCTACAGAACTCCTTCCATCAAGATGACCTCTGACCTCCACAAGTGCACCCTGATATGTGTGCCACCAAAGAAGTCAACTGCGGTGGAGACACTGGAGAGGCACAGCTCAGCACTTCCTCCAGCAGAAGAGTACATCCTTTAGTAACCTCCACTCGCCTCCAATCAGATCTTTGACTATACTGTAGAAAAGAGTTTCAGGACTAATCAGAGTAAAGCAGGGTTAGCTAGTTTAGTACGTAGAGAAAGGGCATCAGGCACTACAGACTTGAGCATGAGCATTTCAAGAGAGAAAGGTACTGCCAAGAGGAAAGTACACAGCCCCAGGATACGGGTGGAAGAGTCCCACCCAAGTGTACATAGGATTCAATGGCTTTCTAAGTTACATTGATCCAAGGTTTAAAGATTAAGCAAATTAAAAAAAAAACATTAAATACAGTTTTAAAGCTAAGTGAAAAATGGGGTTCATCAAGATGGTTCAGTGAGTAAAGGCATTTGCTGTCAACTGTAACAACCAGATTTGATGGTAAAAAGAGTGAACTGGCTCATGCAAATTATGCTCCAACATCCACCTATATACCATGGTATAGGCGCAAGTACCCACATGTGTACACACTTGCACACAAAGTAAATACATAGATTAAAATTTAGTGAAAAATGTATGAACCAATTTTCATGTTACTTTTAGCTTAAAAGATGCCTTTTTATAAATGAAATTATTAGATGATTTTGATGTGCAGTTTAGATAAAAGGATTTGAGAGAGTTAAAACAATTTAGTCAGGGCCACAGAATCCTGGCCCCAATTCAGCACTGTTTGTTATTTTAGCATCTTTGATTGAGAGGTCCTTAGGAAAATGACCGCTATCTCAGTCAGGAGTATCTGCCTCTCTCCTAATCTCAGCATCCTGCAGTCCTCTTTGGGATGTGGACCATGTCTTTGTAAGTCTTAGCAGTAGGTTCCATGTCAGTCACACTGGCTTGAAATTCACACTTGAGATTCACACTTCTGAATCTCCCCTTTCCTTGAATTATTGGGGAATACTCTCATCTGGTTCCGATTACTCTTACCTTTCCACTTCCCAGGCTTGTTCACCCTCTTCTGCTCAATGTAGTGAATGCTGAGAGAACTCTCATTCTCAGAAGGGTCCTCCCTGGGCTTGGTATCTTCCCTTGGGGTCACCGCATTAACAGAGACCCCCTTGATGTGAGGCCGAGAGGACAAATGCTTTGGGCCAAGAGAATATTGGGCAGTTTCTTTTCTGGGGCCAGGAGGCAAGGGGCAGGGGGCAGGGGGAGGAAAACCAGAGCAAGTGTGAAAGGGTGTGGCAGAGCAGGAGCAGCAGATGGCAAGGGTAAGGAAGCCTCCACTTCCCCCTCCCTGCACAGTCCATCAGCCTATTCCAGGCCTCAGCAGAATGCAGCCTCAGGAGGAAGGGAGTTAGCCTGATGTGTAGACTTGACCCACAGGCCATCATCTGAATGACACAATTCTGTATATCTAGAGACAAAAGAGAGGCCAGCTAGAGCTATGTGCCATCTGAGCAGATTTTCATGGGTGGTGATAAATTAAAGCTTCTTTGAGCCTGAATTTGTAAGACTGACAGGACTTTTCGCAGAGAAAAACAGTGGTCCTTCATGCAAACAGCTTATGTCAGTAGTGTCCATATTGACCACAGAAGCAGCTGGGGCAGCACCCTGCCCTCACCCAGGTCACACATTTCTCCTAGAGGACTCAGACTTGGATCACACAGCCCCTCTTGTCACTCCCTGGCTACCGGACACAGCTGCTTACAATCCACCCAGTCCTGTTTGCTCCAGGCAGCCTGGAAAATCCCTGTAATTTTAAACAGATCTCTCCTCCCAACTGTGCTCTCCATGACCTCACCAACGCAAGGCAAAGACTATAGCTAGGTCTGTCCTGGATGAAGCTTATCTTGCTGCCATCCCACCAGGAAATGGAAATAGCTTAGAGTTGCGTGGGGGTTCAGGCATGGGGGTTGGGGGCCACCAGAGAAGGGAAACTCTCTCTAGGAGTTGTAGGTTGCAATGACCCTTTGCCTTTTAACTTTGAGACAAAAGCCTTGGGTGTACTTGGAGCACATAGCACTCAACAATGTCCCCACACAGCTGACCGATGGCTCTGTCTTCCATTCAGAATGGGTGAGGTTGCTGGCTGCCTGACCCTCCCTTCTGGTTCAGGAGATGCCATGAAAGGCTTGAAGATGAATGAAATAAAAAGCTATGGTCCAAGTTTGAGTTCCTGCTACTCTGAACCCACCCTGGCTGATGTGGGTATGAGAGCAATCCTTCTTATTTACCCAGCACACTTTCTGGTCCATTAATACTTGATCCTCCAGACATCCCGGGGAAGCCCAAGGGAAGCTATTATTAGCCTCCCCCACTCAGCTTCTGTCATTCTGGGTGCATACCTCCTCTCAGGCACTTATCTCTTGGCTTTTTGATGCATGAAGCATGTAACAGGGGCCAGAATACACCCCTTAGAAACCAGGAGACTGTATGTGAACCTGGTCCCACCACTCATCTGTTCAACCTGGAATCAGGGGCTTTACTTCCTCATGTCTTACATAAGTCAAGGTCGTGATCCTGAAGGCTGTAGCATTTATTTTTAGGATTAAACAATGCCGCACCCATGGAAATCCCAGGAGCTTTGTTTAAAACAGCCGGCACTCCATAAAGGTAGCTTCCTGTCTTCCCCAGGAACAGTGACAATGGCTTGAAGGCCAGCCTACCCTTCTTATTTTATATTAATATCTCTCCAGAGCTCAGTACAGAATATAGCCAATAGGCATTGTTTAAAAGCAGGAGAGGGAGCTGGGAAGATATTGGTAAAGTGCTTACCTTACAAGCACAAGGACATGAGTCTAATCCCCAGCAAGTATGTAAAAATCTGAGCATCAATAGTGTGTGCTCTGATTTCAATGCTAGAGGGAGTAGAGAAAGATGAAGCCCCGAGTCTCCTTGGCCAGCTAGCCTAGTGTAAAAAAAGTGAGTGTCAATCTCAAAACCCTGTCTCAAAAGATGAGGTAGATATCTCCTGAGGAATGATGCCAAGGTTGATCTCTGGCCACTACCTGAACATACAAACACACATACACATACACACACACATACACACACACAAACACACTCAAGCATGCATACACACACAAACACACACACACACACACACACACACACACACACACACACTCTCAAGCATGCATACACACACAAACACACACACATACATACACACATAAACACACATAAGCATGCATATACACACAAACACATACACACATACACACACAAACATACACACATATACACACAACGCACACATACACACATAAATACACACACAAACACATTTGAAAGTGCACACATACATACCCCCATGCATAAGTTGGGAAGGGGGAAATAAATGTAAACAATTAGGCTTCGGATGCAGCTCTTTCCAGACTTTCCATCAGACTTCTGCTACTTTATCTGACCTTCCTCCCCACCTCTTGGGTTGATTGACAAATCTCTGTGGTCAGTCTTCCCAGTAATTTAGTTGACTGAACTTCTCCAAACAAGGGCCCTGGCTGTTATTGCCCCTGGCTTTCCACAGAGGACTCAATTCTGCAAAAAGACTAAAGAAATTTCTGGCTACAGAATCTGTAGGAGAGCTCGACTGGCCCCTCTCTAGAGCATCTCTCTAGTCTAAGCTACATCTGTGCAACTGACCAGCCTTTGACCCACAGAAGTGCAGGAAGATGGCTGGGAATGGCCAGTTCTAGGTGTGTAACTTGCAATTGATCCAAAAAATGTTTGTAGTTAGTTTCATCTGGGAAAGTGGATGCCGAATTGATCCTTTCAAGTTCAAATCCAATTATGTCAACCTCCGGCTCTAAAAATTCAGTGGCCTTTTCTTCTCATTTAGGAACATAACTCCTGCAGGGCTGAACCTCTCAGCAGGCCGGTGATTCCCCCAGCCTTCCTTACTCAGAACTTCTCCCACTAGCTGACCTCCAGTAGTACAACTCAGATCATGGTTCCAGAGTCCTGCAGTCCACCTCAGGCTTATTCCTTCTGTTTTGGTTGTGGGTCCTGTGTCACTTCTTTCTGCAGGAAGCCTTCCCTGCTGACCCAGCTGAAGCTTTGTTCTCTTATTTGACAAAAAGTAAGAATGTGTCCCTTTCCTTCAATCTTCTTATATCGTGTGTGTGTGTGTGTGTGTGTGTGTGTGTGTGTGTGTGTGTGTGTCTATCCTTGCAGGGAGGAGTCTGAGGCCAAAATCAGGTGTTATTCCTCAGGAACTTTTCACATTGTTTTTTGAGATAGGATCTCTCTTTGCCTTGAAGCTCTTTTAAGACTACACAGGTTAATCAGGGAGCTCCAGGGGCTACCTGTCTCAACCTTCCCTGTTCTAGGGATTATAAGCAAACACCCATGCCCGACTTTGTTTTTCATTTATTTATTTATTTATCTATCTACCTATCTATCTATTTATTTATTTATTTATTTATTTATATTTCTTTATGCATGCAAGTGAGGGGGTGGGATGGAGAGTATACATACGTGCTGCATAGATACATATGCACTCAGGTACAGGCCAGAACAGGACACTGGGTGTCTTCCGTTGTTTTTCTCTACATTAATGCCCTGAGACAAGCCCTCTCACTGAACCTGAAATTCATCATTCTGTCTCAGCCGGCTGGCTATGAGCTATAGGAATCAGACTGTGTTCACTCTCCAGTGCTGGGTTTATACACATGTGCAGCCATGCCTGGCTGTTTATGTATGTGCTAGGACTTTGAACTTAGGTTCTCATGCTTTCAGAGCAAGTAAGCCATCTTCTGAGTCCCTTTCACATCGCTTACAGATATTATACTGTTTCTGCACCCTTGGTGGTTGGCACATAGTAGGTGCTTGGCACTTTTGTCTGGCACCTACTAGGTGCTGGGCATTTGTTGAACAGATAAGTGTAACTAGAAAATCACAGATTTGACTGATGTAGAGGGCAGGGTACCACCAGCCTCTCTACCTCCCCCCTGGTAACAGGGTGGGGAACACTCAGATCATTGGGTAGGGTGAGGTTTTTGAATCTCAGACAATGATGAGAACAGACAATTCCCTATCCTAAGTTACTCCATACTGTATGCATATATTTGTGGTTTTTCAGGCTGCATACTGCCCTAGGAGATTCCATTTAACAAGCAGCTTCTGACTCCATTTTGAGAAGGGAGGGTGACTGTGGACCCTGGGTGGGCTCTGAAACTGCACCATGTGCCAGACACTACCTGTCCAGCACAGACTGATAAATGGCCTTCCTAGGAATAGAAAGGGAATTGTACTATATTCTTAGTGGGGTGAATTGAAACTGTAGATGTACATGGATGTATCAAAATCCTATCACAGCAAGCCAAGTCTAAGAACATATGCTCAAAACAGACTAAGGAAAGGGTATAAAGCCCTCACCTATATCCCACGAAGTGGTAGGCACCAGTCATTGTGAAGGTTGGGTTCTACACAACCTACTTAGTATATGTACTGAGGACTGAGGATTCCCAAGACTCAGCTCCATCCCCTGCTGTACACAAGGAACATAAGTCAACTGCCTAGCTGTTCATCCATTCACCCATCTGGATCTGGACTTGACCCATCTAGATCCTATTCAGTTTTTCACCTCACAGCCAGATTCTGCACCTGTGCTCTCAAACTTGACCCCAAAGTTCCAGCAGCAGCTCCAGAAGCAGGCCCCTTCATCACTGGTCAGGTTTATCTTACCAATACAGACTCATTCTCTCAGCTTGCTTCGAAATCTATTGAGTTCTGCAGCAGACTTTTTGACTTGTATTTATTCTGCAACACATGTATATGCACAGATATGTGGATATACTAACTGTATGCTGTTTGATAGGAGAGTTCATATTAGTACTTAATACTGGAATAAGGAACCTGCATTTGCCTCAGCCAGGTTAACAAGGTAGGCATATTTCATGACAAATTGTTGCCATTGAAACCTCTAAACCTTGTAAACTTATTGTTATTCAATATGTTCTGACATTGCAGAAAGACACAACCTTATTGGTCTCTGTTTCAGGTATAATGCATTCAAGACACATTTCTTTAAAAGTGATGATGTCAGAGATGAAGACACAAGGCATGACACACCCCAAATCCCCTCTCTTCTCAAAGCTGCCAGGGGATTCATCCTGCCTCAGAAACAATCTTCCAGTCATTGCCGGGCTCATTCTGTGCAAAAGTCCTACATGAATGTGTAATATGATTACATTACCGAAAAGAACCCTACAAGAATGTGCAAAGACGGTCAAAGGCTGAGAGCATCCAGAAGAGATCTGCCCACATTTGATGTAAGCCATGTTACATCTAACTCACAGCAGCACTGCGCCCCAGAAGCCAGACATCAACAAGTAGAGCTGGTGTTTTAAGTTTATCTTCTAGTTCCTCCCTTCTGAGGAAATGAACTACCCTTTCTCAGGAGCCAGCCATAGACACCATCCTTCTATTCTCTATCCCCCACACCCTGCCCAGCTTGCTTCATTGGCTGCATTGTCTGGTGTCTGTCTGAGAATTCCACCACTGGTTACAGATGGCGAACCGGCTTGGGCATTGGTTGTTTCCTGTCTAGATATTCGATCCACTGAGCACTTTCAGAGTCTCCCTCATTTGCTCAGAAGTCCACACCTAAGAGATCAAATCTTTTGCTTAAATTACAAAGGGCTCCCCATGTGCTTTCTGTTCCCTCTGCACAGCCCCTGTGTCTCATTAATCTCCATGTGTTCAGGATGTGGTTAAGCACACTTGATTCACACCAAATCCTCATTCTAGCTTAGGCTAATTTCTAGAGTGAGACTCCACCATAGAGTGACTCTGAGTCTTGTGGACACAGGGTTACCAGAGGACCACTCCTCCTCCAGCACCTTCCTTTAGTGTCCATGGATATCCACTAGGACCATGAGGCTCACAGTCATTACACACATAATTATTTTCAGGCTGTATGTAGCCTGGAAAGTTCTCTTCTACTTTCCATATGCTCTTTTCTCTTGATTTTTACCCCTTATTCTTTGCTACAAAAGTCCCTTGACAGTGTCCCACATTACAAATACACACTTGCCCCAGGCTCTGACTGAATTTGCTGTCTGTTTAATACCTACTCCATATGGGATAGATTAACACAAAAAGCTTTAGCCTTGTACAACACTCAGATACTTTCATGTAGTGGCTGGGAGTTTGGGGGGTGGGACATGAACATATAAGTAGGTGCATGTACCAAGAACAGAAATCCATTGAGCTCCCCCAGACCAGACGTCTACATTCTGCAGGGCTCTCAGCAGCCAATAAATTTGACTTGAGCTGGTAAAGCAAACCCTTTTCTCTAAACTAAGCATAATTGCGAGATGCTATTCTGAGTGCCAAAAACGTCAACCGTGAGTTGCAAACATGGACACATTTAAACAGAACCATATGTTGGATTGAAAGGAGAAATTAAAAAGAAACCAACCATTCTACCTTTTGCCCCACAGATAAATTGCAAGGCAGCAGCAGTGTCAGGAGAGAATTACAAAAGCAGTGATGATCAGGCAGCAACATGCTGATCTGTTTTCATCAGGGAAAACATGATCAATGTTCTACAGACACCATCAACAGACAAGCCTTGTGAATACACAGGCATTGAAGACAGGGATGATAGTTGTGAAGTATATTCAGTATGTAATTCGCTTACTATATTCTGTAACAGTGTCATCAGACTCAGAAATAGGAACATTGGGTTGTGCCCATGGTCTGCCATTAAATAATCTTAAATGATGGCATTCTATTCAGAATAAACCCAGCGTTCACAAGGACCTGTGAGGGTCTCTTCAATCGGTAGTACCCCATCTTACCCCTTCCTCCTTGAATTTCTTTGACACCCAGAAATATCTTTGAGCTCAGCTGTCACTTAAGTTACAAGACATCATATGTGACAAGTAAGATTTGCAGACCTCAGCCAGCTCCAAGAGGCAGCAGTGGATGTAGGGTGAAGCTTGGCTTATAACTTCCATCTTTAGGATTATGATTTCCTCACTACTCCATGAGCTATATTTCCCTTTATGTCAGTATGACATATCAAATTTAACTGACTCACCTGAGTCCAGAGAAATTGTTTCATAATTTTACTCCCCAATTCTGCTGTGCGTATAGGTAGACAATCACAGATACATTTTCAGGGTAAATATTGTGTTAATGTGTTTTCACAGTATAAAATCAGCTTATTAAATGCAGGATTTGTTTATATCATATTTTAAAGATAAAATGAAGCTGGGCGGCAGTGGTGATGCATGCTTTTAACCACAGCACTTGGGAAGCATATGGGGGACAGGCAGATCTCTGAGCTCAAGGCCAGCTTGGTTTATAGAACAAGTTTGAGAAAGCTAGGGTTACATAGAGAACCCTGTCACCCCAACAAAGGATGAAACAAAAGTTAATTATCATAATAAATGAAGTAGCTGTATGCAGGGATTGTGTGGTATGTCTATGCACACCTGGCCTGTGCGTGTGTATGTGTGTGCATCTGTGCACATGCATATGCCAACTAGAGGTCAATATTGGGTATCTTCTTCTTTAATATTTTCCACCTTAGCTTTTGAGACAGGGCCTTTCACTGAACTGAAGCTCACTGATACAACTAGGCTGACTGGGCTATGAGCTCCAGGGTTTCTCGTGTCCTTTCCTCACCAGCTGTATTAGCTACTTTTCTGTTGTGATGACAGTACTGTGACCAAAAGATATTGGGAAAAGGTTTATTTCAGCTTACAGTTCCAAAGAGACAAGAGTCTATCATAGTGAGAAAGGAATGAAAACAGCCAGGGAAAACAGGGCCACAGGAGCAACAACCTGCTTTAATATATTTTCATCCACATAGAGGAAGTAGGGTAGAGAGAACTATAAATTCTCAGAGCCTGCCCACAGTAACACTTCTTCCAGTGAGGCTCTACCTCCTAAAGGTTCCATAATGTCTGCAAACAGCACTATCAACTGGGGACCAAGTGTTCAGACACGTGAGTCTTTGTGAGACATTTCTCATTCAAACCACCACATGAGCTCCTAGATTGCAGGCACACACTGCTGTGTCCAGGTTTCTACAGGGGTTCTGAGAATAGAACTCAGGTGTTGATACTTGAATGTTCTCTCCCTAGCTCCCAAAGGAAGTAATATTTGAAAATAGCTAGAAATATAGGGGTAAGAGGTGTGCCTCACGTACCTTTTCCAGCTGTGTTCTATCCTCAACACTGATGAAAACATGCTGGAAATCATTGTACTATCTATGGAGAATGAAAACATACAATGATCCTGGATGGAAAATCAATTAGGCAGGTAACCTAAAACCATTCTTCTATCTCTGGTATTTTAAAAAGTAGTAAGATCATTTATTTGAAAAGAGAAAACATTTTTTTAAGTAAGAAAGACCTGCTGTAGACCAATTTAAAGATGGGATTATGGTATCCACCAGAGTGGATCACACCACATATCCATGAGTGGGAAACGTACCCTGTGTGAAGGTTTTTTGTGTTATAATTAGTTATATAATTATTTATATAAATTATATATAAAGCTAATGTATATATATTATAAATTACATAAATTAGTTATATAATCACGTTTTTTTTTTATATCCAAAGACCAGTATGACATTGTGATTTTGCAACAGAACTACACAAATTATTTTCGATATATGATAGTTAACTTAGTTCTTGGTTAGCCCAAGGGCTTAGCTAATAGCCAGTGTGATGAGTGACTTCCTTCCAAATTTCCTCATGTAAGTTTGGACCTTTTGGTGTCTCTTATACTTCAAGAGTAAAAATCATTATAGAAAATGGTCAACAGCACCTCTTAAGTGCTTTGAGCGTCTCTGATCCACTCCATGTCAGTTTCTGCCTCGGGGTGTCTGTGCCCTGGCCTGCACAGTGGGTGACCTACTCTGATATCTCATTTCTGTGACCTCCTCAGTCTCCCTCTGTCCTTCATTCCCTGATACACGCTACTCTAGTTCACTTAATGCTGCTGCTATAAAACATTGACCAAAAGCAACATTGTAGAGAAAAGGATTGTTATTTTTTAAACAGATTTATACTCTATCATTAAAGGAACTCAGGGCAGGAACTCACGCAGGAACCTGGAGCCAGGAACTGAAGCAGAGACCACAGAAAAACACTGCTTACTGGCTTAACTATTTGCTTGCTTCCTTGGTTACCCTTCTAGCATAACTCTTCTAGTTAGTTCTATATCAAGTTGACACAATCCATGGTTACTTGGAAAGAGGAAACCTCAGTTGAGAAACTGTCCTCACCAGATTAGCCTGTGGCATATCTTTGAGGACATTTTCTTGACTGACATGGGAAGGCCCAGGTAACTGTTGGCAGCTCTATCCCTGGTTGTCCTAGGTGGTATAAGAAAGCATGCTGAACAAGCTATGGGGAGAAAGCCAGTAAGAAGCACTCCTTCATGGCCTATGCATCGGCTCCTGCCCCTGAGTTCTTGCTTTGAATTCCTGCCTTGACTTCCCTGGATGATGGACTAAAAGGTTTTACAGAAAAACCTTTTCCTCCCCAGACCACTTTCATTCAGTGTTTTATCACAGCAATAGAAACCTAATTAAGATAACAATAATAGGTTCATCTGCCCACGGGTGGCACAAGCCTTCTCCATCAACTAGCAATCAAACATTTACCCCACACACGTACCCACAGGCCAATTTGTTGTAAGTGATTCTTCAGTTGAGGTTCCCTCTTCCCCACATGCCAAATAGACAACAAAAGTTAGTTACCATATCTTCTCAGCTCTGTGTGGATTCTCTCTCAACCCTGTGTTTCCCCCCATGGCTCCTGCCTCCCTCACAGGAACAGTGCCAAGTTATAAGTGTACCTACAGTGTTTTTAAAGTCCTGCGTGAAATGAGTGTCTTCATTCTCAAGAAGATGCTGAGTTGGATAAATTCATCACAGTCATTCAGCATCTTGGATTCAGATGAGGCTGACCTCAGGTAGATCCTGTCTGTGATCTCATGAGCATGGAACAATCACGCTTTTACCCTAAATCTTTCACTGTACATCACAGGGCCCCCCAGCCACTAAGCCCTTATCACCATTCTTCACCGCAAACATGAGCTAAGATTCAAGAAAACAATTTCTATCTTCTTAACAAATATGGAAAATAGAACTGTCCAGAGAATTTACTCATTAAAGAACTTGTAGCAGGAAGCTTTGCCAAGAAGTTTTCTGTCCTGTTCAGCCTTCTCTTGTGATTGATTGCTGTTTGGGCTTCTGGGGACAGCTTAGGATAGAGAGAAGGCAGTGGCAATTGACAGTTGGTGGGAAGACTTGTGAGATACTAGCAGCACCTGTTCCCTAAGCTTAGGATAGCAACGACAGCAACAACAAAGAAAAGCCACACTAGCATGTGTGTATAGAGCAGTGGCCCTTAACAAAAGAAAAAATTACGGGCACTTGAGCAGCTGGTAGAGGAGCAGTTAAAAACTCAACATAGAGAAGTGTCTATCAGCCCATGAAGCTCACCTGTATTTGTTATAAAGAAAAAAATCTGGAAAATGGAGAGTGTTAAATTATTTGAGAGCTATGAACAAGGTGATTCAATCCATGAGTCCACTATAGCCTGAAATTCCTTTACCTTTATTATTACCTAAGGCTTGACATCTGATAGTGGTGATTTAAAAGACTGGGTTCTTGTTGTTGTTGTTGTTATTTTGTTCTGTTTTGTTTACCTTTAAAATCCCCTTGCAAGAGCAGGACAAAGAAAAATTTGTGTTCACAGTGCCTACCTCTAACAATGCTCAACCTGTCAAAGGTTTGAATGGAAAGTTGTTCCCCTGGGAATGTTAAATAGTCCAACTTTATGTAAATATTTGTGCAACAATCATTAGAACTAATTAAAAACAAGTTCCCCAATCTATTATTTACCATTATATGGATGATATTTTGTTGACTGATTCTGATGCAGATACTTTAGAAAAAATGTTTTATGAAACAAAAAGAATCTTACTCTGTTGGGGTTTGCAAATTGCTCATGAAAAAAATGCAAAGAAGAGAGCCTATTAACTCTCTAGCTTCTAAGATAAGTCAACAAAACTTCAAACACAAAAGGTATAGATCAGAAGAGATAAGTTGTGAACTCTCGATAATTTCCAAAACTTATTGGGAGATATCAATTGGGTAACACCCACAATTGAATTAACTATGCAAGAGTTAAGCAATTTATTTCAAACATTACAAGGAGAATCCAACCTAAATAGGCCAACACTCTTAACTGCTGCAGCAGAGCAAGAGTTAACACTTGTAGTAAAGAGACTACAAGATGCATATATGGATCGCATAGATCTACACCTGAATTGTATTTTGTTCATCAGTGATTCAAAATATTCCCCTACTGGGATCCTTACACACAGAGAGGATAATATCTTAGAATGAATATTTATGGCAACATAAGAAGAGCAAAAATTAAAGACATATATAGAAAAAGTTGCTGATTTAATTATAAAGGGAAGAATAAGATTTTGTCACCTGTCAGGAAAAGATCTGTAGTAGTACGCTGCTGTGGTACCTCAGCAAACAGGACAAGGAAATATATTCATAGATGTAAACCTTGCCAAACCTCAGGAGAGAGAACCACTGTCATGATCAATGACATACTGGACAGTGGAACCCTGAACCTTGGAGCTCAGATGTTTTTATTGATACAGAACTCCTCAGGTGTTCTATTGACAGCACATGCAGATCATTAGCAATCAAATATCCCCCACATAAATCCAATGCCTGCAAACAATACAAATGCTAAGACCCTGGGAGCCCCTTACCCAACAGTGCATAAAACAATTATTTTATACATGACTTTGTTCTACAACGAAGATTCAGCAGAAATAATGGTGCCTTAAACTAATGCTGAGATTATGCCATTATGCGTAATCAATGAAGATTGACAAAGAGCTTGTATCAATTACTTGGGAGAAATTAATAACAAATATCCTAAAGCAAGCAAATTCAGTGTATCAAAAGAACTGACTGGATACTCCCTGGTATAGTGAAAGAAAAATTTGTTTCTGGAATGCCTACATTTTATACTGATGCAAATAAATTAGTAATAACAGATTACAAGTCAGAAAAAAATAAGTAAATCAATCAAATGCTTTAGTTAAAAAATCAGAGTTGTATGATATTCTTATGACATTGTTAGCCTTCCCTGACTCGTAATATCATCATTGATTTTCCAGTATTCATAAAGAGTTGTTTTGCATATACAACCTGCTGAATTTATTCTCGATAATTCAGGATTAACATCATTATATATGCAACTGCAACAAGCAATTCAAGACTGAAATTGCTGATTATATTTTACTCATATTAGAGCTCATACAGGATTGCTAGGCACAAGATAATGATGAGATCGATCAGTTATTAACAGGAAATGCATTAGAAGTCTCAAATTTTCATGACAACACCACATAAATAGCAAAAGTTTAAAAAGGAACTTCTCTATTACTTGGTGACAAGCCAAGGAAATTATAAATTGTCCAATATGTTCCTTATATAATCAAGCCCCATTGGCTGCTAGAAGTAACCCTATGGGTGATAAAAGAGGAGAAATCTGGCAAATGGATGTTTTCCATGTTGCAGAATTTGGGAAATTAAAGTTTTTACACTATACTGTAGATACGTATTCAGGATTTCAATGGGTTTCTGCCTGGAGTCCTGAAAGGGCCGATTCTGTAATTACACACTCACTGAAAGTAATGGCTATTATGGGAATACCTTTACAAATTAAGATGGATAGTGCCCTTACATATGTCTCCAGTAAAATGAAAAAAAAATTCATACTATGACATAAAACATATTACCAGTATACCTCACAATCCTACAGTACTAGCTGCTATAGAAAGATCTAATAGAACATTAAAGAAAATGCTTGAAAGACAAAAAGGAATAACACAGACCCCAGGGATAGACTGCATAATCCACTACTAACTTTAAATTTTCTGGATTTTAATGAGACAGGAACAACGGTGGCCAAGGGACATTGGACAACAGAAAAAAATTGAAGATTTAAATCAACCCACACATTTTAAAGATGTGTTAACATCTGAATGGAAAGCAGGATAAGTATTGAGCTGGGTCAGGGGGTATGCCTTTATTTACAGTGGAAATGAGACATTGTGGGTACCATCAAAACTGATAAAGAGTAGATTTGAGCCAGGAAGACCCTGAATACCCTAATCACTGATCCAAAAAGCATGACCATGGGAGAAAAGTTCTTTTAAAAAGATAGAGTCTTCTAATGATTTTATTAAAGTACAAAAAAAACCTAAAAGCAACAAAAAATCAGCTCTGGGTCATGGAGTAAAGCTTCTGAATCCTGAATTTCAACCTGACTCCAACACCAGTGACAGTAAAGAGTGTGAAGAAGATGAAGAATATGAAGTCTTGTTGAAATACTGTCCCCATGTGAATCTCACTTAGGCTGATTTGGATCAGTTGACTGCCAGTCATTAGAAAGTTCCAGGAAAGATAATGAGAATGATGATGGCTTACTAAATACCAATCATTGAAAATTTGACACACTCTCCTACAGTTCCAAGACTTGCCATGACACAATGACACAATGGCTGACAGTGTATTAGTCCTGAGGAGATTGTGATGTCCCTTTTGGAGCAAGAGAACAGTTACAGTAAACAGAAACCAGAGGAAAATACCATAATACCAAAGTCCTAGGCATTCAAGAGAAGAGGCTGTCTCTATGCAAAGGAGTCATTGGGCAAAACATTGAAAGAGGCTGTTGCCCTTAATAATATCAGTGAACATCAGAGTTCCTTCAAACATAAAGATCTCTATAGCATTTTCGTACAAAATAGATTAGTGCAAAGAGGCACAAGACAGAACCTGACAGAGACATTTGCTATCTGCCTGGAAGTAACAAGCTTCAGAGAAAGAGGGGACTTATTCAAGCAACCCCACATCCCCTAAATTCTCACTCTCTGCTAGTAATACATCATGTATGGATACTAAAGATAAACTCCAGAAGACCAGAAAGGAAACGAGATGGCCTCAGAGAAAAAGTAATCAATACCACACAAGTTACGGCTTAGGAAAAGGGAGGAAAGTGTAGCAGGAGGCTTTGCCAGGACGTTTTCTGTCCTGTGCGGCCTTCCTTGTGATTGGATGCTGCTTGGACTTCTGGGAACAGCTTAGGATACAAAGGAGCAGTGGTAGTTGGTGGGATGGCTTTGTGAGATGCTAGCAGCTCCTGTTCTCTAAGCTACGGACAGCCAAAAAGAGCAGTGAATTTTTCTTTCTTCCTATGGTTAAAGGCCACCTACAAGAGTGGTGAAGATTTCTCTCTTTCCTGTCTCTTTTTAGAGCTAGAGAGTAAAAGGCACAGTGAGAATCTGCTACAAGTTAGGAATTTTCCACGGTGACAGTTGGGGCAGGAGAACAGGCTACCGAATTTCGTTACGAGTGGCTCCAACCTGGGGCAAGAGAACAACTTTTAGGACAAGAGAACAGGAGCATTCAGTTACAAAAACTTGTTTTTACCAAGTCTCAACCTGGCCTTCAGAGCATCCTATAATTTCCTCTCATCGTTCCCTTTGGACATTCCTTAGCCACAGAGGACCGCTTATGAGTTTTAAGCACAGGAAGTGCATCACCATCACAGTTGTTGGTTGTATCCTTTATTTACAGAGGCCTCCTCTATTCTTCACCCCTCAGGTCAACGCTCTTCCCATTTCCTATTCAGTTTCCTAAATCCCTTTGCTGTGTTTTGTGCATCTTTCCTGTTGGTGAATCATTTCCCTAAGCTTACTTTCTGGGCACTGATTGAGATCACTGAAATTTCTTATACATTTGGCCAAGCCTGGGGATACAATGAAGAATCCAGTAAGCTCTGCCTGCAAGGAGCTAAGCACAGAGAAATCAACAGACGCCAAAGAACCATAAGGCTGGTGTATAGAAATGAGCATCCACTGGGGCACGGAGAAGGTGTTTAACCGAGACTTGGAGCATCAGGGGGGCTTCCTGGGGTCAGAAGGACTGCTTCTAGTTTTCACAAGGCATGAAAAATTGTCTAAGTTAGAAAGTATAAATGAAAGTCACACTTTCAGTCAGGGAATGGTGAGGACAGCCGTGAACAGTGGTGTATTTCAAACTCATCGACTTCAAACTCAAAACATCATTGTTGTGCTTGCACAGTTCTCTGTGACTTGGAGGCGATGTCAATTTGGTTTCTTCTTAAGCATGATATGCCTCTTTCCATGAGGGAGAATGTTGGGAAAGCATGTTCCCCTTCATTATCAGCATAGTACTGTATTAGATTTATTTCCAAATGGAGAGGACAAATCCAGAGTATGTCCCACAGAAAAAGTCCAGTAGACTTCACATCCCCTGAGGCACTCTGCCCTTCACAAAAAAATAAAAATAAAAATAAAGTAGCTTTGAAGCCCTCACTGCAAGGGTATTCCTGTTACTCCTTGCACATAGTTCTTCATGTTTTCAAGTCTATGAAGCTAGAAGAGAAAGTATGCTGTTGAAAGCCACGAAGTCCAGGAGCCCAGAGGAAGGGGTGTTCTATTCCCAGAATCAACCATGTTGCCAATCTATTGTAAGCAGTTCTTCAATTGAGGTTCCCGCTTCTCCATATGTGAAATGGGGTTCCACCTCAGCATTTCTCAACCTGTGGGTCAAGACCTCTTTGAGACCTGAATGACCCTTTCACAGTGATCTCCAAAGACCATCTACGTGTGTTACATTACAATTCATAACATTAGCAAAATTATAGTTATAAAGTAGCAGCAAAAATAATTTTATGGTTGGGAGTCACCACAACATGAGGAACCATACTGAAGGGTGGCAGTATTAGAAAGGTTGAGAACTGCTGCTCTACCTGCTGTAGAACCTTTGTGAGGACCTACAGGCTCATTGTTACCTAATGGGAAAAAGCATCAGTAAAGACTAGTGTGTTCATACTTCCGGGAAAAACGATGTGACTAAACTTCAGCTACCAGGAACTCTGCTCAGGGTAAGAGGTGGTCACTGGAGACTCTTGACCCAATAGGATCTGTTTTTCATTCCACGTGATGCAGAACATGGATTATTGTGAAAACTGTGATAAGTCAGAAGCACAGAGCCCAAGACTGAGTCTACATGTAGATTTTGCACATACTCAGAGATAGAAGTGATGTGTTCAGTCTATTGATTTCGCTTATGTGGGAGCCATGGGAGAGCCTTCCTCTCAGCGTGGGTGCAGACATCTGAAGGCTGACGAAGGCTCTTGGGCTGTTGGGAAGGCTAATTGGCTGGTATTTTTCAATCCTGGCAGGGGTGGATTTTTTTTTTTAAGGAAGTAGAAATATCACAATAATTCAACCAATAGCATTTTTACAAGGCTCTGGAAGGCTCTCTTGGGGACCTCTATTTCTTCTATTCCAAAATCCCTTAAAGGTTATCGTTTTATCAATAGAATGCTCATACTTCATTTTTCAAAGGTCTCCAGTGTCTGTAGAAGGGTTGAAATAACATAAGCCTGGAAAAATATGCTTTAGGGACAATGGTGACATTTCTTGGCAAACAATTGGCAATTTTTGACGTTCAGTTTGCCTTTGAATTGTAATTAGTTCATAGCGTTCAACTCGGTTCACCTTTAAGGAAGTTGGGAAGATAATGTAGTTCTATCGCCTTTTAATTATTTTAATCATTAAAACTTTGCACAGATACATGCTGTTCTTGTTTTGTGGGAGTTGAAGCTTGTAAACTCAGAGAGGGAAGCCAATTTGAAGCTAACAGAGGCAGAGCGGTAAACTCCATAGTTAATTGAACAAACTGTCATTGGGTACCTCCCATGTGCCAGGCACCGTGCTTAAAGCTGGGGAGATATAAAAAGGAATTAAGCACATTGAGTACCCTCCAGAGGCATGCAGATGCACATAAGTAACTATAAACCATTTGCTAAAGACCTAATTGTGCTATCTATCCAAATGGCATTGTGATGATGTGGAGACAGGGGTATTCCACTCTGCCTGGAAGAGTTGGCAAGGCTCATCACTGAATATCCTCTCAGTGAAAAATGCACCAAAGCACAGCTCACACTGGATTAAAGAATGCAGGAATGTTTTTGTAATTGGGATATGAGACCAGGTGTGGGACTGGATTCAGGTGCTAAGCTGATTCCAGTAGTCTCTGTTCTCTCAGCCTTGATGGGTTTGTTTCCCACTAAGGGTTAGCTTTGCTCTTAGTTCCTATGCTGAGACACAGTGGAACCATCAGCTACAATGTCACATGTCTCCCAAGATCAAGTACAAGCCCAAAGATGCCTACAGGCTGCAGAGAGACCCCATGATAACTTTCTTTTATACCTCTCTGACTTAAAACCAATTCAGAGGAATGTGTTTTTCTGATTAGGCCAAACAGAGCCAGCAGCCAGGGTGAAAGAAATCTCCTCTCTATCCACACCTGCTGGGCTAAGAACCTTAGAAGATCCACTCCCTCACGCATTAAAACAGACAAACAAATAAACAAACAAAAACTACATATTGTTTTAGTAGACATTTGTATAGATGTGGGTGAGAGAAGAGAAAAAAATGGGATGCATGCTTGGTCTAGAAGTATAAAAAGAGTGTGAAACAGATGTGTATAGAGGGAGGCAAATACAACAGGAGAGAGTATTCACACACAAGTATATGTGAACTTTTTATTATTTCCATATGCAAATTAGTATACAAGCCCAAAGGGATGGAATGAGGCTAACAGGTTGTGGGTGAAGACTAAGAGATTTTGAGAAAACAGCAAGCATTCTGGGTTGGGGAAGATTGAGAGGAGAGTCTTGAAAAAGAACCGAAGTGCCACAGGTTCAACCATCATCGTGTTGTCCAGACTATCTATGAAAGGGTTGGTCTTTAGAATGCATTGGTTGTCTGTCCAGGGACTGGTACACAGGGTTAGTGGTTAGGCTCTTTGGAGCACTTCCCAGCAAGCACTAGGAGAGGAAGATACACAAATATGGTGGAAGAAGGAAGGCTCAAGTCCGTCTGCCTGGTGGCAGATGTGCTGTTTCATTTTGATTGTCAGATTGATTAGAACAAACAAGGCGACACACATCTGGGTGGCTGTGTAAAGGCTTTTTAAGAATTAATTGAGAAGGGAAGACCCCCTTGGCATGGTGGGATGCATTTCCTAGTGATAGCTCATGTGCAAAGAGGTCCCAGAAAGTCACACTGCTTGACTCTTTGCCTGCCTGCCTTCTCCTCCTGATGGCAGTGCATCTGTCCTGCTGTCTTTGCTGCCATCTTTCACTGCTATCAGAGCCAACTTCTGTGTTCTTCCATTAATGGGCTGAAGGTGAGGGCTCTGAAGGAATCCTGCACTGTGGGCAGAGAAGCTGCAGGGTTCTCAGATCTCCAGTGTACATGTATCCAGTGTACAGATTTTCCATCCTGTATCATGTAAATTATCTTAATAAACTCCTGTTAGTCATACATCTCTTTTCAGATCTTCTGGAGAATCCTAATTAGTATGAAATGTTTGAGTAAATATTCCCAAAGCCATGTTCTGTGCCTTTTTCTCTGCCCAGCATTTCAAAGTGAGGGGGCAGTTGTTGTTGAGTATCTGAGGCTTGCAGTGGACAAGGCTTGAGTGATTCTTAGCAGTGCAGTATTGCCAAACATAAATAAAGCTCATCCTTTCTGTGTCAACAGTAAAGTTCACTCTGCATCTCCACACTCGATTCTGGGTTCTGCCAACCACAAATGTGTGTGAGTATGTGTATGACTGGGTATGTGTGAGAGTGCATGTGTGTGTGTACATGTGTATGTTGCCTCACTACTGGGTCTACACAGACTTCTTTCTTGTCATCATTTCTTAAATTATGTAGTATACCTGCCATTTATATGTCAGTTAGCATAGTATTGGCGTTTTTTAAAAAATTGAAATTGATTGTCTGTATTATGTACACCACATGCATGTAGTGCCCACAGAAGCCAGAAGAGAGCATCAGAATGCCCTGAAACTTGAGTTACAGATGTTTATGATCCACCTAACGTAAGTACTGATTTAACTGAGATCCTCTGCAAAAGCTGCAAGTGCTCTCAACTGCAGAGCCATTTCTTCAGCCCCCAGTAGTATAGGTATTATAAATCACCTAGAGATTATTTGACCTATATAGGATTGTGTGCAAAAGTCACATATACACAACATCACACAGTGGTCACTGACCACGGACCTGGTGATTGAGAAAGTGCAATATTCATACATGTTTATGTTTATTTTTCTACTTTCAGACTTCATGTCTCAAGCATTAGAAAAGAACTATAATTGTGTAGACAGGGTCATTCCATGATTGTGAGCCCTGGTCTAAACAGCCATGATGGGAGACTTTTTTTCATCTCTCTTTTTGAAGGTACGCTGTTATTTGTGAGTTAAAAAATAAGACGTAGTTATTACAATATGTAGTTATAACAAGAAAAGCACATACGTGTGTGTGTGTGTATGTATGTATGTATGTGTGAGAGAGAAAGAGAGAGAGCACTAAGTTTGCCTATAGCTGCTATTTTCCAGAAGTGGATGAATTATTTTTCCTTCTTGAGCCTTGGTGTCCATGTGGAGAAAGTGAGAGTGGTGTCCAAGGATACAGCTCATCTCTGGTGGGTAAAGTTTCCTCCTAAGGCTTTTGACCAATAAAATGAAATAAGGCCATGGGTCCTTGAGCCGCACTCAGCATTATTCCTGGAACGTTGCTTTCTTTAGCATCCCCAGCCACCACCACCACCACCACCAATTCAACTTTATCTTGCTGATTCTTTCTTATACATGAGGTCTCACTTTGAGGTGCCAGCTGGTTCTCTCTGGAAAGTAGAGATTCTGCCAGTGTTGGTGCAACATTCCTGGGTTTCCCCACAGAAACTCACACATCCTCAAGACCCACAGACACCTGCAGAGTGAAGAACTGAGAGGTTATTAACTGAGCAGCTGAGTTACAGATCAGTCCTCCAGCTTCACATTAGGGGCAGAGGTCGACTGCGATCAGTTTGAACTTGACTCAAGGAACACCAGTGATCATCTTCATGATGCAGGCTTCTTTAGTTCTCCTCCTTATGTCTTCTGTTTCAGTCAGCCAATGACTTTGCTAATTCAATGCAAGTCTGGCATAGAAAAGAGAACACAGGGCTTGGGAAAAGCAGGTTCTAGCTACACACATATGCTTGGAGATCCTGTCTCAAAACAATGCACATGTACCTGAACACATATATACACATGAAATACATAAATGAATCATTCCAGTATAGCCCAAAGAAGTTTATTATAGGATGTACTGATAGTTGAATAACATAAATTAGTATATATTTAAAAACATATATATATATATATGTATATGTATATGTCATATGACTGATAGAATTATTGTGAAAGTCACATGCAGAAATAAGCAAAAAGCACTGTAAAAAGGAAGTGACATTTAAACATGAATAATTACTGCTATGTCCAGCATGAAAATGATACAACCTTTAGACACAGTCCAGACACAGCCAGTAAGACATGGTTAATCTTCGTTAGAGAGATCCCCATCACCCCTCTCTTCCCACTGCTGAACCCTTTTTGGTGACCAGAGGTCTTTGGATACCAACACAAGTTAGCTGTGCAGGATTTCCTTCCTGCTGGGTAGACAAAATGACCTGCCTTGGGCAGTGGTTCCAGTGATTTCACTGTGGAGTCACAGATACTTCTCCTTGTTCCTTCATTTGTAAACTGGCACAAACCTTAAGGAAAACCCATTGCATCTTCTGATTTTCTGCTCTTCTGTCACTAAAATGTTTCCACAAGCAATTTAATATCCAGAATCCCCATGGGTTTATTTTCTAGGTCCGGTTACATTTTTGCTTCAGAAACAGAAGAAATAGGACTACATTCTCCCTCTCCTTCCCCTCCCTCTCTCTCTCTCTCAGAGCACACTTAAATAAACCCCCACAGACTTGAGATTGGTTTGACATTTAGATTTCAGCATCCATGCTGATTCTAAATGCAGTGAAGAGCACCCTTCTCTCTTTCAGTAAATGAATTTTCAATTTACCAATAAGAAAATCACATTATTGGACTTGTAGAACCTGTCTTAACTTTGCATTTGTTGTATAATTAATATTAATTGAATATGCATTGATTTTGTTCTTTGAACTAATGGAGTAATTTTAAAAGAAAAGCCTGTTTCAGTAATTAAGCAGATTAAAATAGATAACATATATTTCTTGCTTAATCAGTCCAATAATTGAGTTCCACTAGTTTAAATTCACATCTACTCTTTATTTAATCAAAGCTAAATGCTGTGTATATTCTGAAGCCAAATAATATGTGGACAGTGGATTTAATTCAGAGAATAGCATTTCAAAGCCATCACTAGTATATTCATGCCATTCTTAAAATTTATCAGAACTGCATTTTCTCTTTTCGTTTTTTATTTAATTAAAATATAATTACACCATCCCTTCTCCTTCCAACACCTCCCATGTCTCTCCACCTCCACTCCCTCTCAAATTCATAGCCACTTTTTCTTTAATGATTATTGTTGCATACATATATAAGTTTATAAATATATGAATGCAACCTGCTGAATTTATTTAGTATTGCTTATATATTTTTAGGGCTGACAACTTGATATTGGATAACTATTTAGGCTCTAAATCCTAGGGAGCTTACATCTGGAGAAAACTAATTTTCCCTCTTTCACAAATTTGTTTCTTCTAGTTCTTCATCTAGGGGTGGAGCCCCATGAGATGTTCCCCACTCGTCCACATTGGCAAGTCAACCAGTGTCATTGTGTGAATCTTGCTTAGGCAGCCATATTTCTGAGATTTCATAGGCTCAGCTTTGCTGTCATACTTAGAAGATACTATCTCACAGCTGACTTCCTGGTGCTCTGACTCTTACACTCTTTCTGTCCCCTCTTCTGAAATGCTCCCTAACCCTTGGGTACAGAAGTTATGTTGGAGAGTCATCATTAGGGGCTAGGAACCCCATGGTCAATTTTTTTTTTTGCATTTTGACCAACTTGTGGCTTCTGTAATGATTTCTGTTGCAAAAATAAACTTCTTTGATGAAAGACGAGAGCTACTCCTACCTGGGCTTCCACCCAGGTGGATGGTTTAGTGTTTTCTTTGACATGTTCAACATGCACTATGGTGCTTAACAAAGTAACCCAAGGGGAAGTTATTGAGCCCTTTGCTGTGCCTCAGTTCCATCGTTTGTAAAACAGAATCACAGTACCTGACCCACTGGCTTTTGTGAAGATTTTGTGAACAGTCCTCGGAGTTAGTGTCAGGTGAGAATTCTGCAAATATTTCACACTCTCTTGTCTCATCTTCTTATTGTTTGATCCATACCTTGGGTATTCTGCAGGACACCAGTGAAGTCAGGAGCCACAACAGCCTGAGCCACAGCCTCCCTTCCTCTGCAAAGGCAGAGGTCCAGAGAGAAGCTGTCACACATGTGTGTGGACTTCTCCTACAGAATTGTCTTTGGAAGCAAGCTCATTCATTGTGCATCAGCACAGCTCTTATTTGACATGGCAGCTGTCGTGTACAGATCATCCCTAACTAACTGTGGAAGTAGATGTTGCTTGGCTATACATGGAACCCTGAAGCCCCACGGTAATAGTACGTTGCTGTGATGACTCAGCAAAGAAGACAAGGAGGCACTTTCATGGGTGTAACTCTGCCAGACCTCAGCAGAGGAAACCACAATCCTGGCCAGCACGGGACTCCATAGTGGAACCCCGAGCCTGCCCATTCAGGTGTTCTGTTCTTTCAGAACTCCTCAGGTGTTCTACTGGTGGCACACGTAGATCACTAGCAATTAAACAACCGCCACAGAAATCCAACACCTGCAGACAATACAAAATGCCAAGGCCTAGGCATCCACTTTTCCAACAGTGCACAAAAACAATGATTTTAAACACAACTAAAAATAAACTTCCACAACACCCCACCCCCTTATATATTGAAAAAGTAAACAGAGTTCCAGGCATTGCATGCAGACCATGTGTTTCCTGATATTTAACTGGTAAAAATGAAATATAATTTAATTTTCCTTTTACTGTGAGAATTTGATTTTAAAACTTAGCAAATTATGCAATTCTCACCAGGTAAAAGAAAACTTTTTAGTGTCTAAAATTCATGAGAGAAGAGAGAGTATTTACTGTTTCCATAGGCTGCAGTCACCTTGCCTCACTGGAGGGAAAGCAGAAGAAGAACCAGGTCCTGTGTTACACAAATGTGTTCTAAGTTATTAAATGTTAAAAGTCAGTACTTCAATAAGTTAGTAGGTAAAAATGCCAGAAAATACTTCGCATGTGCATACACACATCTCATGCCATGGGTGGCTAGGGCAGCTTGCTTTCCTAGTATATCATGGGAATATGTCAGGATGGGTTTGTTCACTTACCAACATACAGACCAAAATCTAGAAGGAGAATGAGTATTCTCCCTACCAACTACAGACAGGCAGTATTTTCAAAAAGGAAAACCCTATATTCTTAACTCAAGTGGTCAAGAGAATGGATGAACTGTAAACTCTGACCCAATTCCACAACTGAGATATCTTCACACAAAAGATCAATCATTCTACAGAGACACAGATCTCAGCACGTTCTGAGGCCCACAGTGCTCAGGGGAAGCCCAGTGCGGTTTATATCAGGGAACTCACGTGGACAGAAGCAGGACATACTCCACACTGTTTCTTTCAGATATTTTGATTAGGCCAATAGTAACGGAGTCTTCAGTAGGCAATGTTTCTCTGCTTTACTGACATGGGTCACTAGTTTACCTCATGCTTTCACACTTTACTTGTCTGTCCTCAAAGCATTTTGTGACTTGTGGTCAGTAATATGGGGAACAAAATATTTAGTGGAGGTGTTAGACTCCCCAAAAGATGCAGAAGTGTGTGTTTGTGTGTGTGTGTGTGTGTGTGTGTGTGTGTGTGTGTGTGTACGTTATGGAGGATAAGTCCAGTCCAGAAAAAATAGTTTAAATTCCAGGCCAAGTTCTCTAATATTCCAGACAGAAGATAAAAGGCAGAGAGAAGAAATTCTTTTATTCAGCCTTGTGTCCTATTGAGGCATAAACAGGTGGGATGAGGCCAGCTTAAGGAGATCAATCTGAACCAAACACAAATCTTATCACAAAACACCCCATGGGCACATCTAGATAATATTCAACCAGATATCATGGTACTACATAGCTCAGTCATGTGACACATAAAATTCACCATAACCTAAACAAACAGAAATTCACAGACAGCCTCAAGCCAAGAATTACAGGAGCTTCATGAACACAGTGAATGCATGGTGGTTCATGGGTGTGCAGAGCCTTCACAGAAGGGTAGAGCCGGTAAAGTGGTGCATCTGATTTCAGGGGAGAAAAAATTAAGCTCAGTCGAGAACAGGGGTGGCTTACTCTGTATAAGTTCCATGGCTTACTGAGCTTGGATGAAAAGTTGACTCTCAGGTCTTAAAGTCCATGGAACACAGATATGATGAGAACTCAGCATGTTAAACGATTCAAAGTTGTGAGTCTAGCAGCAAAGATCATCTTTTACTACCATTATCACATACGGTGCTTGTGTTTGCCTATGAAAATTGATTATAATGCAGCCAGCTTCATTTCCACAACACCAGGTATTACCTTGAAATGATCAAACCTACCACTTAGATGCCCATGATGCTGCAGAGTTTATAAGTATTCACCTTCAGGAAAGACAGTTGTTGTTGATGGTGTTTGCTTTGAGAATATAATAGTACTCTGTCCAAATTAACTTCTTCTGTTCTCCTTCCTCAGTAGACAATTACAATGTATGACTTTGCTTTATAAAAAAAAAAAAAAAAAAGAAACCAGACCAGAGAGCTTAATTAACTAGGGCTGCTTGCATGCCTGTGGGTGTGAAGTTACTAACAGGAGCACGGACAACTTACCAGTAATTACACCGCTGAACAAAACGCCTTCCCCTACACGTCACCATTAACTATGAAAACTGCATCAACTCATGAGAGAATGTTGACGGGCAGATGCAATTTTGTATAGGTCTGACTCAAATAATCACAGCTCCTGAGAGCTCATGAGTGGAACCACCATGTTCAGTGTATCGCAGCACTCCTCCTCGTCTTCTGGTTCCCACATTCTCTCTACCTCCCTCTCCTTAAATGCTCCTTAAAAATGTCGTGTGACTGATCCAATACAAGTGCCTTGACCATCAGATTCTATAGTGCCTGATACTTGACGTCTTCAGAAATTGCAGGGTGGCAGGGTGTGCTAGCTCCCATTACCCACAACACCCTGAGAGGTTATCAGAACACCTGTCATAATGCTGTCATTAGTCACTCCAAAACTTAGACTCTGTGTCTCATCTTGCCTGGCAATTGGAATTCTACTTGTAAGCAAATACTTTTCTTTCCATTTAATTCTAAGAAACAATGACTTAACAAAATTAGAGAAACGTAATTAGAGAAGGACAGAAGAAGTACACAGAAAAGTGGTAACAGCCATGAGTGAGAGGAAAGCACCACATAGCAAATTGGGAACCATACTAAGATCATAGTGGGGAGGGACAAGAGTTGCCTGGAAAGCCCCAGATTCCATTTCTTAGCAGACTTTGTGACTTCATAGCCAGCAGAGCATGGAGGAATTGACACTTGAGAGCAATTGAAAAGCAGATCTTAATAGACTGTTAGCTCTTGGTTATTGACTATTGTAATTCTTTCTCCTTAAATATCATTGCTATGCAGTGAACAAGTCAGAGGAAAAGCACATGGTCAAAGGTGATGAGCCCCAGACCAGCTTCCCAAATAGCCATTACTGACTCCTCTATCTGGATTGGGAACATCTTGGAACAGACCATCCAATCTCTGTCACATCAGCCATAAGCAGGCTCTCCACGCTGGCCCAGAGGAAACATGAATGATTGCTGTGTTATGAGCCACAGGATTCAGGGGTGGTTTCTTATACCACAACAGATCAGGTACAAGGAGTAATGAGGAGAGGGCTCTCATTTCAAATCCCACAAGAAACCATTGTGGAATCTTGTGACATTGCGGAGTTGCCTCTAGTTTTAGCTAAAATATGCAGCCAGATTCAAATCCTTAGACCAATCAAGCAATTGCAACATATTTTCCTTTCTGATAGAAACCTGCAGCCCAGTCATGTTCCTGCCCAAATACTTTCCCTCTTCTTCATGGTATATGTGAAGTGCAGGCATAAACAAGGAAATGAGGAACAGATTTCTTATGTAGGAAACCCAGAGCTTTACATAAAAGCAAGCATCTAGCTTCCTGCTTGGTGTGCCCTCAGGGTCCAGTGGAGACAGTACACATGCACACTGGAGTCAATTGTTCTGAATCTCATTTTGTTGTATGCATATAACAGACTGGCACATGAACACCTTCCTATAGGAGCCCCTTCTCTTCACTTCCTTCAGGGGTCCACATATGTGTTTAGCTGTACAGACCCATGGGTGCTGGGCCTTCAAGGGAGGCTTCTCTAGTAGGCTGGGTGCCATCTTAGCTGTCACCAGACTATTCTAAGAGACTTTGCACTATTGAAGAAGCAGGACAACAGCTGGGTAAGTCACAGGGCAGGGATGAGATGTTTGGGAGAGATGACCCTCTGAGGTACTCAGGGAAGGCAAAGGAAGAGATCACCCTGTTTGATGATGCTGCCTGGTGGCAGAGAGATTTAATCTCTTCAGTCCTTTGTGTCTTCAAAGCAGAATAAGCAATTTCATGGGTTTTCTTTGAAGTTAAATCAGTTTAAGACCCCCTCCCAGGGATTGCTTCTCTGGCCACCAATCTGGAAAGATCTATCTGGAGACAACTCTCACTGGTGCTGTGGCCCTCTGTGTCTTTTATGGGATGAATTGCTATCAGCTACTAAATCTGTTGTTTAGGATTACATCTATCATGGGTAATTCAATGAATCAAAGAAACTGATTCTGTTAATTTGCAAAATTAGAAGCAATGATCGTGTTCTTTCTCATCACAGAAGTAAGAACAGATCACAAGATCAGGACAGAATCTGTTCTTCTGGTCTTGACAGAAGGGTTGATAACTTTCCCAGCCATCTAGTGATGAGTTCTCATGTATTGATGTTAGAAAATAACCTGACACTCTGAGACCAGCCTTGTGAGCATCAGACCTCCCAAATGGAAGAGCAGAGTCCTGTAAGCTGGATGCATAGTGTGGTTCCTGGATGGTTCTGCCCTTCCTGATTCACTCTGAACATAAGGCAAGACTAATTAAACAGAACCAGCACCAACTTCATCACTCAAGATGTGTCCTTTCATCCCTGTTCTCCAGTGACTCTTGCCAGGGTTTGTCCCTGGGTTGACTAGGGTCTATCTCTGCAGAGCTATCTCTTGTTGCCTTCCTTGACTTTGAAAATTCGCTCTGACTGCCAGATACTAACACCTAAGTTCCCAAACATGTAACTAAGGCAGCTTTCCTTTTCCAAATCACAGAACCTGCCAGAACACATCTCAATTGCCTCTCAGACTTCCCAGCTCTTCCCAGTGAGACCCACACCGTTGGCATCTCTACTACAAAAGACTTGGGTACATCTGTTTCTCAGGAGTTCTAATGGTTAACAGAACTAATATTCACAATGTTCCTCCTATTGCACATATGGTTTTCTGTAACAACAGCTACATAGTGATGGTGCTTGAGATCTTAGTTCCTAACTGCTGGTGCTCTTTGGGAAAGTTGTGGAACCATTAATGGGAGGGGCATAGCAGGAAGAAGCAGATTACTGGGAAAGCAGGCTGCTTTTCTTGTCTGCTATCTGCTTCCTGATCTGCCCAGCTGTTAATAATGTCCCATCACCATGGCCCAAATTCCCTCCTACTGCCATGCCCCGCCCCCTACCATTATGGGCTATGCACCCTTAAATCATGATCCAGAAAGATCTTTTCTTCTTTAACCAAGTGTTTTATCTCAACAATGAGTAAAGAAGCTAAGACGTTAGTCAATACTATCATAAAGTCATCTTTACGTGAACATTTCTTCTACACTCTGTTCTTCTGGGCTATGCTCTTAGGAGTCACTGTTCTCATATAGAGAGAATGTTTGTTGTCTTTATATAGAAAATGTAGTCAGAGCTCAGGAAGTGCCCAGTACACATGCATCCATTATTAGCATAGAGCATTTATACCATGTGCAACGCATGCTTCTGGAGATTTTTACAAGTTAGATCAATTCATGAACTTAAAAGATAGGGAGTTTCAATCTTGCATGTGGTGGCATACTTTCACTGTTGAACATTATATAAGAGGAAATATGACCTGCTTTTCTAGACACTTAAAGAAAAAGTTGTCCAACACAAACAATGCTAGTTTGTTGAAATTGAGTATATAACATGGGTGACATTGAGGGCATTGGGAGACATATTCAGATTAAGTTTTGAAATCATATAAACCAAAGTAAAATAGCAACCACAAATTCTACAGATTAAAATGATTTGCAGTAAGCATGGGCATTATTTTTGTGCATTAACTACAACTTTATTTTAATCTATAAAAGACTATTTAAAATTCCTGAAATGCTGTTTATTCTTTAAAAGAAAAATTTCACATTAATTTCTGCAAATAAGACAATAAAGTCTGTCCAAGTTATGGTTTTTGTTGCTGTGATCAAACACTAACCAAAAATAACTTGGGGAGGAAGATGTTTATTTGGCTTATACTTCCAGCTCACAGTCCATCATCAAAGGAAGTCATGCAGGAGCCTGAAGGCAGGAACAGGAGCAGAGGCCATGGAAGAATGCTGCTAACTGACTTTCTCTGTGTCTTATGCAACCAGAACCACTGCCCACGAGTGGCACCACCCAAAGTTTGTTGGGTCCTTCCATATCAATAATTAATCAAGAATACGTCCTATAGACTTGCCTGCAGGATTTGACGGAGACAGTTTATCAATTTCTCTTTCCAAATACCCTTGCCTGTGTTAAGTCATTAAAAAAAAAAAGGACAAATTTTAAGTCAGCAGAATCTGCTCCGTAAGGATTGGATGCCATAATGAGGTCTTAGAAACACCACATTTGCAAAAGTTTTTAGTTGCTACATAGCCTGGTACCCCAGTGAACCCAGATGTGATGGTGCATCTTCCAAGGAGGATCTGTTTTAGAGACTGGTCATTGCCTTTGCCTCACAGAGCTCACAGACTTTTGAAACCCACATTATCATGAAGTAAACCCCACTCTGCAATCCTACAGAGTAACAGAAACTATCACTCATGTGTGAAAATCTCACTTCATTCTTCTACCATATGACCCATCTTAGTAAATTTCCAAAATAAGAGTGTACCTTGGCAGTCTGGCAATCTTGCAGTCTATCTGGTAATGTCTTTATGGTCTGATGACAACATTCAGATTGTAGAACAGAAGCTTGTGTTTGAGACCTGTATAGAAGTAGTTGTTTGATTTCAGAGAGTTAAGACGGTTCAATGGTACAAGGATTTTCAAATGAATTCTTGGTTGGGTCAGCTAAAAAAAGATCTTAGTTTTAGAAAAAGAAATCTATAGATAGCATTTAAGAAGTATTAATATAAACTTTTATTTGATACTTATGAAGATATATAGACAAAATACAGGAATATGTATAACACACATATGTAAAACACACACTCACACACATACACACTGCAAAGAAGGTTAGAAAGCATAAAGTCTAGTATCCAAATGTCCAGGTCATCTCCAGCCTTTTGCCCAGCTGCAGCTATGAATAGTTCTACTCTTTCTTTTTTTCGTCTATGAACATGAAAAATTCTTCCATCATTTTTTAAAGAACTCCTGTCATTGTATGTTTGTAAGACTTCCGAGGCTTTTCTGCCATCACGAAACCCAGACTTCAGCAACAGTCAAGCATCTCTGGGTCTCACGCTGCTTTGAGTGAGCCTAAATGCACTGAGTTCTATTTCTATGCAGTTCACTATATTTTTGCTTTATGTTACCAAGAGTAGTTGTGTTTCCCTGGTGTAGGGGACAAGTTGGTGAGGGATGCTTCTCTTTGTCTCTCTTATGATGTTCTCTGACACCAAGACTTCTCCTAAACATCACTTCAGTGAACACATATCAATTATAAAGCCCAAACCAAGCTTGTCAACTTGAAGCTACTTGATCAAATGTTATTCTTGCATAAATCAATTTAGTAAATCCATAGCATGCATACATTACTTCCATGTAGTTCTCTTCAAGACTTTCTGATAAGCATGCTCTAATCTTTCTTCCTCATCTTGTTGCTTTTCTCTCCTCCTTTCCCCTCTCCTCCCCTTCCCTCCCCTCTTTTTATGCTGCATGGAAACCTTCCTGAGCTTGTGAGTGATCAGCCATGAGCTAGCCCTTCTTGCCATCATCAAGGAGAAGAAAAGACTGTAAGCTTCAAACTCCTGCTGAGTGTATCAGCTCAGGTGGGTGTGGTGAGCCTTGAGTGGAGCTCTCTAAGTCCTTAAGCAGAACCATCTTAGCTGACTGCAAACAAGGCCCTCTTGGCTGTCTCCATCTCTAGCTCATAGTGTAAAGTTTCCCTGCAGGAACCAAAATAAGTGATTTTATGTAGCTGCCTATTTTCGACAGACTGTCTGGAAACTTGATTGAAATGCCCTCTCTCTGTGGTGGTCATTTGTGTCTTATCTTATGAGGGGTTTCACTCAGGGGTATTAAAAGTTTCTATTGGCTTTATTGAGCATCATAGTCTTCCCTGTAAGACCTGGATTTTTTGACAGTGGATCAATGGCTCTTCTGATAGTTTCTACCTTTATTTACCCTGAAAGATCAGAAAACGTGAAAAAGCTATAAGGATGGGCTGCATTGGGTTACAACTTTTCCGCTTTGCTATCTACTCTGGCAGAGCACAGCACAGCTTTCCTGTGTGGATTTTTCTGGCTGACATCTACCCTTATTCTTTCTGTGTATTAAAATAACATTAATAAGCCAGATGAGTTGGCTCATGCCTACAAACCCATCAGGTGAGAGGATGAAGCAAGAGGATTGTCTTGAGTTTGAGCTCAGTTTGTAACACATAAGCAGGACAAACCAAGATAATCCAGAGAAATAATGATAATAACATTTGTATGTGGTCTAGAAACATGTACCATCATTCTGCTTATCTGGGCTTAAGTAACTCTGGCCTGGAGACTAAGGGTTTGCATTGCCTGTTTTTAACTTCCACTCAAGAAACTTAGCTTGCCAGATCCATGATCCATAAGATACTTAACTGTGTACCTGAAATTCCATGTAGACAGTAAAACTTGCCCTTCATTTCTCTGCAAAAGGTCAACAACAGAATCAAGGGTGCCCCATCACAGAATTGATGACCGCTCTCTACATCTAGCTGTACCATGTACCCATTCAGGGCAGCACCAAACTAAGCTCTGGCTTCAATTCAACCTTCATGACACACTGACTGCATGAATTAAAAGTGGGAGCTTCATATGACTGCAGCGCCTTCCCTGAAAACTTTCATCCATTAAAGCCTCATTCCACACCCTAGCTTGGGTCTCCACACTTCACACGTCAACTTTCCTTCAGCCGAACCTTATCTCTATGAAGAGGGTTTGAGCATAACACAGTTTCTCTTGTGTTCTTGTTATCATAGAATTGTCTTAAGAAAACAACCTGCTTTTCTACAGTACAACTATTTTTTATAAAGGTCATTTAATTTGATGTCCTTCCCATAGTACAGGCACACTGGTTTCCGTACCAGTTTAAACTGAAATAAAAATGTGCTTTATAAATGGATCTTGACAGTTTTTCATGATGACCACGGATTATTTTTAAAGTCTGAGCAAAGAAAACATCGTTTCAAAATGGTTTTGTGCACAGTATATGTATAAAAGATGTTACCGTGGTATGGGTGACAGGGCTGACCATGGTACCTGGCGAATCTTGATTGCTTTAACCACAACTCTAACATAGATGCATTTGTAGATGCCTTCAAATGTAGAAGGCAGGGGAATGCTAGCATTAAGTAATGTGTTCATGTAACCACAGCTCAGTACTTTAGAGCTGGAGTTTAACTCAGTCCTCCCATGTATGTACAGCCCCTGACCTCTGTATACCTGACTCTCTGTCTTGTTTATGCACAGAGAATTGTGATAAGCATTCATTCTCAGATCTAGTCCCAGCTGAGACCTGAGAGTCTGCATGCCTTCTGAGTCCCCAAGCAGCAGTGCCAATCTCAGATCACGCTTGCAATGGCAAGACTCCATGCTCATTGTCAAAGCAGGTGTTTCAGAAACACCTTTCTTCGTTCTTTCTTTTTCCAGTAGTGCCTTCCAGTCATCTTGCACAGTGGTTCTCAACATTCCTAATGCTACGACACTTCAATACAGTTCCTTATTATGTGGTGAGCCCCAACCATAAAATTATTTTTGTTGCTACTTCATGACAGTAATTTTGCTACTGTTATGAATTATATGCAAATATCTGACACGTAGGTGGTCTTAGGCAACCAATTCAGAAGGATCATTGAACTCCCAAAGGGGTCACAACCCACAGGTGGAGAAATACTGCTCAGGAACAAATGATGTACCCCTTTGCTTCATAAAGAAACTGAGGTGCCTTCAGTGAAAGGCAGTTCTCTGAATTTCAACTCACAGGCTATGATGAAAATCACCCATAAATCAAACCTATCTTCTGACCTCACCTGGCCCGAGCTTTGTGCTTCCAGTTGCTGCTTGTTTACTTGACGGAGTCCGTTTATGTGAGCTCCAGATTCAGTGGGATATTCTGTCTCAAAAAAAGAAAGATGGAGAGAGTCATGGAAGAAGACATGTAACACCAACCTCTGGCCTATACACACAGAAACACTCACCAACACACACAAGAACACACACTACAACTGTGCTAATATGCTTCTGTCTCACTGAAACTACTCATGTATCTATTCCTAGGTGGTTGCTTTGCTGTTGTTGATTTGGGGTTTTATTATTACAAAGAATCGTATACATTGCTACAACTATGCAAATGTCTGACACTTACTCATTTTAATTTTTTATTTATTTCATTTTGCGGAGGACAGGACCTCTGTGCCACAAGTATGTGGAGGTAAGAAAACCACTTTCAGGAGTTGGTTCTTGCCTTCCACCATGTGGCTTCGGAGTATCAATTCTGATCTTCAGATTTGGTGGCACAGGTTTGGATACCCACTGGCACAGGTTTGGGTACCCACAGACTCAACTTTCGTATTTTTAAGAAATTTCACGGCTTAGACTATCCAACCACGAGTACTTTTGAAGCGACAGCCATCTAGCTGTTGAGAATCCTTGGAGTTTTCAGGTTGCAAGAAGAGAAGAGTTCTCAGAAGTTTGAGGGGGACCATGAAGGATCTTGGTAACTTACATGCTCTTCCCACCTCCCATTCTATTAGCAAGTTTATTGGTTTGTTTGTTTGTTAGAGGCAGGCTTTTGCTATTGGTTTGTTTGTTACCCAGGCTGACATGGAACTTGTGATCCTCTTGCCTTGGGCTCTTGAGTGCTGGAATTTCAGATGTGTATCACCATGCTTCACAACTTAAAGTTTCATAAGCTGTACTTCTTATTCTATCCAATAGCAAAATCAATTCAAAAGATACAAAGTAAACACACACACACACACACACACACACGAACACAGACGTCTGGTGGAAAGAAGTAGAGTTTTGAGAAGGTCTCATTCAGCAAATGGCTTCCAAACAGGAAATCTGACACCAGGACACACTAAAAATGTATAGAAAGGATTTTATAGTGTTCTCCGTAGCTCAAGCCCTGTATTTGAAAAATATGCTTGTGGATAATGCCCCATCATCATAATTGGATTCTGAGTAAAAAGGAATTCGAGCAGTGTGGAACTGTGTATTAAAGAGATAATGTCTGGATAATGAGATGGAGCTGTGGGCCTTAATGAATGCTTGCTCTTTCAAAGCCTTCAAATTGTAATAGAGAAGAGGGGAAGGAGATTTAGCTTTTAATCTACCAAAATATCATGGGTAAAAATCTATCCTTGATCATGAAAGCCAAGGCCTTCATTGTGGAGTGCCGTGTAGTTTTGTAAGGTTTGAACAAATATTTGCACCGTACCAGAAAGTATGCTTGTTTGGAAAGATTTCCCAATACATTCTTTTCAATTAAAAAGAAAAGCAAAAGACTGTAAACAAGTGTGACTACTATTGTGCCTCATGTTGTTTGGTATTTAACAGCCTTAATGAGCATGTGCATTAACAAGACTCCTTCCTGGTGACAGTGAGGTCGATGCCATAACCTGTATCAAAGACACTTTAAGAAATACAAGCTATTCCGGTCTCACAGAAAGAGCTGCTCTACCCAGTACCAACAAAATGAGTGACTGTGTTGAAGTCCACACCATAGAATACCTGCTATGTGTGTACACATGCAATTCTCTCAAATTTATATGCTCCATGCTACCATGTAGTTTAACGAGATACAGGCATCAAAATCTGACTCATTTTGATAGCTTTTGAGAACTGGCTATTGAAAATTTTAAATCATGGTTAAAACACAATTTTCAACTTGTTTCAATAATGTCATGAAAACCAGGCAAGAACTCTGTTTTCAAAACTACAATTATTCTCATTCTGGATTTTTTTGTACATGCCTTTTAGGAAGAAGGGAGGGATTTTAAAGACAGTGTGTGTGTCTGTGTGTGTGTGTGTGTGTGTGTGTGTGTGTGTGTGTGTGTGTACTAGTATAAATTGAACCCAGGACCCAGGACCTCACCCATACTAGACAAATAATCTACCACTGGTCTGTAGTCCCAGTCTCTTTTTAGTGTGTGTGTGTGTGTGTGTGTATGTACCCGCGCACGCTCACGCACGCACACAAGTGCACAAGTCTGGGTTTGGCCAGGTCCCTGAACTTGTGTGCAAGGTTTCTTGTCCAGCATCACAAAGATGTGTGCATCACATGTGGCATGCATGACACAAAGCAAGGAGGCCAGAGGCTAACTTACGAGTTATTTCTCTCCTGCTAGCATTGGAACTCAGGGATCAAACTAGCCAGCCTATGCTTTTTATATTTTTAATAATATATTTTGAAAAGCAGAAGATCTTAACTAAGAAAGATAAACGTCTTTCTTTTATGATCTATGTTTTCTGTCTTATCTGAGAAATATTTGTGTTCTTCAAAATTACAGAATCTTTCTCCAATGTTTTCTACAAGAAATTTTAGTTTCTGTGTTTAGGTCTATATGAGCATTAGCCTTGTTAGTCAGGTTGAATTTGTCTTCTAAATTTCTCAACTCATCAGGAGAGCTAGACATTTTATGCTCTGCACATTTACAAGTTTTAAATACATCTTCCCAAGTACCTAGGGAAACCCTGCTGGAGTTTTGATTAGGACCACATTTAGGCCTACATATCGATATTGGGAAATAGACAATATTTCATGTTTCATTGCATAAACGTGACCTGTCTCTACTTATCTAGGCTTTTCCATCTTCTCTTAGCGGTATTTACCATCCTTTCTGAGTTTTTGTTTTTGTTTTCTGAGACAGGCCTTGTTACATGCGTCCCAGCCTGACCGACCTCAACCCCACAATCCTCCCCAGTTCTAGGATGCCCTGCTAGGCAGCACCATGCCAGCTAATAATTACTGTCGTAGTTTTGTATATTACTCACAAAACATATTCCTGGGTCTGAGTGAGTTTGCTCTGATTATATGCAATGGTCCTTCCTACACTGTGTGAGGTTTTCTGTGAAATGCTATTTTATAGTCTTGTTAAATCCACTTATTTTCCCTAATGGGATTTATATTCTTTAGAATACTGTCCATTGACAGCTAGATCGTCTGTGAAATGAAACACTGGCTGCTTCTTCATTCCCCGTCGTTATCTGCATTCCCTTTCCTTGTGTCAGTGCCCTTACTATAACCTCTGCTATTTCTGAGTGGAAATAGTGAGAGTCGATATAACCCATCCTTTGCAATCCCAAGAGGGGAGACCTTCATTTGTTTTGATTTGCTTTTCTGTCACGATGATAAACATGATGACCGAAGTAATTTGGAGGAGGAAAGATTTTACTTCAGCTTACGGCCTATGGTCCATCATGAAGGGAATTCAGGGCAAGAACTAAAGGCAGGAACAGAAGCATGGGCCATGGAGGGGGCTGCTTACTGGCTCACTTCATGACTTGCTTGGACTGCTTTCTTAAATAATCCAGAATACCTGCCCAGGGACAGCACTGCCCACAGTGGGCTGAACCCTCTCACATCAATGAGTAACCAAGAAAATGCCCCCACAGACATGCCTACAGGCCAATCTGATGGAGGTTTTTTTTTTTTTTTTTGTTTGTTTGTTTTTTTACTTCACTTAAGTCTCTCTGCTTCCCAAATGACCCCAGCTTGTATCAGGTTGACAAAAAGTAGACAGCACAATCACGGAGAGCGAACTGGAAGCTACTTTGCCCTCCCCTACTGTACTGGTTTTTTGTTTTGTTTTGTTTTGTTTTGTTTTTATTGCTTTGCTGAGAGGTTTTTCAGTTTTATCATGCATGGCTAAGCTGTAGATTTTAATGAGTTTGCATTCATATGGAGAACCTTCACAATTAAATGCGGGCAGTAAAAAATAGAAAATATTATCTTAAAAATAAGCATCCGTCCCTCTAACTAATTGATATACAAATATCTAGATTTATTTAAGCTTAAAGTGTTGATTTGCTCAGATCCTTTGTCACATCAATGAATGAAGTGACAACACCCATGTTTGTCTGTTGATCACCACTGGGAACCAATGAGAGGTCTCATACCTGGATGCCAGTCTCTCATGGCAGGAGGAAGTACTCCTTGGCACCTGGTGAGGGAAGTGGCATGGCCAGGTGAGTACAGAGTCAGGGTTATGGCTGTTGCAGTGACTTCAACAGGGTTTCTCCCTGAAGACCTACAACTCCTATCCAGTAAGGGCTGTAGTGAAGCATCCCCATCTGGGATTCCCTTGTTGGCAGCACACAGATCACTGCCTCCTCAATAGCTCCAGTAAGGGACATAGATGACACTAGTGTCCTCAGGAGAAGGTCTCCTGTGGAGGAGCACCAGAGTGAGGACTGGCCTCTACTACCCCCTGACTACAACTACTGTACATGTATTGGAGTGCGGGAAGCTACTTCACATGGTCATTGTGTTTTCCTCCCGCTGCAGCCCACGGGGGCAGAAGAAGAATGGCAATTAAGACAGGATAGCCATTACTGGATGCTACATGAGGGCCATCACCCTGCCTGTGTCAGTCACTGTGACTAGCACACAGGGACTACACTCCTAGGAACTTGAGAGAGAGCAGGCAGGGAGAAAAGGGATGAATATGTCTTGGATCTGTGTGGGCACATGTGCATCTTGTCTCAAATTATAGTCAGCTGAGAGGAGAGTATCTCGATTGAGAAAATGCCTCCATAAGATCGGGCTGAGGGCAAGCCTGTGGGTCATTTTCTTAATTAGTTTTTGATGGGGGCAGGACCAGCCCATTGTGGGTGGTACCATTCCTGGGTTCTATAAGAAAGCAAACAGAGCAAGCCACTGAAAACAAACCAGTAAGCAACACCCTTCCACGGTCTCTGCATCAGCTCTTCCCTCCAGGTTCGTGCCCTATTTGAGTTCCTCTCATGACTTCCCTTGAAGATGAACAATGCTGTGGAAATGTAAGCCAAATAAACCCTTTCCTCCCCAACTTACTTTTTGTTCATGGTGTTTCTTCGAAGCAATAGAAACCCTGACTAAGACAGCACAGAACTTGCTGTGGTCACAAAGCCCTGTCAACTGGTTGACTGAGTCTGAACTCTGATGCATGTGATAATGAAATCCATACTCTCCTCTGAGACAAACTCAAGGAAAAAAAGTCCACATGGAACTGTTTAAGGGCAGATCTGGGGTGGAAGGGCAGAACTGAATGGAAGGATACATAGAGCTATTCCTGATGGTGCACAGAAGATCTAAAGCCCCTGAAGGGTGCTACTAACATGGCCCCCTTAGCCCAGGGATGCAGGACTTTCCCTGAGTGTGGTTTGATGTTGAATAGGTCTGAAGCAGCAATAAGCTGTGGGGTCTGTAACATGGCATGATGTAGGAGCACGGAGCACTTTCCAGCCATGACCCAGCTGACTTCAGCACACTCAGCAAAGCTGCTGTGTGCATTTTCAATTTTGTGAAAGCCAAACTGAAAAACAATAAACAAAGCCAACTCTGGCACAGATCAAAGAACTTCAGAGAGGGGAGGTGAGAAGCCCTGCCTGTAGGTGTGGTGAGCTGGTTGACCTTCCCAGGAATGACTGAACACTGACTTCGGTATTAGGAACCTCTGATTCTCTTTGCTACAGCTGTTCCGGGCTGGCTTAAGAATGTGAACTGAATGTATGCAGGGCAGCAGGGGAGGGTGTCTATGACTCATAGTTTTCCCACTAAGAAGCTGCTCTCATGAAGGATGAATGAATGTAACCCTCCACCATGCTTCATAAGGGTGTCATATATGCTTTTGCTCCCAACATCCATTGCTTTAACATAGCCAAAGAAAATGGAAATTATTTGAAAACCCAAATGCTCTCTAGAGTTAGGAGACCAAACTCTTTATGGGTATAGTGTTTTTGAGATTCCTGGATGAGACCAGGAGACAGCCAACAAAGCTAATTTCCTAACTTGGCCTCAACTACAGTGGGCGAAGCTGTTGTGTCTTGCTGTGTGATGTCACATGAAGTTTGAAGGCCTGAATCCATCTGTGTTAGTGACTGGGTGAGTGTGGAAGCAACAGGCCTCCCAATGGCACCACAGATTTAAGACATCAGACTCTGAGGAGGGTAGCTTCTAGGGTCATAGTCCATTTTCCCTGAGAATTGAAGAGGCTTTTTTAGACCTGGTTATCATTAAAGCAGATAAGCCACTCTGCTCCTCAAAGTCTCCATTCTCAGATCCTAGCTGCCTGATCTTCAGGATTCCTGATTCTAGAAGGAATGGGGAGGAAAGGTGAAAGAAGGATGAGCAAAGGAGGGAGAACTCAGCAGCCCAGCTATACATTTCCTTCTTGTCCGATGCCAACAGACCTCTGAACATTTGCCTACTCCTGGCTAAGGAAGCACTCAGCATGGCCACACTCAGGATTTTCCAGGGATCGTGAGCAATTAAAGAGCACATAGTTTTCCACTTTCAGCAACAGATCCCCAGGCAATCCCCGGAAGGCCAGAAGGTCACCTTCACAAGAATGCAGTGGCACCCTTCCTAGAAGGAAGCAAGAGGCCCCAGGTGGCAGCTGTGCCTGGGCCCACGCTTGTCCATTCTCTTCATCGTTTGGTGACCTTGGAACCTGTGGGTCTCCCTGGGTATGGTCACAGCCTGCAGAGTATCTGGAAGAGTGGCTTATAGCATTTATAGATAAGTTCGTTTGTCACCATTTTCCCCTTAGTTAAAACAAAAATCTGTCATAACTTACCTATTCTTGCCTGTTCCTCAAATACAGACAGGGCAGAACATAACTGGCCTATAAAGTTTTAACCTGCTCACTGCAGGCTCACCTGTCTTGACCTCCTTTCTCACCTTTGGGAAGGAGGAGGGAAAAAAATGGTTTCCTCAGTGCCCTACCTAGTGGCTGTACCTTCTACAGTGTAGTGAAGCCACATGGCCTGAGGTCTCTTCAGGAAAAAGCATTCTGTCCCATTCCTGTATTAGCTACCATTTTATTGATCACAGAGCACCTGGAAAGAAGCAAGCTAAAGAAGGAGGGCTTTATCCTGGCTCTCAGTTAGATGACACAGTCCATACTGGCAGGCGAGGCCCGGTAGCAGGAGCTTGGGACAGCTGGTCACATTAAAGCCAGAGTCAGGAATCAGAGAGAAGCATGTTGATGTCCAGCTCACTTTCTCCTTTTTACTCCATTTGGAATCTCAGGTCAGAGAATGGTGCCACCCATCTGAGGTGGGTCTTCTCATCTCAATCAACCCAATCTAGAAAATGTCTCACAGGTGATTCTAGAGCAGATTGGTTGACAATCACCATTAAATATCAGTCTTTCATCCCTGTATCTGAGGAGATGGTTGCTCCATGTAGTCTCTCTATCTGGGGAAGGAAAGAGAGCTCAGTCAAGATATATTTCTCATAAAAGAGCAAAGCAGACTCTGCAGTTCAAAGATGGCCGGCAATGCTCTTGCGTCAATGAGCAAGTGCAAAAAAGCTAGATTAACTCAGTCATTCATTTCAAAAGGAGATAAGGCCAAGTTCCAAGTTTTCACTAGGCGTGCCACAGCGTCATTACTATGTCCTACAAGCTCTGGGTGACAGCTCTGGGAGCTGAACCTGGTGCCTAGTTTTGAAATCTTGGGTAAAACTACTCAGTATTTAGCCTCCACTTTTAAGAGGTGAAGGAAATTCTAGTTGATTCCAAGGACACTTTGAGAACAGAAATCCTACAGTTCATCAAGTCAATATGAAGAGGATACATATGTCCTCCAATATATAGGTATTATGAAAAGTAGACAGAAACATCGATTCCTAGAAGAGAGGGTGTAATGATGATGTCTGTTGTCTGACCCAACCCAACCTTGTTTAGAGGCCAGGGTGAATTAAGTTTTAGCATTTTGATCATATCCCCCCCAAAAAATGTGTCTTTGGCTGGTGACAATTTTGTCATTCTATGTGAGATATTGAGAAAAAAAAAAAAAAAAACAAACTGGAGGTATTCTCCAGCGCAGGGTTGTTGTATATAAAGAAAAGCTCTTAGAATCGTGTGTTTCTAGACAGATCTTAGAGTTCAGCTTCCAACACTGTGGGAAGCAGGCACTCCCACAACCACCTCATTCTGTAGGAATCCCCATCATGTGTTCATGGACAGCTGTTCACAGGGTATCACATGGGGTGCTGCAGAAGAGGAATGAAGGGAAAACACGTCTCTGTGAAACTGGATGTTGACTAACTATGATAGGCTGTGTAGCTGGGGTATCTAGGTTTATGGGCACCCTTAATAAAAACAACTCAGGTTGAGAGCAGAGTCTGCTTCCAGGTGTCAGCATAACATCCTGCATGAGCGAAGGATTGCTGGTTCATTCTCTGCATGCATTTGCCTGAGGGAGGGGTAAGGGACCAAGGGATTGTCAACAGTGGGCCTGAGTTTCACCACAGCACACTTCTCTGGTCAGGCACAGTTGCCCAATGCACAGACTCCAGTGCCTTTTTTGCTGCCTCCCACACAACAGACAGATCAGCTGGAGAAGAACAAGCAGCATGGCTGCCAGAAGAACACTTGGCCTTAGGATTCCAGCTATTTCCATGCTGGATCTGCCCACACAGGCCCTCTTGGCAGGGCAAAGAGTGTAATGTCTGCAGCTGCCACCCTAGCCCTGTGCCTTGCTGAAGTCTGGAACAGAGTGCCCAGCAGCCACTGTTTCTCCTGCAGATGGGACAGATGTGTTCAGCACACAGAGGATCCTGTAGCCCAGCTCTTGCCTTCTTGGTCTTCAACACACACTGCTTAGAGAGTCTGCCTTGGAACTGGAATGTGAAGTATTGAGGAAAGAAAGAGTGAGGCTTTGAAGAGCATGGACACTATCAAGAAACCTCTGATGTCAGAGAGATGGCATAGGCCAGAAGATGGGGTAGGAAGACGGTGGTACCATGCTGTGAAGGTTTCCTGTGAGTGTCAATAATTGTAGACCAAGGGCGGATCTCGATCACTGTGAGGCCTTCTGGCTTTCTGAAACTGGACACAAGGGTACTCTGCACAGGAGGACTAGGATGAAGATGAATTAGTACTCTTCCCTCCATCTCCATAATCAGCAAGGGTAGCACCTTGTCCTGTGACAGCTAGGTAGGTGTGAAAGAGGGCATCAAGAGTCCCACCTTTTAAATATTTATTCTAAGTGTGTGTATTTGTGCATCTGTGTGTGGGTGTGTGGGTATGAGTGCAGGTGCCTGTGAGACCAGAGGCACCAGGCCCTTTGGGATTGGAATTACAGCTACCTGTGGACTGCCAGACATGGGTGCAGAGAACTGAATTTGAATTGGCTGCTAGAGTAGTGCATGCTCTTAACTCCTAAATCATCTCCTCAGTGTTAAGAGTCCCACTCTATGGCCAGTAAATATTCATCACCCACTGTCGTATATCATTACATCATTCAGTGCTTACAAAGCACTTCCAAGCCTGTCTAGTGATTCCAGAATGAATATTGCCTATACTGATTGATTTATGGCTCATAATGGCCTATGTCATCCTGTGAATGATTCTGTTATATTTATGGTAAATCTGAAGCATAGGTGTGTTCAAGGACAAGGTCAGAAAGGTAGTGAGGGGACACTCAAAGATGACTCTGGGCCATCACACTCAAGGTCCTCTAGAGCCCAGGCTCTTCCTCAACACACCACATCCTTCTAGGCATCTACAATTACAAAACCCAGGATGAAAGCCAATGAAAAGGACTAAGAGAGATGATGTAGACCCACCCCACAGGACCCCTACACTCATTCCAGATAAAGGAGTTTCCTCCAGCATACTGGACCAAAGTTATCAAATCCAGAAAGGCCCCAGTAAGTCAGGTGGGCTAGAACATCCTTTCAGTTTAAGAAATATGGGGACAGAATACTCACAGATTTTAGCAGAGAAAGGTGTGTCCCCTGCACTGTGCCTTGTCCACCTTCACTGCCGTCTTCATTACCATATAATGTGAGAACTCACAGATCTCTTTATAGAGCATGTCTTCTGATCACACTGCAAGTGTCTGGCTGCCCTTCTTCTTTGGGTTCTTAGTACTGAAGTAAAGGCCTGGTCCTGTACAACACTCAATAAATAGGAGCTGAGCAACAGAAAACGGTTTTGTTTCTCTTCTCAAGGCTTCATGTATGGTTTGGTTTTTCTGGTGTAGAATAAAAGGAAAATTGTCTTGGGCATCATTTTTCCATTCAAAAACTATCAATACACTGGATGGGTATATAGTCCAGATATGTTCTCTTGTGAATGCAAACAGCCCCTCTCTAGAAAAAGCACTGGAGTTAGCTTTCCTTACAAGTGCCTGGCGAAGATAAAGAAAACTCAATGCTTCCTTTCCAAGGAATTTAAAATTGGAAGAAGAAACACAAATGTGAATGAAGAGAGGAACACACTAAGACTCCTAGAGAATATTCCTGAAGGGATGAAGGTGTTTTGGGACCACATGTACAGAGAGATCTGTCACAGTACAGAAGAGGATAGTTTTCCCAGACTGGAACTGCTTAGAGGACAGAGTGCTGTTGATCCAATGTGTCGCGCTGGCTTGCAGGGTGCTGACACTTCATTCAGCTGAATTCCCTAAGGAGCCTGATCTGAATCGCAGCCTCAGAGGGGAGTTGCTACCCTACCCCTAGGCTCTGTGAGGAGAAGATGAAGGCTGTCCCAGGACAGGCCTCATGGGAGTAGGATGAACTCTCAGAGAGCTCCCTTCCTCTCTCTCTCTCTCCCTCCCACTGGTGCATAGAACCTGGCTGCCCTCCTCAAGGCACCCAGAGAGCTTTGTTGTGCGTGGCTGGCAGTCAGCACAACCTCCCTCATTGATATACAGTTTCTTATATACTATAATCACTGCCAATCAGAGTCATTTTGGAAAACACAAGAGATGAAGAGACACTGATGGAATATGCTCAAGGAGGGCCATGAGGTGGAATGAAGTTTTACTCTGTTTCAGCTGCTGCCTTCCCCAAAGCTTCAGCCTGTCATGGGGAACAAATTCCAAATCTTCTAGACCATGGTTACATTTTCCTTTTCCTTCAGTTCCCCCACCCCTAAATTTTCTATAGCAGCCACAAGGCTTTCTTAATAGCCTTTCACCTTTTCCTACAAAACAAGGTAAGCCCCACAGAATCCTCCATGCCCCCTCCACATTAACATCTATCTGGTCATCTAACCTACATCATCCATTTGTCCCCATTCCCTAGGGCTGCCCCACACAATACTGCAAGCTAAATGACTCAACCCTACAGACATTAATCATCAGTTCTCAGTGCTAGAATCCCAGCATCAAGCATCAGCCAGGTTGAACCTGCTCAGACAGCTTTGTGGGAAGTCTTTCACCCTTCCCAGCTGGTGACTCTGTATCCCAAAGGTGTTCTTTTGTTTACACACATCTCACTCTGTCTCTTGGCTGTCCTTTCATGATGTTTCTCATATAATCGCCCCTCAATATTGCCTATCTTTATATTCAAATTTGCCATTATGAGAACAATAGTCATACTGGGGTAGGATCCACCCTACTGTGGACCTCATGCCTCTTAAAGATGCCATGTCCCTATAACTCTTGATGTGCTGAGATTCACACTTCGAATGAGCTTTTGAGAGAGTTTCATTAAATGGATAACACTGTTCTTCACACCTTTCACATGTTTAATTTTCTTTAAATTATCCCCAAACCCTGTGAGTTTGATATCAATGTGTCCCCTTTGCACAGGAGAACAAACTATAAAGAGGCATGGCACATGACTTTAATATCAGCAGGCAGATCTCTATGAGTTCAAGGCTAGCCTGGTCTACATAGAAAGTTCCAGGTTAGCTTGAGCTACATAGAGAAACCCTGTCTTGAAAACAAACAAACAAACAAACAACAAACAGAGGCTTGGTGTCAGGCCAAAGCTCTTAGAGAACACTGGAAGTCACTCTTGATTTGCCTCTCTTTAATTCTCAATGATTCTATTCTGTCCATTCTTCCGTAGTCATCATCCTTCAAGACGCCATCCAAATGTCACGTCTTTCACTAACTGTGCCCAGGAGGCTGAGGAATAATTGGCATGCACATGAGCATAGCTTTATTTCTGCTATTCTCCAGCCCTTACTATGTAATTTGACAGTGACACATTCATATGTTCCTCAGTGGTCAGTATGGGCTACCCTACCTACCCGAGGAGGCCTCAGGCCTCCTCACCTGCATGTCTCTGCCAACAGGGACCACACACCTAACAGAAATGCCAGAGCTCATGAAGCCATCACCACCCTGTGTTTATTTAACTTGGTCACCATACAAAGTGACTTGTGCTTTTACATAACACAACATTCAGTAAAATATGTCTTATTCTATCCCTGATATCAGCTTGATTCCTTCCTGTTGCTGTTACAAAAATAATACTGTCAGTGAGAAAAATACACACACACACACATGCATATGTATATAGATATATAGATATAGATCACAGTAAAGGAACTTTAAATTAGTGTTGTTCCTGGGTCCTAAAGAGAAACCCCCTAACACTTTCATGAGCAGGACATAGGAAATGAGCACCCCAAAATATTCACAAGTCACCCACAATTTACACACATGGAATTCCACTCATGTTGCCTCTGTAAACTCAGACCCATAGGTTGACTCTCTATAGGAAATGGTCCAAAGTATTGCTTTCGATAATGAGATTCAACAGCTCACACTTCCTGGCATATCAGGTGATATTGATCCTAGAGTCAGAACAGCTAAACTTGGAGCACAACAGTGGGTTATCCTATGTTCATTGCAGTATTGGGCATGGGCTCTGCAGCCCACCTGGAAAGGCAGGAACCGCAAGGCTTCTTTGCTCATGGCTCTAGAGACATTGGTATTGCTTTCCAAGGCAGGATGTATAGCAATATGAATGAGGCCAACCATTACTGTTGTTCTTTAAAATTAGTTTATGGAGACATACCACCATGTCTGTACCCTCAAAGGATGACATCACAGAGTCAAGAAGAAAAGGAAAGGCAAAGATGAGTGGCAGGGTAGCAGGCTGAAGGACACTGTCAGAGGACAGAAATGGGATGGATACAGGCACAGAGGGGCAAAGGACAGAGTCCTTTCTGGGGTCCCAGGTTCCTCCTCACTATTGTGCCCTTACACCCTCACCCTGAAGGAAATCTGCTCTCTAGGAAATGTGTCTACCATTAGAGTAACTGCTCTGGAAAGGCTGAGGAGTGATAGTGAGAATGCTGGAAAGGGAAATAGATGAGGGAGATTTAGGCAAGTCCCACTGAGGAACCAGGGAGTAGGTTGTGGAAGGGGTTAGACTTGTCTTTGGTTTAGTTTAGTTTTGTTTTTGAGACAGAGTATTGCTGGCCCAAAATACTAATTAATGAATCCTACCCTCAAGCTCACTACAATTCTCTACACTTCAGCCTCCTGAATGCTGGGACTATTGGCATGTGAGATTTTATATATATATATATATATATACACACACACACACATACATATATATGTATACATACATACACACACATATACACGTATTTATATATATATATATATATATATATATATATATATATATATATATATATATATATGTATATATATATATATATATACGACAAAAGTCCTTCAGTTTTAAATCAGTTTCTTTTGGGGGAATGGCCAACTGTCAAAGGACTTCTCTTTGTTTCTTAATTTAAGCTTTTTTTTTTTTTTTGTGGAACAGTGTTGCTATTGTGCCTAGATTGACCTTTAATTTGTGATCTGACTACCTCAGCCCCTAGAGGGATGCAATTGCAGCACTGCTAGGCCTGGTATGTCACTTGTTTTTAAGGTAAAAATATCCAGAAGTCTGGAAAGGAGCAATAGACCAAAGGAAATAAACTATCTTTTATTTAAATATCTGCTTTCCAGAGCTCCTACATCAGAATCGCCTGGGATGATGAGAGGAAATGAAGACTCTAAACTTCCCTCTTGTGCTGACTTAGAATGTGGACTAGGAGGCTGTAATACTGTCTACAAGTCTCTAACCTCACATCCAAGGAGATGGTGCAAGGATGGGCTGGCACTCTCATGTGAAAGAAAAACAGTGAGCCAGGTATCTCAAATGATAACTGCCAGGCAGGGAACAGTGGAGTGTGAATTACTTTGATCTCTGAGAGAAGGGACATAAACCAGGAATCCTTAAAGACACTACTTGCTTCCTGGATCACTAGTCAGACCCCTGTGCAAAGAGAGAAACCAGAATTCAGCTTCCTCCCTGTTCCGAGCAGGTAGAAATGGGACACAAGGATAGTCATGCACCTGGATCAAGGAGCAGCAAGCTGGGCAGAGAGAAGTGAGGCAGAAGAGAAGCTCTGGTGTGTGCAGAGAGAACACCTCTGTCTCTGGTAAGTGCCAACCTGCTGTGAAGAAAAAATCGCTCAACATCAGGGAATGACCATCCATAGGTAGTGGGCAGCTCACACAATAGTGGATGTCCACACTGTCCAGAAAGAAAAGACATAATAATATGTGGGGCTCTGGGGATCTCAGGAGACTACTTGAGCAGAGAGACCACGTCAGCACTCACCTAAAAGCTGCAAAGACCCTCCCCTTCCCCTTCCTGCACGTGTTGTAAGCAATCTTTTAAATGGTCCAACAGACACAGCCACTTCTCTGGGTCAAAGAACACTCCGCACAGAACACAGCAAAATATGGGAATCAATAATATAAAGTCTACTATGTCTGCTCTGTCTACATCCAGTAAAAACAAGGTCCGGGATGTAAAGTCGCAAAGTCAGTGTCTCATAAACAGGAGAAAATGCATCTTATAGAAAAAGACCCAGGCAGCAAGTGGTGGAATAGAAGGACAAGAACACCAAGGACGCTCCAAGCCCACATGTGAGCAGCAGGCATGAGAAGTGCTGAGTGCTACCCACAGCCCTTCCACCACACTGCTTCTCTGAGCCACAGGCAATGCCTGTCATCTTCTGTGATGAAATCAAGTCCTCACAGTCTGCATCCTAGGCCTTGTTGAGAACTCATCTATCAAGTGGCAGCTGCTCTGGTCTGTAACTCATGTGCTAGATTTTATGGGACTTCGGGTCAGCTGATTTTGTCTTCTTGCTTTTGCTGCTGCTGCTGCTGCTCCTGCTCCTACTGCTGCTGCTGCTGCTGCTCCTGCTCCTACTGCTGCTGCTGCTGCTGCTGCTGCTGCTGCTGCTGCTGCTGCTGCTGCTGCTGCTCCTCCTCCTCCTGCTGCTGCTGCTGCTGCTGCTGCTCCTGCTCCTACTGCTGCTGCTGCTGCTGCTGCTGCTGCTGCTGCTGCTGCTGCTGCTGCTCCTGCTCCTACTGCTGCTGCTGCTGCTGCTCCTGCTCCTACTGCTGCTGCTGCTCTGCTGCTGCTGCTGCTGCTGCTGCTGCTGCTGCTGCTGCTGCTGCTGCTGCTGCTCCTCCTGTTATTGAAAATGCAAAGGATATCCTACTACAACTATCAACAACAGCAATATAACTAGACTTTATTTAGGTTTGGCTGATCTTGAGAATCTGCTCTAAAATGTAGCCAGTCCACCTAATCTGAAATGGTAATTTTATTCTCACATGAAAGCATTTTCACTAGGCACGCTGATTGCTTGGTTTGCACAGTTATGTCCGGTCTTGGTTCCACGACATCACAATTTTAATATTATTCACAATACTCTGTTTTTTTTTTTCCTTTCTGATCAGTTTATTTCCTTTCATTTACTTCCTTTTTTTCCTTGTCATTTCAGATGGCCTTCATAATTTACCATTAAGTGGTAGATTTTTATTTTATGATGTAAAACATGTTTAGGGTATCCCATAAAGACTACTGTTTTCTCTGTTTTCTTGTTACCTTTTTATATTCTTTTTCTTGTATCTCATTCGCTGGGTGTCTTTCTATGTTTACATGTGACTTTCATGTATTCTACCTACTTAATTCTTTTATCACACATGTGATACAAGCCTATTATGAGCAGATAATTTTTTTTTTTTTTTTTTTTTTTTTTTTTTTAGGAATTTGTGGTCTCAGAAATCTTTAAAACTTCCTGTCTACATAAAGCTTATGTTCTGGTGCCAAAAGATGCTCATTCTATAAACAAATTAGCAAACTGAGTACATCCATGTTTATGCCGTCATCAAACCAGTGAATTATGCACACAGGAGAGGGGATCCACTGATGAGAGAGAACTCCTACCTTGAGCTAGGACCCAGTCTCTCCTGCTTGAAGATGATGAAAGCTGATGTGGTTATGGAAGAGGAATCCTCATAGGAAAGGAGGGAAAAGGCAGAACTATACAGATGGGCAGACTCCTGTAGCACATTGTACTCTACTGTGTGTAAGTCTGGAATCCTGGAGTGGTGGGGGCTTAGACAGGGATGAGGAATAGAGGTGATGAGAAGGTAAAGTGAACTCAAGGAGATGATGTGACAAAGCTGTAGAGGGAGAGAACAGTCAAAAAGAGTGAAGAGACTCTAAGAACTGCTTGGGTCACTGGAAAAGGGGAGCTGATTCTTGGATATGATGGAGATGTGGGCAGAGGCAGTGAACCGGTGTCATCGGGAGTTTAACTTGGGAAAGTTACATGCAGTACACGTCCAAGAGCATATGATTGACATGTGAGTAGATATACAAACAGGCGAAGGTACAATTGTGAGAAGCCCACGGATAGGGTCAGAAGATGAGGGCATAGGTCCTGTACTGGTTAATTTTTTGTCGACTTGACACAAACACAATCTAGGGTCATCTGGGGAACGGAAACCTCAATTGGGAAAACGAGTCTCTCAGATTGGCCTACAGCCAAGTCTGTGGGGCATTTTCTTGATTGATGAATGATATGGGAGGGCCCAGCCGCATCCCTGGGTAGGTGGTCGGTCCTGAGTTGTATAAGAAAGCAATAGAAAGGCATAGAGAAAGGCATAGAGAGCAAGCCAGTAAGCAGCTTAGCCTCTGACTCCATTCTGGCCTCTAGATTCCTCCCTTAACTTTCCTTCATGGTGGACTATCAGACGTAATAAATTCTTTCCCTCTGAGTTGCTTTTGGTCATGGTGTTTTATCACAACAGTAGAAAAATAAACTAAGACAGATTCTGAGTCTGAGAATGGAGTGCAGGCTAGAGAAATTAGTTTGAGAGCGGTTTGTATGTAGATAATATTTAAAATCATGAGAAAAAGTGAGGTCGTCTAGAGAATGAGTTGGGAGAAGATAAATCCAAACATTAAATTCTCGAATATTTCAAATGCTGAAGGTCAGAGGAGAAACTACTGGAGAGGACCAAGAAGGAATGTGTAAGGGGTAGGAGGTCCAGCAAACCTGCATGTGGAAGGCACAGCCATGAATCCCTGGGCTGAAGGCTGTGTGGTTCAAGTAGCTAAGTACTGTCATCTCTCTTTTCCTTTGGTCCATGTGTCTCTTTGCTCTCGACAGGAAACATATTCTCTTGAGTTCCACTGAGGATGCTTAGCATATTTCTCAGATTTGACTCATATATCTTCCCAATTATGAATGATAATGCCTCCTTTACCTGGATCATTATTTTTCACCCAAACCCAGTTCTTGCACTCTACTGACTTTGGGCATTAGCTGTGCCTCAGACTTCAACCACAGCCTCCTTGGTTAATGATCCAATCCCTTTCGCAGACCCACAGCTGCATGTGAGTTAATAACATCTGGCTCAATTTTGAAGGTCTAGTAAGATTTCCCCTGGTGAACTGCGATTCTACAGAGGCGAAATTTTCTCTAGTTTTCATTGCCTCGCTCCACAGTCTGGATGGTAAATTAAATTTAATCTCTGTGGACAATCCTGCTTTGTTTGTGAGTTGCTGCCTGTGGTAGACACAGAAGGAGACGTGTGAGGCCATGGGCGAAGGCCAGCCTGGGAAGAGCAGCATGCAGTGAAAACAGTTAGTACAACTTGTCATTGGTGAAGGGTGGGTATCCACTGACTTTACTGTGGTCAGTAGAGGACATGAAGATGTACCAGCCACAGGGTGCATTTCCTCCCACTTTTTCTGCTTCCAGCTGGAGGCAGATTCCCCATATGGAGGGAGAAACCCCAGAAGAATTTAGGGGAATGACCGCCTGCAGTTAGGCTATCAATAAGTTATTTCTTCCCTCTTCTAAGATTTTATTACATTTATATGTGTGTATACATGCATGCTACCACATCTGTACACATGCTCTAGAAGCCTTGTGAGCCTCCTGATGTGTGTGCTAGGGATCAAACTTGGGTCCCCTGGAAGAGCAGGAAGTGCTCTTAACTGCTGAGCCAAGTCTCTAGTGCAGACCTGGAATCAGCATTGTAGGGACTGCTCCAAATCCATAAGTTCTTTCTTCCATTCTTCTGTTATCCCCTGTATGTCAAATGCAGAAACTACATTGTTGAGAACACATGTGTACAGAAGACAGAAGAGGAGCATGTCGATGACCTCACCTACTCTTAAAGAATCACAGATTTCCTGGGGAATGTCATTAAATAGATGTTGCCCAAGGATGAATTCTCTATCCACTTCCACTGACCTATTACACTTAGAGAATTTCAACATGATTCAGAACAATCAACCTGCCTCTTCAACACGTTTGTGAGTTTCATCATGTAGTAGGATGTATTTTCCTCTCACATACAATCTGACATAAAGTTTTTTGGTCACCAAAATGCATTAAGTTTTCTCTGGCCACCCATTAGTCACAACCACTGCCCTTATTTGCCGTAAATTGAGCTGACATCAGACCTGCCCGGCTTGTGTCCTTATTTACATTCTTTCTACTCAATGACTTTTTGTCAGAGTGATCTTTAAAAATACAGAACATATAACACCCTCTATGCACACACGCACACACACACACACACACACACACACACGTACTCATGAATGCATATGCATATGCACACACACAATGTGTTAGTTGCACTTTAGAGAAAAAAGCCAATAAGACTCACATGTATGTAAGAGAAGATTTAATATGGTAATTAATTTTGGAAATGTCTATGATTAGCTCCCAGGAACTGAAGAATCTAGAAAGCTACTGAGGTAAATCAGTATAAATCTAAGCCTGAGGACCAGGGGAATAAATGACTTATGTCCAAGAACTGGAAATAATAAGTCTGAGGGCAGAAATATTGACACATAGAAAGAGGAAATTCACCCCTTCCTCTCTCTTTCTGTTCTGACTGGATGGGACCCATCCACATTCGGAATGCAAATATCCCTAAAACCATGTCCCAAAATACTGGTTTCTCACATTTTTTAACCAATTCAAGGTGACACATTCACTTAGCCAGCTTATGCACATACCTTGCTTAACATCTGAAATCTTCCATTTTTTAACCTTCCTTGAACAAAATACAAACATCTTAACCTAGTATATAAAACCCATTCTCTGTGGAACCTAGAAGGCCAATGAGGAGAAAAGATACAAACTACCAAAATCTGGACACCATCCAACACTAGTGTGAGGGTAAGTGTTATTCTCAAAGATGACCCAGTGTGGGCTGAGTGGGTTGAGAAAGGAATCAGTGCAACTGAGCTTAAAAGATGAGGAGAAGTTACAAAGGAAGGAAATGTGTCCAAGGACAACAATTCACATACAAAGATAAATATCTTCTCCCTATCAACTGATTGCCTATGCCACAGGTCACTGATAAAAGATTACTTTGTTTTACTTCGGTTAATTCCATTCCATCAAGATTCTCCACAGCCCAGGGCATGAAGTTACAGAAAAACACCACAGTTGCCATCAACCCTGATCCCCAGGATGCCACCACTTAAATTTCAGAATCTCTATTTCTCATTTTTCATCCAGTATAAGGTGAGGGCAATGTGGCATTGTGCCTCAGCCTCTCAGGATTACCAGAGCCAGGTCAGCAAGTCTCCTGAGACCAGAGCAAGCTCCCAGTGCAGACTAGGTGTTTGCTGCCTGCACCTAGAGGTCCATAGCCCTGCCCTGATCCTCTGTGACCTCTGGTTATTCTGGACTGTGCTTCGGGAAAAGGTTTGTGCTGTGTGGTACATCTCAGGTAGGTCTGGACCAAGTTTCACACACCCAAAATTTGAAGCTCTTTCTACCTGCAACATTTTCCTTCCATTCTTGGGCCAAGTCATGTCTCCTAAGTGAATCTTTCATGTTGGGAGTATGCAGTTTATACTTCTGAATCCTCAGAATAGACATCTCATCCTGTGTTTACTCAGGTGTCTACTCTTACTACATTACTGAGGCTTTTACCCAGCTAGACAGTCACCTGTTGAACTCTAGGCTCTTTCAAGCAAAGCCAAGTGCCGTTCATGTTAATTTACATTGCAAGTTAGCACATGCAGAAGGTCAGCTGTCCCTGTGGTCTGTCTGCACAACCCTGTCTGGGCACTGGCCACACCCTGTCAGTAGTCTTTCTGAGAATGGAAGTGGTATGTGACTTATTTCCCTGGTGTGTCTGGCATGTGTCCTCAGATGCCTGGAATTCGAAGAGCACTGTTATTATGGTGCTACTGCTCCATTCCCCCAAGGAAACACTACTGGACACACAGATACACCCAAAGGCAGCTGTGTACACAGGCCACAGGAATTCATAGACACAGGCACACATTAAGAGTCCACACTACCTCTGAAAAGCAACAGAGATGCTTTCAGATAGGGTCAATGGGACATTTTCCTGATTTTGGCTAGACAAATGGACAAGAGTTCTGTTTTAGCTGAACGGTCAAGCGAATTGAGAGCTGAAAGTCAGCCTTGGCTGCAGAGTGCATTCAAACCCACTCTGAGAAATTTAGTGAGGCCTTGTTTTAAAATTTAAATAAGTAAATAAATATGAAGAAGACTGGAGATGTAGAAGGAAAGTGTACTAGGTTCAATGCTTAGCACTAAAGATGTAAGTCCCGTTTCATGACTACTACCCTTGGTAGAATTTTATCTGAGAAACATTTTATGAATATAAGTTACAAACAAAAGTTAAATGAAGAGCCTGGCCCCGTAGCACATCTACTAAGAACCTTCATTTCTAAAACCCCATTTATGAAATGATGAGCAATGAATCCCACTCTCTCCTTTCCCAAAGGAAAACTGTTGCGTGAAAGTCGGTTAGAAGAAAGAACCACATGGATACCCACAGCATCCATCAAAGAATGCTCATAAGTGACCTTCATAGGACAAATGAGGAAACCTCCTCCCGGGCCTTGGGCATGCTATACATACTGGTGGGAACCAGTCTCGTGGAGGAGAGTCAAGACATCCAAGGACTTTACAGAAAAGATTAATTGTAGAAAGAATGATATGAAAACCTTTATTTTGAAATCCTTACACCAGGCAATACTATTGAACTTGAACTCTAATTTGGTGTGATTAAGTTTCTGTCGCCTACATTTGCATAAATCTATATGGCAAGCCCATAGTGTCTCCTATTCCTTCCTCAGAACTACCCAGAGCACCCAGACATGTGGAAAGAGTCTGAGTTTGTGCAGAGTTATGGCCTTTTAATTCTCTTTTTATTTTTTTCATACCCACTTATTTCCAACCCACCAAACACAAAGAAAAGAAAAATAATAAAGGAAAACAAAAATGAAATTAAAAAAATCCCCACAATATTCTGAATATTGGAAAAGTTGGTTGAGAACTAGGATTATAGTACTTGCCTGGCATGCACAAAGCCCTGGGTTCAGTTCCCCGCACTTTGTAAAACCATATATGATGGCATACAGCTGTAATCTCAGCACTGGGGGTGGGAGGGAGTAGAGGGAGGATGATCAGAAATATATGATCATCTTCAGCTACATAGGGTATTATAGTCCACCATTGGCTACAGATCCTAAGTAAATAAGTAAATAAATCAATAAATTTTAAAAACAGAAGTTTTGGAGACAGATTGTAAAATATTGGCCACAGAAACATGAAGATTTGGATTTGGTTTTTAGAACATACACAAAAGGAACAGGGAATGGTGTTAAATGCTTACAATCCCAGTTACAGGGCTAGCAGACCCTTGAGCCTCACTGACAAACCAGTTTGACTAAATTATGAACTCCGGGCCAATAAGAGACCCTGTTTAAAAAAAAACAAAAACAAAAAAACAGCATGGATAGAACCTGAGGAATGCCATCTGACCATCTGATATTGACCTCTGACCTCTGTAAGCATGCTCATGAATATTCACATGCACCTGCACACACATGAACTCCCACAAAAGAGGACTTGGCTGTATATAAGACAGTCACAAACAAATTTGTTAAGAAATATTATCTATAACCTTAGATTTCTCTGTTTCCTGCTTTGTGCGTGTTGTGTGATGTATGCATGTGAATCTGCGGCTGTGTGTGCTTATGTACATGAAGTGCTGAAGCCAGAGAAGGATGTTGGGGGTCTTCCTCTATCACTCTTGGCCTTTGTTAAAGACCTGGTCTCTTCACTGACCCAGAAGCTCTCTATTTTGCCGAGGCTGGCTGCCCAGTGAGCTTCTGGGTTCTGCTCATCTCCACCCTCCAGTTCCGGAACTACAGAAATGTATCGCCATGTCTAATCTTACATGGTGCTAGAGCTTTGAACCCAGGTCCTCATGCTTACAGAGCAAGTGCTCTTACCCATGCACCAAGCCATCTCCCCATCTACATCCTTGGACATGTCTAAGAAGAGAAGTGAACGGCACACCAAATTCAGGGATGGCTACCTTTTTACCCAAAGATTTTTTTTTTCTCCTAAGAATGTTCCATGTGCTGCATTTCCCAGAATACAAATCATTCTTCAGGGGATAAAAAAAAATCCAAATGCCTTATGGCATGGCTAAAGTACTCATTACCACCCTGAGAACCCAAGTTTCTCCTGGACTGTCTAAACCCTTAAGATGATACCACAAACCAGTACAGATTAGGCAGCCATTCCGAGGATCCCCCAGTGCTCACCCATGATTGTTGAGTCTTCCACCAGGAGACAGATGGTTAGGATAGCTAGTGAGCTTGTTGCACACACCTGTCTACACTCCCTCCTCTGTAATTGCTTCTTCCATCCTGATTCTCACTTTATTTTCAGGGGAGGATGCTTGCTGTCTCCAAATGTCAGATTTACAGAGCATCCTTGCGCCATAATTGGCCATTGTAGCTCTGTTCACGCACCAGTCTCAGAATTTTCTAGCAGGGATATTCTTTGCAATGAAATGAAGCTGAAATATGTTGGATTACACAAGGGGATTCTCAAACGGATGGCATGAGGCAAGTTTCCTGTTCGGATATGAGATAACAAGGTGGCCTTCCCCACCTGTACTCCCTGAGCGGTTTTTATGTGTTTTTTTTTTTCTCTCTTTCTTTTATTAACCACTAAAGCACTTGACAAAATACCCAATTACTAAGCAGTATTGACAAAAGACCTGGTACAAAAATCACCTATCATTCAAGAACTCCTTGTTTGTTGTGTGTTTACTGGTCCCATGACCTCACACCAAATGTGGAAAGCTAGTTTGAAGCTCTAATCATGCTACTTTTTATTATTCTTCTTAAAAGCCTTGCCTATCATAAAAACCACCTCCTGGGGATTGCACATCACAATACCCTGGGACTTTGCAGGAACACCGGCTGCTGATGCTACTGCGGACAGCACAGCATGTGTGCTAGGACATCTCGACCTTGGCCCTGAAGGGTCCTCTAGCAGTCTTCAGCCACAGTCTGCTCTGCCTCAGTTGCATAGAATTTCTCAAGGGTCTCCGAATGTTCAGGGAGATTGGTGCTTTGTAATTTCATATGCAATGTTCCTTCTAAAGGTATTCTTGTTATAGCAGTCCTAGAAACTTCTGTACGTTTCTCAGAATCTATCTCTAGAGATCTATGACGCACATGTACTATGCTGTGACTTGGGACTTGGTCTTGCACACCTTAGCTCTGTGTGTCACCATTTCTCCCCAAGTTCTTTATCTTAGATGAAAAGGCTGAACCTCTCTCTGTTGCCTGACTCCTAAACAAGATATTATGTCTGCAGATGGTAACCACAAAAGAATCTCCCATACAAGAGTCCTTACCATAGGAGAGGATCATCCATTGATAGAGTCTACAGCCTTTGTTTGGGAAGGATCATCTCCAGCAGAGGCACAAGCTGCTTCTCATTGCCAGAAAAGGGTCAGTGATAGGACACTGTTTGCCTCAAAGCTATCAGTAATGACCCCCCTCTGGTAAAGCTTGAACACAGGCACAATGGATGTCTATTCTGGTAGCCTGAGCTGGACTGAGTTCTGTCCCTAACGCTATCTCTAGATTCTTGAATGAACATGGACAATAGACAGAAAGTGAGTGAATTCATGTTGGGCAGAGAGGACAGAGTGTGGTAAAATGAGTCAGGGTATGCAGTAAAGAAAGAGTGACTTCCTACATCCAAAAGGGGAGCTATCTGAAGAGCTAAAGCCTTCTTTAAGTTGATCTAGGCTACATGTAACTTGCACTACTGTGAGCAACCATTTCTCTTTCAATTCTGGTTATTTGCAAATTATCTCTGTAGAGGATTTCTTCTCACCTATGAAGGTCGGTCTGAATTCTAAGAACAGTGCAGAGTTGAATACAAGCTAAAGACAAATATGTTTTTCCGTGGTATGTCTCACCTCCCTGGATTCATTGCTTGCTCTATATCAGAACATCTCTCCCCGGCTTCCCAGTACTGACCAACATGTCCTGCAGCCTAAATCCTGATAAAATCCCTCCTTGTTCCTCAGGACAGAACTCAGCACCAGCTTCTCCAATAGGTCATTTTTCCTCCCTTGTGACTGAAATAATTAATTTCCTTTAACATCTTATACAGTGAGGAAAGAACTGCTCAAGGGGTCATTCTAGAATCTCAGTCAGAAATCTATGGCTCTGACTACCAACTTAAGATATGTGACATAGGGGCTGGAAGATGACTCAGCCGTTAAGAGCACTAGCTGCTCTTCCAGAGGACCCAGGTTCAATTCCCAGGACCCAGTGGCAGCTCACAACTGTCTGTAACTCCTCTTCCAGGGGTTTTGACACTCTCACTCAGACATTCTGGCAAAATATCGATGTACATAAAATAAAATAACTATTTTTTGAAAGAGTAGTGGTATAGAAGGTTGTAGTATCCGTACCATTGGACACACCTGTCTCTCAGGGCCTTGGATGATTAGGAGAGCACATGCATGCTGTTCATAGTTGTGACAATCCTAAATGTATTTAGTATGATAAAGTCATTTTCTACAGATTTTACATAAATCATAACACTAGAGAGAGACATACTCTTGGCAAAAGTAATATTTGAATAACTGTCCCTTAGAAACTGATAGAGCAAAAAGTTGATAGGATTTGGGCACAGATCCCAGCATAAGCTCTATCGGCTTTCCGAACCTCATCTTCACAAAAGGATCCAGGCCACACAGAGTCTGGTCTCCTTTGTAAACTGGGATAATCAACTACTATTATTGTAAGCCCATTTACTTTCTTAAAATTGGAAAAATGAACAAAAATCCCACATCTATGTATGAACTGTTAGATGCTGAATTATTGTGGGTGATCCATAACTGTTAATTGAATAAATGTGTTTTATCCTTTTTGAAGAAATTATTATTTCTAATTTATATCTCATAGCCACAAAGTAATATCAACTTTTGACAAACTGCCATAACTTCCTTTGTATCTGACACAAAGAATTGAGATTTTTTTTTTTGTCCCTTCTCTGCTTTTTTAATGTGCCACCAACACTCCCATGCTCAATCTTCTCTCCAGGTGCTCACTAATCTCAAAAACTGTTGTGAGCTTCCTAACAACATTTGAGACCCTGGAAAAGCATCAGCTCGTCTCTCCTTTGATTATTAAGTGTAGTCCCAGATCTATGCAGGTTTTGTAAATCACAGTTCACCTGAACCAATCTGTAAATTTATTTGAAGCATATTGGAGAGAAGTGGTCCACACACAACTGGTAGCCTGAGGTCATCTGATAGATGCTCTATCAATTCTGCCTGAACGCCTCATGGTTTTTGACTGTCTCCTCATAGATGAATCTAGTAGAATCAGAAGGCCTGACTACCTGCTTCCTTTATACAATTTTACTCATCAAAGATGAAGATATAAGAGAAGCCTCCCTGGCTATAGCTTTAAGGTATATTGTGTCCCTCACAGTGCCAAGCTCTGGATACCAACAGGTAAAAGGCAGGATGCCTGCCCTCAAACAGGAGAGGAAACTGCTTCCATTTGGTCATAATTGTCTTGAGGTTGACAACCCATTTTATTTACCTTTGCATTCCCTAGTTTAGCTATTGATATAGTGTGAATAAGAAAAACAATAGTCATCAAGTTTACTGATATTTGGTATATGTATAGCATATTTAACAATTAGAAAGGCACAATATCATGTGGTTATTCCATTCAAACATTACAGAACCTGAAAGAGATAGGGTAAGCATTCTCTATTTACTGAGGATAACACTGAAAACAAAAATTTCCCAAATCATTGCACCAAAATGCCTTAGGTTCAAACTTTCATCTGTTACACACAGAACCCCTGATGGTTCTGAGTGACCTTGGTGGACAGGAACATTGATTTGACTGCAAAGAAAACTAAATTCTTTTTCATTTTATTTTAGATCTTTCATCTCTAAATGACAAAGTAATGAGTTATGATTTCACATATTTCTCTAGTTCTTGTCTCAGGAGATCATACAGAGCCAGGGGGATATTAAAGTATTAACAAGGACTATTGGCCTACTTTGCTCATTGTGTCTTTGTACCGGTACTTATATAAATGGGCTCTTTTCCTTATTTCCCTCCCCACAGATGGAATATTTCTTCTGCTGGCTATCTCAGACCACAAGCATCCTAGCTCACCAATCCCTGGTCACATCATTTCTCAGGAGATTACATTCCCCGTCTACATATACCCTCCTGCAAGACAGTTGTGTGTTACATACTTTGTGTTGGGAGGAAGGTACAGAATTGTAGGAATGTTTGACATAGACAGACCTTACAGAGGCTGTAGCCCAGATCCCTCATGATTGTGAACTGGTCTCCATAGATGCTTCACCTAGAGAAGATGGTGATGATTGATCTCTTTTATCTTATCTTATTTTATTTGCTTTTTTGAGACAGGGTTTCTCTGTTGTAACTCTGGCTGTCCTGGAATCACTCTGTAGACCAGGCTGGCCTCGAACTCACAGAGATCCACCTACCTCTGCCTCCCAAGTGCTGAGATTAGAGGAGTGTGCCACCATCACCCAGCTCAGTGATGATATTATGCTCTCTCAGGCCCCTGCTGCTCTGAGATCCCAAGGATATACTTGCCTGGCAATCCAGTCTCTACTTTGTGCTCATCTGAAAGGTTTGCTCAGTTGGCCACTTGCTGGTCATCACTGGGGCATGACCTCATCCTGGATCTGGGCCACAACCACTACCTTCTACTGAGAGCATCAGAATAAACCCTTTGCTGCCCATGCCTGTGTGCCAAGTGGAGATTTCTTCAACTTCAATGTAATGCAACCATTTCTCCCATGAATGCATCACTGGCATCTTTCTGAGATGATCACATTTGATTGACACAAGTAGAAGAACTTCACTATCATAGAACTGAAATCCCATTTCCTGTCTTCTGGTCTCCTCCAGCCTCCTAACTAACCTCCCTCATGGTTCCTCCCTCTTGTCTCCATTTGTTATGATCTCCTATCCTTCCCTCTGGTGGCACTGTCTGCCCTTCACTGCATTCCTCTTCATTGAGGGATTCTTCTCTTCCAATACGCAAGTTCATGGCTCAGGAACTTATAGCTCTTTGAGATGTCTTATACCCAAGGCCTGACTCAAGTGTAGGTATCCATTTTCCCACTTGGACAAGTTCTGCTACCTTTGTTATTCATTTCAGAGTTCCAACTGTTTGGACCATCACTTTCTAGCTTGGTGTTATCCTTTCAGCTCCTCCCTGTATATTCAAGGAATTCTAGAAGAACAGAGAAGTAGGATTAGAGATCGGTCTTCCCCACTGTGCAGGTGGTACACACTGCTACAGAGGGAAATTCATGAAATTAATTTGTATACACTATCTAATCAACTGATGTGAATTCAAGAACACAAAAAAAGTAAACACTGGAAGTATCCTGGCTCCTGTACTCAAGTGCTAACTTCCCTTGGCTGTCACATACAGTATTACACAGATACTGTTGGTTCACAAAATATACACACCAGTAGAGACTGTCTAGTTCAAGAAGAAATAGAAAGCTTCTGCTTGGTGGGGGAAACGCTTTTCTGAACTAATCATGGTCAAAAAGCAGGGTGGAGGGACAGAACATCATTCCATCCAACAACCCCAGCACTGCTTAGAACCTTGCTATTTCTTGTAGACCAACAGTGAAAGGGGAAAGAAAGGGTATGGCCAGCTCTTGCCTCTTAAATGCCTTGATCTGAAAGAAAGGAAATTGCGTCCAGTACAGTAGTTCTCAACCTATGGGTCTTGAGTCCTTTGGGGTCAAATGACCCTTTCACAGGGGTCACCTAAGACCATCTGCATGTCAGATATTTACATTACAGTTCATAACAGTAGCCAAATTATAGTTATGAAGTAGCAACAAAATAATTTTATGATTGGAGGTCACCACAACATGAGGAACTGTATTAAAGGATCACAGCATTAGGAAGGTTGAGAACCACTGTTCTAATAAGATCCAACAAGAGACCTCATAGCTCTGTGATCATTCATAGCTGTACTGGCTCTGGGAAATGATGACCCTGCCCAGCAAGCAGATAAGCCATGTTCAGAGAGAATTCATCATCTCTCTTCCAGCAGACATTATGGGCTCCTTTCTTCTGTCCTTTAAAATCCTTTCCCAGGTATAGCAAATAAGACCACACCCATCTTTGTCTGGATTCTGAACAACCTCAGCATCTCTGGCAGAACCTGGAAGACTCTAGGGTCCACTGTTATGTGTTGTACATGTGTGTATACAGATACAATCAAATAAATGTCATTGTCTATCCCCATACCCAATGCACAATAGTGAAATGCAATTAGAATAAGACCCAGGAATCTGCCTTTTGAAGTGGAAATGGTTTTGAAATGCTGAATATCCTGTTGTCAAGAGCAAGGATATCAGGTTTCAGGAATGATGCCTGGTTTTTATTACAACAATTTTCTGTACCTAAGTCCTGCCTCGCCATTTATCCAGCATCTTTTTATGTATTCTGTTTTGTCCTCATTTATTGGGTATATTGGAGGGAGTCTATACATTCATACATCTGGACACCTGTGGTCCCTTAGGCTCCCTCCTTGCCCCCAGATCAGTGCTGAGATCACACCCAACCCAGGCAGCTGCACATCTTTGGTGTGGAATATGAAGAGGGAAAGGAGGAGATGAAAGAATAAAAGAAGTAGAAAATGTGTAATTATGAAAGCTTGGAATCCATGGCGACCAGGGAAGCACACTGCTGAGAGGAGCCTGTGAGCGGGCAGCACTACCGAAACCACACATTATCTGTTAGGATTTTAAACACTGAAGCCCTGACAAAATGTCATTTTTATTCTTCCTTACAAATAGAGAGAGGTGGTTCTTTTTTTTTATTTTTATTTTTATTTTCTTAGGGTTTCTTTAAGTGGCAGAAATAGCAGGAGGGACTTGGGGGGAAAATCAGCATCAAATGGGCTGCAGGTTATTGAAGAGAAAGCCGGCTCCCCCACCAGCTGGTTGCCAAGGCAACCATGAGCTGGACAGCACCATCTCCTCGTTCTTCCTCATCATAGCCTAGAAGAAGAGGGCAAGGATGATGGAAACACTCACTCCATACTGTTCACTGTTCACAAGTACAAAGAAGAGATCTGGGGTGATGTTGGAGATGCCTCCCTGAATCACCAGACTGCAGCCACTAGATTATTTGGGACACATTAGACTGAAGGGGCCAATTCCAGCTAGAGATGTGGATTTCCAAAATCCCTGTTAGGAAAACCACGCAGCTGTAGATCAGAAGAGTCTGTCATTGTGCCTTTATTTTCGACCTCTCCTGGGTCATCAAGGCCAAAGCAAGGAACAGATCCTGAAATGTCACTTCGAGGATCTGTGGCTAAGAAGATGTAGGACTGCAGCTATGGAGAACATCAATGTTCTGTCCCATGAGCCTGGGATAGAGAAAAGATCGGAAGCTAGGCTAAGAATCCAAAGCAGGAAAGAGAAGTTTAAGAGCAAGTTGTGGGAAACCCAGGTTTCCCTAACTGACAGCCAAAGCAGGACATCTTGTAGAAAGCAATGGGCCCAGAGACAGGATGAACAATCAAAATCATAAAATTCCTCCAGATAAGGCATGCCAAGGCTGTGAAGCAGAGCTGTGCCCCCCTGAGAATAGCAAGGGGCAAGGGTGAAAAAGCCCACAGAACGTGTCTGGCACCTGCATAGCTTTGGAAGCTGTTGAGTAATAAATATATTTTAAGTTTAACACCTGGATTGACTGCTGATTTCCATATTCATGTGAACTCACACACAGATGCACATCTTTGTGAACACACACACACACACACACACACACACACGGTACACTACAATCTCTTACCCTCAATTTAGGGAAGGAGAAAGGGAAGATAGAAATCTTCATCAATTTTACAGGAAGCCTTAATACAGAAAGAGAAAGGTTGAAATCTTCACAGCCTCTTTTTTAGGCTGTCCTAAGCTCGAATCTCTCCAACCTTTGTTCTCACGCTAATCACAGCAACCCAACCAATGAGCCATCAACCAACGCCCACCCCAACTCTCGGGACTTCAGACCTTTTACTCCCTAAGCCAAAAGTTCTCACATATTAATGCGGCACACAATCCCAAAGACTAGCCACAGGTGCCAGGACAACTGCACCCAACCAAATTACAGCCACCTGCATCAAGCATTCCACATCCAACTCTACCACAGCTGGGGTGGGAACAAGAACCTCTAGTGACTAGTCAGCTAAATCAAACAGCTTTTCTTAACATGAAAATTCCAAGTGTTCCTCTGCGTGCACGCGCGTGCGCACACACAGACACACACACAGACACACACACACACACACACACACACACACACACACTGTAGAACTAAGGTAATGTGACAAACAATTTAGCATAGTGAACACCTTTGATGTCAGTCAGCCAGAAACCCAACTTTGAGGAAGAAGTCTTAGTTTCCTCAGATATGGGTGGCTCTGATTCCTGATCCCAACCCCACTCCCCAAGGTCTTTGACAAAAGGGCTTTAAAGAAGTCAGGAGGCTCAAACCAGGATGGTGCACACCTGTCTATAAACACAGGTCTATCCAGGGGAGGGGTCTTGAATTCAAGGCCAAATTGAGCTTCTTAGCAGTTCCAGGGCAAGCCACAGGTTACAGACTGAGATTCCCTCAAAAGAAAATAAACCAAATAGGAGACTCAGAAAATATTTCAAAGAGGCAGACACAGTCCTGTGTTTGTATGAAATTTGGTGACTCTTCCTCATACAAGTTTGCGTATGTCTAACCTAAATATCTCCCATATCTTCCCCACTGAACATCTCTCAATGGTGAAAGGTTTCTGTTGGGGTTTTTGTTTGTTTCCTTCATTGGCCAAGCAGTTGCAACCTGTCAAAATTCATTCACAGATATGGTATTTAAGTGTGGGAAAATATGTCCTGGAAAGATGGATTGTGGGTGGGGTGTTTGTTGTACAGGCATGAGGATCTGAGTTCAAACCCCAGCATCCATGTTAAAGCTAGGCATGGCCACACATGCCTGTAACCACAGGACTGAGGAGGTGGAGACGAGAAGTTCCCTAGAGTTTGCTGGCCTGTGAGCTTATTTAAATCAGTGAACTGAGACCCCAAAGAGATTCTATCTCAAAAAAATGAGAATAAATGATTGGGTAGATACCCCAAATTGACCTCTGACTTCCATATGTATGTGCACTCACAAACTGGCTCACACGTGTAGTCACCACATGCACACGCAATAGAGAGGAGGAGGAGGAGAAGGAGGAGGAGAAGGAGGAGGAGGAGGAAGAAGAAGAGAAGGGGGCCATGAGAGGATGAGACCCCTTAGAGAGACTGTTGTTAAAGCCCTTCCTTCTTGGTGACCTGTTTGAGTGCAGGCTGTCAGTCCACTTCAGCTTCCCCTGACAATGTGCATCTCATCAGAACACAGCTCAGCTACCAAGATTGGCACACTAAGCGACAGGTAATTGAGAATGGAGAGACAGAGCTTCCTGGAAAAGACACAGTGTCTATTGGGGTGACCAGCCTGGCCCTGGAGCAGTAATGGCTAGAATCTCACAAGCACCAGGGCTCCTGTCCACCTCACTCATAATCCCCATCATTTACCCATTGCCCGTGAATCAGAGATCATGGCACCCACATTTTTTACCACCACATTGCAGCCCCTCTGTGCACAGAAAGCTCACAGGCTGTGTTTCCCAAGGCAATGCTCATTTTATGACATTCTTTTTTTTAATGAATATAACATTTAATGCATTTAATTTTTCACTTCATTTGTGCCTTTATTTCTAAGTGCCTATTATAGTTCCCCTGACAAAACACTCAGTGTAATAAGCTTGGAAAACACAGAAAAGCACAAAGAAGAAATTTCTAACCCCCTGAATATTACACACTTTGAAAACAAATGACCATTGACAGAGTTATTGACACCCACCAAGAACCATCATCATACTATGATTTTGCCTCCTACTTTTTAATTTTTATTCTAATATAAATTCTTTCGTGTTATTATTACAAACTCGCTGAAGGTATTACTTTAATGACCACCTAATTGTGTTCCATAATTTACTTAGCCAATAGCCTATTGGTATACATTTAGACTGTTTCCGACTTCTCTTATAGAAAAGATGGGAATAGATATTCAGTTATAAAGTGTCTTCAGTACTGTATATTGTTAGGATTGATTGCCATCGTTAAAATGACCAGGCTGAGTTATTTATAATTCTCAGTAAATCCTGGCACTAACTGCCAAAATGCTGTCCACATGACTGCATCTTGAGAGCTGTTTGTATTCAGAGTTTATACATTTTAAAAATATGTAATTTTGAATATGTATTTTGTGTCAAATATTAATCCTGATTATTAATTTGTAAATTATTTTCACTACAAGCATTTCATGGATTATGCTTTTCTAAAGAAAAAAAAGTTACATATACTGATAAGTAGAAAAATGTATAATGGGTCATATTGCCCTGGCTAATGCTAAGGGCATAACACTACACCTAACATAATTAGATATCAGAATTGTATTAGACCAAATGTCCCACTTTGAGGAAGGCAGCCATGAGTCATAGCTCACGGGTTCGCCTGTTTATCTACTCAATCACCTGACTGTGCTCAGTCCCTATGCTGGCCACTGCTACATGAAATGATCCATGGGCCAGCCCTCTCTACCACCTGCATGGACACACAGTGAGACCATACCATAAACTCCAGGGCAGCTGCATCACATGTTCATTGAGTGAATGTAGCCCCAGTCCATAGTAAAATAGTGGCATCTCTACAGAGAGGCTCGTGGCAAAGGAGATGGGCTACCCAGCTCTACAGACAGGATCTGCAAAAGCTTCCAGGAGAAGTGGACAATATGTGGCTGCTTATTTAAGATGAAGGATCAAAGGACAGTATTGGCCTTCTTTGCCCATACTGCCTCTTGCTGGAACTGAAAGGCTCATTTCATAAATCTGAGGAAGACATATGCTTCCCCGTGCTAACAGGAACCAGTATGCTCTGTTGACTGACACCACTCCACTGGTCAGTCTCTGAAGGATGATCTATCGCTCCAACAGTTTATCAAAAGTTTACCTAAGTGGAGATTTAGTTTGTAAGGTGTCAACACCCCTCAGCTATTTTAGCTTTTTTAAAATTGTCTTTCCTAAAACATAAGTATAAGCCCCTGTGTGGTTGCTGTGAAGTCAACATGCCATCCCCTTCTGATGCTCACTCCCCGGTTGGCTGCAATGGCCAGACCTCTTCTGGATGGAGGACTCTATTGGAGCATTGTGGTAGTTTGCCCGATGACCATGGTGGGGCTTTGTCATGAATTGAGTCATAGCTCCCCAAAGAGTTGTGTGTCCTTCCTTATCTACTCACATGTGGATGTGATGTGATTTGAAGACAGAGTCTTAAAAGACATGAATCATTAGGGTGGAGTCTAATCCACTATGACTAGTATCATTAGAAGAGAAGATACCGATATACTAGGAGAAGATGATTCTATGATGTCAGGGACAGAAGCTGGGATAAAGAATCACAAAGCCAGAGGATGCCAAAGTTGGCTGAGCATCCCAATGGGTTAAGAGAAAACTAAGAAAGAGGCCTCCCCTGGAGCCTCTGCAGGGAATACTGGGTTAGGAAACCTTCATTTCAGACTCTGAACCTTCAGCACTGGAAGATGATATATTTCATTTCAGGTATTTTATGCTACCCAGTTTGTGTTAGTTGTACAGTGGCCCTGAGGGATTAATGTTCTTGTCAATTCTGTTTCCTTTCAGAGGAAGACTTTCTTTTAAGTTAAGCACAGCTTTTGTCTGATTTCTGACCTATAGAATACAGACCCAAAGGGTACATACTACTCATGCACAGGCCCAGTGGGAGGACAGTGAGCTTGTGAGCTGGTCTTTCTGGGTCTCTCAGATGCCAATCTGAAAGCAAACCAGAGAAAGCCTACGGTTTGTGTTGACATGTGCCAGCTGGCAGTCAGGCTTCCCCTGAGTGGGGGCTTGTGATTTCCTAGTTGCTGGGAACTTGACTCAGTGGGATGTGGGTCTGTTACAAGTAAGACAGCATAGCCAATGTCCTACCCAAAAACCATTACAGCAGCTGTGCAAAATAATGATTCTATCAGAAATAGGTTCTACAATGGCAAATCCTCAGACACACTGCCTGGGGGCCTTGGAAGGGAAAGGAATATGAGCAAAGCCTGTTGCTCCACACAGGAGGGGTGGGAATGTCACAGCTTAATTCATTAATAATGCACAGTAAGAGGTTAGAGCAGCAACGATAAATAAAACAGGACACTTGCAATCATATAACTGATAAAAAGGTATTGAAAATTTCAGTATTAGTTACTTCTATTATTGTGATAAAAACACCATGGCCAAGGCAACTTGCAGAAGAAGTAAGGGTTTATTTGGGCTTATGGTTGTCGTAGTACTTCTCTGTGATGGCCCAGCAAGGATGACAAGAAGGTATTTTTCATAGGTGTAAACTCTGCCAGACCTCAGCAGAGGGAACCACAGTCCTGCCCAGTGCCGTACTCAATTGGCAATGGAATTCCGAGCCTCTGAGCTCAGGTGTTTTTATTGATTCAGAACTCCTCAGGTATTCTACTGATAGCATGTGCAGATCATTGCCAATTAGCATCCCCAACATAAATCCAACACCTGCAGACAATACAAATGCCAAGGCCTATGTATCACTCTTTCCAACAGTCTACAAAAACAATTATTTTAAAAACAACTAAAAATAAATTTCTACAACATTTCCCCCTTTCTGTATATATAAAAAAAAAACTTTGCTTCACCTTTACAACACAATTTAACACTACACCAGCAAAACCATTTACAAGAGGAATAATTATGAGGTTTTTAATGCACATTACCAAATGATACCAAATATCTATCAAGTTTTTCACATTATCTTCGGACAGTAGAAAAACATTTTAATGTCCAATTATCTGGAATTCATTCACAATCTTCTGGGCTCCTCCAAAGGGCTTAGGTCACGTCTCTGGCTCTGCCTCTGCATCACACACAGCTTGTCCTCCAGGGTCTGGCTGGCTCACACCACTGCTGCTGCTGCTCTTGGTGGTCATCCCATGGTACTGGCATCTCAAATACTTGCTACAACTGGGCTACACTTTCACCAACATCTTCCCATAGGTTCTCTTCATGGTGTCAAGCCTCAACTTCTTTACATGACCCCTTCAATCTGGGCCTTCAACTACTACCAAAGTTGCAACTTTACCAATGGACTCTCCTGGCCCCTCACAGTGCCAAGCCTCAGCTGCTCTCCCAAGACCCCTTCGTGCCTTCAAAATCAGTCCACCTGGGTGACTCTTACAGTATCAAGTTCAGCTACTGGCACAAGATACAACCTCAGCCAGTTCTAGAAGACAGTTTCTGTGTGCTGACCCTGAGGAAACACTTTCCAGGTTTTAAGATGAGTCTGGTTCACTGGAAAAGTAACTGATCATTTTTCTGCAGGAAGGGTTCCCTCGTGAGTGGAGTTCTCATCACCATCACCAGTGCCTGAACTACTAGTAGTCAAGTTTGCAGGAAAAGCAAACAAACAAACAAACAAAACTGTTCAGTTTAACCAAGTGGCTTTTGGGCTCTAAATTGTGGCTTCCACAACAGGGGGTCCTGGGCCAATGGGAAAACTTTCCTGTTGAAACATTCTGGAAATCTGGTGTTCTTTTTCACCACCCATTTGGGGGAAACATATACCCTTCTTCATAGACCTCAAACGTAAGACCCACTTGGGCTTCACACATACAAAAAAAAGCCATCAACAAACTCAGTTTGTAGAAGAGTACACTCTGGTTTCCCTTTCTCATGCTCTACCAGCAGGAGGGAGAGTCAGTTATAGATATTCTTTGCCTTTTTCTTAAACAAGTTTCAGAAGCTAATGCTTTGTCTAATAGCTGAAAATGAAAAAAAAAAATGCTTTGTAGAGGATTACTGTAGAAAGGCCCTGAGTTTTCTCTAAAACAGCAATGGGAGCTAGAAGACAATTGACGGGCATCAAAACATGGCAGGTGGTTCCTAACAGAGTCTACCCTCACCAAGCCATTGTATCAAAGGCTGAATCTCAACAATGTTATTCACACAAAATTTCTTTAAAAGCTATTAAAATCAGACATTAGCAAAGTAAGCATCTGAGTCATAACACAGAAACCTACAACCAAAATTCACAATGCATAAGAGGGCAAGAGGAAGGCCACTGCTGCATCATGGGAAAGTGGAACAGCCACCCAAGGATGCTGTCCCAGCCTGAGAGTGCTGGGGGTAGGGGGTTGTACTCTCCCAGCAAGATGGAGATACAGCTGCCCTAGTGGAATCAAATGAATCGAGAGATTTAAAATCTACAGAAGAGTTTAGAGATGGATTACTGGCTGACACATAGATCACTAAGCAGATGAAAGAAAGGGGAGGTAATTAATTCAGGAGAAAGAACAACAAAAAAAACCCCACAATCAAACAAACAAAAAAAAACATGATAACTGCATTGCTCTGCTCAGCTATAAACAATGTAGTCATGCCAATAACACTGAGCATTGATTTAAGTAAACATGGAAGTATTAGGAACACTAAGGCCTGAGGGAAGTGGGTGCCATGTGTGGAAATGTGAGGCAAGAAGACCTCAGAATTTCCCAGGCATATTCCACAGCAGCAGGAACTGCTGCTAAGGAACTGACAGATGCTAGCAAAGACGAGAGCGGTCTATGTAAGCATATAGCTTTACATGCAGGGAATATGATTGCTGAAAAAAAAAAGCTAAGGTTGAAACATAGGATGAACGTGATGTTACACCTACGGTGGGTCTCACAGAGATGCTTGGCTTAAGTATAGGTTCACGAGTTTCAAAAAATACAATCAAGCACCACCATAAAACATAAATGAAATGAGAAATTTAGAAAAAAGAAAAAAAAAGTGCACTGGAATGCACAGATGTACTTGGATTTTAATTCAGGTCCTTACCAGGCAGAAAGAACTTGGTGGATCTCAAGGTGAAGACAACACTGTATCTTGCTTCCTGCTCCCGGGAGGGACTTCCCTGGAATCTGTGTAGCTGAGTAGATGCTGTCTTGTGACTCTGCCTTTGCTATATGGCCCACACTTGAACACAGAGCTTCCCGTGTCTCACAGCAGCACCACCTACCTCTTCAGCATCGAGATGATCAGGAAGTACTCAAGGAGACATGGATATTGTTTAGGGAAATAACAAGCTAGGTGAGCAAATGAAGCAGATGACTCCTGGGCATGTAAAACCCCTGTAAAAGAATATTTATTAAAGAGCAACCTTCCTCCTGAAAGATAAAAAAACTAAACCCAGCCAGCTGAAGTCGTTCAGTCAGGACGATGCCTTAGACAGCAGCATGGACAACTAGAGAAGTGAAGAGCTTCTATTTCTTTAAAGAAAGCCTTAGTAAATAGATCAAAGGACTAAAAAGGAAATTAAGTTATTTATAAAGCAATGGCTAAAGTGAGGCAAAAAGCAGGGAGTTCCCAGAAGGATTATTTAAAATATTCTAGTTATATGAAGAAAGATCCACTGTCTGAAGCCTTGTGGTCACACTCATCTCTGGAGCCCTATGGAATTCTCAAGAATGACCTGTCAGAAAGCATTCTATAGTGAATACATGATACACCAATGCAGCTTGATGTCATTAGGAAATGTCACTCTTTTTACTAGGATAACTCTTCCTATAAGAAGTGTATCACTGCTTTACATTTTATATATATATATATATATATATATATATATATATATATATATATATACACACACACACACACACACACACATACACACACACATAAATGTATATACATACATAAAGTATAAATATACATACATATATATGCATATATATATTCATACATATATAGTCCTGGCTGCTTTGGAACTTGCCCTGTAGACCAGGCTGGCCTCAAACTCACAGAGATCCACCTTCCTTTGTCTCCCCAGAGCTGAGATTAAAGGCGTGTGCCACCACATCCAGTATCTCAGCTTTATATTCTTAATGGCTTCCTAAATGTTCATCAAACTTGTCTGATAACAGATTTTTAGTAGAAAAAGAGTACTAGTTTTCTTCCCCAAAGGTCCAAGTATCACGGTCAAGTCCACCATTCACCTCGCCAGCTTCTCTGTCAATCACAGAACACAGTTACCGATGATAGCATTGTACACACTTTCTGGTATGTCTAGACATATACTCTTACACTGGACTTAGAACTCACTCAACAAGTAAGTTTTGAGCATGTGTGATATACCAAGCAGTTTTTCAAGATACTGGATAAAGTATCAAAACAAACAAAAAACAAAAAGCAAAAAAAACCCAGCTAGTCCAGATTTGGGGCGGCTACAACGTACAGAAGTGGCCAGGAGAGAGACATGTAAATGGACAGAAGATCAAGTGGTCTTGGAAGAGAAAGTGAAGGGGTACATGTGGCAGATAACAGGCAGATATCATCAGCTGCAGATGCATCATCCAGGGAGACAAATGCCCAGAAGAATCCAGATCCCTGAAGGAAGAAGTCTCCTTGGCACAGTAGGTCTACTCTGAGTGCTGTACTTAGGAGCTTCTTTTCCTGAAAGGCCAGAAACAACAGAACTCAAAGAACCCTGTAGGGTGAAGGCTTAATTCTTCTAGTGGGAGAATTAAACCATCTATACCGTTCATCAGCTGGTAGAAAGTAGACGGCTGGGGAGACAGCTAAGAGGATAAAGGGATTTCTGTATGGCCATAAGAACCTGAGATTGGACTCCTAGGGATAAAAAGCTGGGCATAGAGACATCTTTCTGTACCATGCCGCTGGAAGGGCAGAAACAGCTGGAGTCAGAGTTTACCAAAATGTAAGCTCCCAGTTTGGTGAGGGATCCTGTCCAGAAAAACAAGGAGAGGATAAAGGAAGACAGTGGCTTCTTTCTCTCCCTCTCTCCCTCTCCCTCTCTCTCTCTCTCTCTCACACACACAGAGAGAGAGAGAGAGAGAGAGAGAGAGAGAGAGAGAGAGAGAGAGAGAGAGACTACACCCTAGTACCCACACAGACACCACATCAAGAAAGAAATGAGAAAGAAGAAAAATCTATGGATGCAGCAAGGGAAAGCACCGCAGGGCTTCTGAGGGCAATGGAGCTGCTTATTAAGCTTCTACACCACTGGACATCACAGTGTCTACAACAAAGGGCACTAAAAATAAACTCAATTTATGAATTAGAGAAGGTTGGATTTCCGGGGAATTAGGGGAGAATTCTTGGGGAGACATGTGATGAAACACATCAAGGGCGAGTGAAATTTAATCAGCAATTCTGACTGAACACTGAGTTGGGGAAGAGGAGAATGAAGCAAACTTTGCCCAAAACAGGATAGATATTGGCTGAGGTCATTGTCAGAACTAGACTGAAGGAAGAGCCAGAGTCCTAACAAGCTGACAGTGTGAGTCCCAGAAACTCAATGTGGTATCATTAGGTAAATGGGTCAAAGAAATGAATCTGGGGGAAGGTCCTCACCGTACCCAACATAAAGGCCCACTGCAACCGGCATCCCCCAGTCCCATTCTTTTCCTTTCCCATCTCCAGTTGCTTTTGGTCAATGTTTTATCACAGGAACAGAAAGAAGCTAGAAGAAAATTTTTTATGAGGAACAATACAAGCCAGACAATAATAGTTGATATCTTTTAAGTGTAGAAGGGAAATTTCTGTAAACTTCAAGTTCTGCATCTCATGAAAACAGCCTTCCAGTTGAAGGCAAAACAAAACTCTCCTGGGTAAAGAAACTATGAGGCAAGCCATCACCATGAAGTCTGCACTAGGTAAAAACTCTTAATTTTCTAAGGCTAAGCAACAATGATGATAGACAGAAAATGGATTCAAACAAGGAAATGATGTGCATTAAAGATGGTAGATAAACAGGTAATGATTGTCTCATTTTAATCATTTGAAGAAGAATTGACTTAAAAGTTGAAAGTCATCAGAGAAATTGTACTGACAGGTATATTTGTAGGAGAGAAATGAAATGTATGAAGACAGCAGTGGGGGCGGGGAGTGGAGAGGAATGTGCTGTCGTTTTACACTGTAAGAGAAAATGGTATTAAATGGTAGGTCATGAGTCTAATAAAGCAGGGTAAATCACTTGTCTTCGTCATGCAAGCGTGAGGACCTAAGTTCAAGCCCCAGAATTGCAGCACTGTCAGTAGAAAGAAGGGAGGTAAAGTTAGAGGACTCTCAAAGATCAGCTAGCCTGGGGCAAACAGCATGAAACCCTGTCTCAGAGTGGAAAGTAAAGGCTAACACCTGATATTGGGATGCTTAAACCCATAGACACACACAAGTGTACATGCACACACAAAAACACACGGTGTACACCTGTGTGTATATGAACACATTTTCTTAAAGAAGAAAATAGATAAGTAAAGTTGAACTCAGGAAAGCTAAATTCCAGTTTCCAGTGATAATTAGGGATTAATACATCCAATATTCATCTTTCTCTCTCTCTCTCTCTCTCTCTCTCTCTCTCTCTCTCTCTCTCTCTCTCTCTCTCTCTCTCTCCTCTCCCTTTCTCCCTCCCTCTCTCTCTCCCTCCCTCTCTCTCTCCCTTTCTCTCTCTCCCTCTCTCTCTCCCTCTCTCTCTCTTTCTTCCCTCTCTCTCTCTCTTCTCTCTCCCCTCTCTCCATTATAGTCTTAATGAATGGCAGGAAACACAAAGTGCAGAGAAGCCATGACATGAAAATCTTCTACTTGCTGTAGACAGAAAGACACAGATGCTTATTACCACTTCTTTTGAATAAACACTAAGATGACCATAGCTCCTTTTATAGATAAAAAGGGCAGTCTTAAAGCCATTTGGCATTCCCCATCCCCAACTATGTGTGAAAGGTGATAGCTGTTCCCACTATGTTAGATGTAAGAAAACTCCAGGACTAGTGAGTGGCTAGGATAAGATTTTGAGCCACCTGTTTGTTCATCATGGACTAGGTCATCAACTTTTGATCAGCGCATATGATCCCATTCACTGAGCAAGTCCTCAGTTCAGGAATTTTGACAGGAAGTCAGGTGTCCCCAAAGTGACATATGCTAATATTGAATGTGTCAAAGTATTGCTTTCTCAGCCTTCTTCACAACTTAGCAAAGAAAATCTTGAACAAGAGCTCAATGCAGTAAGAAAGGGAGATCAGCTAAAAGACCATTCTAGAAATGAAGGAAAATCTCTGTATGTACATACATACACACACACAGTGTGTGGACATGTTCCTGACAGCATTGTTCATCCTCAAACTATGGAACAACTCAAGTATCATTAGCAGGTAAATGGGAAAATGAGATGAGGTGTATCTACAGGATGGAGTGTCACCTTCCTACTAAAAGGAAATGGAACACTGACACATGTGGCCACATAAATTAACTAGCTTACACGACCAAGGTCAGCCCCCAAAAGACACAAGTTGTATATAAGTTGTATAAAAAAAGGTCCAATATATGCAAGTTCATAGAGATAGAAAATAAATTAGTATTTTCCTAGGACTGGGGCCTGGGGAGGAAAACCTAATGTGTATATATGGCTTCTTCCTGGCAATTCTCCAGCTGTACTTCAAACATCAAGTCATTCATTTAAAGTAGAGAAGTTTGTGGCATGCAACTTATAGCTCAATAAAGCTGCAGTTTTCAAATAAAACGGTGCGTTCTGGAGAAGAATGGTAGAAGAGCCAGGTTAAGTTACCAGAGTAGCAGAGTCCCTGCTCCTAAGGTTTGCTGCAGTCACCATCCTGTCATAGGTGAACTGAATAGCTTTGTTTTGACTATGATGTCAGCTCCTTCCTATGGTCCTGTTCCTGCCCGTTTTCTTATCCTTGTTCTCCTAACCATGACAGACCTGGTTTACAGTCAATTAATTTCCTGTCTGATTGAATCATGCATAATTGGATTCCCTTGGATGCCATCAGATACAGTGCCAAATATGGGTACCAAGAGAGTTTCTAGGTAATGGGTTCAGGGAAAGAGCAGAAACCAGGAATTGTTACTGTAGACTGTTGCTTTTAGATGATGCATATCTAATATTAAGAGAGGATCCCGGCAGACCTGTCCAGTATGACTCTAATGGTCATTTTGAATATCAATTTGATTGAAATAAAGAATATGTCATGCCTTAGTGAGACAGACCTTTGAATATGTCTTTGAGGGCTTTCTCTAAGAGGATTAACTGAGGGGTAGAACCCTCCGTGAATGTGGGTAGCACCACGTGTGGGCTGGAAATAAACAAAATAATAAAAAGGTAGAACGGAGAAAGCCAAGTGAGCTCTAGAAGCTACCTTTCTCTGGTTTAAAGGCTGAGGCAATGTGAGCAGGCAGCTTCACACCTGCTGAGAGCTGTTCCTACAATCCTACCTGTTCCTACAATCCTACCTTCCCGGTGAGGATAGACTGCATCCTTAAAACTGTGAGCCAACATAAGCTCTACCAGTTTTGAGCTCCTTGTTGTCAGATAGTTAACCAGTAATCATCCAGATACCTAATAGAACGATCTGCTGTGGTCATCTTCTACATCTACTACATCTACATCACGCAGAAGGATGAATCCTAAAGGCCCTGGGCACATAAAAGGTACTCTCAGCCATTTTAGTCAGGATCACTTCTGAACAGAACAGGAGTAAATATTCTGTAAATATTTTGGTGAGGAGATAGACTGAGCACCAGAGACTTCTAATAAACCTGGTGGAAGAAACCAAGAGAGGGATGCCTGCAGGGCTAGGTCAGCTAGAACCTAGCAAACTAATCCTGGTATGGCCGGTCACCACATACTGAATTTGTGTCAATGTCAGGCTTTTTCATTAAAGTTGGGGCATCAGCGAGGAGAACATGAGACCCCAGAGCTGGTCGTGGAAGAGAATACAGCAAATTCACACTTGTAAGATTATGTTGTTATCCACCCACCATGGAACTCCTGACTGGATTAATGATGATGGGGAATCTGTCTGAGCAGGGTTTCTTTACAAGGAAGCCTCTTTATCTCTTCATCAATGCCTCCAGCGCTCAGTGTCAGTGAACTTCTAGCAGAAGCCAGTGTTGATGTTTTCTAGGACAGTGTTCTACAAGTACAAACCAAGGAAGAAGTTTAGTGCTGTATGTGGACAAGCTCTTGCTCATTACTAGTTTTTTGAGCAATTGCAACAAAACATACTGATATCTGCTCTGGGTTTTCCCTACCACCCAGCAAAGACTGTTCCCAGTCTGAGGCCAAGCTTCTGCCTTCAGCTGAGTCATGGTGCTTGTTCATACGCTACCCGTAGTTATTGTCACACTGCATACTGGAGTTGAGGACTCCTCACAGAGATCACACAGCCTGGAAAGTTTTACATGTTTACTGTCTGACCATTTACAGAAGACTAGCCAACCCTTTCTTACCATGGATCAAGGATAAAAGAATGTAAGTTTACACCAGGCTGAGTTTATCCCATAGCGGCAGTAATAAAACCTCTATCTTCAGCATGCTATCTGAAAGAGTTGGAAATCCTAAATGTTTTATGAGTTCCAGATATAAATGAAACCATCAAAAAATCTTAGAACAATGTGAAGCTCTGCAGCTTTGATTCGAAATGCCTATTCTAACTGTAGAAGTTCATTGAGTTGTATAGACTTTGGGTCTAGTTAATCTGGGCATGTGTTGTTTTCATTTATTTGCAAGGTTTTTACAATAAGTTTATAAAGATTTTATAATTAAATATTTAGGGTAAATAATAACATTGCAAATAAATACCTTAACACAGTTTCCTCTCCCTAGGTACTGGAGAAGAGGGACCAGTGTCTATGAACAGCACCCTAGTATATTTCCCCTGGGTGTCTTGTCTCACCCCTGGAATCAGACTTTCTAATCTAACTGATCACTAAAATCTTCTCTTGTAGGTGGGATTCCTAAACATTTGAAACAGACTGACCCTCTTCTGCAAATATCAGACAACTTACATTTCCTTCCGGAGTGATGACCCAGAGCTCCAGGGAAAGCCAATTAATCAATAAAATTGATGTTAGATATTATAGATGGAGCCATGGGGGTTTGGGGGAGCCCCAGGGTGGAGCCATGGGGCGGAGCCACCGGAGCAATCCATCACTAAAGTACATCTTGAAGGCTGTGACTTAAGTTTGCATTTTTCAATACACAAAGACAAGCCATTATCTAATTTAGGACCCTGCGGGGACCTGCAGGAGCAGACTAATTCTACTGGTGTCTGCCTTATTGTGAGTAGAGCCAACTATCCTCAGTTCAAGCAGCTGCCTCTCTGGATTGTCTATCTCTGCCTGTCTGTTTTTCCTCCTTTCTTCTTTTCCTTCTTCTGTGGTGCTGGGAAGTGAACTTATTGGCCATCACATGTTCTCTGCCACTGAACTCCATCCCTAGGCTCTCTTTTGCTTTTCATTTTAGACAGGGACTCACTTGGTTGCCCAAGAGACTCAAGAGTCTCCTGCCTTAAGCTCCCAATTACCTGAATTAGATCTGTGCCACGAAGCTCAGCTTTTCTTTAAAATTATAAATATAAATGTGGATCATTCCAATCTACAACATCTTGGAGTTTCTTCTTTGAGGAATGCTCACTATTTTGTGGATTTTTGCTTTTGCGTAAGCTATTCCAAAGAAGAAATAATTTTATAACATAAATAACAAAGAAGCCATTCTACCTAGAAATTACCAAATGGATCTATTGTAGACTTTAAAAAATAAGCAGATTTATTTCACTTAACATTTTCTTCCATCCAAAGGGAAGTACTAAAAGAAAAACCTTGAATAAAAGCACCCACCTCCACAAATTCAGGCAAACCAAAAGAAAAAGGGATAAAGTCCTCTTCAGCAAAGAAAATTGTCTTTGCTTCTAGAAAATGCTCCCATACCTCACAGACATTCTCTTCTTCTTGTGGCCACTGGGGCATTCGGAATAGCTTTTTCCCAGTCCTCTCTTGAGCCTTGGTTAGTTTTTTTGCTCTTCAACATGGGTACATTCTTCAGTTTGCTAGACAAAAATCAGAAATCAGGTCTTGCTGTCACCTGCTTCTGCTGTGCCTGTGACCGACCCTGGGCACCTGGCAGTACATGCTCTGCTTCTCTGACTCCCTCACCAGCACTGATCTCATGCATGACAGCGTGGCCCTCAGCCCCATGGGAGACCTTAATTGGCCCCCGCACCAGACACCTTGTCAGGAAGAGAATCCGATGGGGCCTCATCCTCATCTCTTCTGACAAAAGCGTTACAACAGTGAAGGCATGAAGCAAGCCTGGTGCACGCTTTTATAAATCTAAAATGTGATGAGATCTTATTGTTTTATTCTTTCTAACATTGTGTTTCATCATTTTAGAGTTATTTCATCATCTGTCAGTGACCACCTGTGCAGAAGCCTGTGTTGAAACGACCAGACATCAACAAGAGGGTGGAATCTTCCAGAAGGGTGATCCTTGTGAGATGAATCGTCATCTTTGGGTGGTGGCAGTGTGATCATTATGGTACTTGGGACTACATCATCTCTCAATCAGAAGCAAAATAGCACTGCATAGTGCCTTTTTATTTAACAAAACCAATGATTCAGAATTACTCATCTGAAGGACCTGTTACTGCCAAGAATCACAAATGGTCTAAGATTTGACCATATTTCTAAGCTACCACACGGGCCTACTAGAAGTTCACGACTGTGGGTGGAAGATGCAGACTCCTATATCTGAAACAAACAACTGACTCTAACCATATAAACCAGCATGATGGTCAGGGTTCCTTGGTCTTACTTACATACACACCGTACTTACCACGAGGCCTAGGCCTGAGTTTGATCCCCAGGCCCCACATGGTATAAACAACTCCCACAGCTCTCCTTTGACCTCCACATGCATTTGTTACTATGCACACACACACACACACACACACAGAGTAAATAAAGTACTAAAATATCAAACTGTGAATGCTTCTATAACACGCTATCTCTTACCTGTGATGACTATAGTCTAGTCTTGGCCGGTGCATGTTATTCTAAGCTGTATTCATTTCGCATCTGTTCAGCTCCCCACTGAAGGATTCTTGATCCTGCTCTTCCTCTCAGTGCTCCTTTTTTTGCTTACATCTTTCAAATCAATTTAGCTAATCAATTGATTATATAAACAGAGTTTAAATTCTCCCTATGTACATTGATTTCTTTTCTTCAGTCTTAAGCCATTGATCAAATCATGCAAAAAAAAAAAAATGGAATAAAGTAGTTGGTGTCACCTACCATGTTCCACAGCTCACCACAGTGGTGCTTGAAGGAGAAGCTACAGACATTTCTTTTTATTCTCCAAATGATGACAGCCTTGAGTGAAGCCTTGGATGGACACATCAGTATACTGCTTGAAAGCATTCCTACCTGTTTCCTAGACTTAGAAACACAAGAAGCTGGGAAATTGAATTAAAATAATTTTCTATTTACACAGATAGAGAGCTTCCTGTACTATGTAGCAAGCTCATCCCGTAGCCTTTCATCCAGCTATCCTGGGTGTCAATCATGCTGTACCATACCAGTGTCCATGTTCCATTAATTTTGGACTCACTGAAAAGCTAATGCATGCTACAGAATGGAGGATATATGTTCAAAATGAAAACAGAAAAGGAGGGAAACAATGTGAAGAGAAAGGAAAGATTTCTCATGAACTCATAACAGCCACCTCCATCTGGGCACATTGAGGAGCATAAAGGAGAAGAGAAATAAATATTCTTAAATATGATCTCATCAGGCCAGCATGGATGGGGAGGGGTGCATGAGCCCCCACCCAAGCTGAGTTGGTGGCTTCTAGAGCAGGGAGAGTCAGTTTTGCTTAAGGGTGCAGCCCCCCGTAAACCCACCAATCTCCAGTGGCTGGCCCCACAGCAACGTACATATGGGCAGCACAAATTGGACTCAATGGGTCATAAAAAAATAAGAAAACATGAAGGTGAGAGAGGTGGGGTTTAGTGGGTGGATCTAGGAGGGGGCGGGGTTAGAGTAGGAGATGAATATGACCCAAATACATGGCATGCATGTACAAAATTCTCAGAGAATTCATTTAAAATACATTAAAATGCCCCCTTAAAATATTTGTATTTGAATGCTTTCTTTGATACTGCCACACCCTCTAGGGAAAAGCACTCCTCTGCATAGATATTGCACAGATACACAGCAGATGCCCATCAAAGTGGACTCCTAAGTAGAGTGTGTCTCAGTCTAGCTGTGAAGGGCTTTCTGTAAAGGAGGCACAGTAAGCAACTCCCCAGAGAAGCCACTTCTGACCTCACAGGCTGTGAATTCCATTACTCTCCAGGAAAAGCAGAACTGTGTGAGCCCACAGGGGCCTCCTCCCTGGAGAAGCAGTTTCCAGCAGTAACTCCTGGGTCACCTCTGCTCTATTTGCATGCTTCCAGGCTGGTTCATGGGAGCTTGTTGGGATGTGAATGCCTGAGTCCTTTGAAGTATTCTAGAGACAACATTTTTATTCCTTCATCTGCCTATGAAATACCGACTAAACATCTGATGCATACCACTGAATGAGAATAAAAGACACAAAGTTTCAGAATTCTCATAGCTTAAATTCTGGAAGAAGAGAGCCAATGAAGAAATAGTAAGAAAAAAAATGTGCAACGTTGGACACTGATTACTTATATTAAGCAAGTCAGGAAACAGAGAGAAAATCAAGCACAGAGACCAATGGTAGTAAGACAGATGGGTACCTCTTCTATAGTGCATTCATTTGTTCTGCATATATAATATATATAAATGTATATGTGTACTAAAATGAAACATGATACAGCACACAATATATACAATACTTTGCACATATTATGATGACATATAGGAAGTATATGATACACTTAATGATACTGCCTAGGAGATATAGAGACTAGAGATGCTACTGTGTCATATTCATTCTACAAAAATTCAACATGAAGGTGCTGAGTGAAGCACTGATCCTTCTACAGACACCCAGTGTGTCACCCTGCAGGGAAAGCTTTCCACATGCTGCTCTGACAAAGCCACTGGGTTGACCCTACTGGAATGTTTCACAGTGGGTCTATGTCTGTCCTAGTTTGCTTTTCTGCTGCCATGATAAGCACCATGACAAAATAGCAACTTCAGAAAGAAAGCGTTCGTTTGACTAACACTTCAAGGCACCAGTCCATCACTGGGAGAAATCAGGGCAGGAACTCAGGACAGGAGCTTGAAGCAGAGCCTCCAGAGAAACTTACTTGCTCTCTAGCTCAGTCTTATATAACCAAAGGATTAATTCTACCCACAGTGAGCTCCACATTCCTATATCAATTAGCAATCAAGAAAATGTTCCCAGGACATGCCCACAGGTCAATATAATAGAGACAATCCTTCAACTCTGGTTCCTTCTTCTCAGGCATGTCAAGTTGACAGTCAAGATTAGTCATCATGGTATTCCACACAGTAAAAGAAAACATGGCCAAGCTCTTCTCTCTAGGATTCCCAGACAGGGAAAGAACACACAAGACACACATAGACACATAAACACACAAACACACACACACACACGTACATTCCTATGTGCAGACTACACAGAGTTATAAAGGACACATTACCTCAACAAAATTAATCCAAGTGCAACAAATTCTCAGATTTAAGGCTGTAAGGACACAGGAACACTGGTCTTTCATGACAAAGCCTCTAGATGGTACTAACCTTGAGGTGACTCTGTAATAAGGAACTCTCAGCTGAAGTTTCTTGATTTAAAAAGTTCCAGTCCACCAAGCAATCAACTCAAGGCAGTTTTGTATGAGGGCAGCCTGAATGGTTTTTAGTCTAATGTGTGATCACTGATGTGAAGGATAAGGAGACTCTGAAAGGACTGCAGCCTTCCTGATCCTCCAGGGAATATCAGTGAGGAGGTGATTGCTTTTAGAGTTGCTAGGGTTCAAGCAGCAGGGTGGATTTAGGTCACATTCAGTCAATACAATTTCCCTGCTCTGGGCATGGCCATTGTCACTGGGAGGTGGTATATGCACTTCTCATCAAGGGCCTTTCCTGTTACCCAAGTATGCAAATAGAATATTCATGCCTGTATTTTGTCCTGGTGACACACATCTTCCTCAGTTATTCTACTAACATGCCTCACTGCATCTTCCAAGACTATATCCTATTCTGATGCTAAAGAAACCACTGGAGTTGAGCAGTCGTGCCCTTAAACTTTCAAAGATGAGAGAAGTAACATTTTCAAATGACCTGTGGACACACAGCTTGCCTATGGCTTGACTCTGTGCTTAACCCTGGCCAAGGACTCTGGAGTGATCCTGGATCTCTGGGTGCGAAATGAAGATCAAGAATCCTTCTGGAGTTCATGATATTTGTCTATGTATGAACATGCTCGTGCATATGAACATGTTCACTTGTTGTGTGGCATGCATGTGAAAGCCAGACATCAACATTGGTGTCTTCCTCAATCACTCTACACCTTATCTTTGACAGTGTCTTGTTGAACTTAGGGCTTCCTGATTTAGCTAGATTTGCTGTCCAGTAAGCCCTAGAGATCCTCCTTTCTCTGCCTCCCTATAGCTGGAATTATATGTAGGTGATGCTACATCCTGCTTTGTGTGGGTTCTGGAAGACTGAACTTAAGTTCTCATGTTTACACAATAAACTCTGTACCAAGGACACAAGTCCTCAGCCCCTCAGAGTTGTCTTTGTTGTGACATAATTTAGAGAATCAATACGTTCTCCAGAAAAATTCTAATACATGCCTAATCTTTTGTTGGCACATTCTGCTACTCCCTGGTTTGGGTCCCTTTTCCTAAAACACCTTCAGCCTATCCCCCAGCTCCATTACTCTTCCCTCTTCCTTCTCCCAGCACTCACGTGACCATTCCTCTACTCCAGAAAGCCCTCCTGGATGCTCCTAAGTGGGCCAAGTACTAACTGATCTTGAAGAAATTCATCTTTAACATTTGCATCACTAACCCAATTGTGATATTATCTTTCTATTTTTCACTTTACCTTACCTGCCACATCATGGTCTCATTGAAAACTGTGATTATGTCATATTTGCCTAAGTGCCTTTATTGATTAGCAGGCATATAATAAGCTCCACAATAAATGATTCTGATTAAATGAACACATGTTCATCTGTCTATGAAGATACTTAATCTAGAAGCCAAAAAAGATTAAATCATGGAAGATGCTTAAAATAGTAAAAGGAAGAAAACTTGAGTGTGGTGGTGTAATGTCCCCTGTCACTTTGGCTTATAGGAGCTGTGAAGTTTGTCCCGATCAGGATCTATGGTGCTTTGACTTCCATAGGATGCACAGTGGGGAGGCGTGTTCTGAAATGCCATGGGATTGCTTTTTCTTAATACAGTGCCTTCACCTGATTGTCTTTCTGAGATAGTCTGAGCATTTTACAAACAATGATCAGACACTTTATGCCCTAGTGGCATTTTAAAATGAGGTAGTGTCTACACACTGCTGAGACCGCATGTTGTAATTCATGATCTTTAATGGAAAATATTACACGCACAAAATCATGCCATATGTATTATCCTGAATTGCTATTCAGAATAATAGTTAAACAAACATCCTGCCTTGAGAATGAGAAGCACAAGGCTGGAAAAACGAGGTTTTGCTGGCAGTTTCCAGTATACAATTGCCATCGTCAGCCACAAATCCCATCATCCCTTTGGAGCATGGTGGTGCCCTACCAACTTGATAGTTAAACGCCTCACTATCTCTCAAATACTTACTGCCTACTGTTCTTCGATGTCTCCTCATATACATTTAATTCTGTATTCCCAATTGAATATGTTATTTGGATTATTCTGAGAGTTATCTTTTTAACTCAAAGTGAAGGGGCGTGTGTATGTTCATACATGTTCAAGTATTTGAGTACATACTTACAAAGACCTGAGATCAATCTCCAGTATCTTTCTTCAGGGGACACCCACCATAATTTTTTGTTTTGTGCATTTTGTGTATGTGTATGCATGCGTATATGCATGTTCACGTGTGTGCACATGAATGTGGACACCAGAGGTTGCTGAGACAGAGTCTCTTGCTGAACCTAGGACTTGCCAATTCCATTAATCTGACTAGCCATCTTGCCTAGGGTTCCCTTGTCTCTTCCTCCCAAGGGCTGGCATTGTAGGTAGTTTGCTGCATTCACCTGGCTTGTTTTTTGGGAGTCATTTTTTGAAGTATGTGCATTTGTTGGGCGGTGTTGGGATATGTGCATGTAAGTGTGAGTTCCAGAGGAGGCCAGAAGAGGGCACTGGATCCCCTAGAGCTGCAGCTTTAGGTAGTTGTGAGCCTCCTGATGTGGGTGCTGGAATGAAATACCTAAAAGCTGATTCATCTCTCCAGGCCCACACCTGGCTTTTTATGTGGGTGCTAGATACCCAAACACCAAGGATCTTCTCCACTGAGCCATCTCCCCTGAGACATCTCCGCAGCCTTGCCATCTTGTGTTTTGAGTCAAGGTTTCTCACTAGCTTGGAACTCATGGAGTAGGCTAGCTCACTGACTATCCCCAGGGATCTGTACATGGATTCTAGGCATTGAATCCATGCCTTCACTTGACATGTTAGTGGAGGGTCATTCTGTTTTTCTGATGTATACCATTCCTATTTGGTGACTATATCACACTGTGCTAATGATGTATAACCTTGAGTGTTCTTGTTCAAGTTTCCTCAGAACACGTGCAAGAGCTTCTATTGACATAAAGGAATTGTTGGGTTCAAAAGCCTCCCAGTATGACTGTATCAAGGTGAACCCACAGCAAGTGAGAGATGCACCCTATCCCCAAAGCCTCTTTGTCCATACATGAGTGCAGAAGCATGAGTATGTGTGTATAAAACAGTCATTTTTGCGCCCTGAGCTTGGGTCTTCAGCGTCTTTTCTTCCCTTGCTTCATAGGATGGAGATAGGAATTAACAGGAAGCAGGGAGGAGGTCCCACAGACTCTGCTTCTAACAAGCAACCTCACCTTAGCTACATCCTCCATTCTTGCTAAAATGAAAAACGACAGAAGAGAATGAGGGTTCTTCTGTATAAGCTGACTGTAAGCAGTGCATGAGATGCTGTGTCGTAAAACACACAGAGTACAGCAAGCACTCAAAGGTGGCAGTCTTCATTTCTGGTTGTCACAGTGTCTTCTGTCCCTCTATATTTATCCATCCTCATACCTCAGGACCTGTGATCTGAAAGGTAGAGATGATATCCAGGATTCTGCCCACTGATGCTGAGGATTTCAGCATTTAGGGTATTTGCCTGCTTGGCTACAGGCTGGGGCTTCCAGAGCAAGCCTTTCTTGGCAGTGGGCTGTTAAGGTGGCTCCCAGGTTCCCCTGGCTTTCAGGAAGCAGTTCAGAGGCAAATGACACTAAGAAAATGGCAGGAAATCAAACTGAGGAGGTAAGGATTGGTGTCATGCCTCGCCTCACCCAGGTCCCATCCACTTCAAGCCAAAAAATGAAGCCCTTGCCAGGTTAAAGTGGAGTGCTGTGGGGAAGTCTGGACTGGAGCTTGTGATGTAGAATGTCAGACCAAAGGAAGATGAAGTGAATTGGAGGACACAGACTAACAGTAGAGCATAGTGCATCAAATCTATCAGGGTCAGTTGACAAGTCTGACTTCCCTAGAGATGGCCAATCATTTTTAGCAGAGCCTGTGAGTGAGATGGGGTGGACTGAAAGTCAGTTAGGAAATGCCACGTGCCTTCCTAAGATCTGCAAATACAGAAACCGTGTCAGGGCTCATCTGCTGGCAGAGAAATTTGGTGACAAGCAGACAACAAGAAACAGTGACACATACATGCAGAGAAGTGATGGAGTGAGAGGATTCTGAAGAATTCAGAAGGAAGGCAGTGGATCTAGTGGCCTTTCTAAGAATGAACAGGAAGAAGTCAAGTGTACAGGACATTCCAGGAAGTAACCACTAGACGGCAGGCACAGTAGAGGAAATGAAAACAGTGTGGGTGGAGAACAGACGGCAGAAGGTCACAGTGTTCCAGGAGACCACAGAGGCCAGAGCATGTTGCCTGGAAGGCAGGTCAAGACATTTTGGCCTGTACTCCAAGAGTGAAGGGAAGCCACTAGTGGTTTGGTAGTAGAGACATCTCCTTTATGGTAGCAGAGACACCACGTTTCTGTGAAGGGTGTAGAGAACAGACCAGTCAGTACCTAATAGGGTATAGCATCGAAAGAGGTGATTTTGTTTTCTATTCAAAATTATTTAACATTATTCTATAATCACCAGAGCCATAAAAACAATCATTTGCATGCTTTTAAATGGCAACATGAGTCAAATGCAAAGATGCTATCATTTCAGGTAATAAAGGAGAGCCATCGTTTCAGTTATACTGTTAGTAACATTGGCCATGACCAATACATTTCTCATGTTCTGCACCAGCATTCATAACCGGCGCATTGAATTTCTTCAATGACAGACTCCTACGGGCAGATTCAGAACCCAGTCATTGACACCAAGAGACAGGACTTTATGGGTCTCAGCAGATTTCTCTTCCACATCCTCCTGAAACAGAACAAACGCTAGCACGACTGCTCAGTGGAAGCCTTCTAAGATAAATGAGAAAGAGGGGATTGGACTTAAGATTGGACAAGTGAAGAGCTGAAGAGATAACCTCAGGATGGACTCCAAGGCCCATGGCATCCATTGCATAGTCTTAATGGTGGAGTGTGGAGAGAAGGGATTCACGTCTGATTTAGAATGAAAAACCTCAATCATGCCTATTCAACATCTAGGAAATTTGAAAGACAGTTCCTTTTACTCAGCCTTTACTTTGGGAAGTCAGGGTGGCTAGATAATTGTGGAATTTATGGAAATGATCTTCTATATCTCTGCCTAGCTGGGCAGCATCCCCCAATATCTATTGGTAGCATAATCTCATAAGGGTGCACGGCATTCAGAAAGATCCTTTGTAAAAACATCAGTCTTTCCAGAGTCTAAGCACTTGTCGGCCTCGATGGCCATAGCAAGAACCCTGACCATTAAGGAAAGCCTGAGTGACATTGATGTGTCCAGGAAAAGCAACCACCTGAAAGAGACAAGCAGGAAGGTAATAGGAGGAAAACGTAGGGTTAACCTTAGTAGAATTAAAAGAGCAAAAATAAGAGGGTTGGTCTGTACAGCACATAGAGAAACAGGAGAAAGGTGGCATACAATGTAAAGAATTTGGTTCAAGATGGATTCCTGTAGAAATTAAACAAGCCTGGCTTATATGGCTAATGAACAACTTTGCTGGTTCAATTTTGTTAACTTGACACAAACATCTGAGAAGAGGAAATCTACGAATTGCTTCTATCAAATTTGCATATCGGCAAGTCTATGGGACATTTTCTTGGTTAATAAGTAATATGGGAGGCTCCAGCCCACTGTGGATGGTGCCATTCCAGGGCAGGTAGTCCTGGATTGTTTAAGTAAGTAAGGAGGGGTTGGACAAGCCCCTAAGCAGCACTCCTCCATGGCCTCTGCTTCAGTTCCTGCCTCCAGGTTACTACCTTGAACTCCTGCCCTGACTTCCTTTGACTGTGTAAGAGAAATCTGTTTTCAACTATTGTGCTGACTTTGTTTTAAATTGTGTGTGTGTGTGTGTGTGTGTGTGTGTGTGTGTGTGTGTGTGTGTATGTGTGTGTGTGTGTGTGTGTGTGTGTGTGTGTGTGTGTGTGTGTGTGTGTGTGTGTGTGTGCGTGCGTGCGCGCGCGCGTGCATGTCTGCACAGGTGTCCCATGGAAACCAGAAGAGGGTGTTAGATCCCATGGAGCTAGAATTGGTTGTGCTCTACCTGACATGGGTTCTAAGAACCAAACATGAGTCCTCTATGGGAACAGTATGTGCTCTTAACTGCTTAGCCATCTTTCCAACCCCTTGTGTTGACATCTTAGGCTAAAACACTGAAATAGTCACTAAATCCTTAGGCAAACAGAAACATCAGATAAAATGAGGGTGAAAAATCTCCTAATCTGATTCCACATCTCAGGCAAACTCACATGCTACCAGCTATATAATGTCTACAATACAATGAATATAACTGCCTTTCCTCTGGTTCTTCATCAGCCTCCAGAGGACTGGCTGCGTGTATATGAGCCAAGACAGAATGAGATGTAGAGAGCACCCAATAATCGATGGCTGTTTCATCATATTGTTCAATGATGAGCCTTCTGGGAAACTGCTGAGGTGGAATATGTTATTTTTCTGTGCTGTAACTTTCATGACTGAGGTTGTTGCAAGCAGATGTGATCATTGCTTTTGTAATATTAACCGAGATCTTAAACAAACATTAAAAAATGCTGTTGCTAATGAGCAAAGATGGTGAAATGAACACATGCACATCAATACTTTTCTGTCTGTGAGGGCAAATATTGATCTCAACTTGACCGAACCTGGAATCACCTGGAAGACATACCTTTGGGCATGTCTGTGAGGGTTTACAGACAAGTTAACTGAGTTGGGATGCCCCATGTAAATGAGGGAAGCTCTGTTATATAGGCCGAGCTCCTGGATTAATTGAAAAGAGGGCTAATTCCTAAGTACCAGCATTCATCTCTCTCTGATTCCTCCTGTAGATTCCATGTGACCAGCGCTCTCACACTTCTGCTGTCATGACACCCCTGCCATGATGGGTATACTTACCCTCAAAATGAGACAAAATAAAACCCCTCTTCATCAGACGGCTTTGTTGAGTATTTGATGACAACAATGAGAAAAGTGTCTACTATACCATCCTCCCTCAAATATGACATTGGAAATTATTTTATTTTAGTGTATGTGGTGTATGTGTTTGCGTGTGTACACATATGTGTGAGAGTGCATTTGTGTGCATCTGGAGGCCAGAGGTTGAAATTTCCCAATCATGATTTGACCTTATTTTTGAGATAGGATCTTTCTGAACCTGGAGCTCAAACTAGCTGGTAAGGTTGACTGACCAGAGAGCTTGAAATTTTCCCATCACTCGCCCCTTCAGCCCTCAGAATTGGGGTTACAAATGCCTTCAAGAAAGACACGCACCCAGTACAATGCACCTTGCAGAAAAGTGGCAGAAAGAGGAAACCACAGAAGATAAATCAGGTTAGGAAAACCCAAACAACTCAATCAAAGCAGGTACAATATACGTGAAGAATATGGAGGAAATGTAGTGGGACCCACGATCATGGGTATCAGGATTAATATAGTATCCCAAACTGACTTAATCCCTTTTCAAAATCACTATAATTATAAGAAGTGAGGACTGAAACTGTTAGTATAACATTTTAGTTAGTTAGTTAGCTAGTTAGAATGTTAGTATAAAAGAATATTTTCTTTATCAGGTTGCTCTGTTGGCATGCCTGCAAGGGGTTGTCTTGATTGTTTGTTGATGTAGGAAGACCAAGCACAAGGCAGGCAGCAGCATTCCCTAGGCAGAGGGTCCAGAACTATATCAGACAGGAGAAAACTAAATGTGAATCAACAGACAGCATGAGTGCATGTATTTCTCTCAGTTCTTGACTGGATGTGATGTGATTAACTACTTGAGTTCCTATCTTGGCTTACCAGAAATGATAAACTGTAACCTGAACTTGCAATCCAGATAAACGTTACTCTCCTAAGTTGCTTCTGTCAGAATATTTTACACAGCAACAGAATTAAAACTAAGCAATCAACCAAAAGGGGGAAAAGCTAAGACAAAAAAAGTTGAAAATGGTTGCCTCTGACAATGGGAACAAGGGAAATTAAGAAGCCAAAATTTGTACTAATTCTTAACAAAAACAGCCTTTAATTGTAAAAGTTAAAAGAAAGCATCCAAGATCCTGGATCCCTAGACCAAAGGCGCAACAAAACAGTATTCAGGCCCAGAATCTCCAGCTGCGGATGCTGCATGGCTAGCCTTTATCTGGCTGTGGTCTCGGGGCTGAGAAAACAGTGGGCTTGGTTCTACTACTCATTCTCGCAGCACAGTTGGGCTGCTACAGTTTTGTCACAGTGTAGAATTCATTAGAATGAGCAGCTGGACCAGGCTCAGACAGAGCTTGGTGTATTAGCTTTTCTTTTCCTCCTTCCTTTCTTTCTTTCTTTCTTTCTTTCTTTCTTTCTTTCTTTCTTTCTTTCTTTCTTTCTTTCTTTCTTTCTTTCTTTCTTTCTTTCTTTCTTTCTTTCTTTCCTTCTTCCTTTCTTCCTTTCTCTTCTTTTCTTTTTCTTTTTAATGGTTAACATAAGGGCATGAGGTCACAGTCTCCACCTTTGGATTGGTTCATCCAGCTGCACAGGCCTCAGAAATTTCCTGTAATCCCAAACAGCTGCCTGCTTTCCCTTCCTAATTTCTTCTGCATCAGGGAGAAATTATTGGGCCTGTGCTCCCTACTAGGCACTTTCCTGAGCACTGAGAAATTCAAGGGAAGAAACTACTTAGTTCCCGAGACACGGGTAGTTTTGATAATGATCCTGTCTACATAATAATAAGAGTAGGATGGGGAGATGTCTCAGTTTGTAAAGCACTTGTCATGCAAGCATGAGAAATGAATTTGGATTCCCAACACCTACATAAAAGCCAAGCTTATCAGCACAGACATATCATCTCAGCTCAGAGGAAGCAGACACAGGAGGATCCCCGAGGATTGTTGACCAGGGTGTCTGGCAAAATATGCAAGCTCCAGATTCAGTGAGACCAGGTCTCACAGACAAGATGGAGAATGGATGAGGAAGACATTTGATATCACCTTCTGTCCTCCACATACATGTGCACACTCGCATGAATATACATTATATACATATATACATATACATATATGTATATATACATATACGTATATGTGTACATACATATACATATATGTGTATATATAATGTATATTCACATATATATTATATAATATATACTCATGTATATTACATATAATATATTCATATATATATATGAGGATCAGGTAAAACAAGAAGCATATATATGTATGTATCATGTATATCATGTATCACATACATATATATTATATATATACATGTTTCCTGTTTTACCTGATTCTCAGATTCTTACTTAAAAACCGTGTGCCCAGTATGTGTTCACCTTCTTTGAGAAAGGAGAGAATTTACAGTTAAGCCCACTCATGACAGACCTGAGACTTCGAGCTTATGCTTTCTGGTGCCAAGTTTCAAGATTTTTATATGACACACATAGCCTCTAAAAGTGACTCATCTGCTCTCTGGCCTTCAGTGCCTCCAAGGGCTGGGCCAAGTGCCATCCCACCTTACCTCCCTACTCCAATAGTCTCTCCCCAGAAGGGTGACCTTTGCTCTGGTTTTCCAGCTTTCCCAACTCTTCCACAGGAACTTTCCATAACCTATAGTGAAATCTGGTTCAGACTGGTAAAGGGCTGTTGAGATGAGATGTCTGTGGATACTGTGGATACATGGTAAGATAAGATCTACCTGTCTAGCACCTCCTGTTCCAGGTACCCATAGGATTCATTTGATTCAGAGATGAATACAGCTGTGCATGATCTTTTTTTGAGGGGGATCCATGACCTATGATAAAAGGTAAACAGTGATTTCCATACAGTGTGATGGGTGCTGTGCTAACAATACAGAAAGGGTCTCACATGCTGACAAACAGCAATGAAAGAATTAGGGAGTATGCTGTGCCCTGTGTACTTCTTGTCCCTAACTGTTGTCTTCTGTATTCACTTTTGACAGCTACTACAATGAGAGCACCTAATATGCCTTAACAGTACTCATATCAAATCGTACTCACAGATTTATTTTTATTTCATTAGGGAATGCCTTTCTTTTATACTGATCAGAAAGCTATGCAAGAGCAAGAATGGAGTCTGTTTCACAATCCTGAGTGATGTCAAGAACTGAGCAGTGCCTGGCCAAGTCGTGATGATGTTTCTGAATGAAAGAATGTCACAAATGACTTGTGAACTCTCTCACTTTCTGGTGGAAAGAACCTTTTCCAGCCTCAGGATTTCAAATCTAATTATTGAGACTAGGAATTAAACATTCAATCACGCAGAATTACTTTGTTAGGAGACAATCATAGTGTGATGATTAATGAAGGCTACCAACTTCACATGATTCAAAGCTTAATTTTTAATCAATTAAGAGTCTAATTCATTCTCCTGAATGTTGAAGATCACTGTATACACAGTCAACAGCATGTCAATTGACACCACATTTCTATACATGACTGCAGTCCTCCCCTGCTGGTGGAGACTTACAAAATGTTTTGGAGACAATTGGAATATCCAGAAACTCACCTTGCCTAGATTGTCCTCTACCTAGGCCAATCTAGTCATTTGTTTGATTCTGGTCACTCTGTAAAGATTACTCCCAGCAATGCCTGGAGAGCAGCTGTCTCAGAACCCAGAAGATCTCTTGTCTCCTGCTCACTAAAGTTTAACCACAAATAATCGGACCACACTAAGATGGCCTGTTAGATGCCACTGTGCATAATAGAAAGGAGCAATGTCTTGGGGGTCACTGATGAACCTATCAGACCCCACCCAGTAGTTCAGAGTAAAATCAAAGTTGCTGGAGGTAGACAACTGCTATTTAGTATGAACCGTGGTGGCTCTGGTAAATCCTCTGGCCTTGGAATGCCACACTCACCTGCACCCCACACTCCCACCACACCCCCACTCCCACCTGCATACCAGCCCTACATACACCAAACTTCTGAACCTAGACTGAATTGATAGCAAGGCAGGGATGGAGATGGTGGGGACTGCCTGATGGCACAACCCTGGACCAACAAGACCCAGAAGTGATCCCCCAACCCAGGGCAAGTCTGAAACTTCTCCAGAATTGCTGGTCTATGTGGGGCCTTGGCTTGGATCTAGTGGATACTAAAAACAAACCGCAGGACAATCAGGTGGGAAAGATGCTGAAAAGCATCAACACTCCAGAGTCTGTGCTGTGAGATGGCACTCACATTGATGTTTTACCTAATTTCAGTTTTCACATTTGCTGTGGGTCTTAGAGAAGGATTTTTAGTGCTGTGAAGAGACATCATAAGTATGGTAACTCCTATAAAGGAAAACATTTAATTGGGACTAGGTGATTCAAAGTCCAGTCAAAGTGACAATGCAGATGAACTACCGTAGCAGTGAAAGCTTCTTGCTCCCTTTTAGAAGTTAGAACATGAAGAGATTTAGAGCCTATGTGAACTGGCTCAGAGCACAGGTGGTTAGTGCGGAGCTGAACCCTCAAGAGGTGTCTACTTCCAAAGCCCTGCTCCCAGAATAAATCTCATGGCCCCGCCATTGCCAGAGATTTACTCGGTGCCTGTTAGTCCCTCACAGTCCAATTAGCATCAAAATGGTAACAAGTGGAATTGGCTTATTGGCTTGTTGCTCTTGGCAATACTAACTTTTCCATGAGGACCCCTGTTGTGGAAGTTTATTTTTAGTTATGTTTGAAATTGTTTTATGCACTGTTGGGAAAAGGGATGCATAGGCCTTGGCATTTTGTATTGTCTGCGGGTGTTGGATTTCTTTGGGCAAAGTTTGATTGCTAATGATCTACATGCGCTATCAGTAGAATACCTGAGGTGTTCTGAAATAATAGATACACCTGAGTTCAGACACTCGGGGTTCCACTGTTGATTGAGTATGGCATTGGCCATGACAGTGTTTCCTCTGCTGAGGTCTGGCAGGATTTGCACCTATAAAAATACCTCCTTGTCTTCCTGGCTGAGCCCACACAGTAGGCTAACAACTCCAGGACCCTAATTCCAGGGGCTTTCAAATAGGCAGGGATGTGTCCCCAACAGCAACACTGAAGTTTTATAGAAATGTTTGACCATATATAGCTTGCAGCTGTAGGTTAATCCCAGGCCATAGAGTCCCACCTGGCTTTCTTACTCCTAACTGCAGTTCTCCTGAAAGTTTTGTAGACCATACCTGGGTTGCAGCTCCATGAGTTGTCAGCCATGGGGGGTAGGATTTTAGGTGATGCATCCCTGCTTCTGTAAGGAACCCCTCACTCATGCTCTTGTTAACAACCCCCTTCTTGATTCACCAAGTTGGACTTTGGTGCATCCATCCCTTTGCTCTGTAGTGGGTTCCCTTTCTGGGGTAAATGGACATCTCCCCAGGAAAAGACCCCTATAAAACATTTGTGACAATAACTTAGTGAGCTTTGTCTCATTTGACTTTCCCCAAAAATCTGAGACGTCAGACAGAGTAAAACAACAATAACAAACAAACAAACAAACAACAAAAACCTGTGAAATGCTGAGTAATGGGATACACTTCAGTTTTAAAAGATGTCAGACTATCAGTCATCCCATAAGCTTCTCCACTCTGATTCACCTTTCCAATGACCTAGAAGATCTGGTCATCACTGTACTTCCTTTCATTTAATGATATTGATCCAACACTTATGTACATAGTCCAGCAACTGCGTGCTGCTCTCCCTAATACCTTGTGTCTCTTCTTCGCCTTTAAGAGTATTTCTCTCACTTTTGTAAATAAGACTGTTTTAAGTTGACTCATTCCCAGCTAAAAGTTGGAACAACCATGTTACTTTCTAAAATATTTTTCCCATCACCACTTTGAAATTCCCATCACCATTATGTGATTTTTTTTCCCCCTTCTCTTCAGTTGTTGCTGATTCAAATTCTGTCACTTCTCTTTGGGCAATCTGTCTCATCTGGTTATCTTATCTTTGTCTGTGAATCCACTTCTGATTTTATTTATATTATTTGGAACTACTGATAAACTTTCTAGTCTGCAGAGCTTTCATTCCATCGAGGAACATTTTAAATCTTTGTGTTTATTAACATGACCCCTTTAAGAATCCCTGAGTTTCCTTTCACTAAATATATTCAAGACTTTGTTGGCTTCCCACACAGCTCTCTCCTATGCTCATATGTCCTTCTCTGTGTCTTCATCTGTGCCTTTCTTTTGCTTTCCTTAGATCTGTCTTCCAGCTAAGTCTCTCTTCAGCTCTTAGTCCAAATTCATTTCAAAAAACGCTTTTTCATTTTTGGAAAGTTTTGTTTCCCTGTTTTCTAATTCCTCACTTTTAACATATCATCTTCCTGCTTTTAGTGGAATATTCCCCTTCCTTTAGCCTTCGAATCATTTAACATACTTCAAGGTATTTTAGATCATTAAAAATGTTAAGTTAGTTTATCTGGTGAAAATGAATTATTCTGAAGAGCTCTGGGGTCATGAGTCTGTTCTTAATGGGGATTGTCTTCAACTGGACCATGCACTGGACCATGTCTTAGTTCCATTCCCTGGTTCTTCTCTTGACTCATGGTAAATTTCTATTTTCACTCAAAATTAAACTTCTGAGCAAACAGTACCTTAGGCGCTGCTCTTCCCTCAGCTTAATTGCATTTTCTTAATAAAGCTTGCCCAACCTCTGTTATTAAGTAGGCCCCTGTTTTGGTTGCCTTTTCGGGGATGCAATATGTTTCTCATAATTCTTTGCAACTTTTAAGTAATTTCTTTTGATTGCCACTGCCTGGAAGGTGACAGGAAAGATTACACAGGGTCTGAGACTGTAACAGTTGGGCTGGGGATATGACTCAGTGCTTCGAGCTTTGGGGTTTAGGCAAGCTTTGGGTTTGATTGAGAGACACTATCTCATTGAATAAGGTGCAATAGCAATCAGGGTGATTCTGGATATCAATCTGAGGATTCCACATACACATACACAAACACACGTACCAGCAACTTGTACCAGCATACATGTACATGCATACACACACACCCCATACCCATATGCCATGGTTTAGACAGTTGCAACAGAGGGAGGATAGGTATAAACAGAATACCTGTGGGCAGGAAAATCAGCCAGAAATGTAGATGTGGTTCTGCAGAACCTAAGATCTAGTCTAAGTTGAGTTGTAGTCCTCAGCCCCTGATTTGCTTGGCTCTCTAGTGAGAATTCTGTCCTATTTTTCATCCCCAATGTATGATACATGTATACACTCTGACTTGTCACATCTGTCACAATATGTGCTAGTTGGGAGCATCTGAAGAGAGCACAGACGCGTTAATGCTCAAGGGAGGTAAACTCACAGGGAAACACAAACTCAGCCAGTATCTCATTACGCACGTGACCCTTTGGGGGTTCTTTGTGGAGTGAGCAGTGGATGAGATGTCAGAGTCTGTACAAGTGATTCCACACAGCAGGATCTGAGACAGGAGCTGACGCGGGGTTGCCATGTGTGTTGCTTGACTCTACAGCCGGTACTGTCAGTAGTTGGAATATCAACAAAATAAGTTTTCCAGGGAGCCAGGAATTTCAGGAAATGCTAGTCCCTAATGGTCCCCAGTGGCCTGCTGATATTGGCAGTCTGAGTTTGCTGCCAGACAGAGGAGGTCGTACAAACATTCGGGAGCCTGGTGTGACTTTCTAAGGAGTACTTGACTTATGGCTGGAAATCCCAGTAACCTGTCTATGTACAGGATTTCAAAAGTAAGTGTGTGTGTGTGTGTGTGTGTGTGTATGTGTCTTTATATGTGTACACACATGTGTAAAAGACAAAGATCAATATTAAATGCCTTCCTCCATCCCTTCTCCACCTTATTATCTGAAGCAAAGTCCCACCTAGGCAAACCTAGCTGTCCAGGAAGCCATGGGGAGGCTCCTGTCTCCATTCCTCAGTGTTGAGATTATGGTGTACACTGACATTCACGACTTTTACATGGAACACTACGGTCCACCACACCATGCTGGAAAATCAGCACTTCAGTGCCAGAGTCAGCTCCCTCACCTGTCTGGCTTCTCTTTACCTCTCAAACTATAAGCACTCCCACAAGAAAACATTTTTTTGGAAAACAAATCTGTTATGTTTCTTTACTTTTCCCTGGTAATTTGTCTTACACCTTGTGCTTTTAAAAATTCTGGTTCTATGTTGAGAACTATTTGATGTCCGAAAAGCTGCAGAACTAAATATTACAGAAACCTGTGAACCTACAAGATCAGTAAACCTAACATATGATTGTTTCTTATTTGTTCTCCTTTTATGTGTGCAGCTGCGACACGTATGAGTGTAAGTGTGGATATGATGTGTGCTTATCTATGTATGTGTGTAAGAACACGTGTGTCACAGCATGTGTGTAGAGGTCAGAGGGCAATCTCAGACATTGGTCCTCACCTTATACCTTATCAGACAGGGTCTCTTTATGGCATGCCACTAACTATGGTAGGCTAGCTGACTGTCAAGATTCCAAAGAGTCTCCTGTCTCCCCCCTCTCATCTCACTGTAAGGGCACTAGGATTACAGATGCTCCTGTGCCTGGCTTTGTGTGTTCTCTGTGGATTCAAACTCAGGTCCCATTCTCAGGACACTGAGCCATGTGCCTGTGCCTTTCATTTACTTTTATTTGTTATTGTTCTACTATTTCACTGTGACCAGGACTGAGTGAATAACCGCAGCCCTACAATGCCTGATACAGAAGTTCAGTGGGCAGTCATGGAATGAATGAATGGCACCACAACTAACAATCAATGCAAAGGAAAATAGGTACATTAGCAAAAGAGAGTTAGAAAATGAAACAGAATTTTCAACATTTTTCTAGGTTTCAAATATCTTAAATGAGAGGTTTCAGAACATTCCGGAGATCCGAACCAGAGAAGGAAAGACACAAAGAACTCTATCTTCAGTAAACCTGGGTGCTTGTTCTTGATCAGGGTGAATACTGTGGATCTAATGTTTGGAGCCGTTGGAAAATGTGAGTTTGCGAGATTGCATTTGGTCTTCTCCAGAGCCTCTTCCAGCTGTCAGGATGAGTCATCTTAAATATAAAAAAATCCCTTCTTATTGGCATGGTTAGAAGTCTCCCTTCTAATCAAGCATATTTTCTAATACCTGAGAGGTAGAAAAACAGCTGCCAGAGAAACATTCAAGGTCAAATTTTGTCACAGTGTCAAAACTACAGGTGAACTTGGAGCTTCCAGCAGGCATACATGTCAACAGATGAACAAAGATGGCTGTCAACAAGCCTGGCACAGAGTAAGCACATCTTCCAGGTCACTGACTATCCAGGACTGAGTCAGACATGAAAGTGACCAAAGCCATAACAGTATGACAGCTCTTGGGTTGAGGCACAACCATACAGAAGGTAAAAGTCACCATCAGGATTCTTTTTAGCACAGGCAGGCTCTTCTGAGGATGCTCAGTCCTCCCTCTGAGTCCTCCCTCTGGCTTCCTGGCTGAGTGTCAATAGTTACTTAGTAGAAAATAATATGCCTCTTAGGGGCTCACAACTATAGGAAAAACGCTTAAGTCCTCAGATTTCATGTGTATTTCCAATGACTGGAAAGATGAAAGGGGAGAATAAAGTCACATACAGGAATAAAAGCACTGAGGGAAAGCTGGGACCTTCCCACAGAGGAAAATTTTCCAAATGTTTGAAACAGGATCCACTGTGGCTCCAGAAGCTTCTACTGTGTGACACTTTGCCTTCCAGGTATGTTGCTAAACAGGAAAATCAGGTTTAGCTAGAAATGTGGAGAATGGAAGCCCATTCCCATCCTCCACCCTAACCCCAATCCTAACCCCACCCCCACCACCAACTCCACTCCCCTCCAAACCCTGCCCCCACCTCCAATCCCCCAGCCCAACCCCACCCTCACTCCCAATCCAAACCCCACCTCCAAACCAACCCTTATCCCCAATCCCCTATACTCAATCCTCAAACCCCTATTTCCCCATCCTCCCAAACCCACACTAACCTCCCAACCTCACCCTCCCACCCCACACCCAGACCCCGACACTAGCCTCAGGTTGTTAGAGAAAGGTTGTTTCTGTGGGAGAAAAAGGAAGCAATCCTCCAGAAAAAGGCAAGAGGTCATACACATGATGGCTTGGTGGGTAGAGAGTGAGATGTCTCCCTATACAGGACACTCTGTCCTGACTCTACTCTTCCAAAGGCATCCCGAAGCCTTCCCAGAGCCTCCATTCTTGCCCTAAGCCTCAGCTGTGATTCCAGGATCCAGCCCATCCTGGAGGACACCAACATTGTTGAAAACTGTCCTTCCAAGGTCAAAGCACTAAATACTTGCTGGGGAAGCCTTGTTTGTCCAACAGATTTCATGCCTCAGAATCCTCCTCTTCCCTCAGCACCTTTAGGTTAATCATGTGTTTTAATAATAATGTAATCTGTGGTGAGATTGCATAATAGTGCAATCTGGGGTGAGAGAATAAGTGGAGCTGTGTGAATTGAGATTTCCAGTTCAATTTCACTTGGTCAGGAGTCAGGAAGGAGTCAGCTTGCCTCTGTTGCAAGCAAGGGATAATGGTGCCAGTGCCCAATCTTCCCACAAGGAATTGTAAGAGTGAAGAGATGTCACAGAGGCTTTGGTTGAATATTAACCAGTAGGTGATACATAAGCGCAGAACTACCATCAGAAGCCAACTAAAGTTCTCTAAACATCAAGGTGTGGCAGGAGCTGTGTCCACTGGGGTCCTACACTGGTCACACTGATAGACATCCTCTTCATTGTCAAAGTCAACCACAGTGGGGTTCATATATTAGTGTGGGCACCCCAGTAGCTTCCAGAAATCTGGACTCTAAAGAAAGCTACAGAGTCTGGATTTTGAAGTGAGGCTCAGCAGCCTATGAGCCTTCTGGAAAGTTCCTTTGTATACATGCTCATGTTTCAGAAACTGACTGTAAGAATCCAAGATTTCTTCATGGCTTAAGGACAAGCTGACTGGGCTCAGAGAGCAGTCTCTACCCTTCTTGTTTGAAAAGAGAAATTCTCTCTCTCTTTCTCTCTCTCTCTCTGGAAGGAGAACCTACTAAAGAAATTCTAAAGCAAAGAAATAAAGCCTCCGAGGAATCCTAGGACTTCCCAAAGTGGCAAGAAGCCCTTGACTGTGGTCCTGCTTCTGGGTAATAGGTCAAATGTCACCAAATAGGCCCCTAGAGAAAATAAAGGAAGTTCTGTGGAGTCTCCAGAGTGGCCACAGAAATGCAGTCTTGATTTCAAACTGAGACCCTCCTACCAAGTAGGCAGCACCTCAGTACCTTGTCCCCGAGAGTCTTGATCCTTGCTAGAAAAGCAAGGGAGAATACACATTAGAAAAAACTGCAAAATGAAGTTCCCGAATGCTTCCTGTGCTGCGTAAGTGAGCCACACAGGACACTGGGTTTTGTCATACTAAAAGGAGTTGGTCCGGAGCATCACTCCTGGGAATACAGAATCAAGATCAGCTCTCAAAGGGAGGCCTGTACCTTCGTGTTCATCACATTCACAGTAGCCAAATTACAGAACCATCATATATACTCACCAACAGATGAATGGATAAGGAAAACTCAGTACTTGTGAATAAAACTCACAATTACTCATCCATAAAGAATAGAGCTGAGCAATGGTGGCACACACCTTAATCTGGGCTCAAGGCCAGTCTAACCTACAGAGTGAGTTCCAGGACAGCCAGGACTACACAGAGAAACTCTGTCTCAAAAAAAACAAAACAACAGCAACAAAAAAAAAAAAAAAAAAAAAAGATGGTTCAGAGAGAAGGCTCAGAAGAGAAGGAAAGGTGCTTGTTGCCAAGTCTGATGACCTGAGTTTGATCCCCAAACTCACATGATGAAAGGAAAGAACTGCCTCCCACAAGTTGATCACCCAAAGTACATCATGGCTTGCATGTGTGGTCATCTCCACATGCACACGCACACACACTGTGATGGTTTGAATGAGTTTCATTGATCATGATGTCTCTTCACAGCGATAAAACCCTAAGTAACATAAACACACACACAGGGAGAGGGGAGGGGGGAGGGAACAAATGAATACATAAATACATTTTTTTAAAGAAAAATGAATGAAATCATGTCATTTGTAGGAAGATTGATGGAGCTGGGGGTCCTCATATTATTTGAAATGAAGCTGATTCAGAAAGACAAGTGGTACATGGGTTTTTTTTTCTTATATGTAGAGCCTAGGCTTTAGATACATATGAATATGCGTGTAATTACATGTAACATGAAAGTAGAAGGGGCAAATTTGGAAGAAGACTATAACAGCAAAGAGAATAGAACAGGAAAGACACGGGGCTGGGTGCAGACATGTGCACACCACACCTGAGCGAAGACTTCACAACGAAGCCCATCTTTTACTACCGTGACTACAGCCTTATTTTAAATTAACTGACATATTATTAGATCGATATGGAATAGAATCAGCCATGCCTGATGAGTTCCTTCTCTGTGCTCATCATGTGTTCTGTCTGACCCTTTTTCACAAAATAGCAGAAAGTGTGCTCGGCTCCCTCTGCCACAGCTCTGCAGAGGTACAAAGGCACACACGGCCATGCCAAAGAGAACCCTTCAGAACCAAGCCCTGTCCTGTTGTTATTCTGTTGCTCTTAAGCAACAGAAAATTATTAAATGATATTGCAGTGAAAGGAGTTTGATCAACTGATCAAAACACCTTGGGAAATGTGATTACTCTGAAGTGGAATGCCAACTCTGGTCAAGGCTAACTCAAGCCTAGCTAGCCTCGGGGTTACAAAGGCAGTGGTAGTGGGAAGGAGATTTCTCGTCCAGAAAACTGAGGAAGGAGCTGAATGGAGGGATGTTGTTTTCCAGAATTAGCCGTATGTGCATCACCCCTGGGAGTCTTCCATGGGTATTGCTGGCCTGGATCTCACAAAAGGAGGCAGGGAGCATTTCAGAAAGATGAGCAACACGACCTCTCTTCAGACCTCTCTGGGCGCATCCTTGACTTACTGCAGTGGGCCTTCAGGAGACTGAAGTCATGGAGATTCTTCTCACTCCACGGTGGTTCTTCCATCTTTGGGAACAAAGGAGTCCCTCCTGGGAGATAAAAACTGGTGTTGAACTTTGTTCTCTATGATTTTAAAGATCACACAACCCCAGGAGTACATCATTGGTCCATTAAAGACTACTGGCTGAAAGCAGAGGCTCATGGGAAAAGCCACGTGCCGTCACTATAACTCTGGTTGTGGGACACATGACCTCTTCTTTCTGAACCCCAACAACTGCCTCTGGAAACTGCTGACCACAGATCTTGTTTTGCAAATGCCTGAAATTTCTAGAGTCCTTATAGCAATCTGTATTACTTCAGAAACTTAACTGTAGAGTCATTTCTCTGCATGCAGGTGGGAGACTGGTGTCAGGACCTCAAGGATGCCAAATTCTGCAGATTCTCAAGTCTGAAGTATAATCTATTCACATCCCCCACATACTTCTTGGGTTTTGATTTTTATTTGCTCGTTTTGAGACAGGATCTTACTATGTAACCCTGACTGGCCTAGAACTGACTGTGTAGACCAGACTGGCCTTGAATTCACAAGAGATCTGCCTGACTCTGCCTCCTGAGTGCTGGGATTAAAGGTATGCACCACCACACCCATCTACCCATAATTTAAGTCTTCCCTAAAGTGCTTGTAATATCAAATGCAGTGTGATTTGCATGTGAATGTGAATGTGAATCTAATAGCAATCAGTGTTATTCTAGACTGTTTACAGACTAAGGACAATTAGCATCTGTAGTCTGTTTGGTAATGACTCATTTCTTTTTCCTGGGTCTTTTTCCACCTCCAATTGACTGCATCCACTGGTGCAGAAACTGAGGCTCTGGAGAGCCGGCTGTGTTTACTATGGGTGAAGAGAAAGAGTAAATACAAATTGATTCAATATATAATGATACCATGAATATTATTATTTTAATATTCTCGACATCCAAAAAGACCCTCAACAAATTTCTAAAGTGCACACATCACTTGAGGGTAGAATTTCTCCCAGAAAGTCCAATAAAAGTATAGGGAATGAAAATTAAGTTGGTTTTTCTTTTTTCTTCCTTTTAGATGTGAGATGATCTTATATGTAGAAGGAAAGTTTTAAGACTATCCTAATAAATTTGTATATCTACAAACTCTATACCTAGTACTATCGTAGAGACACTGACTGTTGCTTAGCTAAAACCTGGGTGGGTATGGGGACTGGAGGAGAAGAAAGAGGAAGAGGAAAGATAGGAGGAAACCAGATGAGAAATAAATCAAAGAGTTGTAGGACACTTTTTGGATGACACGAACAAATATCTATTGACTCCAGACAGGGCACAGAGGGACCAAAGCAACGATTGCACCACTTCGAGCTTAGAGAATCAGTGAGAACCAGTGAGTTTATTGGGTTAGTTACAGAATCACCGGCAGCTCAAGAGAAGCTTCCTCACCAGAAAGCACACACAGCTCTGGAGTTCCCTCCCCAAACCCACAGGAAATTTCACCAGACTCCCTGCTCCACCAACGGTTACTGACTTATATACCCTTGGGGGAGTGGCCTTGTGAACCCGGTAACATTCAGAACCTTGTAAATTTCGCTTACTTCCTGAGTCTTATCTTTCTTTCCCCTCCTTCCAGGGAATGTTTCATTTAAGAGGAGGAGAGTTAAGAGGAGGCAGGAACACAAGTCTCTGTAAACAGAAAGCCATTCAGGAAAATGTGAGACCTAGGACTCCATCCAGAGTGGGCAACAGGGGAAGAGTCTCCCCAGTTTCCATACAAGGTCAGTTAGGGCATTATCAAGTTGTCTCCAGGTTTAAACATGGCTGTTTCTCACTCACCCTGCTTGAATCCCTGGCTTGGTCAGGTAGAGCTGGTATCCTGTGCCTTTACCCAATTTCTCTGGCACTAACCTCTCTTGGATATGGGAATTTGGAAACCACACCCTCCCTGGTGGAGGCTGCTCACATGCTCAGCCTTCCAGCCCAGAGTCAGGAGTTCTATTGGGAAATGCTTTTGTGGCAAGGCAGACAGACAGTTCCTGCCTTCTCTCCCAGCTTCACATCTTACCACAAAAGTCTGACAATGACCGCCAGTCTCATGTGGGAGAACACAGAGATTCTGGGCTGGAAGATTCTTCCTAGCGGGGGACCCTGGGTCTCACCTTTCTCCAGAATCTCATGTCTGTCTACCGTTATGCATACAAAAAATGTCTTTCCTTCTCAAGCTAATCATGCTTTCAACTTTCGGTAGAGTGTCTCCTACAGGCACACAGTGTTTTCAATGACTGGAATATCAAAAGTGGTTTTTCTCTTATTTTACATAGTGCCTGAGGCTGACATCTTTATGTACTAGATCTGACAGAGTCTAGAACCTACGAATCTACCTAAAGTTTCTGTTTTTAAAATTAAGAAATTTGATTCTCAGGCCAGCTCTCCCTCCAGTTTTGTTATCCAAACAAATGCTTAGCTTCCTTCTGTACAAGATTTTCCATACAAGACACCCCGTACCAACACCCATTGTGCTGGGGATTGAACCCAGAGCTTCGCACATGCTAGACAAGGCTTCACAGCCCACACCATTTATTGTGGACAAGATGATCTGTAAGCATCAAGCCTCACTCATTCACTAGGAGATACTTGCTTAGGGCAAGTTTTAATTTTATGTATCAGAAAAACTCAATAGTTAATTCCAGAACTATTTATCTGGGGCTTGTTGGGTGCAGTGAAAATTTAGTGACTAATTTCTATATGTCGAGAAGGATAGGCAACTCTTCTGGAATATTCAGCTCTGGGAAGTTCAAGCTCATCAGTAGTAGTAGCACAGTGTGTTCGCATTCCATTTTGCTTTCCCAGCATCCATTTCATTTGAAAACACATGCTTTCTTTGATCCAAGGAGATGCTAAGTGATTTGCCCTACTGATAAAATCGGGCTTAAATATAACTCCTTAATCTTCACATTTGCAAATATCACAGATAACCATTATTAAACACAGGCTATATATTCTTGTCCCCAGGATGAGTGAGAGACTCTGTATTCTAATCCGACTTAATTGTCCCTCTTGCCTTCTACCACACCCAGGCTCTTCTGCCTCAGTCATCGTTGCTCAGCAAGGCAGCAGGTATTGTGGGTCAGTCAAGCATTGTACTTCTCTGAGGACTTTTCCTCTCTGGTTCTTGCTTTTCCTAAAATACAAAATAAAGTTTACCATAGACCCAGTTTATGAATCAAAGTGGCTTTTATTTCAATTCATATGGTACCTAGGATATCACTCACTCTAGAAAACAAAACAAATGAAACAGAAAATATTACCCTTTGGTGTCTTTGTGGAGACCCAGCATGCTCCAGGTGTTGAATGCCCTGCCTGACAGGTGGGGACTTTGATCTAGTCCCCAGCTGACCATAGCAAGCCACAGTCTGGAGCCTTGACTCAGATCTCACCATCTCATCTCGCTTGTCAAGTGGAACAAAATTAATGGAAATTAATGTTATTCTAATAAACCAATAAGCTCTTCCAAACACCTCACACCTTATAAGGAATGAATTGCATAAGAAAACAAAATATTCCATACAGACATCCTAAGGATGGAAACAACATAGAAGACGGAATGAGCCCCTCCTCCTCTCACACATCAGATGTGCTACTGTTTTAACATGAACCTTATCAGTCACTGTGAGAAGATGATTCTCTAATAATAGTCAAAAGGGCATCCTGTACCCTGGCTTGCTTTCTTGCTTCTGGGATAAAATGGTCTGACAACATGTAACTCAGGGGAGAAAGATTTCTCTTAGCTCAGAGTGCCAGAGTACTTCTCATAGTAGAGAAGTCAAAGCAACAGGAACTTAAAACACAACTGATATTTGCCAGCCTCATTCCACACTGCCCTTACCTACCCAGCCCCAGTCACCACCCTCATCATCATCCCTCTCCAGCTCGGTCCCTCCAGGCCTATACATACACTTTTCCCCTCTGGTTGAACCTTTGCTCCCATATACACTGTCCTGCCTGGCTAGTTCCCATTTTCATGGATGAAGCTTTCCCTGCAGAGTACCTGGCAGGCAGCCTGGAGACTGCTGAGCATGCATCCTCCAGATACTAGTGATCTGCACTGACAGGATGATAGAAGGAAGCTCCCAGGGAAAGAGAAGGATTTTACTAATTACTGCATCCCTTGCCCCACTGATCTGAAAACCAGTACAGAATGTCTGTTGGAAGTCTCCATCCTAGAGGTTATGCAGGCTTTATCTTGTAGTTTGGTTAAAGCTTCTGTCAATTCTTCTTCAACCTCTGTGCCATTTCACAAGGGAGAGATGAGGTATGACCACCAGCTGCAAGGAAAACAGAAAGTGATCATCCCTAAAAATGTCCTCCCGCACCCATGCTCCCCTGGCCTGTGTGTATGTGTGTGTGTGTGTGTAGAGGCTGCACACACATGTATAAACATGAATGTGAAGCCCAGGAGTTGATGTCAGGTGTCTTTCTCTATCACTGTCCACAATATTTTTTGAGGCAGAGTCTCAAGTTCAATCTGAAGCTCACCAACTAGACTAGACTGGCTGGTCAGCAAGCCCCAAGGATTCTCTAGCCTCTGCCTCCTGGGGTTAGGATTTTGGACACACTGTTCTGCCTAGCTTTTTGCATAGGTCCTTGGGTTTATACGACAGGCACTTTAGTAACCTCTCCAGTTCCTAAGTATGTCTGAAACATTGATGAGCTTTCTCCCAACTTGAAAGAGATAAGAGACAGAGCAAGACAGAGGCATAGAGATCGAGAGAGATCTAAGTCACTCCAACCTCAAAAAGCATAACCACCCATTCATCTAAAACTAAGTTGATACTTTTTTGATTTTGCATTTCAGGTTAAATGCACCAACCTAGAAAACACCCTGTTTGAAAGTGCTCCCAGCATGGAGCCATTGATGCGCATTTGCCATTGTGTGTTGTTTTTCTGCCCTGTGTTCTTGCAGGAACTCCTTCAGAAACCCTAATGGAGTGATACCTCCTAGAAGATTTGGCACACATAGAGACGGGTCCATGTTTTCCTACAGGACCCTGCACCTGAGCAACGAGGATGCTTCTCTCACCCTTATGATAATTTTACATGATTTTCTTGATTGAGTTTTGTATTCGCTTATAATCTATGAAAAAGCACTTTTTTTTTTTAAAGGAAAAAGTTGCTAAATCAGTAAAACAGTATGTTGAGCTAGAAGTGTGGCTCAGTGATAGAGGACTTGGTTATCACTTGTTAAAACCCTGGCTCCACTACCAGCATCAGGAAGAAAGAAAGAGGGGTGGAGGAGGGAGGGAGAATGTTGATATTCAACTCTTACACCTGAAAAAATATCAATTATGACTCAAAACCCAAGAGGTCTGATTAACCCTCCTCTTCCCTGGGAATCTGTGGACCCAGCCCTGGTATCCTGTCTTTCCAAACAGTTAAGGTTTACCATAGGGTGGGGGCAGGGAAGGAAAGTGCTGAGGCCTATTGATTGCAATTAAGTTTGCCACTGATGGCCATGTGACTGCAGGGGAGCCACTGTGATCTAGCAAATGGGGTGAGACTCTGAGAGATTGATGGCAGTTGTCAATAGGATGGAGGGCTCTGGCCCAGAGGGTCACATAACTCCATTTTTCCCACTTTGAAAGTGAAATTCTCGGGGAGATGGAGAGAGCAACGTGATGAGAAAGGAGGGTGAGATCAATTACTCTGATCGGATCCCTGCCCCTCAGCACCTCCCCTGAGCCCAGAAGACAATGCTCCTTCATCGATATTTAAAGTGCACAGCCTAGATGGCTCTGCAAATAAACACGACTGGAGATTATGTTTGCTTCCTGCCTGAGAGCCTTGCTCCTGGCTCCTGCTGTTGAAGGTGTGGTTGTACCTTCTCCCTCTGCCTTAAAAAAAAAACACCTGTTTACGGCGTTCTGGGTACTCTGGATGCTCTTTGCATTCCAGCTTTCTCCAACCCAGTGGGTCAAAGTGCTGCCTCTTAGACATGAGACAGAATCAGGGAACAGGATAACCGTGGGCTCCTCTTCCTCCATGCCTCTCCGTTGCTCTGAGTAACGAATCTCTCCCTACTGATCAGTTCCTGTGAAAGGTTTGTTCTTTGCACTGATTGAAGGATGAGAAACCAGGAGCATGATAGCAAAATAACAACAAAATGTTAGTGCTGCAAAGGTGCATGTGCACAACGGGTGACAATGGGAAGCCTGGCAAGGTCGATGAATTCTACTCAGCTTCAGTCAGCTCATTGGAATCCACCACCGCTACCACCCCCACCCCACACACACACCCGCTCTCTCAGCTAAGAAGCCTGTATAGCAGGGCATGGGAGTCCTGAGAAATCAATATGTTTTCTCAGGGACTTCAGTATGCCCATAAATCATCATTTACATGACATATTTGTGCTAATAAATCTACCTTGAGGAGAGGCAAAGAAAGGAAACTGGTTAACAATGAACCACGTTTCTGAGGGGTGGGAAGAATAGCAGAGCCTGGGTTTCTATGGCCACGCAAATTTGTGTGTCTGCCACCAGATTAGAAGTGTTTTCTCCCCTGAGTGGCTGCGGCTGGTCCTCAGCACAGATGTGCTGGAATGCAACTTTCCTTCTGACCCGGGGGAAGTCTGGGGCTCATGTGACAGAAGAGTAGAAGGCCGGCTGTGACAGGGCTGTCTATGAGTTCATTTATTTTGGATTCTTCTCAATTACTTTTCCTAAAAGACCAAATGTAGGGCAAGTTTATTTAGTGGTTTGGATTGAAAAAGAGGAGTAGATGACTCAGTGAATGAAATTTTTTAAGAAGTAATAAAACAGAAAAAAACGTCCTTTGCCTGGCTTAAGCTCAGTAGCCAGGGGCGGCTCTCACCCATCTGCAGGAGGACAGCAGCCAAAAGCCTGAGAAGCTGCTGACATTTCAAAGCAGTTTTGTAGCTTTTATGCACACCTATCATCCCAGCACTCAAGAAGCAGAGGCAGGAGGATGGCAAGTTGAGTGCCAGCCCGGGCTTATATTGTGAGACCTTGTTTTAAAAGCACTAAGGGCTGGGTACTGGAGAGATAGCTAACCACAAAACCATGAGGATCTAGAACACATGTAGAGTCTTGGCATAGTGGCCTGCATTTGTAATCCTAGTGCTGGGGCACAGAAACTGGTAGATCTTGTGTAGTTGAATGTGGCTGCTGAGGCGGGGGTGGGGTGGGGTGCTCAGGAAGTAGTCATGGAGGCAATTTCAGAGGTGTAAACTCTGGCAGACCTCAGCAGAGGGAATTGCAGTCATGGCCAGTGCCATACTCACAGTGAAACCTGACAGTGGAATCCCAAGCTCTCAGCTCAGGTGTGTTTATTCTTTCAGCACACCTCAGGTACTCTTCTGACACCACCTACAGATCCCCTACATAAATCCAATACCTGCAGAGAATACAAAATGCCAAGGCCTATACATCCCTTTTTCTAACAGTGCACAAAACCAATTATTTCAAATATAAGTAAAAATAAACTTCCCCAACGTTTCCCCTTTTCTGTATATAAAAGAAAAATTGCTTTACCTTTATGACACAATTTAGCACTACACTAGCAAAACTACCTACAAGAGGAACAATCATAAGTTGCTAAGGCACAGGACCCTAACCCTCGTACCCTCCCTCCATTCCTCCCAGTTCCCCTGTTCCTCCCTTTCCTCCTATTATATATCCTCCCCATCTCTACCCACTCACACACACACCATTCTCTCCATAGAAGAGAGCAGTTCTCCCAGGTTCACCATACAAGCAGGCCAAAACAAATGGGATGAGGCCAGTCACTACTCCCCACATCGAAGGTGGACCAGGCAATCAGCTGGTTGGGTCCCAAGGGCAGGCAAAAGCATCAGAGAACCCCCACATACACTCTAGCCTGCAGGATCTCTGCAGCAACCCAAGGCCAGACAGCCATATAACATATCAAGGAGATCCTTCAGGTTCTCTGTCTTCTGCTTCAGGCTCTGAGGGAGCCCAAGAATGTTGTTTGGTTCACAACATGGAGGGAGAGAATTTCAATGAGGTATTGTATAGATCAGGTTAGCTTGTGGGTATGCCTGTGAGGGATTCTCTTAGTTAGGTCAATTACTGTGGGAAGATTCATCTGCTATGAATGGGACCATTCTGTGAGTTTGAATGCTGAATTGGCAAAGAGAGGAGAAAAGAAGCTCAGCAGTAGACTTGAAGGTATCCATTTACTTCTTCCTCTGCTCTTAGCTGTGAGTGTAACTTGTGCCCTGTCAAGCTTCTCCTTCTGTGACTTCCTTGCTGTGTTGGACTGTAACCTGGAACTGAGCTGGAATAAGCCATTTCTCACCTAAGCTTGCTTTTGCCCAAGGTTTTCTTTTTAACCACAGCAACATGAAAAGAAACTAAGACAGATAGATAACTTTAATCATCATCTTGTGTAGATTAAGGGATAGCCTAGTAGAACATTATATCTGTTTTGTCTCTGAGGATGTTTCCAGAAGAAAGTGGCATTTGCATCTCTGGAAGGAATAAGGAGAGGGTACTCACTGCCTATGTGGACAGCAAGATGCAGTCAGCTGAGGGTCCTGTATGCCAAAGACAAGGAATGGAGAGTCCTTGCCTTCAGTTGTATTCTCGCTGGTGATACCAGAAGGCTCCAATGAACAGTTTCAATCCAACGGTCGCACAGATGGCCCTGATTAAGCCAAATGGGTCCCAGAACAAATGGACAAATAGGGAAGAGTGATGGAGGAGGTTGGTAGGAAAGGAGGGGAGATGAAAGAGGATGGGGGGAAAGAGTAATTAGGACTCAATACACATATATATATGTATATGAAATTGTCGGAGGACTAACTTAATGGAAAAGAGTTTAAGCTGTTTCTGGGACTTCCTCCGCACCTTAGACTGTAACCTGGAACTGAGCTGAAATAAGCCATTTGTCACTTAAGTTACAAAGTTTTTTGCTTGTTTGTTTTTTGTTTTTCCCCCACAGTAACATGTTTACCTGGGAGGGAAAATCTTGCTCATAGCCAAACATTTGGAAACTTCAGAAACAAAAGGACATCAATAGCAGAAACCAGAGTAACACCTACACACAGAGAAAAAAAGACATTTATTCTTTGGTGTGGGAAACGTGCACATCTGTACTTCTTTTTGACAGTGTGTGTGACAGATACGTGACCTTCACTGCAGCAACAGAGACTAACCAAAGTCCTCTCCCTTTGGGGATAACGGGTCTTCCGGCTTCTGTCCTGTTCCCTTCTGACAAAGCATCGCTTAGATGTCAGGACCTCTCCTTCACAGGGGAATGCAAAAGCAGCTTCTCCTCCAGCAGACCAGAGCAAAGGCTGTGGTCAGCTGAGTGCGCCAATTGCCAGAATTTATGCTAAATTTGGAATTAATAAAGTTGTCAACTGAGCTATTATTTTGTTATACAAAGGAAAATATGCATTGATACCATCTGCCCACATGTTTAAATTGTTTGGCGCCAAAAAAAAAAGCCAAGTTTTAAAATAAGAATGCTTGGCAAGGCAGAATCTCTTGATAAAAAGCACGTGTTAAAAAGACCAAAACTGGAGTGGGAGAACGTGTTTTCACTCTGGGACTGAGGACGAATAATTTATCTTCAACTGTACTATAAATCAAGCCCTTATATTGCCATATTTACCTAAAGAGAACTGGACCTGGTTTTAGGAAATTATAGGATTAGGTCAGACAGTTACATATATTCCTGTTTTACATGTGTATGCATGCATTCAGGAAGGTGTGTGTAAGTATTCAGTATCTAAATGTGGATATGCATTATAAATGTATATGACATATACGTAATGTATACATACATACATACATGTTTGGGGGGAGGTTCATGAATGTTTGTGTGGGGGGGGGATTTGATCTACTGGTAGAAGATAACATTGACAACTGCAACTGGCCTATGGCCCTTTCTCTGGATAAAACACCTCCAAGAAACTGAAGACTTCTAGAAGAAATGGACATTTGTACCATTTAACCCAGAACACGTGTTATGTTGCAGCATATCCCTAATTCGCACAAAAATCCTAATCCAAATAGCTTGCACACAGGACAAAACACTGAGAAAAAGAACTCACTAAGACTGCCCTTGCCTAGATCTGAAGCCAGCTCCACATAAACCTGAGAATCCTGCTCTTTCCTCATCCCTGTTTTTCCTTTTCAGTATTCTGCCTCTGGACCAGAAGAGAAAAGGAAAGCCTGGAGACAGACATCTTTTGGCCTGAAAAGATTGCTAAACAAGGCTTCTCCCAGGAGCAGCAGAGGAAGCACTGCGACCTCTTCCTGCCAGTCGTTCTGTTGGGTACTTGGTACCCAATAGGACATTCTTCAGCACCCTTTCCTCAGGGCGACAAGGTTAGTCCCAGTACCTACCCTGCATCAATCAGTAATAATTATTGTCTCCTGGGTTTATCCACTCGTTTAAAATGAAGGGTGGATTAAATAGGAACAGTGAGTTGTACTTCTTCGGTAGAAGATAAGAAATAAAATCTGGGCATGTAGCTCAGTTAGCTTGCTTGACATGCATGAGGCTTCCCAGCACACATAAAGCTGGGCATGATGGAGCCAGTCTATAATCTCAGCAGGAAGAATTTGGAAGGCGGGGGCAGGAAGATCAGAAGTCCAAGGTCATTGTTAGCAACACAATGAGTTTAATGACAGCCTTGACCAAAAAGAATCCAAAAATCAAGAAAAAGAAAGAAAAAAAAAATGGAGGAGAATGACGGAAAGAGAGGGAGAATCTGCACTTACCAAACCAAAGCCTCGCACCTCTCTGTTTTGTTACTTTAAATTTCATGCACAAACAGGATGCACACACACAGTGACAGAAACAAAGGAGTCTGCTGTCTGTCCATCACATCCTATTTCCGAATGCTGTGACAGCATCTAAATTTGAAGCTGATTCTGTTGTTAAGTACAGGAGTGTCCTGAACGGAAAAGGCCAGATTTGGAACAATCAAAGCCTGCTCAGTGAAATGTGTGAAGTCCAGAACAGGGAACTCAGGCCTTTGCTGGCCACTCCTCCCACAGCCCACGGTGTCTGTCCTTGCACCAGTTTACCTTGGTTAGCTGCCATTACATTAACAAAATGTAAAGAAAGGAAAGCATCTGCAGCTGACAGCATTGAGCCAGCTGTCCTCATGCTCGGTGACATGTTTGGGAATTTTGATTTGGGGTATTTTTCTCTTAGTTCACATTGCTGGGGTGATGTGGCATGTCCAAGCCTCAGCCCAAGGACTGAACCATGCCAATATCTAGCTCCAAAACCCATGCCCTGTGACTGCATTGAGCCCTGCAGATACCCACCGCAAGGCAGGAGGCCTCCTAGGGGATGAAGCCAAACTCTAAAGAGATTGAGCAGCTGATGTAGTCGAGACCTTGTTAGAAAATGGTTAATGGTTCCTTTTCCAAAGGAAGTCCAAGTTCAAGGAAGATCAGAACATCAAGAAGACAAGTGATGATTAGAAGGAAAGACACTGGGAGAGCTAGCAGGTGAGCTTTCATGGGAATCTCTAAAAAGAATAGTAAATGTTATTTTACCAATAGAAAGATAAATACCACTGTATAGACAGAAACAATTCTCTAGGCAAATCAAAATCATTATTCAGTGTCTCTCATTCCCTATTCACTTTTCATCCAAGCCTGACTTTTTGTGAGTCACCGGCCCTTCCAAAAAATAAAGTTAAATAAAAGCAAGCCAGTGAGAGTCTTGCTCTCTGAACAGTTGATGATGCTCTGAGGTAGAGCGGCTTAGCTCTAATGCACACACCATGCTGAGGGCTGTGTGCAGCTGCAAGGACAACTACCCGATTCTTCGAGAAGGACACACCTGTTCGTGGTCCCCGAGTTCCCGGCCCACACTGCACATTTGGGTTGCAGTTTTATGTTGATTATTTCTCATTTCTGCATGGTCTGAATTTGCCAGAAGGATTCTTTGCTTAATTAGGGAAACAGGTTTGGGGATAAAATTGCATGAACCAACAGAAAATAATTGCATGTGAGATGTAGGGCTTTCAGAACATCATCTGCTCATCCTCTTTCTGGCTTCCTACCTCCAGCAACCTCCACCAATATGTGTCCACTGGGAAGAATATTTTCAGACACAGAGTAATTAAGATGTTTTTGGCATTGAGTGGAAGTTCCTCACGAGTTTCATAGTCCAGTGGGTCTGGTCTGAAAGCATCCCATGTGGGCTACGGACTGTCTACAACCGCCAAGTAAGCTTGAAAGTCAAGCTAAAATTACAGGGGGAAAAAAATCAGAGCCTTATAAAGTAGTCCAATGCTAACCACAGAGTTTAATCCTGCCATTTGCAGGTGTGCCTCTGTGTAGTGCGTGTGTGTGTGTGTGTGTGTGTGTGTGTGTGTTCTGGTTTTCTGAGTGTACATGATGTGCACACCTGTGTGGAAGCCAGAGGTCATTCCTCAGGCACCATCTACCTTGTTCCGATAAGATAAGGTCTCTCACTGGCCTCTAACTGACCAGTGAGACTAGGCTGACTGGCCAGAGAGCACCAGGCTTCCTCTTGTCTCTCCTTCCCAAAGCTGGGGTTACAAACAAACTCCCGACATATTTTAATGTTTCAAGATTTATTTATTCAATTGTATGTATATTAGTGTTTTGCCTGCATATGTGCCTGGCCTAGTGCCCTCAAGAAGAGGGAGTTGGATCCTCTGGAACTGGAATTACAGATACTTGTGAGCAACCATGTGGATGCCGGGAATTGAACCCAGAGTAGCCAGGACTCTTAACCACTAAGCCCATACATTTTTTAACACAGGTTTTGAAGGTAGAACATAGATCTCCATGCCTGCACAGCAAGCACTGCCCACTGAGCCGACTCTTCAGCCCAATCCTTTTCTTTTCCCAGAAGGCCTGACTGTGGCTGCAGAGATCAGCTGTGGAGTCACATCAGGGAGGTGAGGCAGGACCTGGATTCCAGGGTTAGCCATTGCTCAATTAGAGAGTAAAACTGCTCCAATTTTATTCTACAACTGTGGAGTGTGACTGTGCACATAGAAACATGTACTTGTATAACGATGCACACATAAATGTGCATGTGTGTGCATATATGTATATGTATTTACATATAGTAATATACATAAAATATGCTTAAACGTGTTAACAAAAACATTTAAATTACTGATGTCTTTATGCTCAATAAATCACAATGATAATTAGTGTAATATTAAGCTAATTTGACAAGAAATAAAGGCAATTTAAAGTGAAGAAGGAAAAATCAGGAAGAAAAAACACTGAAGAATGTAGAGCTATTTCAGTCATCCCTGTGTTTATTTATTCAACAATCACAGACCTCCCATCAGGCTTCAGTTTGTTGACCATGAGGTAAGGGCAGATAAAACAGAGCCAAGCTCACATTTAAGCCAGGGAAACCCAACACAGAAACAAAGTTCCATGAGGGACGTGGACTGTGATGATTTTGTCTGTCCACAAAGCACTCCAAGTTTGCTGAGGGAAGAGAATGCTTTCCCTGGGGGACATCCTGAGGTAGGAACATGATATGCACACCTACTCTTTGCCATGTGCTAAGCCTGGAATCCATCATGTACACTACCCTTCTCTGTGAAGATACAGTTTGTGGCCCAGAAGAGGCGGTGTGTAGTCCTAGAGAATTCAAGACTTTCTGCTGCCTCATGCCACAGTCACACTGGGGCTTGAAGAATGTGGTGGATATAAAGAGACTGGCCATTCATGCTGCTTTGCCAAGGAGAATGAGAGAACAAAAGGGATGAAAGACTTTCAGGAACTCTGGGCTACAGGATAAGAGGCTGGGAGCATGAGGTGGGAACACCAAGTCACGTAGTCCTTCCTGGGGATGGTCTACAGCATCCAATGCCTCAGACGAACATACATGTGTGCGCCTTCATGGCATCATAGACTTGGGAGTCATGCCATCTTTTGAGATGAGAGGTTTTGGATGAGTAAACACTGAAAAACTTAAAGCATAAGGCACTTAGAACACGTCCAGAGAGGAGGGAAGAAGTGATCTTACTTCTGACATGTAGATAAGAAGGAGTAAAGACCCGATGCTCCACCTCCTGAGTCCCTTCTTCTAGAAGTTAGATACATGCTAATGTCATCAGCTCAGATGGGGAAAACACAATCACGAGTTTTGGACCTAAGATGAGGTTAATCATTAAGTCGGGCTCCAGAGCAATATCGACGACTCAACAAAAGGAAAGGTTTGCAGTATTAACTGTTCTAGTCATCTTCTGTGAAGATGTCCAGAGTAGTAAGATTAGTGCATAACTTCCCTAGTTTTTAAACATATCCCTATAGGTATTCCGTCTCCATGGATGCTGGTATTGTCCCAGTAAGGGCAGCCTTTTAAAATATCACTGAGCAGAACTCACTGAGAAGAGTTATCACCCAGAGTAGGAATTTTTCCAATTCCATGTGGTTTAATAGTCTGAAGGTACTTCCATGTTTTCGTAAACAGGCTGCACTTGTAACATGAGGTGTGGAAGTCCCTATTAAGATGCTGTCCTATGCCCTCTTTTCTCATATCCAAGTCTCAGAGACAGGGAGAAGGAAACAGACTTGAGGTCCCTCAGCCCTCAACTAGAAATCAGAGCTGGACTCAGGAAACAGAGGTTAAAGGCCATCCTTGATTGTGTAACATTGAGGTCAGCCTGGGCCACATGAGACCCTATCTTCAAATAAAATAAATAGTAATAAATAAATAAATAAAACAAATACACAAGCAGATAAATAAATAAATAGTGGTATTGGAGACATGAGGATAACACTTTGTGAGAACAAAGGACTGAGTTTGATCCCCTAGAACCAACATAAAAATGGTGGCACATTCTTCTAGTCCCGGAGCTGCAAGAGTAGAGTCAGGAGGATCTCTGAGGTCAGCTAGGCAGCCTGCCTAGCCTATCTGGTGAATCGGTAAGCTCTGTGCCAATGAAGGACCCTTTCTCACTGAAGGTAGATGGAGTTCCTGGGGACCACACTGGAGGTGGTTCTCTACACATCTGCACATAAACCTACACATACATTAACAGCACACACAGAAAAATGCATACATTATAAGCCTAAAAAAACATCGTAAGGAATCTACTCTCACGGGTGCTTGCGGCCATCCTGGCCCTGTCAAGGCCACAGTTCCAAAGCTTTGTCCTCAGCCTCATTCTACTGCATCCATCAGCTCTTCATCCCACCTGTGCTCACTCTCCCCTCAGAGCTAGTGCTTTGTAAAGAAGCCATTGACATTACCTCTTCCTGGACCAGGAGTCATGTTCGCACACGAGACCAGTGGAGGCCATTGAGCTTCACAGACCAAATGAAGCCTATGCTTCTATCCAAACAGGCATCTACCTTGCTCTCAGCTTAGACAGCCAGACAACCTCCATATGGCTAACAACAATGCATCACTGTCTTGTTAACCTCAGTTATAAACTCTCCAGCTCATGCCTCCTTCCCACAGATCCTTGCTCAGACACCCCCAGGAAATAACCACTAAACATATCTCCCTTCTTCCTTAGCGCACCGTGGCCCTTCTTACTCTTCCCTTTTCTGTGACTGGTACCTCTATGAATTCTCTATGAATTTATTTATTCTTTTTAAAAGCCTCCTCCTGCGAGATCACAAGCCTCTGCAAGACACAATCTCTTTCAGGAAGATTGCCTCCTAAAGCAGTCGCATCACAGGTACCCACCGACCATCTGAACTCTGGCAGTGATGGAAGGGATCCCCACAGGTGACAAATATCTGCAGTTTATATGCAGAGCCTGAGCATCCACAGGTAACCTCCGAGGACACTGTGTCACCAACTTTGTCAGTGAGGCAGTTTTCCTCAGCCCCATCAAGATATAAGCATTAAAGTTCCTCAGCCTTATGCCAAGTCCCAACAACTCTGGGTGGTTGGCAAAAAGAAGCCTGAATTAAGATCTCCTAAATCAAGTCTATGGGTCACTTGCTTCTGGGAATCCCAGCTGAAGTAGCATGGTAAAGTCAGCCTGTTAAGTAATGAGGGGTTGGTTTCCTAGTCGGCTGTCCATGCTGAGTTCACCACTCAGGGACCCCTCCCCCTGCCCAGGAAGCCTCAGAACCCATAAAATCTACTGGGGTCAGTGAGAGTCCCCGGAAAGCAGCCTAACCACACATTCAGGCAGCACCAGATAAAAGAGAGTGTTGTTTGAAATAAAGACTTGCGCCTGATGGCATAGCAGTTATGTTAGTGCTCATCTTAAACACCACTTTCTGCTGATAGGGACCCTCAGAGTTTGAGGTTGGAGCAAGTGCATATAGCTTTACTAAGGTGTGTTCTGATTCTATCTTAATTTCCCCAATTAATCCTCAGCTGTGAAATCTAAATTTCCCACTCCCTCCCTAGCCAGTTCCCTAGCCAGCCCTTTATAAACATCTCTCAGAGTCATTTCTCAATCCAAGGGAATGTGGGTGGCAAGATATTTTTTTTTAAGTCCTAACATTATTCTGACTTACTTTCACTGACTTCAAATAAACTGCCTGCATCCTTTTGGAAGGGAAGCAGTAGGTTCAGTCTCTGTAGTGAGCCAAGAACAGCGGACTTGACATAGACAGTTCAGCTTCTTAATTTACAGAGTGATTGGCCAGGATGAAAGGAGGTGGATTTTCGGTCTGGGTTTCTTTCATCCTGAGACCCCCTAGATACAAGATGTTATGTCTCAACTAGGTTCAGCTCCAAAAATCCATTAATATGTTTTTAAGTCTCCATGCGCAGGCTCGTGGGGTCTTTTTATAGCTTACTGTGAAGGATTTTAGCTGTCTCACCAATCCTATCCCTGGTCTTTCCACTTCTAAGTCCAAGGTTTAAAAGTGACTTTGAGAGCCAAAGGAAAACACAGTTAAGTCAAGATGAAAGAAAGGGAGAGATATGGCCCTGTAAATGTAAGGGGTCTGCAGACCGAAGCTGGCGGTGCTGTCCTCACTTTACAGCCTCGCTGAAGCATGAGAGAGTCCAGCACTCAGCCACCAGAAGCTTGCAAATTCATACACTTTCTCAGGAAGTGTCATCCATGTCTGTCTACACTCAACACTGTGCTAAGAAGTCACTGGAGTGTGTCCTGAGAGGACAGAGTTGTGTGTGTGTGTGTGTGTGTGTGTGTGTGAGGATGTATATGTGTTTGTGCATACATAGATGTACAAATGTACCCACACATGTATGTGTATGCCTATTATGTGTTTGTACATGTATGTTTATGTGTGTATATGTGTATTCGCATGTCTATATGTGTCCACATGTGGACTCTATGTCTGTATGCATGTATGTGTATAGGTATAGCACGCGTGTGTGTGCATGTGTGTATATGTTTGTGCCTGCACATGTGTATTTTGCAGGTATTATGTGTGTATGCATGTGTTATATGTATGGGAGGGCATGTAGGGAAGACACTGTGGTCCACTCTTCTCAAGCTGTCTTGAGCACACATTGCTCACTGCCTGGCGCACCACTAGACTGTGACATCTACAGAAAGAACCATCCGAAAAGACAATTTCTCCAGCAACAACAGCACTTGGAGGGAAGTGTACCCAGAGCAAACCCAGCAGGTTGCCAGAAGCTGCCACTTCACTCAGCACCCACAGGAGCCCAGCCAGATAATTCAGAGGGGAGACAGAAGACCTGCCACCTTCCTGAACACCACGTGACCTTGTCTGGCTGTATTGCAGGTCATCGCTGATGCTCATCCTGACACTGTCTCCTTAGCATCAGGGCCCTCCAGCAGAGTGGGAGGAGGCACATGATTGACACTTTGTGCTGCTTCATTCATAAATGACAGGCCCATTCCACAGACATGAAAGGAGAGCTGAAGAATGACTTCTACTGAAAATAGAACAGGAAATGAACACCAGGATAATTTCTGACCAGGGTGGGTCCTTGTAAAATCTGGATGCTGTCATTTCCTGTGTGGATGCCTGTGGTTGATCATAGAACCTTGACAGGCACCAGGGAACTGAAAATAAGCTTCTAGTTCCCTAGACACTAAAATGAAAGGAGCTGGGGCCACTGCTTGTCTAGCATACATAAAAAAGAGAGAGAGAGAAAGAGAGAAGACAATCATGGTGATATGCACTTGTAATCTCAGCACTCAGGAGGCTGAGGCAAAAGGATCATCATTACTTCAAGCTCAGCCTGGAACACAGTTAGACCTTGTCTACCCCACCCAACCCTGCTGGAACATACACACAAATGCACACATCTGCTGGGACGGAAAAATAAAACAGGTTTGTTTGAGCTCATCCAGTCAGTCAATGGTAAAATAACAGCTGAACTAAGATCTCTCTCCAACTCACTGCCTTCCAAACTCTCACAGGTCCTCAAGATCTCTGCATTGCAGCTGTTTCTCCAAGGCCACTGTAAACCACATCTCAGCCTGATTTGCACCATGAGACATAGCAAACAATAAATACTCAAAACTAGCTATTATCTGAAAGGGTAGATGTGTGTGAGATTAATACAAATGAAAATGAAGTTGCAAGGCTTGTAAAACCTTAAAATTTACAAAGCTCCTTCTCAAATAAAGAAAGACTTCAGCTAAATATTATTCTCTCCTAGCCACCTGAAGCAACTAGGCAATGGACATGCACCTTCACTCCATTTGATGGGATTCCCACCCTTGGTGTTCCCCACACCACTGTGTGTGTGTATGAAAGGACTTCACAGGCAAAACAGGTAAAGAATGAAAGGAAAGACCGAGAACCACCCAATTGTTAAAGTGCTTGCCAATCCTAAGGACCTGGCATAGCCCAGATGGTAAGAGATGTGAAGACTTAAATTCAGTCCCCTGAATTGGGAAGGTGGCCTAGGCAGTAAAGTGCCTGTCATTGAAGATGAACACTTGACTTCTGCCTCTCAGGCCGGAGAGATGGTTCTGTTGGTAAAGTGCTTGCCACAGTGGAAAGAATACCAAAATTCAATCCCTAGTACCTACATAAAAAACCAGGTGTGGTGTCCTGTGCCTGTAATCCAGGAGACAGGATTAATTTGGAGACAGAGACAATAGGATGGATCCTCGGAGCTCACTGGCTGGTTAGTGTGGTCGAAACAGGGATCTATGCAGTGGATGGGTAGTAACGAGCTCTCGTTGGTTCTTTTTTTCTACAAATGTCCCTTCAGCAAATATTTTTTTGTGTGGTTACAATTTACCAGTCTGCATCCTAGGTATATAATGGTGACCTAAACCTCTAAGACCCTGTCCTCCTGCAGTTTGATCTAACCAACCAAACAGGGTCGTCTATGAAAAATTTTATTGAGAGTATCATTATTCAAAAAGGCCAAAAGGCCCAGCACTAGGGAAACAGAGGCAGGTGGGTCTCTGTGAGTTTGAGGTCAGCCTAGTCTACAGAGTGAGTCCAGGACAGTCAGAGTTACAACAGAGACAATCTGTCTCGAAACAGAGAGAGAGAGAAAAGGGGGGGGGCTGAAAGCTGAAAATAACCCATTGTCTGCCATGCACTGATGGATTGACAGTCACATCCTACATCACAGTGAGACCTGGTCAGCTATAAGGAGGGGCTCCTAGACCCAGGAAAACCTTGGAAACATCATACTAAGTGAAATGAGCTTGTTGCCAAAGGGCAGGTACTCGATGGTTCCCTTTATTGAAGGTATTCAGAGCAGCAAAGTTCATAGTAAGACAGTGGGGTGGAAAGCACAGTGACTCAGGGACAAAGGAATGGAGATTTGCAGCTTCAGGGATGTGAACATCAGTCTGGGATACCGAAGGAGTTGTCAAGGGGGAAGTTGATGATGTTTGTAGCACACTTCCTATAAGGATCACTTCCTGTAGGAAGTGAGATGGTTTTCCTGTTCTGCCCCTGCAAGGGCTGAAGGATGCCAAGGGTGTCACCTCAAGTCCAAGTGAGAGTAGATAGCAAAGCCTGCTTTTGAACCATAAATGTTCTGTTCATATTCTTCACTCCTCCTGACTCACGGACCTCCTCAATGAGACAGAGAAACCCTAGCTACCCACCATGTAGTTGGTATCAGTCTCTTCCCTGACAGCTGTCTTTGACGTGTGAGGTTAGTGTCAGGGCTGGAGAACATGTTAACAGTGTTAGAAAATGCTGGCCTCAAAGGTCACTAATACTTCCTACATAAATCTCCCTAGCATAGCCTCAGGGGGAGGAATGGGAGAGACTCCATCCTCCATTCAATTTAGTTCAGTGTCCTGTTTCCTCACTTTGCAAAATGGAAGCTTAAAAAAATTCCTGCAAATACACACATACACACACACACACACACACACACACACACACCCTATAGCTTGTGTGATATCAGGTACCTGAGGAACAGCTGGGTGCCTGCAAGTTAGGGCAGTGAAGCCCAACTTCAAGTTGAAGTTCATCATACTTAATCTTAAGCTAATGCAGGCCAAGTGAATGTTGATGATCAGAGCAGCCTATTGCCTCCAAAAACTGTGGTGATGCCCGTGATCCAAGCTTCTGATACACAAGCTGGAGTCAATTTTCTCTTCTTTTGTCCTTTCTTTCTTTCCTTCTTTCTTTTTTGTTTTTTTTTTTTTTTTTTTAGCACAGGGGCGGGAGGGTGAACCAGGGAAGAATAATGTGAAGAGGAGGGTGTTATCAAGATACATTGTATGAAACTCAAGTCATTAATAAAAATATTTTATATCATATATATATGATATATATACGATATATATATCTCAAAAAAGTTTTTAAAACTCAAGAAGGCTTTTTTTGTGGCAACAGTTTCTAGAGCTTAAATGTGCAGAATGTCAGACCTCGGCTCTGGCTACCAACATTCGGAGTCAGGCTACAGGATCTACGCAGATCAATTTCAAATTCCATTTGGGACCAGAAGCATACGTGACATGAGTCATTTGTGCGAGTGTGGAAGGTTCCACACACCGTGAAGGCAACGCCATCCACAACTAAATCCTGGCAGCATGGCATGTGAGGATCTAGGGCTTGGCTTTGTTGAGCTATCGTTGGGCTTTGAGTTGTTTACCCTGACTCAGCCTAGTCTGGGAGCCATGCTCTGAGCATATCACCAGGGGATGTTCTCTAGATGGCTGGTATACTCCAAGGACAGCCCACCCTGCGAAGCCTGTGGCATCAGTAGCTTAGCATCGAGCTTGCTGAGGTTTCTGCTGGAGCAGATCAAGAAAGCTTTGGGGCTCTTGGTCAGTCTCCTTCTCTGAGAGCAGACAGAGCACTTTGATTCAACTGGATATCTCACCTCCAGCAAAGTCAGAGCCTAAGCTTTGTCACCAGCCACATGTAGCAGCTTGGGTAAAAAGGTATCTAAGAAAAAACCATGAAGTCTCTAAGCTTAAAGAAAACCAGAATGGACCCAGAAAGATAGACAAGAACAGGGCTCCTAAAGAAAGTATTTAACTTGGGCAGGAGTATAGCTCAGTGGTAGAGTGTCTGCCCAGCATGAACAAAGCCCTGGATTTGATTTCTTGCATCCTATAAAACAGTGGTGAGGGTCCTGCTTATAATACCAGCGCCTGGTAGATGGAGGCAGGAGGATCAGAAAAGGTCATTCATTCTTGGCTATGTACTGAATTTGAGATTAGACCAGTCTGGGATACATGAGTCAGGCCCTCTCTCTCTCTCCCAATAGACACAAGCACACACATATATGCACACACTTTAGAGCTTGAAATTTTTGAAGACTAGAACGTACATTCATTTATATAAACAGCGACTTACAGGTATATGGGTTCAGCTGACAGCTGGTGCATAAATGAGTTAAAAAGTGTCCTGAACTTCTGAATGAACAGGTAACATGCCAAGCAAGAGAAGACTGTGTTTATCTGCCATGCTGATATCTTGTCCTGCCTTAGACAAGCTGCCCACCGTCTCTGAGACTGGGGCCTCATGACAATAAGACTGACTGGTGAACAACACTAGCTCGGCTCCGTCCTGGCACTGCCTGTCTTTGGGAATCAGCTGCTCTTGTCTGCCTGGCATTGGGGTGTTCTCCACATTCTTCAGGGAACATGGAGAGTACTGAAGGAGAGTCAAAGCAATGGTCTAGTCATAGCTGGGGAGCCACTGACTTAGATAGACATGCCATCTGGGAGCAGGGAGAGGCTCTTTCCCAATGCACTTTGGAGGGTGCTGTGCCTGGCACCGAGCAGAGCAGCTGTGGTGGAGTTCTCTCAGCTTTGGGTGGCCTGGGAGCTGACAGCTGGGCATTTCTATTTAGCCCAGATAAATTCCCTTGCTTCACGCCCAAGATGCAACCCTTCTACAAAATGCCAGTGATTGTGAAAAGGCAAATTATTTCTTAATTTTCTTACTCTACAAAACAATGAATCATGAATTTAATGTCAACTCCCCAGCTTCCTTGGAAGCACTCAAAACTGAGAACCTACCCCTGAACACAGGGCCCTAGCTTTGGGCTTCTGCACTGCTTGCTTGGCCCCATACAGCTGAGCTTCCCCTGAGCCATCATCATAGCCAGGTATATTTCCTGGGAAGCTCTGTGGAAGCCTAGGCTTGCTCCCCTGGAGACATCTTCCTTGTGGGCACATTATCTTATGGGCACCCTTGGCTTTGAGCTTCACAGAGGTCTGATGAGGTCCTTATCCATACAAGACTAACTTATTTAAAATTCTCTCTCCTCCCACACCCAGCAAGGGCACATTCCACTGGCAAGCAGAAAAGCTTTTGGAGTGGCCCTTTGACCTTCCTTCCTTTTATTTTTAGATAGGTTATAGAAGTTTGTTGAGTTAATCACAAAAGATGTTAATTTTCTGCATTTAAATAACTTTAAGTCTAGTATAAAGATAAGATGTGCTTAGAAATTCAACCCCAGAGGCAAAATCCTCCATCAGCTTCCAGGAATTCGGGGAGTGGAGGAGGATGGACAGACAGACAGACAGACGATGATAATGATGATGATGATGATGAGAGGGCAAATAGAAGAGGTGAGAGAGAGAGGGAGAGGAGAAAATATGGAGGAAGGAAGAGAGGGAGAAGAGGAGTAAGTGAGGGATGGTAGGAGGGGAGAGAAGAAGGGAAAGGGACAGATAAAAGGAAGAGATGGAGAGGAAGGAGGAGGAAAAGGAGGAGGAAGGGGGAAGAAATGAGGATAATCCCCAGTCTTCCCTCCCCCCCCCCCCCCCCCCCATGTGGTCTGAGCAGTGGATCTGTGGCCACTATGGAAGGTACAGCAGGCTGCCGCCCACTTTGATCTTAGGGTGGTTGCAGCTGCGTAGAAGCAGGGAGACAAGCCTCAGAACTCATCCCAGGAGTTTTCTGGTCCCCTAGGGGGTGACACAAGTTTATCTTGAAGTTCCCCTATAGCAGGCTGGCCTTCCTTTGGAAGTAAGTAATTGCCAAGTGCTCTGAAGTCTTAAAGAACCCCCCCAACCCCCTCCAACACGCCTTTAGAAACTGTCCTTTGGGTTTGATGTTTTCAGAACCCTCCAAACCCAGCCAGGTATTCCGAGAACGCTTCCTTTCTAGTCTAGCCTTCTGCTAAGTACAGGTTTTAATGAGGTTTAAGATAAGCCCGTTTAGAGTCACTGTGTCCAACGGACTCTAGAACTATCCAAAATATAGGAAATCTCCTTGGTAAAGTGCCCCCAGGAGGTGTCCGCTCTATGTTTACAAAACAAGCTGGCTACAAACACAGAAACACTGCTGCCTCCCTTCACTTAACCATCATTTTGATACACCTGGCATTGTGTCTGTTTTCTGAACCCCAGGTCTCTGTGGGAAGCCACCCCTTCCTGGGCACTACAGCTGTCCACCAGCAGCTCATACTATGAGTGTCCAAGAGCTGAGGGCCTGACCTCTTGCTGCCCTCATGCTATTCTCACATCACAGAAAAGAAAATCTAGAAGCTCAAGGCTCTGGAAGTCCCTTGAGTCCTAGGACCACACAGCAAGGATGTATACAGATGGCCACACCCAGGCTCTTTGGAGGCTCCTTCTCCAGCTGGACGGGAGGATCTTCCTGGTGCCGGAATGCTAGTATGTACAGTCCTCCACCATTACCCCCGCCCCGGTAAATCTTTGTTCCTGGCTTCTCCCGCCTTAGATGAACCATGGATCAGAGAAACCACCACTGACTGAGATTCAGTGCTGGATGGCCTCACGGGCCCTCATCACGGGGATCCCAAGGCTTAGGTGTGCCACATCTCTAGGGGTGGGGGAGGGCAGGGTCAGGAGGAAACTTCACAGGGCTAATGACTAGTTTCATTGTTAATAATAACATTCCCATGCATAGCTGTCTATATTTGAATCGAGAGATAGGAAAGACTGTTAGAGGATGAAACAAAGCCCTGTGTTGGACGGACAATGACAGTGAGAAAGGCAGTGTTTGCAAAATTTCCCCTTGGGGTTCAGTGCTATGTGGGAGGGGGCGAATGACACAGAGGTACATGAATCCAGGGCTTCCTTGGGTGTGTTCACATACCAAGAGTCTAAACACCTAAGGAGCTTTGCCTTGGTGGAGAGGAAGAAGAAAATCCTCACATCTTGTTTTGGCTTGTGTGCCCAGGGAGGGTGGGGATTTGGGAAAGAAAGCCTGCATTTATGCTCAGCCTGACCATGATTTACAGCAACTGACGAGCCAGCCCAAATCCAGCTCAGGGCTCTAGCTGTGCAATAGGGAAGCATTACCTGACATAGGCTTCTAAAGGTAACACCAGCTTCCCTTCCTAAGATTCCCTAGAGCAAGGAGAAAAGGGACTAGAGAGGTCCTCAGACTCTCACAGGGAGTATTTCCTGGCTGTGAGGAGACAGACAGCCCACTGGTGTCAGCAGAGGTTCCTGAGCTGAGCCAGATTAGCCATACAGACATTGCTGTCTGGAACTCTCTCACCTGAGAACTTAGAAATTATGTATCTGCAAAAGAGTTCTGACACAGGGGCTTCCTAGGCACCACAAAGCACACTGTCCTCTACGTGGGGCAAAGGACTATGCTTTATAATTTTGGGAAGAGATGGAATCTCTTCTGAAGTATAAGAACTTGAACTTGGCTTTGGGGTGGACCTCTCCTGCAGCGTCAGAGGGCAAGCCGCCTGGCATCTACAAGGACAGAGCTAGCTCCCCTCCCCCACGGTCCTGGAAGAATCAAAGCAGAAGCTGAAGAAGAAGAAGGGTGAGAGGGACAGCAGAGGAGGGAAGGCGGAAGTGCTACAAACTGGGAACAAGGGGACAAGACCTTGTGGCCAGCATGGGCTCCAGGTATATCTCTCCAGGCTGGGGGAGAAGGGTCCAGAGCAACCAGGAGCTCTAGTGGAGTCTTGTGTAGGATACATTGCTGGGGCAGCTAGCAGTTTGGGAGCTTGCCACGAGTGTGTCATGTCCTACTTGAGGCGAGGTGTCCACTGGTGGCAGGTGGGCTCCTGGTAGTGGAGTTGTAGTTTTTCTGGTAGTTTTCCGTTGTATGCTTTAATGGTTGAGTGGAACAAGATTACTTCCAGAGGCCAGGGGTAATAGGACAGGGCAGAGTTTTCAGGGCTCAGAGGAGCTCATGCCCAGTTGAGTGTGGGGTTAGTATGCCTGTGAGAATTCAAGGAAGAGCTGGGACTAGACCACTGACTGTCTGCCTCTAGAATCAGAAGTCAGAGGAGGGAGGTCCCACTGCTGCAAAGACTACGAGAAGGGAAAGAGAAGATAGCCTGAGGCAGAACTCTAATAAAAGCTTCTTCTCTGCAGAAAACAAAGCAGGAGGCCCAAGGGGGATGTGCTAGATAGCAGGGGATGGGAGGGAAAGAAAGGCTAACCTTGGGGCGACCAGTGGAATGCTAATGACATCTAATAAACAAGGCTCTCTAAGTACCCTGGAGGTCAGGTATGCAGAGACACCTCCTGAGTACTCAATGGCTGAAATCAAAAGGCTGAAAAAAGAGACCAGAGAGAATGTGGGAGTGAGGTAAGAAGGCTCCAGGGTGCTTAGAGTCTTTCCTTTCTGTTTGCAGACATTTAAGGCATTGGTTCAATGACCTCAGGAAAAGTCAGCAGCACACAGCAAACAGCTAAGTTGTTAGGAAGCTGGCAATCAACCCACCAAGAGTCTAGGAGGGAAAGATGGGTAGCAGGTAGGAGTGAGAGCTGACAGGAAGGACACGGTAAAGACCAGTTTGCTGTTTCTGGGCCAATGGGTATTCAGAAACTTTACCCCATGGGTTCCAGGTTCTGTGATACAGTGAAATTGTCTCCAGATGGCTTGGAGCCTGATTGCCAGCCCCACAGGCGAACACAGCTGGCTGTATTTTTGCACGAAAGTTAAGAGCCTCTCAGGAAAGCCAGGGTGAGCTGGTAGAAACTTCCAGGTAACCCCAGGAGTAGTAGTTGGGCTCATCTTTGAATCTCAGATTTTATGGACTTTTCTTTTTAATTACAGTGACAATTTTTACTGAGTCAAATATTCACAATATCATAAAAGTCCATCTTTGAGTTGCTTCCTGGCCTAGTCTCATGTTTTTCTTCCAACAGAAAGGAATATGCTAGAATGCCTAGGTGCTTAGTGACAAGCCAGTCTGTTCTACTCTGCAAGCTCCAGGACTCAGTGAGAGACCCAGTCTCAAAAACAAAGAAGTGGCTTCTGAGGATGGAAACCTGAGATTGACCTCTGTCCTCCATTCACATATATGTTTGAAGCCTCTTTGTAAGACATTATCACGTGTCCCATCCCTAAGTCAGTGCAACCAGAAAGCATGAGTAATTGATGATCTATCTGGGCACACTCCACATGATGATGGTGTTGTCACTGGCACCTAGATGCCTTTTATAAGAAGCACCCTAGCCCCTCCCCTCCCCAATTCTACTGGGACTCAGCATTCAGAAGGCTTTGGAAGCCACAATGTCCTTACACTGTTTTATACTCATACCCCACTCAGGCCCAGCATGCTTTTCTCCATGGAGGCTGGCATCAGGAATCATTCCGAATAGGATCTCAATACTTGCCACCTACAGAAAGTTTCTCTTTGAGTCATGCCAAGATGGCATCATGCTTAAAAAAAGGCAGTTTCCATGTGAGAACTTGCTGTGTTGCAGGGAGGGTGGGGGGTGGGTGCTAAAAGCCAAAAACATTCTTTTTATTTCACATTCCAGTTTGGAGGACATTTGTGGCATTATTTATTTATTATTATAACAATCATTAATTATTCTGCTTTGATTAATAAGCTCTTAAGCATAGATGCGTATATATGTGTGTGTGTTTTGCTGCTGTAACTCTGGCTGTCCTGGAACTCACTCTGTAGACCAGGCTGCCCTCGAACTCTCAGAGATGTGCCTGCCTCTGCCTCCCAAGTCCTGGGATTAAAGGTCTGCTCCACCACTACCTGGCTAAGGTTGGATATTTTTACACACATTTTTTAGGATAACTGAGACCAGCACACTATCTTCACTAGGGTGAGTAAACTAATCATCTCTGCCACAGGGAAAGAACTGAGCAGATCACTGCCAGGTGGCTATAACCTTCCAGGCAATCAAGACTTTCTTGTTTTCCTTCTTGGTTACATTCTTTTCATCCCTGAGGCTGGCAAACTCAAATGAGGTTTAGATAAATCCTTTGTTTTCCAGAGCTTAGGAATTGATAAGCAGATTCAGATTGTAGGATAGAAAGAAAGTGAAGGAAATATTTATTGATTCCTACAGAATATTCCACAGTTAATAGTTACTCACTGACAATTAATTGCACAGTGCTCAAAAGGGTCCTTTTGTACCCTCACCATCCCAAACTTTACTTGACAACCGAGAAACCCAACCCCCACCAAGCCAGGTGGAGGTTCTAATGGCAACAACCACCATTTCTCTGCAGCATCCTAGCCTCTTTGCTTAGTTCATTGAGCACTTCAGTGACCTTTCCAGTTAAGAACAACTCTCCCCATTTTTGCAGAAGTGGCCTGAAAGCACTTCTTCTCAGTCCTTTATACTTAGTTAAGTTACATCATTCCATGGAAGCCTGGTGGCTTCAAATTCACTTAATCTTCTATGCTGGGTCCCTATCCATCTGTAGTCATATTGTTTGAAAACAGATGATGATATAACTATCTAGCTCTTCTCTACTTCCTACTTGGAGCTTCTGCTTCCCACTGCACACTGAAGGACTGATGCATGCATGAATGAATGCATAAATTAGTGAATGAATGCATGCATGTATGAATGTATGAATTAGTGAATAAATGAATGCATGCATATATGAGTACATGCACAAATGAATTTATGTCAAAATAAAATGCAAATTGTGTATGACAGTGGTATAATCCTGTAATCCCAACACTTGAAAGATTGGGATAATAATATTGAGTTTGAGGCCAGCATGGGGTACATAGAGAAATTTGGTCTCACAAAATAAATGAAGGCATAAATAAAATACTAAAAATTCAGTAAAAAGTAAGACTTGCATTAATATTTCCTTTCAGATGCAGTTCTGGAGCCCATGAGGAGATGTTCTCTCTGGAGATGGATGAGGAACTTGAGAGAATCCTAGAACTTGGAAAGAAGACCAACAATGAAGACTCACTTTAAAGACAAGATCCCAAAAAGTTTATGTCTCCCTGTCAGAGAACAAAACGCTGGACCACCTCCTGGTTTTCTGTTTTCATAATATGTATGCGGATAGCTGGATAGTCTTAAGGAGAAAAGTAAAAGTCAGCAATTTCTCATACAAGAAGTAGGACAGATTCCAACTGGATCAGTGTGCTTCCTGTTGCCCTAGCAAACAGCATGACCACAAGCAACTTGTATTGCAAAGGGTTTTTTTCACCTTACAGTGTATAGTCCATTATCAAGAGAAGGCATGGCAGAGACTCTAGGCAGGATTTTGAAGCAGAAACCACTGGAGAAACTCTGTTCTCTGACTTCCTCCTAGGCTCACATACAGTGACTCTTCTTCTGACACAGTCCAGGCCCATCTGCCCAGGGATGGAGCTGCCCACAGTGGGCTTGGCTATTGTATATCAATTAGCAATCAAAAAACAAAAAAAAATAAAAGCATACAGACATGCTCACAGGATAATCTGATGAAGACAATTCTTCAATTAAGATTTCCTATTCCCATGTGTCAAGATCAACTATGATTTGTCAACATGTATACATGTATGCATTTAAACAATATATGTGTAAATATGTAATGTTTACATAGATTCTTTTATATGTGTTAGGTATTGACTTTTAATGATGTTTTCTTTTTTTAAGAAAAAAACTTTCATCACAAATGATACTGTGTACTGTGTACAAAAGCACATTTTCCATACATATATTGTTGAGCACATCCACTGACAACCCACTACAACTTGATTATGTGTATCTCTATAATAATCTAAGATCCACATACCTGTAAAAACAAATGATATTTTTGATCTTCCTGGGCCAAGCTTAATTTGCTCAATTTTCTAGTTCCACCCATTCTCCTAAGAATGACATGACTTTGTCTTTCTGGAATAAAACATTCCATGGGTGTGTATTCTGCATTTTCTTTATCCATCCCTCTGCTGATGGACACCCACTTTGATTCCACAGCTCAGCTCTTGTGAGTGGCGCTGCAGCAAACACTGATGTGCAAGTGTCCCTAGGATGCGCAGACATGGAATCCTTAGGTTACATGCTCAGGAGTGGCACATCTGGTCAACCCACACAATTTTCATTAAAGGCAGTAAAGTCGTTTTCAAGCAAGTGCTTGGTATACTTTTAATTTCTCTCAGCTTGGTGAGTGTGACAGTGTCACACCAAGGGAGACTTTAAAATGTGTGCATGAGAATAGAGTCAGCGTGGTGACTCATTCCTGTAATCTCAGCTCTCAGGATTGTCTGAATTCAAGCCTGGGCCTCAAAGTAAACAAACAAACAAACAAATGCATAGCTCTGAGCTCTTCTGTACAAGGTAAATATTTACATTTCCTTTTGTTCTTCTATAACATTTACCCCATAATGCCAGAGGGATCAGAAAACAAAAAAAAAAAAAATACTGTCAATGGAGGTTCCCTCCACCCACCCACTCCCCCCTCATGTTTCTCCATGTTCTACAATGTTCATCAAAACCAGATATCTCACTTGTTTTCAAAGAGTAATAACTTAAACATACAAGGAAGAGAAGAGGAAGCGGATTCCCTTTATTTTTTCTACGTTGACCAGAGACAGAAGATTGATATAGGCTGGGAGTTATATCTTGTATGTCCCTTTGTGCCCTGGTAAGGTTCTTGTCGACTTTACACAAGCTAGCGTCACTGGGGGAAGACAGAAAGTCAATTGAGAAAATTCTTCCTCTGGAATGGCTTTTTCTAGAGGCATTTTCCTGGTTGACAGTTGATGCTCAAGAACCCAGCCCACTGTGGGCAGTATTCCCCTGGGCAGGGGAGTTCTGAGTTGTATAAAAAAAGCAAAGTGAGCAAGTCAGGGGGAGGAAGCCAGAGAACAGCACTCCTCTGTGGCTTCTGCATGGATCAGCTCCTGCTTCCAGGTTCCTGCCTTGACTTCCCTGAATAATGGACTGCAAGCTCTAGGATGAAACAAACCCTTTCCTCCCCAAGGTGTTTTTGGTCCTGGTATTTTATCACAGCAATAGAAACGCTGACTACGATTCTTTGTCTCTCATTCACATACATACAAGCACTTGCACACACACATATGCTTGTCGACACAAGTGAATTCCTAAGAAATAAACCAATTTAAAAAGTACTCAAGGTAAGCAGTATTTAAGCCTAAAATCTAAAATCTGCAGACAGTCTTGACTGTCCTGGAACCTGCCTCTTCCTCCGACTGCTGGAAAGAAGGGCGTGTGTCATCAAGTCCAGTTACCACTCAGTTGTCCTAGCAAAGGCCATATCATCCTTCAGGAACCCACATGCTTTCATCTCTAGAGAAAAATGCCTCTTTGCCCAGGGCCTCTGTATGCTTACAGAGGACACTCTGCACTTGTAAGATGCAGGGTCCAGTTTTTTCTCTTATTCTCCTTAATCTCTGGGCAATGTACATTCCTGAATGTATTCTTTGTTACTGTTAGCTATAGTCAGTGGTCAGTCTGTAACTATGACTGATTCATAAATTAAACTTTGATGGGTGTGTGTGTGTGAGAGAGAGAGAGAGCGAGACAGACAGACAGACAGAGAACCCACAGGGGTTTGTACTGCCCAGAGTTTCATAAATCCAATAAGGTCCTGGAATGTATCCTGTGGAGTAAGGGGACCAGAGAAGTCCCATCAGCATTTCCTAGGCCAACTCAACAGGTGTCTGAGAAGTTAGTTTTCCTTGGGTCCTGGTGGCTGATGGTACATGCCCATACTTCTGAGGCTGGGAGAGAGGAGCTTCTGGGAGTTTGCTGGGCCAGCTTTTGTGGACCCTATTATTCAGCAATGTCATCCTACCCTCAGCCTTCATCCTCATGTGGTCTGTACCCTGTGTATGTAGTCTCCATTCCCTTTGTCTAAGGACATCATCCATATTGGCTCAGGGATTCCCCCTATGACCTCAACTTAGCTCCATCATTTTCAAAGGCCCCATTTTCAAATATGGTTGCAATCTCAGATCCTAAGAAGAAGGAAGAGCTCACCATGTATTTGAGGAGACACATCTACTAAGACATCCCTGTACTGTGTGGAGCTTTGCCCCATCCCACCAGGGCTGGGCTGCATCCTTGCCAGACGAGAAGAGATAGCTTCTGATTTGTAGCTGTGCAGGTTTTTGGCTCATTTTGAATTGAGTTGGCTCACTCTATGATTCTTGCCACTGTCAGAGCTCTCCTTGAAGGGAGACATGGGGGACGGTGTGTGCTGTGTCTCTGTATTCACAGCTCCAGAACAAAAATCACAAAAGAAGAGTTACTGAAAGGTTGTAGCTACATGTGATGGCGTCAATGGAAACATGGAGATCCCGAGTTCCAAGCCACTTTAGGCTATGTAGTAAGATTCTGGTTTGGTTTGGTTTGGTTTGGTTTTATTTTGTTTTGTTTTTTGGGAAGAGGAGGGAGAGGAAGGAGAGATTATAGAAAAGAGAGGACACAATGATGGTCTTGAGCCTTTTAATCTCTGTGGAACTCTACTTGTCTCATCTTCCCCCCTGTGACTTCAGAAGGACTCAATTCCCATTACAATGAAGAAAACCAGAAGTGAAGGGCTTGTCTTGTGTAGTAGCCAAGAAGAATTCCTGGCGAAAGCAGTAAAGAGTTTACAGTACACATGAGCACTAAGTTGCCTCCTTCAGGGGACTTCAGAACCACCATGCACCTGCCCAGACTTGCTGTGAGTCACTGTGCCTTAGAAGAGTATACTCACAGGCCCTGCCTCCAAGGGTTCCATCCATTGGTTACTAATCTCTTGACCCCTCCAGTGACTGCTTAGTAAACAGTTTTAGCATTTAAACAAAAGCAGCAAGTGTCAGTTCATTCTCCTTAGGAAGGCCTCCTGTGATAAAGCCTAGGATTCCTAGGAGAGAGAGGGAGAGGGAGAGAGAGATGGGCCTCTGGGCTTGGAAGAGAAACTGCCTTCATCACTCTGCTCTCAGGTTTCAAGGTGTGTTTCCTGAGACTTAAAGACAAACATCCTGTTCTCATCCTGCAGCTACCCTTCTAATTGACAGAGACCCAACACAGAGAAAACCAATGCTTTCTTTATCTGGCCCAGGGAGATGTCACAGTATGACTCTTCTAAGCATTGCACTTGTAATTGTGAACTAGGGACCCTCACGCCAGTCACCTGCTAGCAGTAACTCCTATGTCCTTTCTTCACCTCCTTGGAGAAGACGAGGCAGACAGCTGTGAGAGTAAAGAGTGACATCATTGCCCTTCTTGGTCTCAGATAACAGCTTGATCAAGATGCAACTGACAGGTTAGTCACCTTTTAAATATTCAACTCAGTGGTCTTCAGCAGTTTAGAATGTAGGCAAGTGTCACTAGTGTCTAATTTACAGCTCTTCATCACCTCCAGAGAAACCCTGCGCCCACTGGCAAGCACTTTTCATCTAGCCCCTGACAAACAAATCTACTTCTTGTTTCCGGGATAAAGGGGGAGACTAGTTTGAGAGACTCACTTAAAAGCTATGCTTAGTGAGCAGAGACAGAATACAAAGACTCAACACCAACTCAGCGATGCTCGGGGGAACTCACTTGGTATTAAAAGAAATTTAGGGGTTTTTCTTTGGTCCTGTTGAAGCTCAGTTCCTGATAGAGCAAACAAGGAAAGGAAGATTTGAAGCCCACTCTGAGACTCTTCCTGTGCCTCCAGCCACTGAGAAACAAACAGATCCTATGGGAGTGATAGGTTCCCTGGGCTCAGCTGCCTCAACAACAGCCTTCCTCGAAGCATCAAGTCTGTTAACCGAACCCAGTTGGTATTCATTTCCCAATGATTGCAGAGTTTGGGGACATAAGGGTTGGAGATGGGGATGGAGGAACGCCTGAGAAGGGTGAGCCAGCCTGGGACATAACCTGAAGTTCTATTCCCTTTGGTCCTCATTGTCCTGCGCCCCACTGAGTTCTATTAGGACCTGGATATGTATTTCCCTGTGGTGACCTTATTTGGCCTATGATTCAGGGCAGGCCTGCTGCAGTCAAACACACAGCCATTCTTTCTTTCAATACGTATTGTTGATTTTCAGGAAAATCATGCCAACCTCAGCTCTCTGGGGAAGAAAGCACAAGCACATAATAGGAACCCTATCTTTAAGGAGGTCACAATGTCACAGGCACTTTGGGGGAAGATGCAGAGGTCTGGGTAAGAAGCCACATGTCCAAACAGCACAGGGCACAGGGTAAGGAAGACTGGAGGGAAACTGAGTCCTGGAAGGATCTATAGGTTGAGAGGGGGAAGAAATGATTTCCTTCCAACTGACTAGCTACAGGTGTATCAACCCCCCTCACTAGATGCACATGCAAACACTTCTTTGCCAGAGGACACACATGGATGCACACTCATACAGACTCACATATGTACACATATACAGAGGCATTTGTACACACACACACAGCCAATAAAAGTACCCTCTGGTAACTAAGCACTCACTCAGTGTTCAACTAATGCCCACCCTGCCTCGCCCCACGTGCTTTCTTAAACAGACAGAGGCATATCGTTATCCCTTCCCTCCCAGGGAAACTGAGGCAGGTAGAGCATTTAGAAGCTAGCATGAGGTGGATTGGATTCAGCGATATCTGTTTTTTCTATGTCTGCTTCCTCCACCAGGCTCCTGAGTATTCGATTTAGGAAACCGAGTCCTTGTTGGTTCTGGCATGCATAGGCAACAAAGAGAATGGAGCCTGGGAAGAATAAAAGGAGGGCACATGGGCCAGGCAATACAGCAGAACAAAGATCACTGTAGCTTTAATCTGTGGTCACAGAAGCCAGGGAACTTAACTCACCATGCGCCACTCTAAGTGGGAGAAAATATGTATACTTCCCATTAGAAGTCTTAGAGGGCTCTTGGGAATGAAAATCTGCCAGAGCCAAACATGGCCCTATCATAGGGCACAGTCAGCAACCCCCTGTGCTACCTATCTTGCACACAAATCAATCCTCTTATCTAATGAACCCTTCCAAGTCTGGAGCCTCTACACATCCAATTACCATGGAGACAAAAGATGGTGAACTGGCCAAAAGAATCAGATATTCTTCTAAGGACTCCAAGGTATGGCTGCACCTCTGCAGAGAACAAGAAAAGAGAAAGCTCACTAGCTCTGTGGATCTAAAGAAGAAATTAAATCCCACCACTGGGAACTAGGCTAGCCTCACTAAGTAGCACCTAATCACCTCTAGTCAGTATCCTTAGGTGAGAGCGGTTCAGGGAGAGCATGGCTGGACCCAGAAGGCCTGGGTCCACAGGACAGGACAGGTAATTAACCTTTCTTGTGGGATTATTTTTCACATTTGTAATCATAGCATCATTTATTTATTTATTCATTCATTTATTTATTTAAGGTTATTTTTGAGACAGGGTTTCTCTCTGTAGCTCTGGTTGTCCTGGAACTCCCTCTGTAGACCAGACTGGCCTCAAACAGAGATCCACTTGCCTCTGCCTCCCAAGTGCTGAGATTAAAGGTTTGTGGCACCATTGCCTGATAATACTATTTTTAAGACCAGCACCTAAGATGTAAGGACAGTAGTCCCTTGTACACAGGGAGCCATGCCCATGAGGAACTCACTTCTTGTCCTGGCTGAGAACTTGAGACCAGAGCTTATCACAGAGCTGTTCTCATACAAAGGGCTCTTGAGGCAAGAAGGATTCTTCAAAGGGTCCATGAAAGGTTATCTATAAGGGCCCCAAATAAGGGGCAGTTTTGAAGGTAGTATGTAAATTAATGAAGAGATTCTAGAACACCTCTAAACACTGATTCTTTAAAAGCTACGTCAAGTGAGTTGAAAGCAAAGTCCATTCCATTCTAGTGCAATGGTACAAACCAAGCTTTGTATCTCTGGAGATATTCACAGATTAACTGTAATGTCAGAGACAGGAATACAGTTTGTTTATGTTCTGGGCACAGTGGTTTACAAAGAGGATAATCACCAACCACAGTATAACTTGACCCTAAACAACTTTGTAGTTAGAAGTAACTAGCTACTTATAATGATACTTAGAATCAGTCAGTCACAGGTGTTAGCATTCATGGTCTGGGATGGAGAGAGACGGACAGTTCAGTGGTTAAGAGCACCACTGCTCTTGCAAAGTACCTGGATTCTCAGAACCCACATCATGGCTCACAACAAATTTTAACTCCAGTTCCAGGGGATCTGACTCCCTCTTCTGATCTCCACAGGCACTAGGTGTGTGTCTCACACACACACACACACACACACATAGGCAAATACTCGTAAAATGTAAGAAAAAAAAGAAAAGAATTAAAATAGATCAGCATATCGTAAGAGAAGCAAGGAAGCAAGCAAGCAAACAAACAAAAACCCAAAGCCATCCCTCCAAAAAGGAAAGCTAAATATTTCTTCTGTGAAGAACAGGACAGATTTTCTGTCTGCTACCAGCACAGGCTATGATTCTGATTCAGCACAGAATCCCTGGTTTTGACTCCTCCTTTACCACCTGCTGGTCTCAAGAGTTACACAATCCTTCAGGCCATGGGTATACTCCTGCCATAGTGAATATGAAACCTACTATGTACACTACCCTTAGCATCTGGAGCTAGTAAATTCTATGGACTTTGTAGGGTCTTAGATTTACATAATGAAAACTGTATCTAAAGTACTATTTAACATGAAAACCATTTAAAGACTGTTCAGGAACAGAGAATGCATTTACATTCCATAAGTGTATCATGGTTACATTATCTGTCTGTCTATCCATCCACATAGTATTGACTTATCCATCTATCCACTCATCCACAAACCCCATAGCCTTCATGCCTTCATCTTTTTCTCCATCCATCTTCTTTCTCCTATCTATCTATCTATCTATCTATCTATCTATCTATCTATCTATCTATCTATCTATCTATCATCATCATCTATCCATCTCCTGTCCATCCATCCATCCATCTAACTATATATCATCTATTACTCTTCCATCCATTTACTCTTTCACCCATTTATCTATCTATCCATCTATTTATCCATCCATCCACTAATCTGTCTCTGTCTGTCTGTCTGCCTGCCTGTCTGTCAGCCTGTCTGTCTATCTGTGTATCTCAATGCTAGGGATCCAATGCTGGCCTCAAACAAGTACTCTACCATTCATTGGCCTTTATCCACAGTCCTATTTTGTTTTCCCTTGTGCTTATTTTAAGAAGGGAGATTATAGCTATGAATTCCCTGTCATGGAACATGTGATATCCCAAACAACCTACAGATACACTTCAAGGTCAAAAAATATACTAGAAGAAACCAATCCCAAAGCAGTAGATGCAGAATCACAGTACAGATCAGAGATGGAATAAGTGAAGTGGACATGCAAAGAAAAATACTGTGGTCACAGAAACCACGGTCTGTTTATTTTCAAGGATGTGACACAGTGCAAATCCCTTGCCCAAACTGACCTAGAGAGATAAGACACCAATTAAATTATAGAAAAAGTAGGTGATGTTTTATCCAATAGAACTATAGTCCAGAGTATCTTTTAGGGCTGTTTCAGTTTTTATAACTGTTCTGGCATATTTTATTCTTATTTTTTACTTTATTTGTATTTTATTAACATGCAGCATCTGATAGGTGGCACTTTCAGGACAACAGAGCAGTACAAACCATGAATTAGCCCTAAGGAATAGTCTATTCTTCTCTTATATAGGATTTAAAAGCTTATAAACAATTAATACACATTACTTTATCTGAGGTGCAAAATGCCCTGCATTGTTTCCACGAGGATGGTGAAGACATGAGCGTAGGGTGGGAAGGGTTCCATTATTTTTCCAGGAGCTCAGAGGCACTAGAATTGATTTGAGAGACCACAGCTCTCCTTCTGCTCTTATGTGTGATACAAGATACAAAAACTTGAACGCAGACCGTAATGTGGTGCAATGGCCCTGGTAGACAGTGGCACTTGCTCTCAGAAGCCTCAAGGCTTTTACAGGATGAGGCAGTATCTGGAACATCCTCAGCCTTCTTATGCATGCATCTTCACTAAGTCTAGAAACCATAACAAAGCCAGAGGCTCAGGCCTTGCAGGGGTCCTCTGCACCCATTCAAAAGCCTCTAACCCAGCTTTCCATTTCAGAATGCCTGCAAAAGGTGGGGAGAGTATCCCAGGCTTCACAGAGCAAAGGCATAGAGCAAAAGTTAGAGCCTTCTACTAGGTCCCAGGGACAGGGTCTTGTGAAGTCATCTTTCCTACTGAAAGTTTTATTTTCACTTTTACTTTTTCTGGTGCTGGATGTGGAGCCCAAGGCCTAAGCCCAGGCAAACATTGTAGCCTCAGCTGTTTCCCCAGGACCCTTCTCTTTCCTTGGCAGCATTTTTACTTTGTAGGATTGACTGTCTCTATAAGGGTAGAAGTGGCTGATCCACGGAGTATGACTCTCTTTCCAGTGGGGTCATTGTCTGCTTGGTGCCCTTACTTCCCACCGAGAAGGGCTTACTGCCAAGTTACCACTGTGGTGCTCACAGGTGCCTCCATCTCCCTCACTTCCATGCTTTGCCTGTGTAATCCACTCCCCCCCAACACACTCCCCAGTGAACAACTATTTTTCACTGGTCAAGAAGAAATTCTCCAGGTGCATATGAAGACAATGTGGGAGGGTTATAGACTACTAGGGGAGTGTGGCCGGTGGAGAGCGGACGCAGGGGACCCACACCATGTTGTCTCCAGAAATGGAGGCACTTGGAGATTTCCATAGTGAGAAGTCTGTCATCTTTCCTTTTCTCTAGCCAAGAACAAGTCCTGACCTGGTAAGAGGGAGACAAGGCCCTCAATCTCCAGGGATAGTTAATGGTACAGCCTGGCAGGATACATTCTTAGGGTAGTGTGATAGCCATTCCAGATGCAGGTGACTGGGCCATTCTTGTGTCTTCCTTTTAGACGTAGTCCTTCACTGGGACTCATACAGAGTCATGAACGATTAAATGGGGACTTGACTAACTGATCCTAGTTGCTTTTTAACAAGCCTGCCACCCAGCACCATGAGCTACTGAGTAGACGCTGTATTCTGTTACAGAAAGTTTTTTTGTTTTTTTGTTTTTTTTAATCTTAATATCCATGTCAACACAAGCAGCTTACAGGACCTCTACCCTCTGAGGGGTGATTCTGCTCAAACTTTTCTTCTTAGAAAGTAGACCACTGGCCCACTCCTGCATTCATGATGGTTGCTCTCAGCAACACTGGACCTGACCACATGACTCCTCTCAGCCAATGACTTGTGACGAGGCTTAGCACATGAAGTATCTGGGCCTGCACATCAGGCCTGGGCTCTGTACTGTGTAACTATTGCCTCAGTAAGCAGGAGTGCCCTATTAATGGCCTGGCCTCTGAAGTGATAGATGAGGGACGAGAACAAGCAATCAACCTTTCTTTTGGGGGCCACTGATAATTCAAAAGCGTGACGCTGTTTTTCCTGTACACTTGTCAACCTGATACAAACTAAAGTCACCTGGGCAGAAAAACCTCAGCTGAGGAATTGCCTCCATTAGATTGGCACGTCTGTGGGACTTCTTCATCGTTAATTAAAGCAGGAAGGCCCAGTTCACTGTGGGCATTGCCACAGTAAGAAAGTTGACAGAGCATGAACCACAGAACAAGCCAGTGAACAGTGTTCTTCCACAATCTCCGCTTCAGTTTCTGCTTTGACTTCCCCAGAAGAGGGATAGTAATCAGAAAGTGTGGGCCAAATCAATTTTTTTTTTTTCACTCCAGAAGTTGCTTTGGGTAGAGTAGCTTGTTATAGCAACAGAAAAGTGAACTAGAACATGCTGTCATCAGAGAAGAGCCCCAGGGCATCTTCATATTAACTTTTCTAGTTGGAAGACGTAGAAAGATTCATGGGCACGTCCCGAAACTCCGAAGGTTCTGAAGACTCCGCCCATGGGCCTGTCCTAAAGACTCCACCTCTACAAATGATACAAGTTACATCCAAAAGACGCTAGTGCTTTATTTCATTCCACTTAATATTTTGTGCCTGTTTGAAATAAAATTTAAAAAGAACTGTGTACTCTAATAATGGCTTTCATTTTCACAAAAGAGGGTAATAAGGTAAATACGATTTCATAAAAAATGCGACTCTGTCTACACTCGTTCTCTCTATAGCATGCTTTATTTACTCATGGAACAGCTTCCCTGGATGCTGAGAGGTTTTCCATATATTACTTTTGGAGGTGTTGAGGTAAAGACAGAAACATGACGCCAGTCCAGCCACCTCTACCTGGCTGCTATCTCTCATCTCCACACTCTACAGGTCATTCCTGTGACTCCTCAGTCATCCCTGTGGATGCACGTTAACTCCAAGAGATTGCACTGGAGGTGAGAGTCAGTCCCAGGTCCTGTCATGGACACCAAAGTTCCCAGGTTCTTGTGTTTCCAGACAAAGTATTGCACCTAGGACACATGGTAAGACAGCAAATTTTCCTTGAATTAACAAGGAAAAAACACTTTTGAGACTTGTAGTAGGTTAGTGAGCCGAGAAAATTTGCTCAAAAATTTTGAGCTCTGGGCCACCAGGCTCATGTGCATACATAGTTTGTTTGTTGCCTATAGCTCAGATAGAGAATGGGTTTCCGGTCTTTCTTTAGCAACTGGCTACTTGTTAATCATATGTTAGTCTTGGTGTGGCTCTAGTTCCACATCCATGCTCTCCGAAGTGAGTGCCTAGATATGGCAGCCTGGCTGACTTAACTTAGCTTGGATTTCTCAATGTCCCCAAGCCCAGAATCTGTCCCCTGGAGGATGTGTGCCCCTGGTTAACACGTGGCAATATGCAGTAGCTTCATGGTGGGGTTCCAACTCCCACACAGCACGCTCTTCAAGCTCTTAGCATCTCCCTACTTGCTGTTTAGTTGTAAAGATGGTGACAGGCTCTCCAACCCATGGAGGAGCCTTCTTCTCTGATGCTATTACCATGGTTACTGGTGTTTTTCCAGGCACACTATCACTTCTGGGGGACTGAGAGGAAGAGAAGAAAAGGAGACAGTTTGTGTGGGTATGGGAGTGAGACTGTGGGAGTCTGTAGGAGCCAAAAAGAGACACTGGATCCTCCTGGAGATGGAGTTACAGGGGGTTGTAAGCCTCCAGAGCCTCCAGAGCCTCCATGTGTGCTCAGAACCAAACTCAAGTCCTCTGGAAGAGACGCATGCCGTCCTAACTACGAGCCAACTCTCTAGCTCCTACACTCACCTTTCATGATGCTTGATTCTGATCAATTAATTGTACGTTCTTTTTTTTTTTGTTTCAATTTTATCATTTCCCATAGTCTAAAATTCTCTGTAATATAAATCTGCAAAAACTATCAACACACATATACTTTCATTCTATTTCCCTCATGTAAGAAAAGGATCTCCTGAAAGATTACCATTTTTAAGTAACTCTTCCAGAGGGTTTTGGAAGCTTCAAAGAGACTTTCATGGATATGTTAGAAAGTCACTACAAGTGTCTGGGAAATAACAAGGAACACCACATATGTATAACCTCATGTTTCTGTGGGTCTGCACAGGTTTGTGCACACAGATACAGACACTTACAAGTGGCATCCATCTATTTGTGGTCTTATTCTTCCCACCTTAACCTCTTCCCCCTCTGTCTTTAAGAAGCCCTCTACCTTGAAAGTGCTGAGTCCCAGAAGAGGAGCAGTTCCTGCCTCACACTATGGAAACTAGAATTCAAAGATCTTAGCCTGTGAGAAGATGTCTCCCATGCTTGGGTTCAGAAATCAGGAGGGAGTCTTGTGGTGGTGAATGGAGATAGTGATTGCTCAGTTTGGTGTTTCCAGCAGCAAAGATGGCAAGACTGGCCCCTCTGCCCTGTCCCTGTGCAGCTGCCTGGGTGGCTGCTGATGAGAGCTGTGTGTTCAAGCACTCCTTGGCATGGTGGTGTTGGTTTTGTTCAACTTCCTCCTTCTTCCCTGTTTGCAAGCCACGTTCTGAAGCCTTGCTGACCATCAGGTGCCCAATAAATATGTCTTCTAGTCTCTAACTGGTGATGATTTCTACTGCTGGGGAGGACATGGGCTAGGGAGGGTGGTGGATGGAGGACAGGACATCCTGTACAGCTCCAGACATGACCCTGGGATGCGGGAGCTCCAGGACGACAGGCATGCATGTGCAGAAGCTGCTGGTCTAGACACTGAAGAGACAGCTTTCTGCTTAGGAAGCCTGAGTCCATGAGTGAACTCTGCTAGTGGGTCAAGAAGAGCAATAGCTAGTAAATATTTTATTAGCATTGTTTGAATCTTACTAATGGGAAAGCCAAATACTTCAGAGAGTTCTATTCAGCATGAAACAGTTCCTCGGCATAGGATGCCTGCTGTTTCCTGGGATCTGCAGGAACACTCAGAGATGTCCAAGGAGAATTATGTGGACATCCGGGATGTTCACTTGTCTGCTGCTAACCATCACATGTTCCTACCTCCTGACCAGCCTCCATCAAGCACCAGCACTAACACTCTTAACTGTGGCATAGCAACATTCATGACTATACTAATATGTTAATATTTCTCCATGTTGGAAATTAAGTGAACGACTTTCACCAGGGTGTTTCGAAAATTAAGTACTAAAGTGCATTAAATATAATAAGACTTATTACACAATGTCTTTCATCCTGAAGTTTATTAAACCCTTTACAAACCCAAAGAAAAATAACCAACCATAATAGCAACAAAGATATAGTGCTCACAGAAGCACAATAGGTTATGGAAATAGAGCCATCACAGTGTGCTTTCCATGACTATTCGTAAAATTTACTTTGCAGGAAGAAAAAAAAAATCAAGTAAATTCTGGACTTTCCCTTCTAATTGATAAGATTGGTTGATAATCTTTCAAGGGCTGGCTTTACAGAGATAAGGACAGAGTGGAGAAAAGGAAAGCATGCTAGATGGCATGTCAGCAGGACTGGGAGCCCAGCCTGGGCTCCCCTTGTTGTCTCTAAAAGTTATTGCCACAACACAGCAAACTGAGGCCCATGGCGCCTACATCATAGAACCACATACAATGGGATGCTCAATTTGTCTTGCCGGCGGCGAATCATTCATTAACAGCCCTATCAGAGGGAAAATTCTGTGGCCAGGAGAGAGGCTCCCAGAATCCCATAGCACATCTGTTTATCCTACAAAAGCTGGTCAGGAGCTCAGAATACGTGGGTACAAAGAAAAGCATGATGATGGCTCATGCCTGTGAAATCGGCACTTGGAAAGCTGAGGCAGGAGAATTGCTATGAGTTGGAAGAAAGCTTGGACTATGTAATAAGCTCCAGACAGCATGGGCTATAAAGTGATACCATGTCTCAAAAATAAATAAATAAATAAGTAAAAGCAAAAAAATGCACAGTTTGTTACAGAATTTCCCCCCTAGAATTACATAAAATACATTCTGGGAAGTAGTTGGGAAGTAAAACATTCAGCTAGTACACCTATACATCTAACTCCAAGAGATAATTATAGCATACCACTAAAGTTGTGAATTTGAAAATGGTCATGTAATCATACAAAAAATTACTAGTAAAGATGGCATCCAGTGTCAAGAATCTTCTTTAAATGAGAGCATCTAGAAACCAGGTTTGGTGAACAGGGAGGTAAGAGGGAGTGACTGACGCCGAAGATATTCCCATCAGGCTCTGCAAAGAGGAGATGAGGGAGACTCACGAGCAGGACTCATAGGAGTTCTCCTTCACGCTCTCCTCTGCTCTAGCTCTGTACTAAGTGCAGAGAATACAAGAAGAGGCAGATGAGGCCTAAGACCTTCCCATCTCTGCTAATAATTACTTTTCATTGAATTTAATTATTTTTTTGTTGCAAAGATCTGGATTCCATCATGTGGTCTCTATCTTGAACTTACCTTTACACAGTCTGCCTGTTGGTTGGTTCTTTGAAACCAGGTCCATTCTTGATCGGGTATAGCTTAACTGAGAAGGCAGTGGCTTCCTGAGGGCAGCTGGTACTGGACTGTCAATTTCTCTTTAAACTGTTTCAATGCCAGTTTCATCTGCATAGATTTCATTAGCATCTAACCATTTTGATGTGCAGCATCCCTCCTTGGTTTCTGACTGAACTAATGATTCTGTGACGTCGCCCACATTAATCATTTCTGCTTAGGAAAAAGCAATTCCCTTTACATTGTGTACCGACTAACTTTTCTTATGATTACAATTTTAAAATTTGCTCCTTAGAATTAAGTAGGAAAAAGGTATTTTTAAGTTTTGTTTTATGTGTATGGTTGTTTTGCTAGCATGTATGTATGTGCACCATGTGTCTGATACCTCCAGAAACCAGAAGATGGAGTTGGATTTCCTGATGCCGGAGTTACAGATGGTTGTGAGCCACCCTGTGGTTCTGGGAACTGAACCTGGTCCTCAGGAAGAGCAACCAGTGCTCTTAACAGCTGAGCCATCACCTTAGCCCTGTGATTTATTATTATTATTATTATTATTATTATTATTATTTATTATTGCTTTGTTGTCTCTAGTGGACCATGTTCCTCTACTTTTCTCTGTACCAGAAGGCACAGAATCCATTTTCCACCCAAAACTGGATTTCTATCTTTCTTCTCTTATCATGCTTCTTCAATTCTAATGTAGCTAAAGTCAATAAGTGTCAAAAGGCTTTACAAACTTTAGTTAATTAAGCAGCCAACACTCATAAGAAGCCAGGATTATGATCTGCATTTTACAGGTGGTTAAGAACCCAAACACAAAAAGCTGTAGTGAAGCTAACTCTGGGATACTGTGATTCTGTCTACTGCTGTATCTTACAACATCAGGACCAGCCAGCAGTTGGTGCCCAGGCCCACTTGCAGATGAGAAATGGATGGAGCCCAGTTTAGTATCTCTGTGAATATTCAAGAACTGCTCATTCCCTAAGCCCATCCAGTTTCCTATTCCAGTGCCAACAGTGTCACATAGCCAACCCTTACTGGGGCGACCCTGGTATGGAACAGTTATTGTTCTCAACTCCCCCACTTCATCCCCACAATACAGATGCCCAGTCTGAAAATGGGACCAGTAAAAAGAAGAGGCTTAAGAAGCAGGAATCCTTTACAAAGCACAAGGGTTCTGTATCACAGCAAAAGCAAGAATCCAACTGCAGGCATTTCCTGCCCCAAAACTCCACATCTTTCATTGCCCATCCTGTGGGCCAGGAAGCAAGCTAATTGCAGTTCCCAGGGCCTTTGACCCCTGCAGGGTGCTAGCTAGCCATGTTCCTGCCCCCAATCAAGGCTGCCCTGTGTTCTTCTCATTCCAGATCTTTGTGCCATATGGCCAAGCAGATATGTTCCTCAAACTCCCTCATCTGACCAGAGCCCCAAAGGTAGAGGATGCACTCAGCAAACAATGGCAGAAGCAGGGCCACAGCCATTGCATGTGCATGTGTATTAATAGAAGTCTCACTTGGTGACTCAGAGGAACTGTGTTTTTGACACAATTTAGGTCTGTATGATTCCTATCCAATTTAGGGCCCTGGTTTGCAGAAGGTATCTGTGACTAAGCAGTATGAGATTCAGCTGAACACACTGAGAGAATGTACCTATGTGAAGCCTTACTCCAAACACTCTGGATGGCTATGGAGAAAGTCGTTCTTTCAGGAATTGTTGGTGCCTAAGCAAATGACGGGGCATGCTTATGTTTCCTCAACTAGAGAAGCTTGGCAATTGAAATAGCAATACACAAAGGAAAACCTGTCAAGGTGAATTAAGTTGGTGTGCTGGTTAATTTCTGTTAACCCCACACAAGCATAAACATATCTGGGAACATGGAATCTCAACTGAGGAAGAGCCTCAATTCGAATGGCCAGTGGGCATTTTTTCTTGATTAATGATTGATGTGGGAGGGTACAGCCCACTAGGGGCGGCATCACCCTTGGGCAGAAAGACAGGAGCTGTATAAGAAAGGTAGCTAAGCAAGCCAAGAGAGCAAGCCAGTAAGCAGCATTCTTCATGGTTTTTGCTTCAAGCTTCTACCTTGAGTTCCTGCATTAGCTTCCCTGGATGAAGGGCTGCAACCTGTAAGTCAAAACAAATCTTTCCCTCCTAAGTTGCTTTTGGTCACAGTATTTATCATAGTAGCAGAATGCAAACTAGAACAGTTGATATAGTACTTATCTAGTGCCTTAGTTAGGGTTTCTATTGCTGTGAAGAGACACCATGTCCATGGCAACTCTTATAAATGAAAACATTGAATAAGGGCTGGCTTGCAGTTCAGAAGTTTAGTCCATTGTCACCATGGCAGGAAGCATGATGGCACACAGGCAGACATGGTGCTGGAGAAGGAGCAAGAATTCTACACTCTGATCTGCAGGCAGCAGGAAGAGAGAGTAACACTGGGGTTGATTTGAGCATCTGAAACTACAAAGCCCCCAGTGACACACTTCCTCCAGCAAGGCCACACCTCCTAATTGTGCCACTCCATACTGATTCAAACCACCACACCTAGCAAGCATGAGACCCTGAATTCCATCCAGATAAACTAGGAGTGGCAGTACACACCTAAATCAGGAAATGGAGGAAGAGGCCCAAGGACATCCTCAGCCACACAGAGATTCAAGACCAACCTGGGCTACATGAGAGTCTTTCTCAAAAAACAAAGTCAAAGAATCGTATCAAATTTGAACTTCAGAATTTCCTGGCCTGGGAAGTCACTTTTCTGCTGTCCTATTTTATGATACTCATGGCTGTAGCTCTGTCAGGGAAGAACAACCGGGGCTTCAAACCTACAGATTCACCCCAAAGCAATAAAACCCAGAGAGCCAGTAGCCACCGGGTAAGTCAAAGTGTTGAAAAGGTAGATCCTTTGGTGAGGGCTAGCTTCTCCCATTCAGAGGACATTCTCATTGCTACCTTGTTCATTTTCAGTACCTGGGATTCCAGAGTCATTGACTCCTACAAGCCAGCACTTACTGTAAATACGTAGCAGTCATTTGTATTATTGGAGTGAAAAGAATCTCAGGGTGGTCTGAGGTTGATTAATTAATTAATTAACTAATTCATAACAAAATGATGTCTACTTGACCTTGCACAGTCAGACTGGCTGCTCCACAGAATTGAATGCCACTCTTTCAAATCTCACCTGGCACCTCTTACAGAACATAGAATTCAGGATTTCTTCTCCCTTCTGAGTGGAGGCCTCTTACCTTACCTCACTAAGCAGATCTTTCCTTTAAAGTTTGTGAGCAGGCATTTCCAACAAGAATGTTATTTTTCAGGTGCACAGGTAAAATGATTGACCCGATCATGAAGTGTTAGGAAAGGATAGTGTCTCCCTTGTCTTTAACCAGAGTTAAACAAGAAATGGAAATTAAGTGAATCAGCACACTGCTTTCCTTCAGCAGAGGTTCTCAGACCAGGCTATCAAGAATTCCAGCAGCTTCTCCGGAGACCACTATAGTGGAAGGGAGTTTCCTGGGAATATGGTTAGTGGTCTTCACATGAAGTCCCTCACAGATAACAAAGGTTAATATCCTGTAGTTTTGTCATGATCAGATTATTGTGAAAATCAAAGACATTTAAAAATGATTTCCGATTCTGTGCTTTACTGATGGTCCCTGACACTTTACCTGTCTCTCTACGAAGCATAGAGCATTCGCAGAGACCACTGTGCACTCTCTGGGATGGCTTACCCCACAGGTCCTGAGATGCCTTACTCTTTTCTTTGTGGTTTCAGAGCTCTTGGTTACTTTTCAAAACCCCACCATACACAGGAACAGGCTCTTGCGCTAGCATTTAACTGTATACAAGTGTCCTTTGCCCTCATGGGGAAAGAAATGCAGAGAAGTCAGAGATGTCCAGCTCTTCCCTGCTGGCAGGTTCTGAACCCAAACCAGTAGCTTTCGATTTGGATGCTGTACACTGGTCTCCCACACAGCTCCTCTTGACTGATTTTGTAGTCCAGTGACCACATCTACAGATCTTCCCAGCACCCTGGTGCTGGGGAGCCCATGGAGATCCCCACTATTTTCTCTGTTCACTTGATGGGGTCAGTACATAGGTTTGGTGTGCATTGCAGTGAGCCTGACAGCCAGGTTGCATGCTAAAGTCCCAGTCTCTAGATGGGTTCTGTGAAGGTAGGAGACTCACTGTACCTCAGGATTCACTTTGTGGGAGCTTTAGACACTCAAGGAACACATGTTCCTGAATGGCATTCAGGTTAGAAGGAGGCATAGCTAAGACCACCTTCTTCCAATTGTGGAATGCAGGCTGCTGAGGCTGCAGGACACTGTAGGCCTTCACTCCCAAGGTTCTTGGGATCCCAGGATCACAGGTAACTTCACAGTCAGGTAAGGAGAAGTCACAGAGACTTGGCCTGCATCTACCCGTTCTAATCAGAAAGACTCAAAGACACTAAAGTCCAAGGCCCTCTTCACCTCAACCCTTGAACGGTCTTCTTCCATTTTTACAAACTAGTAGGTGTGTACTAACTACACCTCTTGCCTTCCTGACACCTTTTTACTTTATCTTTCTCTGTATAGTCCTGGCTGCCCTGGAACTCACTCTGTATACCAGGCTGGCCTTGACCTTACAGACCTTACAGACCTTACAGAGCCTGCCTCTACTTCCCAAGTGCTGGGATTAAAGGCATGTGCCACCACCACAGGTCATCACCTGTGACCCTCCTTTTTTCTTGTTCAGAGTCCAAACAAACAGCATTCTCCTCGCATCTTGTACTTATATCTTTCCTGCAAGAATCTCTCTTAATCCATCTTCTCTTTACCCTACCTATGGAATCCTGGCTGTGTGCTGGGTGAGCACGAAAATGTCAGTCTGGGCCAGCTCTAGGAGGTGTCCATTGCTTTAGGTCACACCTTCTTCCCAGACCCTCTGCCCTCTCTATATCCATGCCTCACAGCACCTGGTACACTGGGCTCAAACTGTCCGTCTCAATAAACTCTTTGGACTAGCCCAGCTTTTCAAACCCTCTAGATTGAGCTATGGTGGTTCTGGTCAATGTAAAGACTTCCTGCTCAGGGGACGGTCCCTAGGGACCAGCCACATGAAGATGCTTAGCCTATTTGGCTTAGTTGATCCCAAATCAAAAGGCTCTGAGTTTGCCTTCAGAGTTTGGACAAAAGATACTTGTGTCAGGGAAACATTACAGAGAGAAGCAGGGTTTGGCAAAGGGATCCTTCTAGAACTTCTCTGTTCCATTTAGAATGGGAAGGTGAATGATTACGTTCAGGACTTCACACTTCCCCACCTTCCTAAATCGGGCAGGATGAACCTGACTGGAGCTTACTGTGACGACTTAGCCTCTCTAGCATGAACCCTGAGTTTCACAATAGGACACAACACAGAGATGAGCTCGAGATCATTTGAATCCAGATGCTTATCTCAGCACAAGCCATTGTCCCTGAGCTTTGTATATGCTTTCTATAGCCCTTCTTCTTTACCTTCCTCTTTCCTTTTATTCTCCTTCATCTTCCTTTTCTACTTTTTTCCATTTCTTTTTTTTTTTTTCAAATCCTTTTAGACTCTAGTTCCATGTTCTCAATTTACGCTTCTCTATTTCTTCAGACAGTCTATGTGTTTAGAAAAGTAAGAACAGAACTCTCTCGGGAGGGAATTAGGAACAAACAATACCTAAGGACTTCATTGCCCAGATGCTATTCACTGAAGCCAGAGGTACTGTGTGAGGCCTGGAGATTGGGACTGAGAAATTCCCAGCATAGAAACCAATAAACGCTTGATCTAAGAAGAAGGATCATGTGTCACTTCAGACTGAAAAGCTCAGCAAATATAAAGCAATCCTTCCACTTTCCGTTGTCGTTGTTGGTTATGTATCATGGTTGTGCACGTGTTACATGCATGACGGTGGCACAGAGCACTTGTGGAGGTCAGAGGACAACTTTGTGAAGCTGATTCTCTCCCTCTACCTTTCTGGGGATTCCGGGGACCGGACTCTAGGCAAGCACAGCAAATGCCTTTATTTTGGGAGCCACCTCGTAGGCCCAAAAAGTGTTTTGATGGGGAAGTTTCTAAAAAACAAATCTAAAGTGTAAAGAGGGCAACCCCATGTCCAGTTTGTGACTGCAGAAACAGTCAGCATTTCTGTTTTCTCCTTGTAAATGCTTCCAGAGAGTTTTGGTAACTCTCTCCATGTACTCCCCAACGTGTGACGTGGCCTCCTAATTCTTCAGCTATTTAAACTCTTCGTACATCCAATCAAGGTGGGGAGACACAAAAACCCACTCCAATAATCCCGGCCACATTTAAGGGAAAAGATGAGTAAGTCCAGTTCTTCCAAACCTGGAACTACGGTCGGCTATGGTGACCCGTACACACAGGAATTCTCTTTGCCTTTCTCCACGACCACAAGGCCTGTGTACTTGTCTGCTGGGCTAAAGGCAAAGGAGGCTGAACACACTCCACACCAAACACCATACCTTAGTCAGGGGCTTCCATTGAAATCTAAGTGATCAGCTGGTGCAAACTGCCTCTTTCCACAAGAGTGTAACTTTATTTTTTGTCTTGATTATATTGCCATTCAAACCAAAAGTGTGTGTGTCTGTGAGTGGGAGGAGGGGGGAGGGAGGGAGGAGAGAGGAAGAGAGAGAGAGAGAGAGAAAGGGAATCAAGAGGTACCTTGAGAGCTATAAGAGACACCAATGGCCTCAGCCTGACTGAAGGGTAGTCTCAGGGGAACTTTCCCTGTCTGGAGTTTTGCTCTCTCTTCCTGTAGGCTCAGGATGTTTTCCTTGGGTGATTTCTCAGCTTTCTAGGTTCCTCTCCATGTCTGTCTGACCTCTGAAATTTCAGGTTACAGGGGCTGCTTGGACTTCACACTCCCTCCTCAGTTTCTAACTCAATCCTGGCCAGCAAAGTACCAGATTGTGTATGTGTGTGAGTGTCTTCAACCTCAATTCTGGAACCCAGGAGTGTGACAGCACAGCAGCTTAGCTTCAGAGGCAGGTTGGAGTGGCAGGTAGCCAGCAAGCCTGCTCTCTGGGGTCCCAGGTGGAGCAGAGCCATTTGTTCAGGGGGAGCATGAGGATGGAACCTTTTTCAGATAGGGTGCATGAAGTTAACAGAATGACTAAGCCAGTCAGACAGCTGGCTTAGCTTCCTAGAGAGAGGCATCTAAAGGTTCACTTTTGTTTTGAAGCTGACTCCTGTAGCCACAGATGGCCTCAACTGTGTGATTCTCCTGCCTGGGATTGCAGGCAAGAACTACCATGACCAGTTTATGAAATATTGGGGACCAAATCCAGAACACTGTGCACATCAGGCAAGCACCATAACAAAGGAGCTGCATCCCCAGCCCCAAAGGGGCCACACTGTCTGCTGACTACACGCTGCCCCTTAGATTCAGCCCAGCTGTATGTTCACAGGTCACACATATACTTTGCACTGGGTCCCAGCAGATAATGTACAGCATGGCAGAAGGGTTCCCTGGGATCTCATTCTACTCCCACTGACCCTGGAGTATCATAAGGAACAATTCTAGTGAAGGTACATGTACTTTGACCAATGTCAAAATTTGGATTGGCTACATCAAGGTCACCAAGCTCCTCAATCCGCAGGATAATCTAGTTTCTGGTAGGGTGGGATTTTTCCCAGCAGGAGTTACCATCCAAGTTCAAAGGTGGAACATTTGTTGTGTGAAGGAAGACAGTCACAGTGTGACAGGCAACCTCCTACCCCACAGTACATTGTAGATCTTCTGGGAGAGGTCATCATGTTCACGTTCAAGTAGAATAAAAAGAATCTCATCAATGGCAATTTAGCCAGAAGTATCATTGAATTTATCTGTAGCTGTCAAGTTCTTAAAAAAAAAAAAATTAAAAAAATATAAAGTCTACTTTAAGATGAAAGGCTGCAGAGTCTACTCCTTTTCCTTCAAAATAAAAATCCTACCAAAGGGAGACTATCCTGAGAAAGTCAACTATGAAGTAAAAGTACTTCACATAAAAATCAGAGAGAGCTGTCCAACACCTGGAGCCTGGCATTTGTTCATTGGTTTAAAGCTGACATTGGGTCTAACCAAGGATCTAGGAGTGGTTGTGTGAGCCACGCAAGTGAGTGTGTAAGCCGTGGAGATCCGTCGAGATACGACACAGACATTTCTACAAAACCAAATTTAATTAATATGCAACAAACACTCACCATGTAAACACATCTTTAAAAAAATCTGATAATAATTCCAAGGACCACTTACAGGCTTTCATAAAAACATCTTATAGCAAGAATCTCAATACAGAATGGTTTCTATGTCAAAATACATTTACACTGTAAATTGTTTATAGAGGGGGGGAAAAAAAAAGACACTGAGGAATGGAGTTTGCTGGCATTGAATTCAACAACAGCAGCTGCCCCTGAATAGTTCCTTCATCCTCTACTTCTGACAAACAGGCTAACCTACCCCTCTATACTTTGCCTATGCTTCTTATTCACTCTATTGGCCAGTTAAAAATACCAAGACACGATCACCATGCTTATTCCACTGTGGGCAGCTCAGCAGCCTGCCCAAAGCATCGCTTCCTGAGGGCCCCAGTCCTGCCCAGGCTGTGGGTCCCAGTTGGACACTGAGACATCAGGAGTTTTCAAATCTCTCAGCTTTGAGGCGACACTTTAGGAGTCACACAGCAGTTACCCAATGCAAAATGGGGGAGGAAAAAAAAAAACAAAACAAAACAAAAAACTAAAACCAACACAAGAAAACAAAAACAAAAACAAAAAAGTCACATAAAAGCCACATGTGGAGATTGATCACACAATTTTATTGGTCTTTTGAACAAATGTATTCCTCTGTGAAAAACTCCTGCAAAAGAGACATTGGAGTGTATGAATTCAACCCTGAGCATTAACACTGCATTCCAAGGAGGGCGGTCACGAAGCTGGTTTGATTGAAGCACAAAGCACAAGCCACTGATACTCTCTGTGTGATCAGGTTTTTACAAAAAAATACATAGTTTTCAATAAATAATGCTTAATTTTACAACTTTGATACAGCAACGTCATACAGTTTCAACACACTACACTCTGCATGCTAGATAACCTCTACCAGAAGACATGACTTCACCATGCATTTGCTTCCCTAGTGCTATGGGACACGTACATGGTCCCCCAGCGCACTGCCTCAGGTAGCCTCTCCCTCTCTCTGTCTGATAGCAACAGGTCCTGCGCTGGCATGCAAACTCTATAAAAGGTCCCCCCACAACCCACTCAGACTTCTAAACAAAAGGGCTTTCCAGCTATTCCTCTCCCAAACCTGGAGCGGCTGTGAAAGTTGTTTTTCTCGGCCTTGGAAAACAAAACAAAACACTCATTAACAGTGTCATGCTGATAACTGCTCTCAGACTTCAGGTGGCTCTGTCCCAGCTGGCGGGAAGCCACAGGACGCCACAACCACTAGGTGTCCCACACCTGAGACACAGGCCTCCATTTCAAAACAGTCCATTCAAACAAAGGTGTCACAGAACAAATGGGAAAGACTGATACCCACAACATATGTACAAGAGCAAAAAGTAGACAAAGTGGAGCCCGTGACAATGGCATAGGACGCTTCTCCCTGTGTGATTCAGGGGACGAGGCATACAGTTTTTTGAACACAAGCTGGGTGAAGAAAAATGGGATCGAGGGCCCTTTGTCAATACCCATTTGATCAAAATTCTTTTTTGCGCTAGGTTTTGATTATTTCCAGTCATTCTGCTTTTGAAGGGGAATGTAATGTGCCTACTAAAATAAGCGTCACATTTAAAAAAATCTCTTTGAGGACCCTGGAGGAAATTCTTCTTTTTTTTTTCTCCAAATGCATTTTCAAACTTGCCATATTGCTTTATTTTGTCATTTTTCACAGAAGAGAAGAATGGAGTCTACAAGACTACATAAAAGAAGTTTGATCAAACAGTGAGACTGGAGCCTCCGCATGTGCACATCCAGGTTGCCTAGTGGCCAGCCGCTCATCAGGAGGCAAGCATCAGCTCTGACTACCGCTCCTCGTGGCTCTGGGGAAGGGTGTTCATCAAGTGCCGACAACCGCAAGTCCCCAGTGTGTGGAAACCATCCTGTCTGTGCACAAGTAGAGAGGCACTGGGTCTTCAAAGAATATCGCTATCCAAGGAAATTATTACTTTTATACATGGAACGTTATGAGCGGATTTCCCTTTGTACGCCATGCTATACTTTATGCACTTTTGTGCTTTTATTGAGTATAAAAATAGGTCTCCTTTAAAATTCTGTTTAAGTTCACTAAAAAACTACTTGTTTGTGAAATTCTCTTATAAACTCACTGCATCCACATGGAATAGATAAACTAATCAGGCAGCTAACGCATCTAGGTAGTGTTAAAAAAAAATGATGATGGAAAACGAAATGATGGTAGGTTAGGAGTTGGGGGTAAAACAAAAAAAATGGGGGTTGCTTTAGCAGTAAGGAAATGGAAGTGAGCTTGGCTTCAGTACATTTTACTGTGGTTGAAAATGTAAGCATCACACAAAGGGGGTGTTAAAACCCAAAAACAAAACCTGAGTTTGTTATCAAAGAGCAAAAATGCGGAGAGCATCAAACCAAAAGAGATATGGCAGAATAAAGCAACCAGAATGGACAGTGAGAAAGAATCGATAATTAAAATAAGCCAACTCTGAGGAAACACGTCAAGAGTCGTTACATGGAGACGTTTACTTTGGGGACTTGTGATTCCTGTCAGGACACATGTAAGGCTCAGTCTTGTCATCCTCACAGGCCATAGGCTATACAAAGGGTATTTGAAACTGACATTCCTAATGGAAATTTTTATAAAATTTGGCCCTTAGAATAACTGAGAAATATCCTGAAAAACCTTCCCTGAAACTGTAATAAACAAAGTTTCTTATCTACTGATAAAATTGACAACTCAGTAAGCTATTTTCGCTGGTCTTCCTACATAAGAAAAAAGCACAAATATAGTTGCCTCAGAAATCTGTTAAAAGCAGAGAACCTCGCAGGAAAAAGAGTATAAAGATTCTAGAAATGAGAGAGTACAAGAAAACCTCTCTTCCAAGTGTCCACAAAGATACATATGCCCATTAGGAGAAAACAGTGAGACTGTACATAATACCCCATCAGAGAATAAAAAAGCTGAGTGATGGAATATATTTCTGTTGAATGACTACTTGAAAATTGAGCAACTTATTTGCCTCAGTTCCCAGATTCCTTGGGCAAAACTCATTTGAATTCTGAAGTGAAGAACAAATGTCCATTTCTTACACCATCCTAGTACCAAGATGATTGTGATTTCAATTCCCAGAGAAAAAAAGTAGACCTTGCCTTTTGATTTTTTTCTCTCTCAAAACAACTAAGTCAGATCCTGACTGCTACGAGCATGCATATTTAAATCACTTCCCCTCCATTAACATTTTAAAAGAACCGTCCAGGCCCAAAATGATTTTTTTTTTCCCTAGCTAAAAGCTAATCATTCTACAAATAATTTGCCCAGTGACCGTAGTCATTCATAACACGTATTTGCAAAGCACACTTTAAGCACACTGCCTTTCATTCGTATTATTTCTTTTTAATAAAAAGGATGCATATCAAGAATGTAGAAACTGGAAATTATTTCCACAGCTTAAAGAATTAATAAGAGAACGCTGGTTCAGGTATTTTGCTTCTTTTTTTTTTCTTCAAAGATGGAAATCTCGCCAAAAAATGCACTCAAGTCTGTGAACTAGTTACAGGAGCAGGGTACCCAACTGGCTAGACTGCTGTGCACACAACGCCCACACCCACGTTACCATTTTAAGATACTGTCAATGTTCAGTTAAAAATAAGACTTACTTAGGAGGAAAAAAAAAATGCAGCTAAACTTTTATTGAAGCCTAGCCAGTGGCAGGAATATCTTGTGTATTAGACATTCAATAAAGAGTTCATTAGGAATGGTCTTCACAATGCATTCGTCTAAAACTGCTTTAAATATTGTTAAAAGCGCATTCAAGCGCCAGTCCTGAGTTCTAACAGGGATTTAAAAAAATCTTTCTTTTTTTTCTCTTTCCTGATCGCCAACCAAGGACTTGTCTCTTACTTTCTCACCAAGAAACTCGGCCACATAGTTTTAAAATACAAATCACAGCTATGTTTCCTTTCTGAGGACAAATCCTCACACCTTTCTAATTTATTTAAAAGTTCCTCCTTCACAGAAAAAAACGGCCGAAGGAAAACAGGAAACACATGCAAATGTAAAGATCTCAAAACACCCAGAATGCCTTTTCCATAAGCTTGAGAAACTGCCCCCGGTAAACCGCTGGTGGGATTATCCGTGGCTTAAAGGTCCCCGCGTGGCCAACATCCGCGCGACGTGGGGGAGGGGTGTACGAGGGAGGCAGGGAAAAACCACGCCGCCCCTCCGCCTCCACCCACACGCAGTGCGATCACGCCGCTCTGTGGGGACCAGCACTCCACTTGCACGCGTCTCGCGTGGGGCCCCTACCTGGACCCCTGCAGGCCAAATCCCCGCGGCCAGCGCATAACGGTTTCTGTGTTTCTGGAGTCGAGCTGTTGGGTACCGAGCTTCAGTTCGCCGCTGAACGGCTCCGAGGAGCCACGGCCTTGGGGAGTTGGGCTTGCGCGCAGGTCTCCACGAGGGACCGGGCTGGCGCGCGCGCGCGGGGGAGGGGGTGGGGGGGACGGGCTGGGCCCGGCCTCGGGAGGCAGATGCTCCATCAAGACGCCAAAGCAACGAGCCGCCCACCGTGGAGGCGGCACCAGGCGCGTCTGCTTTCCTCATGCCCCACCCGCGTGGACACCCCTGAAGGGCGCGGCCCTCTCCACTCGCATCGCAGTGATGCCAGGAGGGGGGAAAAAAAAAAAGCCAAAGCCAGAAGCGGAAGCCTAGCCCTGTGAACACCATCCCGGTCCCCGCCACGCACACACCCGCCAGCAGCCCGCGGCGGGGGTGGAGACGCAGAGCGGGGTGAGGAGCGAGGACACCGGCCTGCCACCGATTCCGCAGCCTAAGGGCTTCAAAAGCGGAATCCACTCTCCGAGTCTGCAGCGCCAGGGGATGCGCCGTGACTACGCAGCCCTGGGTGGACTTAAGAGAGACTATGGGCCACGCGAGCTTCTATCAGTTCCTGCTGATTTATTAAAATCAAGACACAGACTTCAGCACACACAAAACAAAAACCCGGGCGGTAAAGTCGGTAGTGCGTTGAGTCTGTTTCGCCACCATTTGCTACTAAATATGCAATGGTCTGTTTATTTAGATTATATTGCACAAAATGAGAAAATTTAAAACTATGTGCCTTTCTTTTCTTTTCTTTTTTTGCTAAAAATTGAGAATCCAGTTTCAAACCTTCCGTCTGGGGCCCCGTCCACACATCACAGCGATGAGATACATAGGTCCTACTATGGTACAGTACATACAGACTTAATCTAAGAACAGCTCTGAGGTCTATGTCACCATTTTCAATAAATCTTTACCTACAAATATTGAACAAATCTCTACTATAGCTGTACAAAAAAAAGTTTGCTTTTTTTTTTTTTAAACCACAAGGCCTTTAGATGCAAGGATTACTTTTAAAATTTTAATCCTTTTAAAACCAGGACATAACGTACCAACATATTTGCATGCTAAAAAAAAAAAAAAAAACAAACAAGAAAAAGGAAAAAAAAATTAAAAAAAAGAAATCAAAAGGGAAGAAGTGCCTGAAAGTCTTACTGAAAAAAACACAGCAAGATTGTTCCCTTTTCACTGTACAAAAATACGCCTGAAAATATATTAATTTTTAAAAAAGATTGAGGTCTGTTATGTATCAAAAATGTTTCAATACCTTTTTGTACTGAGGTCTAGGCTGTAAGGTATTCAATCAAGGAGGTATAAGGGAACGAGTTACCAAAAAAAAGGTTGCCAAGTAGAAATCACATTTGTAAAACCATAAACAATTTGATCTGAAAAGTAAACTCTGGTCTTAAGTCAGTTCACAGTTATGATTTTTGTAAGCGTTTGTACAGACTGCATTTTTTCCAAGCTCCCTGCAGTAAAGAATCGGATGCATAGAAGACATCAGCTTTCTCCCTCCAAAAAAGTAAAATAAAATAAAAAGGTTGCAATGGTCCCTTTTTGTGTGTGTTTTTTTAAAAAAAATCACCAGTTCTTTTTTAGATCTCTTAAGGAAAAAAAAAAAAAAAAGAAAAATCAACTCCCTAGAGTAACAGTTGTGCCGCCAAAAGGGTCCTCTGCCGACGTCTTTCAGACTTCAAAGAGCCACAAGCTTCAAACAGCGCCTTCCGGAGCGGGGCCTCCTCCCCTCCCCCGCCCGGTCCCCTCCGCCTTTGTTGCAATCACGAATTTCAGGAAAAAGAAATAGAAATTACAAAACACACTTTTTTCGGGGTGGGGAAATCACAACTCCAGACTAGGTGTGCAACTACCTTGAGACACGATAAAAGGGAGGGGTGGGGAGACCGAAAAAATTTTTTTTTAAAAATTAAAAAAAAAGGAAAATCTGTTTAAAACTACTCATTTCACTTTAACTCCACCAACATTTCATCACCGTTTCCAATTTCTTCGCGCCACATCTCTCTGACCGTGAGCATCTTCTCCCCCTCCCCCCACCATCCTCTTTATCCTGACCGCCACGACTGCCTCCCCAGGAGCCCTGCGCCCCTCAATACGTGAACACCAGGTCGGAGAAGTTCGCCTCCAGCCAGTCCCCCGCGATCATCTCGCTCAGCTCGGGCGTGCAGTAGTCGGGGAACTCGAAGTGGGAGCCCAGGCTGCCCTCGCTGAAGGAATCCAGGTCCTTATCCACCAGCGACAGGGACAGGTTCCCCGCCGCGCCCGCGCCCAGTGGCTGCTCGCAGGCGCTGTGTGCGCCCTGGGAGAAATTCAAGCTCAGGTCGAACATGAGGTCGTCGGCGTCCTCGGCGCCGCTGCCGCTGCTGCTGCCGCTGGAGGAGGAGGTGGACACGCAGCGCGAGGACGCAGGCGACAGCGCGGGCGGCGCGGGCGGAGGCTGCTGCTTGGTGATGTTCTTGAAGCTGTAGTACAGCCGGCCGCCCGCGCGCACCTCGTCGTACAGGCTCGCGCCCTCGGGGGACTCCGCCGCGCTGCTGAGCGTGGGGCTGGCGGGCACCTTGGCCACGCTGTAGCGCCTCAGCAGCTGCGGGGGCTGCTGCTGCGCCGGCGGCGGCAGCAGGTGCGAGTGCGCCGGCTCGTCGTCGTCGTCGTCCGCGTCCGGCTTGGGCCGCAGCTGCAGCTCGTCGTCCTCGTCGTCGTCGTCGTCCTCGTCGTCCAGGAAGACGCACTTGGCCGCCTTGCCCGCGCCGCAGTCCCCCGGCTGCGCCGCCTTGCCCGCGCCCGCCTTGCCCGCCGGCGCCTTGAGCTTGGCGCACTTCTTGCCGGGGCCCTTGGCCGCCTTGGCGCCCGTCGCGCTCTTGTCGGGGCTCTGGCCCGCGCTAGGCTTGGCTGCCGGGTCCGTCTTGGGCTTTTTGCGCGGCCGGTACTTGTAGTCGGGGTAGTCAGCCATGTGCTTGAGGCGCAGGCGCTCCGCCTCCCGGATGAACGGGATCTTCTCGCTGTCCTTCAGCATCTTCCAGCGCTTGCCCAGCCTCTTGGAGATCTCGGCGTTGTGCATGTCGGGCGACTGCTCCATGATCTTCCTGCGCTCGATCTTGGACCACACCATGAAGGCGTTCATGGGCCGCTTGATGTGGCCCGACGCCGTCTTGCACCAGTCCGGGTCGCTCTCGTCCAGGGCCACCGGGCTGCACGCCATGAACTCGCCCTCCTCAGTGTCCAGCGCGTCCCGGGGCAGGTTGCTCTCGGCTTCCGAGCTCTCGGCCTGCTGCACCATGGTCCGCGGCGGGGCTGAGCGCTGGGTCTCCTGCGCGGGCGCCCCTCCCCCTCCCGCCCCTCCACCTTCCCCGGCAAGTTGCAAAGTCCTCGGCCGCGCGCGTCCGCGGCTGCTCCCCTCCCCCCCGGCCCCGTTCCCTGCTGCGGCGGCGGCTGCGGCGGCGACCGGAGAGGAGGCGGCGGCGGCCCGGGACCCGTGCTCTCTCTCGCGCTCTCGCTTTCTCGCTCTCCCGCTCCTGGCAGCCACCGCAAGCGCCGGACTCCAAGCACTCCCAGGCGCGCGCGCTTCTTCTGCAAAAAGTTGAGGGCTCTCTCAACTCGTTATCAGGGTGTCATATGGGTGACATCACTCTTCCCGCCAGCCAATGGATGGGCCCGGCTCCACCCATCTCCCGTTATTAACCCAACCCCCGCCCCTAGTCCCGCCCCCTGGCCAGTTTGCAAAATTGGGGGGGGGGTGTCTAGAAATATGTTATTTTTTCAAAAGAAATCCGCGAGTGCGCACAGCTGAGCATGAGCCCGGGAAGGATGCGGGATGGAGCTGGAGAGGCCTGCGCGGACCCGAAGGCGCGGACGACGGACGGAACCTCGATGCAGCCGCGCCCACTGGGACGCCACGAGTGGGTGCCGCTACTCGTCCCGGCCGGGTCGCGCCCTGAGCCCGCGCGCGATCGCGCTGCGCCGCTACCCGGCGGAAGGTGGCGCTTCGACACCGCGCGGCGCCGCGCACGTGGGCTCATCCTCGGGTTCCCTTTCTCCCCCTTTCTGGAGTCGGGCGGCGGTGCTCTCCCTTCCCCCCGCGCACCCACAGGGTTTTGTCCCATCCCTCCCCCTCCGGTTTTCCCTTCTGGATCGCGCGCCGCCCCGGGTTCGGCTGGAGTAACGGTCTGCTGAGACCTTCCGGCCCGTCGGATCCGGAGCGGGTTCGGAAAGGAGTCCCGGGCCTCGGGCGGGACGGGTCCACCGGCGACCCGGGACTCGGCATCGCCGCGCGCCTCCCCTCCCCCACTCTCTAGTCCACAGACCTCCCCCTCCCCCATGTCCCGCCTCCTCCGTCCCTCACCCACGCCCTCCTCCCCTTCAGCTCGGTCCTGAAACCCTGACTCTGCCTCTCAGCGAGCACCTTCTGGGTCATTTGCTATTTTAACCCAACGGTACAAACCAGAGCTAAAATGAGGTACACTCGCGTTTAAAGCAAAGATATTTCTTATTTGCCAGCAAAAACTGCTGCTGGAGCGGCGGCTCCAGCCCAGTCGCTTTGCTGGGCTCCTTGGAAACTCGCTTTCCTTTGTGTTGTCTCTTACCCACCTATGGCTCTTCTGGGGACAATGAAAAGAAGCCTTTCTGCTTTCTGTTTAACATCGATGCGCACTCTGTCTTCCTCATACCCACCCACATCCCCCCAGCACTGGGGGCTGATTTTTAAGACCTGCAGCCCCTCACCCCCACCCTGAGTCGCTCACCCGAGAAATCGGCCGCTCGGGACTAGTGGAATTATCTAAACACACTTCCTTTCAGGTTGGTGTGCTGCACAGGGCACTATGCTTCTCATCTCCCATCCACCTCCACCCCGGACACACAATGGTGCCAGGTCTTCACAGATTAATGTATGAAAAAAAAAAAAAAAAAGACCCTGTATTTCAACCTTCTCGATTCACTCTAAAGAAAAGTGCCGTCCCAAATACATGTAATATTGAAGCTAACCTCAGTCTTGATAACATTGACATTTTATTTTATTGTTTAAGGCCACTGGAACCGTAAGAATTTACAGTCATACTGGGTGACCCGACGTCTGGAGCTGTAGAAAATCTGTGCGGTGGGGAAATCCATCTTTCCGGGCAAGGCAGACATCCTCTCTTGTTTTCCTCTTAAGCGCCTGCATTTTCCAGCGATGAGGGACGTCGGGGGAGGGTGGGGTGGGGCCAGCGAATCCCCCACAGGAGGGAAATGTACACTCTAGATACAGGGGAGTTATTTCATCTCAGCTTCATGTCCGCATGGGAAGCATGGGGCATCTGCCATCACTGTTAATTTTATTTTATTATCTCTCAACCTTCCCTTCTCCTATCACTCCCGGGCCTGACTTTTGTTTGTTTTGTTTTGAGTCATGAGCTTCCTCTATACACCCCAGGCTGGTCTTGAACTCCGGGTACTCCACCTGCCTCAGCTTGGAGAGGCACTACTTGTGACCACCTGCCATTTTAGACTCTTAAGAGAAAGCATGTTTGAAAACCTTTGGCAGCTTAAATTCTGTACCTCTTTGCTGCCTTCCGCGGTATGAAATCGTGCACAGCTTCAGAAGAATGACCCCAGGAGAGGAGGACAGAGCCATTGTGTGTTTGTTCTCAGAAGGCTGTGGTGCTCTGGGGGAAATGCAAGCGAAAATGCTCTCTCTGGTGAGAAACAGAACTTGTATTAAAAAACTAGTGGGTCATTTGCTGGAAAAGATGGATCCTAGCTAAGGAGGTTGCATTTTACTGTGCGATGCAGAGGCCCAGAAAGACAAATGAGAGGCTGGCTGGGTCTTTGAGTAAAACAGTGGAAGAGACTGGGGGTGGGGAAGCCTGCAGGTGCAGGGCTGAGAGCCGGCCTTGCCTTCATCTAGTTTAGGAGGGCTTTCACAAAAGATTAACCAGATTGATATTTTGTAACAAGGATCCACCCACATTTTTGATGCTGTCCTTAGTTATTCAAGGATTGGGAATGATAGAAAAAGATTAGAAAAGTAATCTGTAAACATCTTTCATTTTTCTAATACACTGTAAGCATCTTTCTTTTGTTTCCTAAGAGAAAAATTTTAAGTAAGCATAAATTTTCTTTTAAAAAGAAAGAAAAGGAGAACATGGTTGAAGCCCTGCATGCTGCTTACAGCACACACTTCCAAAAGAAAAATCGGATTTTATAGCATCAGCAGGAATCAACTACTTAAGGGGCAGTTGTCTAAGGGTGTTTAATCTTCAGAAGTGTCTATTTTTCCAGTTTAATCTGTTAAAATAAAAACTTTTCTGTTGCTTTTTGAACACAGAACGGAAATCAGGACTAGGTATACCAGATACCGTTTTACATCCAGTACATGCTTCCTTTTTCTCTTCCCATGGCTGAGGTATGTGGTTTTCCTGTTGAGGATAAACATTGCTGAATATATAATTAACCCTCAGAATCTTAATGGTCACATTTGCTTGGGACCTCCCCCATGACTGTTTTTATAACTGTTGTCTTTTTCAGCATATTTTCATAAAATGCTAACATATAAAAGATACTTTACAAAGTCATTCAGAATTATAACATATCAGAATAAACATGAAATGCTCCATTTTTTCTCTAAAGAATAATTGACTGTACAGATAAATCTGAAAATGATTCCTGGTTAAACAGCTGACTCATTTAACTGCTGGAAGCATTAAGCCACCCCCCTTTCTTGGACTCTTCAAAAAAAACAAACATTGACTCTCCTTTTTCCTCCATCTCTTTCGCCCAAAATAGCTACTCTGTTCAGCTGTGTCTGTGCCTCAGCATGGACAAATGTCCCTCAGAGGTGTCAATGGAATCACCCTACCTTGGCTGCAACACACACTCACACTAAGCACTAAGAAGAATGTTTGCACACACACGGACAAAATATGAATGAGGGAGCCACTGTGGACTCTTCAAATGCTCGTGTCCACACATGCCCTGAAATGCTGAGGCTTCTGACAAGACCATACTATGAATGCAGGATCCCGCTGCAGTACAACTATAAAGTCTCTCTGCTCTGTGTTCTCTGCATACACACAGGCCTGCATATATAGGCATGAACGCATTCCCATTTGTATGCACACATACACGTGCATGCGCATGCATACACACACACACACACACACACACAGACATGTACACCTACTCAAACATGCATACATACAAGCAGACACACACACACACACACACACACACACACACACACACACACACACTGATAACCTGGGATACAATCACTGTTTTATTGGGGCACACTTAAGTTGCTATAAGAATCTTCACATTTATCTGCCATTCTTTTATTCCCTACATCACCCCGTCATGTGCCCTGAACCACTAAAGTGTAAGCAGTGGAGTGGTACAGCGCAAGCCTTAGAAAATGACATATATGTTCACCTCATGACCAGGAACATATCTACACATGAAACCAAAGGGTGACAAGTCATACCTTGCCTCATTTTGTGGGATTTGAGCAGATTCTATTCTTCCACTCTATCCCATTGCCCTCAATTTCTTTAAATATAGCTTCAGCCACACTGAAGTACCTGCAAAGAGTGAGAAGCTATACCTCATAAGGTGAGACCTGAGCCCCAGAAGCAGTTTGCCTTGTGTTGGAAACTCTGTATTCCTCAACTTTTAGCTAATAATGACCAAAACATTCTACTCATTTACTGTTTCTAAATGATGAGAGTTATCTTTTTTCCATTATTCATATAAATTAGGCATCTTTGTTTCTTTTAAAAATAGATGTTGTTTTCAGAAAGCAGCATTCGGTTTGCAACAAAATTAAATGGGAATGACAGTAGGTTGCAACGTAACTTCTGTCCTCACCTGTACACGACCTCCCCTAGCACAAAATCCTACACTTAGTGGTGCAGCAGTTTGTGAACCAGTATTCAACCACCACAGCTATGTGTCCACAGTTGACATGAGTTCTGCCGCCAGTGCTGGCAATGTTAGAGACTTGGCATGTGTCATTACATCATTGTCTCGTCACCCAGAGAGTTGAGGTGAAAATCCTCTCTTCCATCTCTCCAGCCTCTAGCACACCCTGATTTTACTCCCACCCACCGCATGGATGTCATGTATAGGAACTGCACAGAACACAGCATTTTCAGGCCAGCTCCTTCCACACAACAAGCTGCACAGAAGGCACTCAACGCTTTCAGGCACTGGTGCATTTTCAGACTTAGTGGTGCTCTGCTGTCTGGATTCTGCACAGTCTCCCAAAGGACATCCTGGCTGCTCCCAAGATTGGCTATGATGGAAACACCTTGCACAGGTCTGTGTGTATAGGAAGGATGTGTGTCTGCATAAGCACTACAGATTGAGGACAGACTTTTACTGACCACCTCAGGGGTTTGTCTAATGTGTAAGAAGTTAAATAGCTGAGTCAGGTAAATTGTCCCCTAAATGTGTGTATCTTATGTTGGTGATGGCGCTGTAATGCACAATGAAGCCACTCCCTAAGTTGCTCAGACTTTCTCAAAGCTCGCAAAGGAGGGCCTTTGGGATGAAGTGATGGGAAGGGGAACAGGTCTCTGCGTATTCTGCTAATCCTATCATGGGCACAGGCTAGGCAGACCTCAGAGCCAGAGTCTATGAGGGGACAGAGAGGGCTGAGTCCTGCCAGGACTGAGGAAGGCTGGAAGTCACTGGTATCCTTTTGCAGCAGTACCCTGTGCCTTCTGTTTGAAAGACGGTATGTGTGATTCTGAAAGTAATTGTGAGTGTGAAATTATGAGTGTATATGTGTGATTATGAGTGTTCGTGATGGTGTGTATGGGCATGGCCTGGGTGTGTGTGCATGCAAGGTCACTTATGAAGAAACAGCTTTGAAGGCACGGACTGAACTTCACCAGACAAGATTTCTTTAAACCCAAACCCTAACCAAGTGTGTTCACTACTATCACTCATCAGCCAGAAAAACACACTGCGTTCTTAGCTGTGAATGTGTCGTTGTAGGTGAAGCAGACCAAGATGGGACAAGGACAGCCAAAAAGAGTGACCTTGTACTGGGCCTGGGCTCATCAGCTTACTTGCAGAGAGTGGGTACTTCCTCCTATGGGCAGCAAGCCATACATTGCTATGCCACAGCAAGACAAAAGGCATTGGCTAGCTGAGGGGCAGAGGAGGGGAGACAACAAGGGGATCAATCTCTTGTCGCCTTAGGCTACTGTGTGCAGAGGGAAGTAAAGGCACAGAGTGGGGCAGGAGACCTTTATGAGATGCTTCTAAAGTCACTCCTATCTTCCTTGTTGTTAAATAAAGTCTTTGGTTCCAAAAAGACTTTTATTTGTTTATTTATTTTGCTTTTATTTACTTATGTATTTGCACATGTGTGCACACATCTTCTTGCCATGTGTGGAGGCTGGAGGACAACTTTTGGAAGTCTGTTCTCTCCTCCTACTGTGTGGGGTTGGGGGATTGAACTCAGATTCTCAAGCTTAGCTGCAAGCACCTTTACCTGTTGAGGTGAGCCGTCTTGACAGCCACGATTTCCTGTCTTTATTGTCTAATACTTTTAATAATAGGAAAAAATATCATTCCAATCAAATCATAAGCCAGGGAACATTATTTTTGGTCACATACTCCGCATCTTGGATATTTAATGTTTTAGGACATGCCCACTTAATTGTGACTTTGGTTTGGATGTTATTTACTGCCTCCATTTTCTGTCCCTCTTAAATGTAGCAAACATACCTTTCCCTGGTCTTTCTATGACAAGCAGGCTGCACCACACCCCTACTCCTGGCTCCCAGTGCTATACTACCTCTGGTTGCTGGGCCAGTAAGTTTGGGTTGCTGGAAGAGGAAGGGGCCCCAGTGATCCTTGGAGTCTACACTGAAGTTCAGCTCCTGGGTGCTGAGTGCCCCTAACCTGGAGTAGTTGGCTGCTAGGCTGCCTTGGTGAATAGCTAGAAGAACTTACCCATGACAGCATGGGCCTCTTTCTTGTGGTGGGGATCCTTGCAGCTCCTCAAAGCAGCTTGTGTACTTATCTAAACACTATACTTACTACACAGCATCCCCTATGTGGCCCCATTAGAGGGCTACATTCCAGTGTCTTTTCTCCCTATCCATTTGACTTAGGTCCATGCTCACTATTCTCCTGCTCTGTTAACTATCTTTGAGCCAGCTCCAGCCAGGCCGAGTCATTCTGTCTCCAGATGAGGTCATGGCAACATGGGCCCCCCATCTCCATCCATTTCCTCTTCTGTAGGTACCCAATGGCATGATCTATGCAAAAGTGGCTGAAACCAAATCTGTGTGGCTGGTGAAGGGAAGAGGAAGGTAGAAGAGACCTGGAGATGAGAAGGACACTAAGTTAAAGTGGAGATTCTCAGTGCTTAACACCCAGTGGACTTTTCTTCACTCTTTCTTGGTGACAACTCCCTTTGGAATGAGATTTCCATTTCATGCCTGTCGCATGGTACTGTTTAGGGATAGATAACCTGTCTGGGATTGCAGCTTCTGCACTGGAAGACCATATAACTTAAAGGTTGTGTGCACCTTGAGTCTATCCACATCTATAGACTGTCACGTGAAAGTCTGGACTTGGAGGGGATACTGCATGGGTAAAGACACCGGACATGCTGGGATGATGTAGGTGGGTGTATTATGCATGTAGAAAGAACATGAATCTTTGAGGTGAGAGAAGGTACTGTGAGGGACAGAATCTTGCTTCTCCACAACAAGAATGTTGGCATTTGGGGGCTCAGAAGGCGACCTCATTCTCAGGTGGTAAGTTGTAAGGTCATTGTGTGAATCAAGTCCGATGTTAATGAAGGAATTTGGTCTGACAGAGATATACATAGAAGGAATCTGATGGGAAGAGACATTGGGAGAACACATCTATCTACATGCCAAAGGCACAGAGACCTAGAGACATCCCCATCCCCCAGCCGGAAGGAGCCTGCTCCACCTGTGGCTTGATCAGGTTTCTAGCTTTCAGGGCTAGGGGATGAGACATTTCTTTTTGTCTGAGTTCTGAGGTAATCTGATAGAGGAAGTTCCTCGATTGAAGTTCCTTCATCCCAGATTATTTCAGTGCGTGTCAAATTGACAAAAACCTATCCAGTGCAGTATCTACAAAGTCTAGGACACCAGGTGAGAGATAATACACTATATTTCTGTTTCTGACTTATTTTGCTTAATACGATACCTTCAGTCGCATTCATTTTTATTGAAAACGACATAAGCACTCTCCTTTACTGCTGGAAGCAGTAAAGTGTGTATAAACCACATTTGCTTTATCTGTCTCTGTCGATAAACAACTAGGCAGGTCCGTGGCTCAGCTCCTGTGGGTAGTGCTGCAGTTAAGCACTGATGTGCAAGCATCTCTGTGGTATGCTGATTGGGAGTCGCTAGCTGGGTTTTGTAGTTTCATTGTGTACAGTACATCTGGAAAGAAGGAACCCTGAAGAATTGCCTCCATTAGATTGACCTGCAGGCATATCTATGCGACATCTTCATGATTGCTAATTGATGTAGAGGGCCCAGATCTCTGTATGTAGTACTATCCCTAAATACGTAGGCCTGGGCTGTACAAGAAAACAGGCTGAACATGAGCCTAGAAAAAAGCCCATGAGCAGTGTTTCTCCACAATCTCTGCTCTAGTTTCTGTCTCAGCTTCTCTTGATGATGCTCTGTAACCAGTAAGACGAAATGAATCCTGTACTCTTCATGTTTCCTTTGGTCAGTTTTAGCACATCAGCAGAAAGCAAGCTAGGTTGCTGGATCATATGGTTGTTCTTTGTCTAGTTCTTTGAGACATTGGCACAGTGACTTTCACAGTGGCTGGATTAGTTACATTTCCATTTCCATTGCTGAAGCTTCGGTTCATGGTCCTTTGTGTCCTTTGTTATGGCACCTGCCACCCCCCCCCCATCCCAAGAAAATTCATCCAGAGAGGCAGCAGCAAGCCCTAGAGTGCTGTCTTCAAACAAAATGTTTTGCAAGAATTTTCTGCTTAGCTACTCCAGTCATCTTCATGGGTGTCATGTTGACGTGCACATGTCATTGATGTGCAAAGGACCTGTCACCACAGTGGAAGGCAGCATTGCTGTGTCGGGAGGTCACAGCTTCAAAGAGCACAGACAGTGTAGTGTCCTTTTGGGGGTTTGGGATCCTGGGCAAAACTAATATGATAACTGGAAAGGGAGAATTTCCATGTCACTTGGGACAAAGTTATAGCTATGCTGACCCAGGCAGGAGGCTGTGCGTTCTTATAGCATGGCCTCTTTTTGCCTTCTCCTCTGAGGACCATGGAGTAAGGACTCAACTTTTTTATTTGAACTTTTAATGTCTCTGTGTGTACATGTGTATATGTGTGAATGTGTGTGTACAAGTATGTGATGGCACACACGTGGAGGACAGAGGATGATCTCAGGAGCCAGTCCTCACTTTCTACTTTGGGGCAGGGTCTCCTTGCTGTTCACCGCTGAGGATGCCAGGCTAGCTGGTCCGGGGGCATCTGGGGATTCTCCTGTCTCTACTTCCCATCTCACAGTAGGAGTACTGGGCCTACAGATGCATGCTACTGTGTCCAGTGTTATATGGGTTCTGGGGATCCAAACCTATGTCATAAGCTTGTATGATTAATGTTTGGTCCACCCACTCAACTCTCCAATCCAGGACTTGACTTTAGAAACGCTAGCTTCCAAACCATTCCTCACTGGAGGAAGAACTGTTCCTTTACTGTGTCAACTTTTGTCAGTGCATGCATGCCCTTATTCCAGCATTCATCACACTGACACTCCAGTTTTCCACAGAGACCAAATCCACACAGTTGGCTCCATCCAGCCCGGATCATGGATGCCAGAAACGTGCCTGGAGTCCAAGGGATATGCAGGAAGTTTCTCTGGGTTATTTATAAAGATCTGTTTCAGGCCTGAGATACTTTGATACAATGAAGTTCCTCTTACCCAGCTCCCTGGTGGATTTTGGAGGCAGGAAGAGCAGACACAACGCAAGACAATTGGTGTGAATGTCAGTTTACAGGCACCATCATGAAAGTTGTTCGGGGTGGCCAGTGGAGAAGTCTTTGGTTTCCACTGAGCTCCCTTGAAGGAGAGGAGGCATCATTCCCCATCTGCTCCCATGGAGGTAACTCAGTTCTGGTTCCCTCCCCTCAAAATCTTTTAGTAGTGTATGTACGCTTCTTCAGTCTATTAATGAAGCAGAAAACACTTTGAGTTTGGGGGAAGAGAAACAAAGAATCAAGAAGAAGAACGGAGATAAATGTTTCCCCTTTCCCTGAAGGATATTCTGTTTCTTCCTCTCTCATGGGCCTATGCATGGCCCAAGAATCCTTGCTTGTCCTTTACCTTGAACTTGCAGAATCTGTATTTTCCCTTGGGACTAAGTTTGGCGCTCTCAATATCTTGCCAGTATTATTGTGAGTTGATCCCAGCTGTTTCAGCTAGTGGTGGCTCCTTCCTTCCTTCCTTTCTTCCTTCCTTCCTTTCTTCCTTCCTTCCTTTCTTCCTTTCTTTCTTTCTGGCATGGAAAATTGAGTGTAACACAAGTTGTTTCACATGCTTCACATGCCATCGCTATGTATTTTTCCAATTACAGAACCTTGATTTGCTTTCTTTAAAGGATGAGTTTAAAGCAGAGATGTATTACCATGACAGAAGGCTCTGGGAACCTCTAAGACAATAAAAGTCTGCACAAGTGTGTGTGTTTGCACATGTAATTGTAAAATGTGAGGGAGTTTGAAGACAACTCAAAGCAAGTGTCATGCTCTGGAGTGGGTGGATGCATCTATAAATAGGATAGAACGTGGAGCCAGGGAAGCTGGTACCCATGCACCCTACCCAGTGTGTTCCCTGGACCAGGAAACGAGCAGATCACTGAGTTAATATAGAAGTTGTGACCTCAGGGAGGCATTAGTCCCATTTTTTCCCTCAGATTTAAAGTCTCTCTTGTATCCCTCCTAAGCCTGGTTCTCAGGACTTTTTTTCCAATTCTTTCATTCCGTCTTATGAGGATAGGATGTCGTTTACCTGTGTGTATTTGATATTTTTCTTAGGATTTAATCCTGCTATTCCAAAATGCATATGGTATGCCTATATTTAACCTCTTGTCTGCAGAGGGCAAAGGAGTATTTAATAGCATTCTGAGTGGATAAATGGCTGTACCAGTATGCATGTTGGGTATCTATTTTTGGATCTAACTGTGAAGAATAAGATCTGGGGTATAAAAGGAAAGGCATTTGCAGTATTTCCTGGGCATGTATTTACTTGTTCAGCCACCTCAGCGGAAGCTTGTTTATTGTGTCAATGCTAATTACAGCAAGTCTATAGAATAATACTGTGCCTCATACTAAAATGGTCTGAGAAGTGCTGACCTGCTGAAGTATAAACATGTGTGAAATTATATATGTATATCCCCTCCTTGACTGACACAGATAGAATCTAAATCTAGCTCTGTCTTTCAGAAGTGCAAACAGGAGTCATGAAAACTACGCCAGTGCCAAGAAATAATCAGTCTGAAGTATGAAGACTGTGGTATACTATCTGCCTGCTTCCCTGTGCTGTGGAGCCCACATCTCATTATCTTCATAATAATCTTCAATAACTGTTCAGACACACTTAGGATGTAGGCTCTGATTCCAGGGTGCGCTCTCAACTTTGATGGTTGCTGTTTTCTAAAACATAGGGTCTACTGTAAGACACATAGCCCAGAAAATCCAACCCAAAGCTTCAACATGGTGACTCAGAATATCCATTTATTAAGTCTCAGGACTGAAGACCAGGGACACAGTCCCTAGAAGCTATCTTTGTTTCTATGTGTGCCAAATGGCTAAGTACCTTCTACCTGTATCTAAGGGTTATGTGAGACTCAAAATTTTCCAGAACATTCTTTATGCTTAGTATGATTATAAAGTAGTACCACAAACATGTGCTGTAGCATTGAGTAACTGGGGTAGAATCTAGGAATGATTGGGAGTGTTTCCTCTAGACATGTTTGTGCTGCTTAGGGAAGCAGTCTTCTAACACTTCTTTGAAGTAGAAAGCAAGGAGAGGCAACATGGAAGTCCATCTTGTGGTCTTACTTGGGGAAAAGGTCCTTGATCAGTTGGAGGCTTAGCTGCAACTCAGCCATAGACTTCCAGAGTCATGGGATTCTACCTGTGAGTAGTGCTACAGGGTCAGTGGGGCCTGTGGGGTCTGTGTTCCATCTGAGAACAGTCGGTGGATGCACAGCAGGCTGAGCAGGTGCATGGCTGATACCCCAGGTTTTCACTCACCTAGTTTATGCTGATGGTAGAGATCTACATCATCAGCTGTATCACAGGTTGCCGGAAAGCAGGAGACCATCCATAAAGAGAGGAAATGATGGAGGTCCTCATCCGTGGCAACACTGCCTCCTAGAGTCAGTGGTAACTTCCATCTTCTACTAAACTTGGGGGCCTGAAAAACATGCGGCCAAGTTTTACAAAGTGTGACTCTGCACCAAATCTGAATTTCTGTTCCTCAGTCCCATAGAAGCTGACAGAGTTGTGAGGAGGTTGGTAGAGTGTCAACTGGAATACCTGATTTAACTGAATTCAATAACAAGAACAACAATAATAATAACATACTTGCTATTATCACTACTTTGTGTGTTTGATACACATGGGTGCCAGTGTGGCATGGCATGCATGGGAAGGTCAGAGGACACCCATGTGGAGTCAGTTCTCTCCTTTCACTTTTACACGGGTTCTAAAGATTGAACTCAAGTCTTCAGGTCTCCATTAGCAAGTGGCTTTACCCACGGCATCATCTCCATGGCTCCTCATGTTTGCCTCTGTCTGCAGACTCAGAATGAAGACCAGCTGAGACATCCAGCCTCCTGGAATGAACAACTATCAGATTCTTGGCCTTTTTGACAGGAGATAGTCATCCTTGGATGACAGGCCACAGCCTGTAAGCCACTCTAATACATTCCCTTTCGATACATGCAGATTCATACAATCAGTTTTGTTCCTCCTGAGAATTCTGGCTAATACACTCACTAAACAGCCATTGAGCTAAAATAGCGGTCGTTCTCATTGTGAAAAATCTGAATAAGGTAACTGGGTGGTGGTAGCATGAGTTCTCCCTCTTAATCTTAGCAGTCTGGAGACAGAGGCAGGCAGATCTCTGAGTTAGAGGCCAGCCTGGTCTTCAGAGCAAGTTTCAGGACAGTCAAGGCTACACAGAGAGACTCTGTCTCAAAAAAATCTGAATAATGTGACTTAAAATGTCTGAACAATGTGACAAAGACAGCGTAGATTTTTAACTGGCTTATACTGAATGAATGAATGAATGAATGATTGGTTGATAAAACCGGAAAGAAAATATGGGACACTCCATAATCTAAACATGTCTGCAACACATGAACTGGTCAGCGATTCTTCTTTTCAATGTAGAAAATGTTCTTTGTCATTAAATAATCTAGATTCTTGAACAAACTTCATTACAATGACTTTAATAAGAACAGAGCCATTGCAAGCAAGATTGACTTAATAGAATTATAAACATTGCTAAGGGGACTAGTTAAATGACTCAGCAAGTAAAAGCTTGTATTGCCCTTGCAGACTCAGATTCAGTTCCCAGCACTCACATTAGGTGGCTCATAAGCCCCTGTAACTCTAGCTCCAATACCCTCTTCGGGCCTCCACATGAGATACCTGCACTCATGTGCACATAGTCGCACACAGACACATATACATATAATATTTAAAAACTGGTAAGGACTAAAGCTATAAAGGTAAAATCATAATTTCTCCAAACTCTATAATCCCAGGGTTTGGAGGACAGAAGGAGGATCTCTGCAAGTTCAAGACTGCCCTTAGCTTTATAGATAAGAAAAATCCAACAAAAGTTAGATGTACTGGAGCACAGCCTTAATCCCAACATTCAAGAGGAAGGAGGATCCCTGTGAATTTTAGACCAGCCTGGTCTGCATAAAGAGTTTCAGGACACTCAGGGTTACATATCAAGACCCTGGTAGAAAGGAAAAAATGAAAGAAGATAAGGAAGGAAGGAAGGAAGGAAGGAAGGAAGGAAGGAAGGAAGGAAGGAAGGAAGGAAGGCAAAGTCCACAAACCAACATTACATTTTTTGTTTGTTTAACCATTGTGTTTGTTTTGTTTTGTTTTGTTTGCTTTTTGTTTTGTTTTGGTTTGGTTTGGTTTAGCTTTTGAGACAGGGTTTCTTCTATTGTAACTTTGGCTGTCCTAGAACTCACTCTGTAGACCAGACTGGCCTCAAACTCAGAGAGATCCATCTGCCTCTGCCTCCCGAGTGCTGAGACTAAAGGCGTGTGCTACCACTGTCTGGCACCATTGTGTTTTTCTTATGTATACATTTTCTAAATCAGATGCAAGGTCTAGAAGTCTGAATGCATCGTCTTTTTAATTTGCTTTCCTGGTTTTTGAGTATGACTTTTGTAGTTGACAATGTGATCCAAAAGAGCCAAAAGCTTGCACACTCCTTGGTGAGTTTGGAGGGTTTTACTCTGTGGTCAGACAGTGGCCCTCTCACAGAAGAGAATGTGACTGGTCATCCTTTTTCCTTCCTTGAAGTCATCGTCACACGGTGAAGATCCAGGCACCGTATATCATGGCATCTTCCTCATAACCTGAGTCTTAATGAAGGGCAAAAACACAGCCAAAGCCAAATAGCATCTATTACATCAGAGCTGTTGCTGTGGTTGACCAAAGGAAGGTCATATAATGGCTTTTATCTCTCTTCCCCACCACAAAGTGAGAGGAATAAAAGCCTTAACTTTCTCCTTGCTGCTCTGGAGATCATGCTGGCAACTGCTTGGAATAGCATTATGATGTCTGACCTGGCATGGAGACACAAGGCTGAATTTTAAAAGACCTTTCACACACAGGAGCATACACACATAGAAAAACACAACCAAAGCTATAGCAAAGAGTGAGCTGGAAGGTGTGCTCTTGTGTGTTTGTGTGCTCCTGTGTGTGTACTCTCATATGCAGTGTGTGTATGCACATGCATGTGTGTGCTCCTATGTGTTTGTGTGTGTATGTACTCCTGTGTGTGTGCATGTGTATTCCTATGTGCAATTGTGTATGTGTGTGTGTGTGTGTGTAAAAGCATAGGCACAGAATATATAGGTAAGAGAACAACCAAGGCTGTTGGTTCTCAGCTTCCATCTTGTTTGAGACAGGCTCTTTTTGTTGTTCATAGATGCATACATCCAAGAGCTGGCCCACTGGCTTCTGGGATTCTCCTGTCTCTGTATCCCACTAATCCTCCCACGAATGCCACAAACTGTCTATCTTTATCTCAGTTCCAGAGATTTGAACTCAGGCCTTCGCACTTGAGAAGCAAGTGTTTTTACTTACTGAACCATCTCCCCAGCCTCAAAACATTGCTCTCTTAAATATGGACATTGCTTGAAGAGTCAACACTTACTGTGGATGCTAAACCTCACACACTTCAAGTCCTTTACCTAGTGGTGGGATGACCCAAGTGTTTGTAGACAACGAGAGTGAGGAACTTCTGTGATTAATCGTCAGGAGAGTGTACCATGGGCTATGTGCAGACAATGCTGCAAGATCAGGAAATATATACATGGCATATTGCAGAGATACATGTCTCTGCGTGCAGACCTCAGTGCAGGAAAAGAGAATAACTTCATTAGAATTAAGTGCAAAGCCTGTTTCCACTACAGTCCTGAGTTACTGCTCCAGGACAGATCTTCATGCCAATATCCACACACCACTGCTTTTATGTCTCAGGGATTGCTGGCTCTATGTTACAGAGAGGGAAAGACATGTCTAAGTGAGAACTCTCATTTTAATGAGAAAAAATGGTTTTATCTGCACTTTCAACACACGGCCCCAAACTGCCATCATTCTAGAGTTAGGAAATCAGGCTCAAGGTGGGGCAATGTTGATTGAGGTGAAGCCTGGATCCATCTTGCAAAGACAGACTCCACTGTGAGTTCCTAGCAGCCCCTGTCTGTATCAGAGTCCCCCGACTCCCAAAATGCCCCCAGCAGGGATGGCTCTGCACCAGCAAGTTGCTGGTTTAGGCAAATACTAGGAAAGGACTCCTGAGACACCTGTCTGCTCTGAGGCTCTCTAGAGTCCTCCATGATTAGACTTCTGCCATTGTATTATGGTCTTGCTTTTGCAGCTGCCTCCTCCCTGACCTGTTCTGCAATCCCAAGTGTTGACCTATCAGCCTGCCATGCCACCCTACCTTGCTGGCCAGAGCAGGCAGGTGCTCCTTGGCAGGCAGCAGGTGCTGTGGTTGCAGGTGTGTGAGGCCAGGTGCTCCATGAACCTTGGCACCTCTGGATGCAGAAGGAGCCAGTAGGAAGAAGCTGTGAATGGCCGAGCTGGCTGCCAGCCAGGCCTCCCAGGGTATGTCAGCTCCCTTACAAAGCCAGGCTCCTTCCAGAGCAGCAGGCAGGATGCCCAGTTACCCAGGGCCATAGATCAAGCTGTAAATGGATGCACCTTGTAGCAGTCCCAACCCTCATCCCTGAGGCTGGGAGCATCCCCTGGGCTCCTTTCTCTCTGCTTTGAGTTAAGCCCTTGAAGTTAAAATGTGGCTTTCCACCAGCAACTTGGACATCATCTGGTTGTTGCTTACAAATGCAGAATTGTGGCCTCCCTTCTCAGCTAGCAGGAGCAACAACATTGGCAGCCACATGGATGCTCATATGCCTAACCCTTTCTAGAACTCCATGGTCTTGGTCTTGGCCTAACTTTTTTCTTTTTCCTTCCTTCCTTCCTTCCTTCCTTCCTTCCTTCCTTCCTTCCTTCCTTCCTTCCTTCCTTCCTTTCTTCCTTCCTTCCTTTCTCTCTCTCTGTCTCTCTCTCTCTCTCTCTTTTTCTTTCTTTCTTTCTTTACCTAAAAGCCTTCCATACATTCTGGTTATGCTCAGAATGGAAAGAGTCATATGCATGTTGTTCAGGGTTCAGGCCAGAGAAATCTGTCCTTCTAAGAAAACCTTTAGGTACTTGCCTACTTAGGAATGTTATCTTAACAGGGTGGTACATTTTTCAAAATAAAACTCAGGCAGCTGACACAGTATGCATAAAGCACATGAAAAACAAAACAAAAATGAAAGCCCTGAAGTTCTGAACAGAGAAAAAAGGTTAGAAGATGCGTGTGGAAATCGTGGTGTGGCCCTCAAGAGGCTGAAGCAGGAGGACTGAGGTGCATGGTGAGTTCAAGGCCAGCTACATGGTGACATTCTGTCTTCTGGGGAAAAAAAACAACAACAAAAAAAAAAAACGGGGTGAGTAGGCTCTTCACAGAGCACTCCACAGGAAGTTCCCTGAGCAGAAGGATGAACATTTGGCTCAGAGTGCCAAGTGTCCAAAGCAAAAAGGTTGAGAATCCCATTACAGTTTCACAGTGGCCACAACTTAAAATGGACCAGACATATTTGCAGAATCATCTCCACTGTGGAGAACATGGTTTAAAATGAAAATTTTCACAGGAGGGATGCTGGCCCATGGAGTAAAAGGACCTCAGGTCCTGGCTAACACTGAGAGACTCCTTCCTTTCCACCTAATTGTGCCACTGCTATCGATAGGACTTTGGGGACTCTCACATGTGGGCTGGGAGAGGGGACAGTACAGATTCAGCCTAAGGCATCCATTTGCACATGGTCTTGAAGATCCGTAACCAACTGACTGCCTAGGTAGGGATGGTGGCTGCCTGAATCAGGGGCACTCGCTGGTAACTGAGTTGTACTAGAAGCATCCGGTGCTGCTGGTATGGAGGTGGTAAACTGTGCTGTGTGGCTCTGGATCCTGTCCAGAAGCAGAGATTCAGCTTATCTCTACTTATCTCTTCCCCTGGGTCATTATTTTGGCCGGGCTATGTGCTGGGGCCCAGGCACTAAGCCAGCAGCCAGTCTGCAGTTTCTGTGAAGGTGCTCTTTAGCTGAGATGGACATTTAAATCAGTTCACTTGAAAGAAGCAGAAGAACCTTTACTGTCTGGCATTCTCCTCTGAATTTCAACATTCCCCCTCTCCCTCCAATGAAATATTTCCTCCAGGAGCACAGGGCAGTCTAGGGGAAGACTCACCATCTCTTTCAGCCTAAAAAGGAGACAAAAAAAAGAAGGTCACATGTCAGAGAACTGGAAACTTGAGATTCTTGGGGGCCACTGCCCAACAGCATAAAAAGGACTAAACAGCTGCTGGGGGTGGAGACTCTGACCAGCCAAATGCAGAGACATTTTCCGAGAAGATAATTTTCTTGTTTATCATTCAATATAATTTTTGTTTTGTTTCGCCTCTCTATTTAACTGAGCTTGCAGGAGATTAATCTTAGTCGGGACGGGTTATCACTTTCCTTCAAGTTAGACAAAATGTCTAACAGCAGATGTTGTACAACGTCAGGTGTTCCTAAGTTTCGTCTCCTGAGACTCCACTGTCTCATGCAGTGTTGATCTTCCTGCCTCATGTGTCACCATGGGGCCTGTGATGATGGCGAGTCTTGGTTGTCAACTTGATTAGATCTGGAATTAACTAAAACTTGAGTATGGCTATGAGGGATTTTTTTTTTTTTTCTTAATTGACTCATTCGGAGTGGGAAGACCCACTTTTAATCTGGATCTTTTGAGGCGGGAGGATCCACCTTTAATCTGGGCCACACCTGCTGCTGGCAGCTTAGATAAAAGACATGGAAGAAGGAAGCTTTTGCTCTTTTCCCTCTTGTTCTTGCTCTCACTGGCAAGTCCATTCCTTCACTGGCATTAGAGCCTACTTCTTAGAGATTCTAGCATAGACTGACGACCAGCTGAGACATCCAGCCTTGTAGGCTGAACTACGGGATTCTTGGACCTTCTGTTGGTAGACAGCCATTGTTGGATTAGCTGGACCACAGCCTGTAAGCCATTCTAATAAATCATATATATATATTCTATAAGTTCTTTTCTTCTAGGGAACCGTGATTAATACAGGGCCTGAACATGTTGACTAACGCTTGAAGTCCATCTCCTTTAATCTATGTCAGAGCTATCATCTGTTTGGGCTTTTCCTGCTTGGAATCAGGAGATGGGTCTCTTCTCCTTCTTTAACCCCACTCGCACCTCATCTCTCTGATTTCTAAGAACTTAGAGCATCTTTTCAACAGTGTGGCAAAAGTGACCAGAAGCAAGAAAGACCTTCTCATTCAGTACCATTGCCTAGACGTCTTATCTCCAGTGTTTTAACTACCCCGAGCTCTACCAGCTAGGAGGCTAGTCAGCCATTTTCTTTCTCGCACTCTCACACTTGCTCTCTGAGGCTGGGAGTGGAGATTGCAGATGGTGTGAGAAGCAGAAACACGAGCAGGGATAATAAATATCTGATATTTAAAGTACTATATTCAACCAGAGAGCTGTCAGAATTCATATGTCAAGAAGGCTAGCATCTTTCTTCATACTGTGTTCATTGTGAAGATATTAGTCTTTTGTGTAGGTGTGTATGTGTGTGTGTATGTGTGTGTGTGTTTGTATATGTGTGTGTATGTATACTTTAGTATGAAGGCTATATGCCTTCCCCACCCCCATGTGCCACCTTTTTTTTTCTCTCTTTCTGCCCCTTCTTCATTGATTTCGTGGGTCTAGGATAACACCTACCAGGCTGCAAGTATATGTAAATATTAGCTAAATAAATGAATGACTTTCTTAGTATTGAAAAACAATTCCCCAACAACACCATTAAGTCCTCCCTACTTGGTGCTCCCAGGGTGTTTTTCTCTTTGTTTGGGTGTGTGACATACAGCATGGACCTCAACTGTCCCGACACATTTCTGTGGGCATCTGCTCTCTAAAGATGCAGGCAGACAGATGCTAGTACGCTCCGCACAAATGGCCGTCTGCAGGCACTGGGTATAAATCAGACTGTTGAGCCTGGAGTCATTTCAGTACACGCATATTACACCATTGAAGATTTGCTGATTAAATCACCCAAGCCGAAAACAGTTACTGTAATCCCAGACTCCAATTGGATTCCGGTGTCACGGCAAATCACTTGTGAGCTCTGAGCTCATTTAAGCCTGGGAAATAAACATTGTGGGAGAGTTGTTTGCGTTCTGTACCACTTTACTGCTCAGTCCTTGCATTCATCATCGTGTCGAGCCAATCGCATATCCAAACGCCATTAAATAATGTTGTTGAATAGGCTTTCTTCCTCTGCACAATTGACTATAATGTGACCTAATAGATTGTGTTAATACTTCAATGGAAATTTATAGTCTCAGAAGAGTAGTCTCCAATCCCTTTTTTTATTTTTGTTTTACTTCAGGAGAGGTGGCTTCTGTAGAAAGATAAGAAATCTTCTTTCAAACTATTGGATGAATGGAGTGTGTCAGTCTGACAGGGTAGCCCATTGGAAGTCTGAACGAAGACTGTAAGGACAGTGGAGCACACTGATGTCACCACCTGAGAAGACTCAGGATGGAGAAGCTGGGCTACAGTCCTGTCTCTGGCCCTGTTGGGGCAGTCCACTGCAGTGATACTTGTTGGCTTCTGTAAGTGTAAACTGAGCAGTACAGTCTGTTTCCTGAGACTTTGTGGACCAAAAATGCCGGCTTCATGATCTTCCTCATATATTTGTTTGCTCACAGGCTTCTCACCTGGTGATAGACTAAGTAACTTCAGATCACTTTGGAAGGCCTCTGGACCTGTGGATGTTGACAGAGGTACTGGGCAGAGGATAGGTTTGAAGACAGACAGAACTGCTTCCTTTCTGGGACTTCCCTGTGATGATAACTTTTCCCCAGGAATGTTCCCTGATCTCTGAATGAAGTCTACAAGAGGGGCTTATTATCTGATGTGAAGATTGTCCATGACAGGCAAAAAGCCCAGTTCTGGGCATGGATGGAGTCTTTTTTTTTTTTTTTTTCCTGTTGGAAGATTTCACCACTCACTGTTAAAACTATTACTCATACTTGAACCATTGATCAAGAAAAGACACTGTCAAAGTCACCATGGTTTTAGAAATCAATGCCATCTGATGGATAGGGAGCCCCACTATGGATGGCCCTGTCATCATTTCCCTGGAGCCTGAGGCTTTTGACCCGGCTGTGCGTGATCTGGAAGCACTGATGATAGGAACCAGAAAGTGTGCTACTGCATCCAGGGTCTTAGCTATTTTTCTATTGTTGAGATGAAACAGCATGAAAGAAGGGTTTATTTTGGGCTTCTGGTTCCAGAGAGTTAGAATCCATGATAGAAGAGGGAAGGTGTAATCTTGATCTGCAAGCAGGAGACAGAGAGCACACTAGAACTGATAGAAAGTCTTTGAAGCCTCAAAGCCCACTCCCACTGACACAACTTTTCCAACAAGGCCACACCTCCTAATCTAGTTTCACTAATTGTGGACCAAGTATTCAAACATATGAGCCCATGAGGCCATTCTCGTTCAAACCCACATCTAGCTTCTTGGAATATTCACGATAAATGCATACAGTACTTAATGTTATAAAATAAGAAAGATGACATCAAATTGATATAAACTAATACAATATAATAGAAATAAGAAGGTGGAATCGGGCTATTGAGATGGCTCAGTGGGTAAAAGAACCTCTCAACAAGACTGACTACCCAAGTTCAATCCCAGAACCCACCTGGGATGAGAGAACTGACTTCTACAAGTTGTCCTCTGATTTCTACTAGCACATGGTGGCATGGGCTCACATGCATGTATGCACACTCACAGACTAAAATGTAATAAAATATAAAGAAGGCAGACGTGATCATATATATTACTCATTTTGGAAGCTAAAGTAGCCAGAATATTAGCAGAAGAGGATCTATGAAACCATACAATGTCAGAAAATAACAAATACATAAAAACTTAAATGCAAAAAAAGCAAAATGAAAATATATTCTGATATATATCACCTATGAATGAAATGCTAGAAGAATGTGCATGTCACATCTATTTACAAATAATGCTTCATATATTTATAGTAATGCTATTTTTTGGCAAATTCAAGTACCATCTGTGAGGATGAGAATCCTAAAGGAAAATTCCTTACAGACCTGTAGGTAGTACCGTCCCAGAATCTTTAGATGTGACAATCATGAAATTCTATGTATTCACACGATGAATTTTAATATCCAGAAATGATATACATCTTTCAATTTTTAGTTAATATGCTGGGTAGTTTTAAGTCAACTTGACACACAAATTAGAGTCATCTGAGGCCTGGGAACCTCAATTAAGAAAATACCTCAACAAGATCAGCTGTAGGCAAGCCTGTAGGGTATTTTCTTAATTAGTGATTGATGAAGGAGAGCTCAGCCCATTGTGAGTTGTTACATAACTGGGCCAGGGGTCCTGAGTTCTATAAGAACGCAGGCTGAGCAAGCCAGTAACCAGCAACCTTTAATTGCCTCTGAATCTGCTCCTGCCTCCAGATTCCTTCCCTGTTTGAGTTCCTGTTCTGACTTCCTTCAATGAGGAACTGTGATATCAGATGTAAGCCAAATAAACCCTTTTCTCCTCAAGTCGCCTTGGTCGTGGTGTTTCACCACAGCAATAATAACTACAACTAGGTTAAATTTCATATTAGGACATTAACATCGCTGAATTGCAGAGTTTTGAAGAAATGTGCTTTGGTTGAATCCATGTCTTCAGTAAATGAATTCAAGCCATGTAAGAGGTTAGAGAGAGATGGAAAGGAATAAGAGGGCACTGGACTGGTATTCCAATTGATTGACAGTCAAGGCCTGACAAAGTAGGGGATATTCCTCATAGGGAAGGAAAGAGCACAAGGTTGGTATACAGGATGGTATACAAGGTTTCAGCGTTGACTGGAGGTTTTTGATGCAGACATCTAAGAAATGGAGGCTGGCATCCTGGGATGGGAACAAATTGGGTCAGAATGTGTAGGGAAAGAAAAACACAAAGCTTTGTTGGCATAGACTTCAGGCCGCAATAAGAAACTGACACTCAAAATGGCATACAATATAACTCACAGCAAGGTTTACAAAACGTGGGGCTACAGTCCCAGCAAAGGATATATTTGTACAAAAATGCCTGCTTTGGCTTTGTAATTAAGTAGCACTCTGTTTCACAGGGAGGTGCTCAGCAGAAGGAGGGTTTTGTATCAGGCATTTGAACCTACTCTAGGCAATTCTCATAATAGTAACATGCTGCTGGGGTTAAGAGATAGAATGGAATTTTAGCATTTATGGTTGTATAGTTGCAGAATTTAGGGGATGGTTATTTGTAGGAGAAAAAAAAAAGCAAATTAAGACAAACTTTGTAGTTTCAACTGCTGAAGACCATTAGTGGTGTATTTTCTGTGCATTACTGTAGGTAGAAACGGAGGAGTGTGCTCATTCATTAGGACCTCTTTGGGTCCTTGGAGTGTGGACTTGGGGTGCCTCTTTGATGCTGGTATTGCTGTAGCCTGTTTCTCTGGCCCTACCCTCAGCTGCACTTTGCTCTCCTGCTCTCTCATCTCTATTCAGAAAAGAGCTGGGGATAGTATTTGCCTTGTTTGCATCTAGCTCCTAGAGAAACTGATGTAAACTCTGTCCCACTGTGTGTAAATAAACACCGTGCCTGCCCCAGAGCTATGGAGATACTAAAATAGGTGTACGGGGCATGGACACAGCTGTGATACCTCAGTACTCCCAGGTCATAATAAATATAAACAATAACCAAGGAAGATTTCCTGTTGTTGTTGTTGTTGTTGTACTATTGGTGTTGATAGTGGTGGTGGTGGTGGTAATGGTGGTGGTGGTGGTGGTGGTGTGTGTGTGTGTGTGTGTGTGTGTGTGTTTGCATGGAGATGTTCATGTTCTCATTTGTACATGTATGGAGGCCAGAAGTTAATGTTGAATGTCCTGTCTCTTTCCACCTTAGCTTTTGAGACAGGCTCTCATATTGCACCTGATGCTCACTGATTTGGCTAAACAGGCTGGCCGGCAAGCGCCAGAGATCTGCCTGGCTATGCCTGCCAGTGATGAGATCACAGAGGCTGCTGCCATGCCCAGCTTTGTGTTGGTTCTGGACGTGGAAATTAGATCTGTACGGTTGTGCACCATTCTACCCAGTGAGCCACCTCGCAGGCTTCATGTTCCTGTTATGTTTATTTGAGCAGGAAATGCATCCTGCCTGCTGTGTCTGTGGATCAGTGCTGTGCCCTGAGAGAGTGGCCTTCTATAGGCGGCAGAGAATCATCGACTTACCAAAGAAGGGAGCATTTTGGACTCAACACTGTGGCTTTCAACACTCAACACAAAGTAAGGCCGGGGACCTGGAGTGTGCATGGTGGGTTTGAATGGGGGTTTGCAGCATTTCCCAAATAATTAAGTAGACATGGCATTTTTTTTTAAAGGAGGTATGTAGGCTCTTCCGTTCCTGGAATTTAATTGCTCAATTTATGTATTTAAGTTTGGCACTTAAGTGACCTCTCTGAAACAAGGCTATAAATACCTGACATTGTGACAAGGGCCCTATGGATATGTAACAGAGAAGACAGAGTAAACAAGCTTGCCTGAAGAGCAAGGTCTTGGGAAGGACTCAACGGCAGGAAGTGCCAGCAGTACACTGGGAACAGGAGCACTGTGAGAGGTGTGGGGGTCAGATAAGGGTATGGGGTCAAGACTTGGGAGGGAAACGTGTGGATTAGACTTTCTGGATTGAGACAGACACCCAAAAGACAACTCAAAGGAGAAAAATCTCAGAGATTCAGTCCATGCTCACTTGAGTCAGAACATCATGGCTGAGGTCATGTTAAGGGAACACTGTGTAACTCAAGTCAGCCAGGAAGCAGAGGGAATCAGAAAGGGCCAGATGGGATACACCTTTCAAAGCCACCCTCTCCAGTGACTGAAATCCTTCAAATATCTGCCTTCCACAGTCCCAACAACTTACAATCATCTGATGTAAATTTTGAATCCACCAATGAATTGACCAGATGAATACCAGACCCTTCCCAAGCTGTTCCCTTCACCAAAGCTCTTCCTCTGCAGACTCCTTGTGCTGAGGGCCTGCCCTTCAACACATATGCTTTTTATGGGGCACTACATATGTGGACTTGTAACAGTGAGTAAAACCTACAGGAGCAGGGTGAGGCAGGACCCAGAGACCTGGGTAACACAGACTGCAGTGAGATGCCCTGCCGTTAGGTCTATATTCTGAAGCTGTGATACTCCTGTGTGTCTATGGTAACATCTTGAAGTCCAATTTTGCTTAAAATGTTCTCTTATCTGGTATCAGTTTTGTGGATGGACAGTGAAGATTGCATGGATAGAAGCCTATAATTATTGCAAGAATTCCTTCATGCTTATGGATGCTCTAGCTTAGGTGTGTGTGTGTGTGTGTGTGTGTGTACCCCTGCGTGTGTGCATGTTTGCATTTAGGTACACTTGTATGTGGAAAACAGAGCTCAACTTTGGGGGCCACTCATCAGGACTCCACCTACTTTGTTCTTTTCAGACAGTATCTCTCACAGATCTGGAACATATTATTAAGTTAGCTAGGCTGTCCAGCCAGAGTATCCCAGGAATTGGGATTACAAGCTCACACCACCATGCCTGGATTTTTAAAAAATTGTGGGCCCTGGGGATCCAACTCATCCTCATGCTTCCTAAACCTCTTGTTAGTAAAATGGACACTTTACTAGCTGGAATGTCTCCCCAGCCCTCTAACTTAAATTTTATCCAACTTGAGATGGCCAGATATTATTCTGAACCTTATTTCAGTGACCTTGGACTCATTCAGGAGTTCGGTTTTTCCAGAGTAAAATGGGCTGTGAATTTGGAGCTACTGGGGGTAGGATGATTGTCAGTTCTGGGGGCAGTGGGAACCCTAGAGGACACATTTCTGGGCTAGACTTCAAAAGGCAAAAGGTTCTGTTGTAGACAAAGCTACACTTCCGCTTGAAATGCTACAGCTTCTGTTTTCCAATTTGTCTGAAAGGTACTTTAAATCCCCATGTGCTTTGAACGTGGGTAATCATTCTTTCAGTGCATGTGGGCTTCTTGTGCTTTTTAAAGGATGAGGTCTTGTAAAAGAGGTCATTTTACCTATGACTAGATCCCTGTCTGTTTTAAAAGCTGGATTTACCAACAGTAAAAATTAATTCATATTTGAAATTTCGGTTGCAGTGTAGACATGGACACTGTGTTGATGAGGAGGTTACAGACGGAGGGAATCTGGGTTCCAAAATTCCTGGGAGTTCACACACCCATCCTCCCACACAGAGTAAGATATAGCACAACATATCCCCAGCCAGAAATAACTGCAGGCTCTGCATTCCTTCCTGATATTTAGAAACAACAGTTGTGAGAACTGTCTATGGCCAGTGCTACTCAATGGGTACTCCATTTTCTCCTGCTATAATAATTATGGTAATCATTTCCTATTATTTATTTTATTTATTTTCTAACTAGCCAATACATTTTCATGTTAAATGAACCCAAATCTCATGACCCAATGATAGTCACTGTCAACAATTTAGTCTCATAAACTTTTAACTTTTTTCTCTATCTTCTATATACCCTAAAACCAAAGTCAACTACACTAGACAAGGTACCTGAACTCAGTATCAGTTTTCCACCTTTAATGTATTAAAGATAATTTATTTCTTATCCTTTTACTATGAAATCATTTTTAATATCTAGATCGATCCCATCACTTGAACATTGACTATATTAATTTTTAATCTCTTGGTGATACCAACTTAAGACTGTCTTGAGTTTCTTAATGTGACAAACAACTTCATGTGCAGAATTCTTAGGATAACTGCTTACGTTTTATACATGATCATTTTCTCTGCATAGACTTGTAGTGGTTGAGCATCAAATGAAAGGGTACATACAGAGGCTGGAGAGATGACTCAGTGGTTACGAACACTTATTGCTCTTGCAGAAGACCCAGGTTCAGTTCCTAGTATCCACATGGAGACTCACAGATGCCTGTAACTCCTGCTTTAGAGCATCTGATGACCTCCCTGGCCTCTGTGGGCACCTGCTTTCATGTAGTGCACATAAACTCACACAGGCAAATATACATACACATACATGGAAATAAATAAATAAAACCTAAGCAAAAGAAAAGGTGTATACAATGTGAGTGTTGAGATGTATTTGGTCAAAGTGCTCTCAGCTGGGTTTATGAATCTACTTCTATTATAAGTGTTCAAGTCCCAGTGCACAGCATATTTCAAACCTTCATCCGTTTCATAGATAAGTTATGCTGTGTTCTTGTCAATAAGTGGGCTGTTCTATTACTATCCTCCGTAGATGCAAAAAATGAAGACTTTGAGAAACTGGATGAGCTTTACAAGGGTCTATAGACAACAGACACAGAAAACTCTGGACCTAGTTTTCAATATTAAAAGTTGACACAGACACCGAGGTTGACGCTGAGCTCCAGAAACCCACTGGGTGAGAGGCCCTTACTAGGAGGCAAGGCAAGGTCACATACAGATTCCTAGAGTGACAAGCAAGCCTCAGAGGATGGAGAAGGAATGTACCAGATATCTTCTAGCTGAGGAGATGATGAAATAAATACTAAAACACATGCAGGAATCTGATCTGGAAAGGAAGAAGGATGTGGCCATGAGTGGACTGGAACAGCTGGGGGTAGGGTGAGGAGAAAGCCCTGACTTTGGGTGCCCAGGCTTGGGTAGGCACCTTCTTCAGGATTGAGATCCAAGGGCTCCAAAGGGAAGGATCCTAAGACACAATGGTTGTGAAATGTAACAGGCAAAGTTGATGGACAGTAGGGCCAAGTAGAGGGGAGGAGAAGAGATCAGGGCCAAAGATCCTGCCTAGCCTGATATAGACCAGAAAGGGCCCCAGAATAGACATGTTCAGGCTTGCATGGCTCTGGGTACCTAATTCTATGACCTTCCGGACTTCAGGTTCATTCAGGAGGCTGCCTGCAGTCTGAGTCAATCTTCCCCACTGTCTCAGCATGTATAAAGGCTCATGTGGTACTTGGAAAGAATGGGACTCTCAGAGTTTTATGAATGAGAGAAGCACAAGGCTTAAGCCTAGCACAGGACTCTGGGCTTTTCCATTCTGACCATTTCCTCTGAGCTGCCTTGGAGCTGTGACTTGTAAGCTGTGTTTGTAAGAAGCCTAGGGCTGGCACAGTAGACAGGAGTGTGACAGATGCTATCCCCCAGGACCCACTGACTGCCGCTGCCTTCTGAGGCTGTCAGTCTGAAATACCACCCCCCCGCCCCTATTTGAAAGAAATAGCCCCAACCCCACTCCCTGTCTAAAGAACAGCACCCTACCACATGCTCTTGTCTGCTTTGGTTTTCTCACTGTTGCTTCCTCTCTCTGGGAATGGAAGCCAGGACACTTGTTCTGTCAGTGAGTCACACCCCAGCCACACTCCTGTCTACTTTGGAAGGATGACTCTTTCTAGTCTCATATATCCATTTCTGCTTTCTGTGAAGAAACTTCAAGGTTAGAAACAGAAGCTGTTGCCTCCAGAGTCATTTTGCCCACTTGCTAAAAATGCCCTCAAATATTTGATACATGCTTTAAATATAACCCAGCCCTCCATTCCTCTCCCAAGGCTCACAACTGGATGATTTCAACTAATTTCCCATGTGTTGGTGTGGGTAAATGCAAGCCAGTGCTGGCTGAATGGGTGAGGAGGCTTCCCTTCCACAACTGAACTATGATGATGGATTTATGTGCTTTGATCTGTGCCTTATAAAGATGGGAGCTCTCCAATAGTGTTTATTATTTCACCCCAAGAACCTAAGCATTTCCTGAAATGGTTGGCCATCATTAAATATTTGCTTATTTCTTTCAGTGAAGAATAGAATTAGACATGGCTACCAGCTTCAAGAGGCACCGTGCACATGTATGGCCCAACCTTGACTAGAAAAGCTGTTCCTATTAGACAGGAGGCCACTTCCTATGTGTCCACCTTAGGGACTGCCTGGTTCATTTGCAGACTTCTGTCTCCCAATGTGGAAGTCTGAATAAGAATGGCCCCTACAAGTTTATGCATTTGAATGCTTAGTCACTGTTGAGTTGTTGAATAGCGACAGTGGGCAGGGTCTCCAAGCTAGCTGCATAGTGGATGGATGCCCTATTGTGGAGTATGATCCCAGGACAGGATCACATTGAGTTTCTCACTAGCATCGTGCTTGCCAAATGTAATCTCTGTGTCCTGTGAGTTACAAGACACACATGCAATGGCTTTCATTGTCTGTGTTGTGAATTCGATTGACTATGGGGTAAGTGTCCAGTGCGTATTTAAGGTGGGCCGAACTAATCTAGGATGTTCAGTGGATTTAGGAGTACCGGCTGTTTTTGGACTTAAGAAACTTTCATTTATGATGAGTTTTCTATCTGTAGTTTTACTTTGCCTATGGTGTAACAGGACTGAGAAATTCCTATTGTCTTTTCACGGATTCAGGAAATTGTGGGTCACTATATAAGATACAAGTAAAACTGCTGCCTCCTTAGCAACTTGCTCTCTCCATTGTGTGTGTGTGTGTGTGTGTGTGTGTGTGTGTGTGTGTAAATCTAGACGGCTGCATGCTAACGTTTCCCACAGTCATTTTTTTTTCAATTTTGCCTTAAGCTCTGCATTTATTTATGATCTCTTTGCTTCTCTATAGGGCATTCTGTATAATTTCTTCTGTCTCATCTTCTCACTTACCGATCTTTACTTCAGCTGTTTCAACACAGTGAAGTAGTCATCGAGTTGGGAATTCTTTGTATTATATTTTTCAGTCTTAGGAGATTTCCTTGTTTTCTTTCCACATTCATTTTTATTTATTTAATTTTTTTGGATAGATTTTCTTTCTTTCTGAGATCATTTTAAGCTTTTTATGACTTCATATCATAACATGAGAAGGATCTATTTAGAAGATGTTTCATCGATTATTCTGTATCTGGGGCCTTGACTGAGTTGACTCTTCCTGTTGCTTTGTTGATTCTCTGCAATGGTACCCTGCCTTTCTGACCATCATCACTATGATTTTATTACCGTGGGTTCTTTCTTTGGGCAAGCACTGATGGCGTTCTTTAGAATGACCAGGACTATGCATGTGTTTCTACAGCCTTGCTTTAAGTAAAGTTTATGACTAGATCTTTTCAGCTTGTAAATTCCCACAGCTGCCTCCATCTCCCCATGCTTCTCTCAGCTCCACTGAGAACTTCCTGCTGAGACACGGAGGTGGAGGGGGGTGGTGGGTTTATTTTTGGTCTACCCTGCTATGAAATTATGGCTCCTCTGGGGTCTTGTTCTACGGAGGGAAAATCATATTTAATGTGTTCATGTTGATTCAGACTTCTGCTTCTAAATTTTTCAAATTTTTCATTTCACCCTAAAGGGCCTTAAAAATTTAAACCCAAATTCACTGCCTCTGTCAGTTCCCCAGGGTGAGAGGGAACTCTACATTCAGCTTAATTTTGCAGGATTAGGGCGTCATGTTTTATCAGTTTTGATTTATAACACCTGTAGAGGACAAAGGACAATGTGTAAGTGTCAGTTCTCTCCTGTCACCAAGTGAGTTCTAGGCATATAACTCTGGTCACATGACTTGGTGACAATGCCCTCACCTGCTGAACCATTTCACTCCTGAACAGGCAATGATACTTCTTTTTATAAGTATCCAGAAGCAATTTTGTGGACTCAAATGTCTTCCAAAGTTTTGACTTTGCTATTTGTTGGATCCCAGGAAAATGGAGGCTCAGGAGAAAGCTTCTGCAGACACTAAGAAAAGGCTCTGTCAGGATTTCTTAGGCTCATAGGATGCTATTCACCGTGGCTCTGGCACTTGGCGGGACCTTTGATTTTCATGTTGCTGGGCCTCTGATGCCAGTACCAACTCCACATTTTACACAACTTCTTTCATGTTAGGTAGAAATTCCTCCACTGAACAGAGACCTGTGCCAGTGCCTGTGACCTTAGGATAACATTTGCATGCCTGTACTTAGGAAGATGATGCCAGGAGAGCCTCAGCCAATACATGGGGTACCATGCTTGGCTGGCTTATAGCCCTTTACCTTTTTCTAGTCAGCAAGGATCACAGACTCAGACTTACAGAGTCCTAGGAGGAGGCCTCTTTTGTGTGTTTGTAAGTGTGGGATGCTGGCAAGTTGACATACCTTTGCGGTTCTCATCTTCCCTTAGAAATAGGAAGAAAAATCTTTTGGATGGTATTTGAGAGAGAATCAAACAGAATGTTGTATAGGTATCTTTCTACTAATTGCAAAGCAGGTCACAAAAATCTGAATGTATTCACTGATAACTCATTTTCTATACCTATTCCATTTGGTTCCAAAAAGAGGTGACATGCTTGTCCAGAGAGTACTTGTTGAATATAAGTAAAATATGGTAGTGCACAAAGAAGATGTCCACATAGCACGGTCTCCAGCACATACAACAGAGCCTGGACCAGCACAGGCAATGAATAAAGGTATATGTTAAATCAGTAATGAGATCAAGCAAGGAATGAACGCACAGCAAATATCTGTGTGGGTTTAGAAGGTAAAGTCTGTGAGATGTATGCTGAGAGACTGCTTAGAGCAGGAGGCTCACTTCATCCCAGAGTCTGCGCTTATCAATTCATGCTCAAAATACTACACATAGCCAATTGGATGGAATAAATATCCCCACCTTTTACTATGTCTTACATTCAGTTCCTTTAACCTGTGTAGCTTACTGTGTTTCAAGACCCAATCTTGGTTCATCATTACATGGAGTCTGTCCCTAAGATTGGACTTCGTGTTTACAAATGTGTTTCATTTTTGTTTGTGGCTGTCATCCTGTCCTGATATGATGAGGACAGATCAAAACCCTATAGTTTCTGGTTTTGTGTCCAAAACACTTTTTTTTTTTATTTGTTTCACATGTGATATTCTGTAATCACAGACACTGGCATTCTTCCTATTCTAAGGCCTGGAAACCAAAGTCCATAAACGTCATAGTCAGGAAGCTAATTAGATGAAAGTGAGAACGCACTGACTTTGAAATCCATATATGTGCCACAATTTACCACCTTCTCTTCTGTCCATATCTATGAACATACACAAACACACACACACACACACACACACACACACACACACACACATATATATATATATATATAGATTCTTAGGCAATACTTCAGAGAAGTCCTGAGAGAGACTTCTGATCACAGAGGTGATGGTTTCCAGGGCCCTGAAGTGGGCCTATCTGGAAAGATGAGTGATGAAATTAACCTACCTTCCAGTTAGGGAAGCAATAAAGGAAAAAGAAAGTCAAATTGCCTGGATCAAATCCCTAGTAGAGTTGGAGTTATATGTGATATAGAATCTGTATACTTCATGAACAAAATAGGCACTCCTGAAACACACTGCCGAAGGAAGAATTGAAGAGATCAATGGAAGTTGTCTGCTTTTGATGTGCTGTATAAATGCCGAGAGTGGTATTCTTCTGATCATTTTATAAAGGAATAAAACGTTTGATGTGTGCAAGAGCCGGGCTTTCTAAGCATACAACGGATCACCAGGACCAAAGAGGTTTCCTATTAATTTACTTTTATTTTCAAGTGTCTATAAACATGTAAACATTCCCCTTAAAATAAGTAGCATAATTTAGACTTTTTTCTAAAATAAATAAACAAAAAAAATGCTTTTAAGACAACAATGAGACTTCCTTTTCAATGTCTCTAGACTTTTTTGAGACCCTACCTAATTTCTCAGTAAAAGTTGTGTGCTTACGATGAAAAGCTTATTGGAGAAACAGGTATGGAATTACTGACCCCAGCGTGGTACCGGGAATTGGAAACTCAGTAATGAGAGAAGTCCCTGGGGGGAAGGGACCCAAGGGACAATACCAGAGAAAGCAGAGTGCTGGCAGAATCTTAAATAGAACACATTGCTCTCCCCATATTCCTGGGCTTCCCATCTTGCCAGTCCTGCTATTTCTGTGATACTTTCATTTGTTTCTGACATAATTTGGTAAGGGAACAAGAAAATGGCTGTCATGAGGGATCTAGCAGATGAGGCCACAAGTGTGTGCAAAATGAGAGCTTTACAGAACATAGGACCACAAGTGAGTACAAAATGAAAGTTTTACTTTACACCCAGTTTAGTGGACTAGTTTGATCTTCATATTGACTTTGGCTTTCAGTGAAGCCCTTCGCTGAGAATCAACAGAGGGAGGGCTTTTTCGTGAAGCATCCCACCCTGCTTCCGCTCCACTTCAGATATTTGCCGCCGCCAGCTTTGCTCTTCAGTCCTTTCAGGTGCCAAACACTGTTGATCATGTCAGCAGATGTCTGCCTCATGTCATTGTCTTTTTATCCTTTTATCAAGACACCATATCCAAGAACTTGCAAATATTTAGACTTCTCTGTTTGTCAAAGTAGATAAGGCTACAAATATACATCTTTTTAGATTATGAAACCAGATGCGAACAAACCTTGCATGTATTTGTTAATTTTTTAGACAAGGTCTTGCTATGTAGCCCAGGCTATCTGGGAACATTTTCTGTAGTCCAGCTTGTCTTTGAAGCCATTATCGTTCCCAGAAATACTTTGTTTTTGTTGATGAGGCCACTCTAGGGATGTCTTCTTGGAGTAACAGTTGGTTTTGTTCACTGATCAATGGCCTTTTAGTCTTAGAGACTCAGGCTGTGTTGAGTGTTTGGATATGTGCTGTGGGGCATGATCTGGGAACTGTGTCAACTGAAGAAGCCCTACAGAATCTGCGTGAATGTCTTCCTATCAGAGAAATCCACACTTATTTTTAAGTGGGACTATCACTTAAATCATTTTCCCATAGGATACCAGCAAGTTTCCATTAAAAAAGATTTTGAGGGTCCCTCCCAATTTCCCAATACACATCAAAATTGTTTTCATTACATTCATTCACTTATTGATTGGTTGATTGTGTGTGTGTGTGTGTGTGTGTGTGTGTGTGTGTGTGTGGTGTGCATTACATGTATACCATAGTGTGTTTAGAGAGGTCAGAGGACAACCTTTGGGAGTCAGTTCTCTTCTTACTCTATGTGGGATTCAGGGATTGACCTTAGGTCATCACCTAATGAACCATCTCAGTGACACTTTACATTTTCTGAAACTTTTAATTCTGCGAATTGAACTCAGAGTCTCTTGCCTCCTAGAGGAGTGCTCTACCGATAAAGTATATTCCTAGTCCCATTTATAACATCTTTCTCTTTAATACCCTCTTTCTTTATTGTGAATTTCATATGTGAGTAATGTACTACATTACACACTTCCTCCCCTCCCTCTTCCATCTCCAATTCCACCACATTGCCATCACTGTCTCTCAAGTTCATGACCTCTTTTTCTTTATTATTGTCACACACACATATTCTGTCTGTCTCTCTGTCTGTCTGTCTCCTTCCCTCCCTCTCCCCCCTCACACACACAAGCACACGCACACATACACACACACACACAAATGAACCTGCTGAGTCCATTCACTGTTGCTCACATGTGTATGTATTTAGTGCTGGCCGGTTGGGATTGCATATCAGTCCCTGGAGAAGACTGTTCCCTCTCTCAGCAGTCATTAATTGCCTATGGCCCTTCATCTAGGAGTGAGACCTTGTGATATTTTCTCCATCCATGTTGATGTGTCAACACGTCTTGTTTAGGTGACCATACTGTTGAGATTTCATGGGTGTCGCGCCCTGTCATAGATAGAAGACATACTTTCTCAGTAGATGTCCTGATCCTCTGGCTCTTACAAATTTTCTGCCCCCTCTTGTGTCATGTTCCCTGAATCTTAAGTAAGGTGTTGTATACAGATGTTATCAACTGAGTCTGGGAGCCCCTAGCTACTTGTTCTCTAAACTTTGACCAGCTGTGGCTTTCTGTAATATTCTCTGTCTACTGCAGAAGTATCTCTTTGATGAGGAGTGAGAGCTACACGCATCTGTGGGTGTAAGACTAAGCACTTAGAAAGCAGGTAGGAACTATGCTGGGAGGTTTAATAGTGCCTAAAGCAGTTAGTTCTTCATGATTGATCACTGAACCTGAGTATAGAAAACATGATAATTTGAGACCAGAAAGAGACAGGCACACTTGGTAGCTTATTGTAAACCCTTTCCTCCTGACATCTACTTAGTTACCAATTTCATTTATCCTGAAATATTATTTAAAGGACATGCATCTTGATTTACTGTTGCCTTTTACCTTGTCTTTTTATTTATATGCTGATGCTTTGGGTTGGGGCACAGGGTCTTACTTTACAACACCAGTTGACCTTGAACTTATTGTGTAGCCTACACTAAGATCAAACTCCCAGAAATTCTCCTGCCTTCAATCCAGAAAGCAAAAATGACAGGCTTGTACCACCATGCCTAACTTTTGTACAAGCTTTTCCCTTGTTTTAATGAGGCTGACAATCACATATGCTGCTGTGATATTTCTCTGTTCTTGCATTTCCTAATATCCTAATTTTCTATTTCTCTGCAGGAAACATTTTAAGCCACTTAATCTTCCAGTGAGCTTAGTTTAGTTAAAACTAGACAAGTTAATCCTTAAGTTCACTTATCTGGGCCTGACTCACTGTAGAACTCATGAGTCCATGCCAAGGCATCTTCAGCAGAGTTTTGTAATTCTCACCTTTCTCTCAGAAAAGTGTAGATCCCTCCCCACAGGGAAACTCCTGACGGGGTGTGGACGCCAGCCCTGTGCTCTGTGCTCAGCATCAGAGGCACTAACATCGCTGCTTTTAAAAGATGTTCTGAGTGGAAGCTTACAGTTTGTCCTCACAATCAAATAAACGACTGTTCTATTTCATTTCACTGTTCCATCTAATGGAACAATGGAGTCCATCTTGCTCCTTGGGTTTCCTGAGACTGGGAAGCTCTGTTACCCAGCAGCTGAATTCTTTTGGTTTTTGGAGAACTGTCCACATCAGTAGTTGTCCAGACTGAAAGTGTGCTCCTAACCTAAGCATGGAACTTTCTGACTGATCCACCACCTGCCCCGGTATGGGTCCAGAACATTCATCTCTAGGACACGGTTGTCTAGAGTGAACTGTAAGATTGATCCTTTCTCACTATGAGGACTGAAACTTGGTTGAAAAATGCCAGAATGCCATCTTAGAGCCCAAGCACACTAGCAGGATTCAAATATCAAAGGCCGCTCTCCCCAACAACTTAAAAAACAAAAAAGTATGGGTCTGATTGTCAGGTTGGAATTTGTAACCTGTGTAAATGCTATATTTAAAACCTTGCTTTGCCATGGATTCATTATGTTGAATTTTCCACTAATTACTGACATTTTCTTTAATGTGTGCATGTGGGAAACATGAGGATGTGATTACTTCCAGTTAAAAGTGTAAGCAGTAACGAGCATATTATGTTTTCTTTGTTTTTGGTCACCCTAGGCTTCTGGAAACCTGGGTTTCCTTTTTAGCATCTTGGTACAGTGTGCTGTTTTCTATAATGAAATAAATGCATGCAAGGTGAAAATGAAAATAGCGTGTGTGAGTGTGTACATGTGAGCTTATGTGTACATGTGCATGTGTGTACGTGTGCATGTATGAATGTGTATATTGTATGTGCAAGTGTGTGCACGAGTGTGCATAGGTGTGCATATGTGTACAAGTGTGTGCCCATGTATGTGCATGCATGCATTAGTGTATGCACATATGTACAGTGTTGTGTGCACACATGTGTGTGCATATATATTTGTATGTGTGTGAGTCTGCAGACCAGGAGCTGGAGTCTTGGGGAAAGATACCCAGAGAACTAGAGAAACAAATCATACTGAAAATTATGCTGAAGATCAGTTTTAATCTTTTAAGACATGAAGGCTAACTGTGAGGGAGACTCTCAGTGTACTTGGTTGTCTGATGTTTGCTGCAGGGGTCTTCCCAGGGCCTCCTTGCCAGATGCACTCATATGCGTCTGGCTTCCTTGAAGGTTGTAAACCCACAGAAAGGTGCTTCTTTGTGTTGTGGTTTTCCACCTGCCAAGTGAATGGTGGGGAGGACTGCTTGCCCCCTTTGGTGACAACATCACCATAATGACAGAGGAGCCTCTCCATACATCCCTACTGGCTCCTAAGAGGGAGGCAGCTGCTAGCTTTGTGTCTGTTTCCCTCTCCTGTAACCCAGTACAAGAGGTTGGCTTGGCTTGCCCTGTACTGTGTTTTGTTTCATTTTAATACCTTTCCTTTACTGTTTCTTACCTAGTTATCTCGTTCTAATCATTCCCAGTATATGTAGCTTACACAGGCTGGAAGAAATGCCCTTATGGAATAAAAACCCATAGCTTAGTGGAGCTTCAATGAACAAATTCATAGTTGAGGAAGGATTTCAATAAGTGCCATCTCAGTCTGCACAAGCAGAGGCAATGAGGTTGCTCTGGGATCTGCAACCTTAAAACAGAGACCAAAAGAAGAGTCAGGCCAGATGCTATAAACAAGCCCAGCACCCCATTGCTCCTGAACTTGGGCTAATTGCTCTGACAGTTCTGCACTTGGCCTAAGCCACAGATTATCTGTTCTGAAGGTGATTTCTTCACTGGATTCACAGCATCACACACGATTGTGTCCTGTGGTCTTCTGATTTTAACCATAAATGGTCCCCCTTCCTCTCCAGAATTGTTCCCTTCCACATCTTCAGTGGACTCGGAGATGTTGCTTCAGGTTCTAGAATGGCAATTCCTCCTTCCCTATCTCAGCCACCATTTCTCTCCATAGAACTTCTATCATTCTGCCTCATAAACATATTGGAATGTATATATTTTATTATTTTACTTATTCCAAGTGAAGACATTGAAGATACACTAAAGAGTCATTTTAAAATGAGGCAGAGCTGAAACAGAAAGCACTACAATGTGACATCAGAGCCTACAACTTTAACACACCACAAGCCACTCAGTACAGAGGCTTTATATAAAGCTAAACTATAAAGTTGGACTGAAAATGATAAGATACAATGGAAGGAATAAGGTCTCTGCTGGCAAAAGCAAACACTTAAAATTCTTCCCAGCAAGGCACTAATGTTTCCTCAGGCACAGCAAGTCACCTCCAGTCTCCTTTCCCTAGTCTGTGGAATGATAATGATAATTTTCGTAGAATGTGCCACCCTCCCTCCCCCGCTCCATTCCCCTCTGTGTGTAGCACTGTTCGTATTGTCCCATTCTTTACTCTTAAAGGGGGGCAGGGCATGGATGTGGTCACAAACAGAGCTACAAACCCAGACAGGAAATCAGTAATCCCTTTATTTCCTTCCCCAGGCTGCCCTGTAAAGAATTCTTATCACTCTACAAGAAAGACCTATGCCAGGGATGTATTTAAAACTCCAGGGGAATTGGTCAGAGTCCTAGCCAGGAATCTAACTAACAGAGGAACCCTAGATCATCTGCTATTCTCCTTTTGTGGGATTGGATATCTTCATTTCTGTTCAAAAGAGATTAATAAGAGCAGAGACCACACTTTTATTCTCTTGTCTCCAATCCTGAATTCAAAATATGTCACTGAGTACCAATTTCATACCAGTCGTTATACTGAATTCACCAATTACATGGAAGAAACGCAGGACCTGAGTCTAAGACAGACACCAATAACTCTCCCATCCGTTCCTCCATCAGACACTCACTGAGGGTGAAACACACCAGAGTGAAGTGAGAGTCAAGGGAGAAAGTCCCAGGCTTTGCCTTTAAAAAGCTCACAGCTCAGCCAGGGGAACAGATTAAAGACTAATAATTCCAACACTTTGGGGACAGAGACAGGAGGATTGTAAGTTTGAGGCCAGCCTGGATTATACAGTGAAATCTTGGCTAAATAAAATAAAAGCAGAATGTAAGCCAGTATGAAGACAAACTAGTTGTTTTATTAAAAAGCAGTGCATTATGGGATGGAAAGCAATGCATTGTGGGGTTTGTAGTATATGTCAGACAGGCAAAATATATGACATTGTTCATATAAAGATCAGGGTAGAAATAAGAAATTATGTGATTGTAAAATCTTATATTGTAGGGCTGGAGAGATGGCTCAGTGGTTAAGAACACTGGATGTTCTCCCAGAGATCTCAGGTTCAATTACCAGCACCCACATGGCAGCTCTTAATTGTCCGTAACTCCAGTTCCAGGGGATCTGACACCCTCACACAGACATGAATTCAGACAAAACACCAATGGACATAAAATAAAAGTAAATAAAACATTAAAAAATCTTATATTCATGCAAAGCCATGATAAGTTGGAGGCACATCTGCAGGGTGATGGTGGTACATGACTTTAGGAGGCAGAGGCAGGTGGATCTCTATGAGCTCTAGGCCAGCTTGATCTACAGAATGAATTCCAGGACAATCAGGGCTACACATAGAAACCCTGTCTCAAAAAAAAAATGGGGGTTATATTGTAAAACTGGTAGATGAATCACTAAAAATGAAAATGTTGTTTGTGGGAGGACAAGGCACAGGTATTTAGCAATGGACAGTGTTGCAAGAACAGAGAACGTAAATGCAAGATGGATGACAGAGACAAGAAGATAACAGTGCTGCGTGTATTCACAGCTAACAGTCAAGAAGGAGAAGACTTAGACAACTGAAAGGAAGAGGTGAACAAATCCAGCTACTGCTGTACTCACCAACCTCCTTCTTCTGGAAATGGATAGAAGCAGGATTCAGAGAACCACCAAGAAGATAGAAGACAAAGCCAGGCTCTTAGTCATCTTTATCTACCAGGTCCCTCTGCAGCCTCCCACCTGACAGCATCATAATATGGGCTATTTCCAATGGTGTGAAGCGTTCCCACCAGACACTTTCACATAGTACCTAAAAATTAGCCACAGTGCATGTAAAAAGCATTTAGAACATACGGGACAAGTTCTTGAAGCACGGTTATGTTAGACTAAAAGTCATTGACAGAGAATTATCTGGATATTTCTGGTTACTTTTACTTTCAAACTTTTATTATTCTGTGTGTTTGTGTGTGTGTGTGTGTGTGTGTGTGTGTGTGTGTGTGTGTGTGTGTGTGCGCGCACGGGCGTGTGCGCGCACCAGCATATATGCGAGACTCTCTTGTAAAATTCAGACAACATTGTGCATTTAGGTCTTTTCGTCTACCTTTACATGGGTTCTGGAGATCAAACTCAAGCCACTGGGCCTGTGTCAGGGGCAAAGCACCTTTACCTACTGAGTCACCTATCAGTCCCCAATTATTTTTAAATAGCATGCTCCTAAAAATATCTGAGCCAAAGACTTCACAGTGAACAAAAATAAAAATGAATAGAATAGAAAAGAAGGACATAGAATAGAAAAGCACAGAGGTTGCCCTCAGGAGATTGTGTCTGGAGCCCTAGTGTGTATACTGAAACCATCAGGAGTTCTATTCAGTCCTAGAAAATGACACTGACTTTGCTTCTAACCTGCGTACATCCTGCTGTACTCTTCAAATGTCTCCAGATCCCGCTAAGAAAAAAAAAAAAAAAAAAAAAAAAAGGCTGCAGCATACATGGTCAGCTCAGACAAATGTTTCAGAATGCATTAATTTGCAACTGGTTGGCTCAACAGGAGGATGCAGAGTCAATGGCTGCCTGAATAGCAGAATTCATGGAATGACACTTAAAGTAGGAAAAAGTTAGGATATTACATTCTTATATAGAAAAAGTCCCAAATGAATAAATTTGGAGTGATTCTTTGCTTCCTGTAAGGTAAGTGCCTTTAAATGTGAGTTGTAACCAGCAGAGGAAGGACTCATCCTGGCATGGTCTCACTGACAATCGTTTTTTTTTTAATACCCAATGATTAAAAAAAAAAAAAAAAAGAAAGAAAGAAAGAAAAGAATTAAAAAAATTAAAATGATCTCCATATGGAAAAGAAATCTGGAGATATTTTTGGACCCCTTTGCAGTGACTTGAGACCCTGCAGAGCTGTGATCACCCTGGTGAGTCACCAACCCCAGGGCCCACACAGTCGCTCTCTGTGTAGGAGACTTGGCTTTTGAGTGTTGCTTCTGCTGTGACCATGTTTGCCCTGCCCTGCCCTGCCACCTGCCCTCTGCAGAGGCGGCTGGCTGTGTCACAGGGCCACACCCTTATCTGAGCTGCACCCAGGATCCTGGAGTCACTTTGGTGTCCTGCAGAGCCAGGGTGGCCTCCTCCTCCTTCTGGGTAGGAATGCGCCCCCGCCTAGGGCAGCCCAGCAGCTGTTGCTTCACATACCTGGCATGCCTCCTCCAGGGCAACTGCTGGGCCTTGACCCAGAGGCTTGGCTTGGCTTGGCTGCCTCTGCCAAGCAGCCCCAGGTAGCCAAGGTGCATGAGAATGGGTGATTCTGGTTGTGCACAGAACGGGATGCCACAGGAGATTCCCCACTCAGGAGGAATTAGTGCCCACAGGACAGTCTTGCCTCAGTAGGCTTTGCTCTCCTGGTGCTGTCTCAAAAGACCATTCCCAGTAGGCTGGTGCCAGAAGAGCACGAATGGCAATTCCAGATATGATAGTTTTGTCACTGCTGCCCAATGGCTTCAAACCTCTCTCCACTCACCCACTCTGTGTCCTCTAAGGCCAGAGGCCACTATGAGCACAGTTTTCCTCATAGACTTCCTGACCAAGGGCATCCACAATGATAAGAATCAATTCTGATTCACTTTTTATTTTAACACATCAATTTCTTAAGTGGACACCTGGCCAACTCAGCTTGTGAACCTGAATCTAACAGTATACAGTTTAAAAATTATCTCTTTTAAAATTGTAATTCCTGATTACTGGAGAGAATGTACTTGTTTATTTATTATTTATTCATTCATTTTTTTACTGAGACACAGTCTCATGGAGCCCTAACAGGCCCCTCAAAACCCATGAGCAGTTGAGGATTATTGTGGACTTCGGATCCTTCTACTTTCTTCAAGATTACAGCATGGGGTCACTACCCATAGTGTTTGTTTGTTTGTTTGGTTTTTTAAATATGGTGTTGAGAATTGAATCCAGGGTTTCCTGCATGCAAGGCAAGTCCTCAGTCCTCCCAATTTTAATACTATGGTAAAATACACATACCATGATATTTACTATCTTAGCTATTTTCCAGGGCAGAGTGCAGTAACTCTACCAGTTGTCTCTTGGCTACAAAATATTGAAACCCTCATTGATACATACCTACGGACAGCTTCTCCTGCAAGATTGACACTATGCTACAGTCCCTCACTTCCTTTTCCCCAACTCCTCAAGCCCTCCTCCTCCTGCTCTGTCTCTTTAGATCTGACTCCTCAGACAGCAGCAAGAAGTACCACTTAGAAACAGTCGCCAGAGCTGTCTGCTGAGTATCACAGAAAGTGTGAAAATCCTTCTTCAATATACAGACTCCCTGCACGTTAATGATTTAGAGGCCACTCAAGGAAGTTCATGAACTTGTGGGTGTCTGAGACAAGACCTGAACAGAGTAGAGTTGCATAATTCCAGGGCCCCTGAGTTTCTCTTAGTGAGAAAGCCTCTGTTCACAGTTTGGTCATTTTAATGTCCATAACAACACTAATCTATGTTATGAAGCAGAACAAAGAGTCATGACAAAGAGACATATCTTCTGAGCAGCCAACCCACCATACTGTCTAGAAGGCTCTCTTGAAGCTTCCATCTGTGGCTCAGGGTGAGGGTCACACCTAGATGTGAGCAGACACTTCTGTCTCATGATTTCTAGACAAGCTGGTCACTGCCCACCAACATCTCACAGGACACTGTAGGCTCTGGGACCATTTTTAAAAATTAATTTTATTACTAACTTGAGTTTCATACATTGTATCTTGATAATACATTCTTCCCATTCCTCCTTGTTCTTCCTTCCTGCCCCTGTGTCCTCAAAAAAGAAAATGAAAGTGAAGTCCAGATAGTGTGGCAGGAGCATAGATCACTGGCATCACCAAGGATCCTGGAGGCATCAGGCTGCTCTGATGATGAACATGATAGACATTCACCAGGCCCATACCGCCTCAAGACCAAGCACTAAGAAATTTTACCAGAAGTTGGTCCTGGGACCATTTTTTAATACAAAATGCTGCTTTCCTTCCTTTTCCTTCTTTCTTTCTTTCTTCTTTTTTTTTTTTTTTTTGGAGGAGGGCAGAGCAGTGTTTTCTATTTTATTATCATGTATGTTTTCAATCACATAGGCATACATTTTACCACTAGACCTCCCACTTCTTCCTGCAGATTGATTACCCAGAAGTCTTGATCTGAGTTCACCACTTCTAGACACCACTTCTCAGGTTTCTTCCTTCCTTCCTTCCTTCCTTCCTTCCTTCCTTCCTTCCTTTCTTTCTTTCTTTCTTTCTTTCTTTCTTTCTTTCTTTCTTTCTTTTTTTCCTTTCATTTTGCTTTATGTAATTTTGTTTTATGTAATTTCCTTGTGCAGAATGCACCAAAGGTAATGGGTTTGTGTGTTTTGTGTGTGTGTGTGTGTGTGTGTGTGTGTGTGTGTTTTCTGTAGAGACAGAGTTTCTCTGGTTGTAACTGACTGTCCTGGAACCTACTCTGTAGACCAGACTGGCCTCAAATTCACAGAGATCTGCCTGCCTCTGCCTGCTAGGTGCTAGGATTAAATGAGTGTGCCACCACCGTCCAGCTTACAGGTAAAATTTAGAAATCTTTTATGCCTGGGACATCTTGGTTCTGTTCTCATGTGTGACTAATCCTTAATGGGTTTAAATTCTATGTTAAAAATCTTTTTCTCACAACATATCAAAGGTATGGTTTGTTTTTTTTTATCAGCAAACAATGTTAGTGAGAAATCTGTCATATTTCCCGTCTATATGTGACCTCGCCAATTCTTTCTGTTTCAGGGCTTTTCCCTTTCAAATCCCTGAGTCTCGGTTGCGTTTGTGTCCAGGGTGCTGAAGTTTTGACATCAATTCCTTTTTGGACTCACATAATTCTTCAGGATTACAGCATGGGGTCTCCACCCCTTGGTGCACTCGTGGAGCAGCATCCCAGAATGTAGGCTTGCATGTGAGCATGTGTCCTCCTTGCATTAATGAAGCCTCTGATCTCACAGACCCACATCCTCTGCCTGCTTTATAAGGGCGAACTACTTGACTTTGACCTAGTAAATCATGACCACTACAGCACTAATCCATGGGGCATTTATGTCTCAACTCAGACAAAAAAATACTGAAGAGATCCATAACTTTCCAAGAGCTAAACAGACACGACATTTAAGAATTAAGGACGTTTTGCATCCCATATAACAGTCAACCAATCTATCAGTCAGTCAGTCGATAAACTTTACCTTTTTTCACCCTGTCCCCCCTGTTTCTCTATGTGAACAATATTTGAGCTGGAAATTGGAGCCCGGAGCTGTTAACAATGTTTCTAAGTCAGCAAATATGAGCCATGACCTCTCATCGTTTCCTCCATTTGTATTCCTAAATCTGAGAGGTTTACAAAGTACCCCTCTGTGAGTCAATAAGAAGTAATTCAAGGAAGGATGCTAGCTGAGGCAGGCAGAATGCACAGGGCATGCCCGCAGGTGGTCTAACTACTGTCTAGAATCCATTGCAGTGCAAATTCAGAACTATGAGAAGAAGCCAGATTGGACAGGAGATGGTCTCCACCAACTGCCACACAAGGTCATCCATCCCAAGCATGAAACTGGATTCAGAAAAAGAGCCACGCTCATTATCATCTGTGCATCTGGATAGTCACAGCAAAGAGACTGTCCCCAAGCTCCTCTCAGTTCCATGTTCATGCAAGCGTCATCATCAAACCCTATCTTAGATAAGCTAGCCAGCCAGCCAGATGCCAAGCTCTGTACAGGCTAAGCACTGGAGCCCAGGAGCTGATTGTTAAACCATGAACTCAGTTTGTTCTTCAGGGGTGGATCACTGGTTAGTTCCTCTGCACTAAAGTGACTGTACTAAGACTTCCTGTGACAGTAACTGACTCCCCCTCTCCACCCCAGCCTCTAAAGGCTCTCTTTCTTATTTCCTGAATCATAGAAGTCACAAAATAGCAATGTCTCCCTCTTCAACATTTAGTAAGAACTTCCACCTTGCATGTCTTTCCTGATCCCATGGGCTGTGCTCATTGCTGGTAAAATCTCATACATATCAACCTTGCTAGTGGAGGCCTTTGCACTTCCTCCTCCTCAGGATCATTTCTTGTGGTATATGCATCTAAGGAATGCTACGTTGGGGTCGGATTTGTGTACAGTCTCTTTCTCTGGTCTCTTATCCCACTAGGCAAATTCCTGCTCTTGATCCAGATGTAGTAACATTTTTTTTTTTTAACTTAAAAGTCCTTTAATCTATCTAGAGTCATTGTTTCTGTCATTTCAGAGCTTCCACAATGAGAAGGGGAGGACAGTCTCTTGGAACTGTGACAGGTCACACTCCCTTTCTATGTCAAGCTTCAGTCATCTTCACTCTGTTGGAACTTTTATGACTCTGGTTAGATATCAGCCGCTTCTCTAGCTGCTCTTGGGTTTGAGATTCACCTTTATACTTTTGCTTTTTACTTATTGCTTTTGCAGTGTTGAGGATGTCCTCTCTTCCTTTTGCTGCTTTGGATGGAAAGGAGATTTCAGTATCAATATAGACCTGACCAGAGCATAATTGTGAGTGCTCAAAAACTCTTGGGTGCAGCCTCTGAGATATGGCAGCACAGAGCATGGCAGAGGTGAGGGTGGAACTGATTCTGAGGGAGGAAGTCACACCAGGGAGAGATAAAAGAGGTGTCAGTGGAGGTTAATTTTATGTGGCTAGGTTAAGTCCCAGTCAGAGGACTGGGAAAACATTACTTCTCTCCAGAAAGACAAGTGAAGAAGAGCTACCTTCACTGATGGGGACAGCCATCTCCAATTTGTTGAAGACTGGAACAGAGCAATGGAACAGCAAGGAACTTTCCCAGACTGAGAACAGACTTCCATATTTTTTCACCACTTCCATGACACAAGCCTGCCTGGTTTTCAGGTCTTGAGACTTAAATGGGATTCCCAGATTCCTAGGCCTCAGACCTGAACTGGAAGGGCATTTCCAGCTTCCCTGGGTACAGTGTGCAGGTGATCTGACACAGGATCTCCAAGCCTCCATAATCACAAAAGCCTTGCCTTATAATGAATCACACATGAGTGCTTTCTCTCTCTTTGTCTCTCAGCAACCTGTCTCTGTTCAGCAGGATTATGTGGAGACCCTAGGGCTGCCCAGCAGTTTCCAGCCTTTTTCATCTCAGCCAGCCTGACTTGGGAGCACTTTCCTAATCAGTCTGTTGTACTCATGGGACTTTTAGGTCATTGTGTCAGCACGGCTTTGGTTCCTTAGAAACGTCCCAAATTCACTGCACCGATTTGTGTTCCTCGAAGTGACATAAGAGGGATCATGGCTGTAACACACAGTTTCTTTGATTTGTGTCCATTCTGTGGTTCTGAAGCAGCCCTGCACTGTTGTGCTTCACATTTTTAAGGCATGAGAAATTGTGAGCCGAGACTCCGGTTGCATCTCTCTGCTATTCAAGTTTCCCTTTCTGTTTATGCTTTCTAGTTCTGTTGTTTATCTTGCTGGTTGTGGCACTTCCTCAGGTTCCGGTTGTTTATTTCTTTACGGTTTGTGACTTGCAAATACCTTCACTCTGAAGTGTGTCCTAAAACTCTGTTTATGATGCTAAAATTTAATAGAACCCAAATGACCATCCTTCTCTTTAAGCTTTGGGTATTTTTTTTCTTTTTTTGTCCTTTTGAATTTTTTTTTTTTCAAACAAGTTCTTACTATAAGGCTCAGTCTGACCTTGAACTCCCAATTGTCTTGACCACAGCTTCCAAATGTGAGTACGTACTCACACAAATGTGAGATGAGCACTACTGGGCCTGGATTTGTACATTGCAGTGTGTGTGTGTGTGTGTGTGTGTACGTGTGCACATGTGTGTCTGTATAATTTATTCTTTGAAGATTTCATGCATGTATGCAATGTATTTGATCATATCCAGCCTCCTATTTTCCCCCTGTAACTCCTCAGGACTTTCCCTTGCCACATCCTTCTCCTAGGTACATGTACATACAGGCAGTCCTAACTACTCTCAGAGGCTTTATATGCTGCATTTGGAAGGTTTATTTATTATTGTCTTAGGATAAAGATAATATATTTCGGGAGTTATAAAAACATTCTAAATTTTTCTGAAAATATTTTTAAAGTTTTTGTCTTTCGAGCATAAAATTAAGACTCTTAAAATGAATAGCTGTACTTGGCCATGACGTGTCTATAAACCCAGCGCTGTGTGGGAGGAGGAGCCAGGGATATCACTGGAGCTTTCTGGCTGCCAGCTTAGTTTAAGCTCAGGAGATACCCTGTCTTCAGGGACTAGAACAGCTTGTGCTAGAGCAAGATACTAGGCCCTATCCTCTGGCTTCCAAGCACAACGGAGGTGTGGGTACCTACATATGTCACAATCATATCATATACACAATACACAAATATATATGCATATGCATGTATACATACAGATACACAAAACCATGCATATGCACATGTGCATACATATACACATACACACCCATGCACATATACACACATGCATAGATTTCTGTGCTCTTACATCTACATACACACCCATGCATATATGCATACATGCCTAAGACCCATGTACATACACACCTATGCACACACACACTTGTACTCATGTGCACATCTGTACGCACACATGTACACATCTTACTTTACATCTGGATATCTCACCATTGTTGTTCTTCTTCTGTGTTTTCATTTATTCCCCCTTTGAAGAGCACTCCTTCCCTGTCTTAGGGATGTCCTGAACGATTGTAAGAAGTTTTCTCCGAATTATGGTGGTCTTCTCTTGTAACCTTCAGCTCTCCTTATGGCTGAGCCAACCTCCATTTCCAGGCTGGACCTCGGGCTCCCTTCCTCATGACTAACTCTCTTCGTGGAAACCTGCCCATACCGGCATGCCCAAGCAGTCAAGCTTACCTATTGTATGTGTTTTCCTCTTAGTGGCAATGTCTCATACCCAGTTGTCATGGGAACCATAGAGAATTAGAAAACCAGCAGCTCCCCTTCTCTTCCATGTTAATGAAGACCACGGGCATGCTATGCCAGCCTCATTTTGTCCCATGTATAACATGGGGGAACAGGGCTTCCTTCACAGCTTGGCCATGAGGATTAACATACGGGCATGTGGATGTATGCACCCGTGTGTTTGTCAGAACATACAAACTTTAGCTATTATAATTCATTATTCCTTTCACATGCCAAGTAGGACATTGTGTATCCATTGTTACAATACATCCGGAAGTTGCACAAGCCAAGCAGTTACGAGCCAGTCTGGCCCTGCTTGGCAAGGTTCACAATGAAAGACAGTCTGTCTGTTCTTGATGCTTGTTCCAGAGGTCCTCAGGACTGACTTTCCTGTATTTGAATCTCTAGAGGGATGCTCCATGTTCACTCTGTCTTGTCTGCAGCCTGCCTCTGTCTCCCTTGTACTCCTGGAGGCTAAGCTGCAGTGTGCCCCGCAGTAGCGAGAGGCAGGGCAGCAGCACACACCCTGGCAGCCGTGAGCTTGCCAACTGGAGTGTGACCCAGAGCCATTCTGTAGGCATGCTACGATTGTCTCCCCAGCTGTTCTCATCAGGGTAATTAATGTAATTAACAAACTAGGCTTTAATTAGAGATGTTTAATGAGAGACACTTAGAATTATCACCCCAAAGTGATCTGAAGAAACAGGGAACTTTTACAGAATGTCTACTAAGTACTTTCCATGTAGCACCTTATTTAACTTTTGTGGTAATTCTTCAGTGTCAGTATTAAATCTAAGAGCAGTTTCACAGAATCCTTAAGGATGAAGATTTTTCTCATCTCCCAAGACTGCCTTTCTCATAAGCTCTAGATGGAAGGACAGAAGTTTTCTGTCTTTTAGTACTGAGACCAGATCTCCTTCACCTTCTCTTTCTCTCTCTGTCTTTCTCTCTTTCTCATTTACCTCTACCTCTATACTACCCATCACTGTCTGTATCCCCCTTCGTATCTCTGTATCTCTGTATCTCTGTATCTATCTATCTATCTATTATCTATCTATCTATCTATCTATCAATCATCTTCATCATCATCTATTTATCATCTATCAATCTCTATCTCTTTCTCTGCCTCTATCTTAATCTATCTTCCAGGTGAGAAGACAACCTGGGGTCATTTATGAATCAGGAAGCCTGGCCACTAAGAACAGAGGCTGAATTTTTTAAATTAGATTTATTTACTTATTTAGTGTGATGTGATGTGTGTGTGTGTGTGTGTGTGTGTGTGTGTGTGAGAGAGAGAGAGAGAGAGAGAGAGAAAGAGCTGTACAGTGTGTGGTGTGGACATGCCACAGTATACATGTGGAGGTCAGAGGACAATCTGAAGGAGTCAGCTATCTCTTTCCATCACGTGGTACCCATACCCAGGGATGGAGCTTAGGTCTTCAGGCTTGTTGGCAATCACCTCTACCAGCTGAGCCATCTCATTTGCCCTTGGCTAGAATTTTAAACTTGGACTTGAGGCTTTTAGAACCTCCAGGTCAAAATTGGTTGCTGAGGCCATTTATTGTTGGACATTTTATTTCAGGAATATAAATTGCAGAAGATTCCCCCTCAGTGTCTTTGGCTTGCTGTCTCCAGTAGACCTGCATATGAATGCTTAAGTTCTCCATGTCTAGATTTTCAGGTCTTGGAAAACTTTTAGCTATTGGCTTCATCAACCTGCCACATCGTGGGACTTGAAGGCATATGCCCGGGAACTAGATTGTTCTGGGATCCAAGCAAATATGTATCTGCTTCCTTAGTGTCTCCAGCAACAGCCTCTTGGTTGCCCCAGTGCTAGTGAGCACAAAGTAAACTCAGAGCACTGACTGTCCCTCAGCCCTTTCTCACATCTGGACATTGAGATCATGCTGTTACCATTAAAGCCACTGTTAAATCTATGCACAAAACAGACATGGCCTACGGTGGGCAAAGCCAGCCACTCTGACATCTGTGGGGTATTCAGGGGTGTGAGCACCTCTAACAATATGGGAGAATAACACTGAAAATCACTCCTATACTTCAGCTTTCTCTAGAACTTTTGGATCATTTAAAACTTTCAATATTTCCTTGGTCTTAAGAAAGTAGAACTTCTAAATGTCTAAGTAGCTTCAGCAAAAGACACATTCGAGGACATTTTCACTGGGTTAAAAAAAAGTGAAAAGAAAAAAAAATCACTCTTAAAAGATCTTTTCCTATCTCTGCTTTACCATCTATGAGGGAGCCAACTTGTATCTTAGAGGAATCTTAAAATATGGTTGTGGATAGAAAAAGATCATAGTTCATGTCTAATTTTTACTTCTTAGAAGTTAGAAGCTTTTAAGTTTGAATATACGGAATCTTAGATTTCATCTTAAAGAAGCTTTTCATTGGCTACCGGATCCTAGCTTATTTCATAAGCCGTGGAACCATGTCTGAGCTCTGACCATTTCTGATTGAGAAGGAGTGTTGTGGAGCCAGAGCCTCTAAGGCTGAGGTGTAGCTGTGTGGCAGGAGGAGGCCTCGGGAGGTGCAGCTCAGTCTGTGACCTCAGGCTTGGAGCAGGAACTGAAAGAGACTGATCCTACTGAAAACAGAACCATGTTGTAAAAGCATAGATGGGCTTGCCTGTGATCTTTCATGAGGTTGACATCTACAGCAGAGAGCAGCGACCTTGCTTTGCTTTTTCCTGTTCTTAACTAGGAACAGATGCAGCCACCTGAGAGCCTCAGGAAAGAGATGTTGGGGGAGGGGAACCTACCTCCATGGTACTGTGGACCAGGCTGAATGCGGCTCAAGGACCAGCCCAAGCATATTGGATGTTTTATTTTTAGTTTTAAAAAATTATTTTTTTTCCTGATCTCTAAATTCATCCAGCTCATGAAAAATCAGTGTATTTTTCTTTTCTTCTGAAAGCAATGATTTTAAAGTAATGTTACTCAATTAGCTCTACTCCACTGGCATGGACAAGCCTGGCCTGTTTTTATGGGTTTCCCTTTCCGGTCTGCGTGAAACCTTGGCTGAGAGAATGTCTACATCAATCATCTTTGCCTTTCCTCAAAGCTTAGACCCACAGAAGGCTTGTAGGGAGAGATCTTTGACCTTGGTTGCTGACTTCTGTCTGGCTTTGAACAGCCCTATGCAGTAAGTTCAGGCATCCTCATTTCAAGAGTAGATTTTGCTGAATGTGGCTTCTCCAATAATGTTGACACCTGAAGTGCCCAGTCAGACCTGTTTCTGAGTTGCAAACAGTGGGAGATTAGCTGGAGGCATAGTCGTGAGTTAGACAGCATCCTTGTCTCACAGAGACACTTGGATAATGGGGTCCATGGTCTGAATTTGAACACCCTTTTCTACTGGATCCCATCACCTGGTCTCCCCTTGTTGTCTGTGTAGCTCAACCTGACACCCTGCTGGCCCCACTGCAAGGAAAATGGTTTCACAGTCCAGTTCATACAACATTGTCCTGATCTCAAAGCTGTCACACAAGAGCTCCACAAATGTGGGGTGCCCTGAAAGAGCATCAGTGTCCCAAGATACAGGTCCTGAGTAGGTTGGACCTCGAGAAGAAAGGGGTGCAAATGTGGACTTAGCCTGCCAGTCTTTCCCTGACCACACCCCCCCATGCAGACTCTTTCTTTACCACCACTGGGGTCTAGGTCTTCTTTTAATTCCCTTCCTTATCAAGTCCCTTCAATTGGACCCCTCAGACACTACCCAGTCACCAGGATCTCTCTCCGTCCCTGTCTATACTTTTCCTGCCCTCAGCATCCCAGAGTGCAGAAAGGGATAACTTCTCATACACATGATGGAAGGGAAAGAGAATGCTCTTATTCAAGTCTTTCACTTGGAACAGTTTTCAATTTTAATTTTCTCAGTGATGGGCCAGATAGAATACCCTTTGCAGGTGAAAGTCAAATCTACAAAGCAAAAGGAAGTGGTTCTGGGCTGACATTCATGGCAGCAAGCTCCAGGGAGAAGCATCTGAGAGGCAGCTGAGGTCAAGGTCAGCAGGGCAGAAAGTTCAAGAAGCCGCGTAGTCATTGTCATGAAGGAGGATGCCTGAGTCCTTTGCTTGGCAGAGCCGTCAGATGATCTACGGTGCTGTGCTCCTGCCCCAAGGTCCACACGGTGCAGAATTCAAAGTGCTGACATTGTCATCCCAGAATACTGGGAGTTGAAGCAATTCATCTTCAGGGTCGGTTCTCTAAGAATTCCCAGAACAAGGAGGGGCATGTCGGCCGATCAAGGGTCTGTGGACAGAAGATGGAAGGCTGCCCTTTCCACAAAAATATATGTTCTATTTTTTTGGAGAGGGGGAGCGGGCAGAAGAAACCTTTTGCAATTATACCCAGGCAGGTCATATCAGGGCTACTGCTCTGTACTTGGAGCATCCTATCCTTGTTTAGTCATACTTTATACTTTCCACCTTTCCCTCACCTTCCCATCGTTCCCCCTCCTCTCTTCCCTTTGTCCCCTTCCTTTCTTTTCCTCCTTCTCTTCATGCCTTGTTCTTCCTCCTCTTACTCTTTATTCAATAACATGAGAACATACTATTTCTGGTTTCAAGGGGAAACTTCCCACACAGCCAAAGTCAAATGTGGAGTTGTTGACTTTTTTTGCTTCTGACGTTAAGTGAGCAGACTCCCTGGTCTCCTGTCCCTAGAGAAAGGCTTTGGTTATGGTGATAATGGCCACCACAGGGGAAGACAAAATGGAGCCATGAGAGTCTGTACATGTCACAACAGCCAGTTCAGCAAAACTAAGTTCATTCTGTGTCTTTTACACTCTGTGCTTCCTGTATGCATTTGTATAATTGCTATTGAAGTCCAGAGGTGTAAATGATGTTTCTTATTCAGGGTGGAAGCTGAGGATGCAATCCTCATACCCCAAATCACTCCCCCTCATTCCCATGTCCCTCTCTCTCTCTCTTTCCCTCCCTCCCTCACTCCCTCCCTCTCTCTCTGTCTCTCTCTGTGCATGTATAATATATGGGTATGCACACATGTGTGCAGATGTGTGCTCATCTGTGCAGACCCATGTATACAGTCCAGATGTGAAGCATGATGACTTCCTTAGTTGCTCTCTCCTTATTTTTCCAGACAGGGTCTCTCACCGAATCTGAGGACCCTCTTTTTCAGATAGACTGTCTGAGCAGCACCCCTCCCACAGAGTCTGCCTGTCTCTACCTGCCCCCAGCACTAGGGTCATAGGCCTGCACTGCCAAGTATGCCTTTTACAACTAGTCCTGGGGATCTGAACTCAGGTCCTTATGCACGGCAAGCACTTTATTCCCTGAGCTAAATCTCCAGCCTCTCACTTCACATTTCCTGGTCACTGTGTTTTCTGCTGTGTATCTGTGCATTCTTCTGCTGTACCTTGTCCAGATTGGGGCTTCTCTTCCATAAAATATGAAGGTTAAGAAAGAGATCTCTGTCTCTCTGAGCTGTATAAGAACACCAGTGTGATAATTGGATTCTTTCTAGTCCACTGCTTTGACCATCCAGCCATGACTGTCAACTCTTTTGTTCATTAGATTTTGAGACACGGCCTTTCTCTGTTACTCTGGTTGATTTAGACCAGGCTGACTTTGAACTCATGGAGACCCACCTTTGCTCTTCCCATTGAGTGCTATGGTTAAAGGCATATAATTCTTTCATTAAATTAATCATGCCTCTGATTCTTTCTCTTGAATTATTTTTAAAGAGTCTGAGCTTCTATATATCCTCATCCCATCACCTCCCTTATCCCACTTGTGTGGGCAGAGTCTTCTCCAAACCCCCACATCCTGTTACTTCCTGTGCCCCACTCACAGTCTTCCCAGGCAGGGTTGGGAGTTGCTGTCTCAGGATGCCCTGCTCTTCCCCTTCTGCTACTTGCTTCCCTGCCCTAAAACACTCTAGACTCTGACATCTGGCTGCCTCATGCTCTTCTAACTATTCAAAGTTCACAGCCACTAGAGCGGTATTTCCTTTCCTTGCCACATCACTAAATCCTGTCGGCTCAGGGAACATCTGAGCAGAGAGAGCTATGAAGCAACATTTTGTCTACCTTCTATCTTGTCCTGGGGATATGGAGATACAGGAAGAGGCTTGGGGTGGGCACAGGTACAGTATGGGCAGGTCTAAGGGCAGGACTGAGTTTTGTGACTGAGTCATCAGCACCAGGTATATTGCCCCTGGCAGGCAAGGTGTTTATGGTGCAGCCTAAAGTAACAGCATATGTGGGCTTTAATTGCTATAATCGAAAAGTATTAGTGGGTGTTCCAAGGGTGTATTGGTTACTTTTTCATTGCTGTGACAAAACTCCATGACTGGGACAACTTAAAGAAAGGAGAGTTTATTTTGGGCTTACGGTTCCAGAGGGTGAGAGTCCGTCACCATCACTATATCAGAGAAGTATGGCAACTATCGTCAGGCATGGCCACAGGACCAGCTGAGAGCTCACATCTCCAACTGCAATCAGAAAGCAGATTCAGCATAGTGGAAATGGCAGATGGCTTTGAAACCTCAAAGTCCACCGCCAGTGACATGCTTTCTTCATCAAGGTAACACTTCCCAACTCTAACCCACCCCAAACAGTGTTGCCAACTGGGGATCAAGTATTCAGTTGCCAAGAATATGGGAGACATCTCCTTCAAACCAACACCAAGGAGGATCTGAATGTCAAGTTGGTCTAAAGGAGATGTGTCTAGGTAGTTGCTGGAGCAGGATAGATGCCCTGTCACCAAGTATGGCAGTAAGGGCACTGTTGGGATGATGGTGGTGAAGCAATATCTTCAAGCATCATCTGACAGAACAATGCACGCTGACCAACATGGACCTGGTGAAAGAGTAATGAATCCTAGGCCCCCGAGGCAACAAAGTCTGCACAATGGCTGTCACTATCATTTGACTCTCGCCACTTTGTGTGGACCCAAAGAACTGCAGTTTTACCCCTGTTACCAGAGTTTTAAATGTTATTGCTCCAAATGTCACAAATGATATCTCTTTGAGGAATGAAATTTCCTGGAAAGTTTTATCATCCAAAATACTTAGGTTTACATTGTGGATTTTCAGTTCTTATGGTCTCTTAGATTTTTCTTTTTGTTCTTCCTGGATTATCTTATATCAGAGTTAGAGTGCCAAGCTGGTGTGATCTCAGCTGGAATATCTATGAAAAACTCTGGAAGTCATACTTAAAGCTGCAATTAAAGGTTTTTCAGACCCCTGTGTTTTAGGCCACATGATTTTTTTTCCCCCAAACCCAGGGGGATGGTGGCTTTAGAACCTGAGAAAACAGGAAGATGCATCTCATTGATCCAGGAGAGACTTCACACACCAGGAGTCACAGATTTGGGAAGTATCTGAAGAAGATTGAATTCTGTTTCCTATTTCCTCATAGCTGCTCCTTGGGGAACCCTGAACAGGTGCCAGGCCTAAGGAAGACACGTGGCGTACACCATCTGTGGTTCTCAACAAACTTGGGTGAGGTGGTCCTTACCCCATCCAGAGATGTGCAGCCAGGACATGAAGAGGCCACGAGACCTCTTTGAGACCAAAAATAAGGCTCACAATCTGGGTCTGAATCAAGCTTCTGGAGTTGTTCCATTGTTTTGTTTTGTTTTCCTGACTCTGTGGTAGACTGAGGTCAGGCTGTTCCAAACTTCAAGTCCACTCTTAGGAGTCTTTTCCGTGATAGGATATTCTGCACGGTTCCTGAGGATGATACTGGAAGGAAGTGGTTGACTGGCCTCCACCCAGTTTTAGAACGGCAACAGTCTCAAAAGCTCTCAGTTTGAGGTATCATCTTTAATGCCACGGGGTGTGTATGGGTGTATGTGTGTGTTCTGAAATGGCTTAATTGCCACTGTGAGGGAACCTGGATACTAGTCATAGATAAAGCCATGCATGGGACTTTATTACTGATGCACAGAGCAGTACTGGGAAATCAGGAAGGATTGTGTGGGAGATGTTTCACACCATATGATCAGCATCCATTAAAGAAATCACAAGAAGTTAAAAGAATGGAGAATTTATTTCCAGAATATTCACATGTGTCTACTGGGAACTTATGAGGAACCAAACTCAGGCCCAAGCTAAGTAACAGATAAAGGGACAGAGACATGGTAAGACAGACTCCCTCCCCACAAGATGCTCAGTCTGATGAGAAGGAAGAGGAACATGTGTTACCATACAGTCTTAGTTACCATCTGGAGGTCTGTGCAGCTTGCCAGGGTGCAGCAGCAGTGGGTGAATGGGGAAGCTGTGCAGGGAGACTTGAGGGATTCTTCAGACTGGAGTGCGACACCAGTGGTAAAGAAGGCATATAGCATGGCTCCAGCACAGACATGGGAGCCAGATGCAGAGAGCAGAGTTTACTTGCCTGGAACAGGACAGAACTCATGCAAGGAAGTGATGTGAACACAAGGCAATGGGACACTAAGTGGCAGCCCATGTATTCGCATGGATTCTACTGATCAGATTCCCCTGCCTTGAAGTCCCTGGAAAACTGACATCTAGAATATGCAAACCCAGGCACAGGCATTATCTATCTATCTATCTATCTATCTGTCTGTCTGTCTGTCTGTCTGTCTGTCTATCTATCTATCTATCTATCTATCTATCTATCTATATATCTACCATCTATCTATTTCTTTGTGTGTGTTCATGTGCACATGTGGAGGCCAGAGGACAACCTTGGGTGTTGTTCCTAGGGATACTGTCCACTATATTTTGACACAGGGCCTCTTACTGTGACCTGGGATTTGCTAATTTGTCTAGATTGGCTGGCCAGTAAGCCCCAAGAATATGCTTGTCTCTGTCTCTCCAGTGCTGGGATTGCCCTCACCACCACTGATGTATCTATGTGGGTTCTGTGGACCAAACTCAGATCATTGTGTTTGTATGGCAAAGACTTTACCAATAGAGCTGTACTCACAGCTCCTGGGAATCACTTTTAGATGAGTTCCTGCAAAATTACATGAGGACAGTTCCTGGTGCATGAACAGGGAGGATTCCCCAGCTCTTCTGCAGTCAACCATGAATAATGTATTCTGTGCTGTGTGGCATAGCATTCTGCAAGAATGAGAATGCTCTGTACGTCCAATACAGGAGCATGAGCCACACTTGATTACTGGGAACTTGAAAAAAAGCTAATGTAACTGTGGATTTGAATTTTAATTATATTCCATTATGATAATTTAAACATAAATAGCCACATGTGGTTAGTGATTACTGTACTAGACAATATTAAATGCATTTAAACCATTTTTATTTACTCTAGCTTTGGCAATTTTTACTGCATTCTCCTCTGTGTTATCTTATCTCTGTTTGCCTAATCATCATCAACAAAAAAATAAATTCCGTGTTTAGAAAGCTCAATGGGTTCCTAAGCCACCTGCCCCGAGATGGCCTGTGACTTCTTGAAGCTTCAGCAATGGATGTAGTGTTTGGGGCACCTACCATGAGGTGGCATAATGAATGCTGAGCCCCATGTTCAGGGGACTAGTAACTTTGTATGTCAAGGCCTCTACCATAGCTCATGCAAATACTCTGGGGTTTCATACAATCATACAAAGGTGGGGGAGGGAGGTCCAGGGTGGAGCAGTCTAGCAGTGCATAACATTAGAGTATTAATAAAATGTGGAAAGACCTATCTTGACTCTGGGCAGGACATTCTCTGCTCTGGGATCTTAGACTATATAAAATGGAGAAAGTAAGCTAAACTCTAGTATTCATTTATCCCTCTCTACTTCCTGGTTGTGGATGCTTCAAGCTCCTGACACCATGCTTTACCCTGTTGTGATGGCCTGTACCCAAGAACTTTGAGCCCAAATCAACCCTTCCCCCTCTTAAGTAGCATTGGTCAGGCTAAATTCTCACAGCAACAGGCAAAGAAACTAAGATAATGGCAAAAATAGGTCTTGAGCCTACGTCCTTTGCATTTAACATCCCTCTTCCAGAAATCACGTCTTACAATCTATGACCTCAGCAGTGCACCTGAGGTTCAGTCACAGAAATTCTAAAATGCTTGGAATTCACTTTCTTTCTCTTCTTTCATTTAGAAACATTTTCGTACAGTGTATTTTGATAATATTCTTTCCCTTCCTCCAACTCCTCCCAGATCCTCCCCACCTAAACAAAAACAAAAGTTAAAATGAACAAAAAACTAATAAGATAAAGCATACTAAAATGACAGAAACACAAAGTCCACAGAAGAGCATGGCGTCTGTCTCATGTTGACCAATTACTCTTTGGCATGGGGCCTGCTCTGGAGTGTAGTTAATACACCCATGACGCATCATTGGTGAAAACTAACTTTCTATTTCTCAGCAGGTATCAAATGCAAGCAGCTTCTTGGTTAGGGGTGAGACCTTGTGTCTACTTCCCCTCAGTGCTGGGAGTTTTGTTTTTGGAATTTTATAATATGTATATTTAATTAACCTTAGAATTTTAACTCTGAGGGTTTTGAAATGAAAACCGCCTACTTCATGTCATTCCTGGGCTAGAAAATCCTAGAACTGTGGTTTAAAAACTGGTAAACCATCAGGGATCCTACCATCCCTTGTGTCTTGACAAACATCCTTCTGAGCTTCGTCGAAATCAAGTCAAGTCACTTCCTTTGATCTTAATGTGGATGGTGGTGGGTGCACAACATTCACAAATCTTTCATTTTTTATGTTTCTGGCTTTAGGGTTCTAGTCCCCATGTCAGGTTGTTGGGTAGAACTGGAAGGAGGCTCCACCCAGGGTATATCATTATTATTTCCCACTCTTATGATTGGTGTGAAATGTCCCTTAATGAGAATGACTCTAATAAGCTCATATATTTGCATGCTTAGTCACCAGGAAATGGAACTGTTTAGGAAGGATTAGGATTAGAAGATGTAGTCTTATTAAGGGTGGTATGTCACTGGGAGTGGGCTTTGAGGTTTCAAAGACCCATGTCAGACACACACACTCTCTCTCTTTTTCTCTGTCTCTCTGTCTCTGTCTCTCTGTCTCTGTCTCTGTCTCTCTTTCTCTCTCTCTCTCTCTGTGTCTGTCTGTCTGCAGATCAGGATCTAAACTCTTACCCATGCCTGCCTGCCTGATGCCATGACTCCTAACATGATGACTGACCCCTGGGGGTTGTGACCTGGACTGCAGTTATCCAACTACCCCTACAACGGCCCACGGCCTTGTAACTGTTTGTTCTGCAGATGAGGAGAGAACACTCAGAGAGAGTGAGTGGCATGCTTACGCCAGTGACAATGCAAACCCAAGTCTTTCAGACCATTTTCTGTGAAGGGCAATAGCTTTGCAAAGAATCAGGAATAGAGAGTTCCAGGAAGATTGTTGAACCTGAGCACCACAGTTTCTGTGTTTCTGGCCAACAATCTCATTCTCTATTTTCCTGACTCATCTCCTTGGGTCTTTGGTCTCTTTCCAGCTACTGATGGGAGATACAGAGAGTCTTGAAATGAGTTGGATGCTTAAGTGAAAGCACTGGTCACATCCTGAAGTTCTCCCAATAGACGATGATTGTCCTAAATGTCTGGTGCACAAATTTCTTTAAATACTGCCCCCTGCCAGGCAGTGGGACCCGCTCCTTTTATCCCAGTACTCTAGAATGGAGGCTGGCAGATCTGAGTTCCAGACCAGCCTGGTCTATAGAGGGAGTTCCAGGACAGCCAGGGCTACACACAAAAACCTTGCTTTGAAAAACCAAGCAATAATAATAAAAATAATTATGATAATGATTAATAATAATAATAATAGCAATAATTAACAATAATACTGGCTTCTGGTCTTACCACTATCCTCTGCATACTTAAACTTCATAGATGTACTTACACATTTTATCTGCATTTTCTACCTTTCTCTTTCCACACAAGACAATGGCCTTTGTGAACAGCCTTCACCTACTTGGACAGCACACGGAGAGAGAAATGTCTGAGCTCTGGAAGTCAATGCTCAGGGATGTGTTCGCTCCTGTTGTTCTAGGCACAGATGTTACTAAAAAGATCTGAGTGGCAAGTATATTAGGGAAGTAGTTTTAGGGATGAGATGTGTCTGGGAATAGAACCAGTAAAGGAAATGGCCATCACAGAAGTTACTTCAGCCTGATTATGCTGGGGAGATCTGAAAAGCAGTTTAGAGAATGTCACAGTGTTCATGTACAGCAGATACAAGAGTACTGGGATACATGCAGCCATTCATTCAAGGGTTGCCTGCTCAGGAAATGTTGTTACCTTGGCACTTCCAGGGTGTATGCAGGCAGACAGAGTATATACTGGTGGACAGGGTGACAAAATATGTAGATTATGGGTCTGGAGTGATGGCTCAGTGGTTAAGAACTCTTCTTGTTCTTCTGAAGGACCCAATTTTGCATCCCAGTATCCACATGTTGGTTCATGGCAATCTGTAACTTCCATTCCAGGGAACCTGACATCCTCTTCTGGCCTCCATGGCAACCAGACATGCACATGGTATACATGCATATATGTAAGCGAAACACTCGTACACATACAAGTAGATAAAGAAAGATACTTTTTAAAATTGTAGATTCTAGCGATTTGACATTGGCATGCTTTATGCTGAAGTATTTGAGGGTGGGTTCTGACACTGGTATTGAGTCTTCTACATCCTATGGCATTGGACAAATACTTGGCATTTTAAGTCTCAATTTTCCTGTATACAATGGGATTGAAGTACCTGACTGATGGTAACAAACACCGACACCATTGCCGCTGTGCTGTGTCCATAAAGATGTTGCGCATCTGATGCGTACTGACCACTTGTTTCTTCCTCTGGAAGTAAAGTCTTTCCTAGAGCTGTGAATCTCAAACTTCCTCCTGCTGTAACAATATAATACAGTTTATGTTGTGCTGATCCTCTAACCATAAATTATTTTTCTTGCCACTTCATAACTGTAATTTTGCTACTGCTGTGAATTGCGATGCGAGTATCTGATGTGTAGATGGTCTTAGGTGACCCCTGTAAAAGGATCATTCAACTTCCGAAAGTGGTTGTGATCCATAGGTTGAGAAATTCTCTTCTATGGCATGTTAGTCTCTTTCTGAATTCTGCTGAATAAATCTCTGAGCATCTGCCCCAGGCTCTGCCAGTTGCCTCAAGCTTGATACTGGTGAGAAAACCTTGCTTGGTTTGCCTCAACAATGAAACTATAACTTGGTTTTGATATCGAATTCATTCCTTTCAAAGGTGAATGGCTTGCCTTTTTGCAAATGGTTCTTTATAAATCTCCTGCTCCAAGGCTTTTGTTTGAGAATAATGATTTTTAAAGAACACTGGATACTTTCCAATGCCTATATTCACAGAAATGCATCCTGCAAGTTTACAGACAGAGGCCTTAGCAAACAGTTTGGATCAAACCTGGGCTAGAATTCAAATGTTGATAGTTTTATAGTCCTTATATTGGGAAGTGGGAATGACAGGGGCCATGGGACAGGGATGGATGACCTTGCTGTAGATAGAATGCCATCATCTCATGCAGGTTCACAGTGACCAGTTATTTCTCTGTTCTCTGTCCCTGTCCATCACACCATCCAGGTTCACCTTGCCTGTGACAAAACTTGTTAGACAGACCTGGATTACAAACATGTGAACCCAGTGGAAGTGGTGTGGTATTTCCATCGGTTTGATTTGGGTAGGAAGTTTTTGCCACTTGCAACAGGGAAGCATTTTAATCTTGGGCGTCATCCAGGCTTGTGAGGGAGATAGGCCTCCCAGTCACATTCCATCTCTGCCTCTCACAAGTTGAACAAGATAAATATCTTTTTATCTTGATTTTAATATAAAAAGAGATCGAAAACATCTACTTTACATGGTTATTGTGAGGCTTAGCAATAACTTGTAAAACTCTTGGCGCAGAGTCTGTGCTTAATAAATTGCAGGCATCTTTGTGCCTTTCAGACATTTCTCCTGAGTTAGCCAGCATCCCCAGAACTTCTACATGTCTACAGTCAGCAGTAGTACTGCTTCACAAGTGAGTTTTTTTTCTGATTTTCCCTCCCTGATGTTTATATTCACAGTTTCTATCTTGCTTTCCAAATAACTGAGTTTTGATTCTCTCTCTCTCTCTCTCTTTCTTTCTCTCTCTCTCTCTTTAGCACTTTCCAATTATTTAGCTGTCCACATCCAAAAACCAACTGGTCTACCTTCACTGTAACATTGACACTTAGACTACTGTGAATTCTTCAAAGCCAGTCAGCTTATCCAGCCTCAGCTTTCACAGCTGCAGGTAAAGCACAGCCTTAACTCCAATAGTACCAACTGGAAACTGCCTGGAAACTGATAAGATCAGGTTAGAGACTTGTAGCAAACTATTGGAAGAAAATAAAATAATTTATGAGCTTCTCAAAGATTGAAATGGAGGGCAAATGTCCAGAGACCATGAAAGAGATCTTACTAATAAATTCAGCGCAATTTTCTTTCCTGAAAACATTTTTTTCTTCATTTTTATCAGCAATAGTCACAGATCAATATATTTGCAAAACGGGGTTAGTATTAAACTTTGCCTGATTATTTACAACAGTGCAGTAAGCATAGCAATCTAATATACGAGTTCTTCAATTTACTTTTCTGGAGCTTTCTGTGAGAAATCTCAGGTTAGACTCTTAAGAGCTATTCAAGGCAAGGAAGCTAAGCCTGTAACACTGGGGTGACTATCATTCCAAAGGCTGTAAGTTTCTTAGGTCTGCCTGGAAGTAACATTTTTTTAACACCTCTAAGAAAAACATGTCAATTACATAGTCAATATCCTAGCCAGTTTTCCCCAAAGTTCTTTATTGATTGGTCAAATCCCACTTTATTTACTTAATGTTTTCTGACTATATCTAAAAGTATAATAGTCTAGTCAAGGCTTTGTATATTGAACTTTTCTGTTGCTATGATAAAACACCATGATCAAGGCAACTTAGAGAAGAAATAATTTATTTTAGTTTATGGTTCAAGAGAGTAAGAGTTCCTCATGGCAGAATGGCATGGTGGCAAGTGGCAGAGATGGCTACAGGAGCAGGAAGTTGAGAGCACATATGTTCAAATAGAGGCAGGAATTCAAGAGCCAGAGAGAAAACTAGAAATGGCTTAGGGATTTTAGTCTCAACACCTGACACCAGGACACTAGCGATGTGCTCCCTCCAGCAGAGTAGAGCAATCTAACAGTGCCCCCAAACAGCGCCAACAACTGGGGACCATGTGTTAAAATACCTGAGACCATGAGGGACAGTCTTATTCAAACCACCACATATGATGCTTTAATTACTGTTTGCAATTTTATTATGCTACAGGATCAGACAGTTTCTGAAATTCTGCCAGTTACTACACTGTCAAGAGAATAATGTTCGTCTATGGTTTCTGAAGTGTATTCGTATAATTCAATTATGTCTCCAAATGTATACCTTACCAATTAGCTGTATGAACCCAAACCTTCCATTAGATCTGGAAAATACAGCACAAAAAGAACCAATAATATTTTAAACTGAAATGTTGTAAGGGTGGGGGCTCAGCTTCGTGGTGAAACACTAAGCTTCTGTGAGGTCATGGCTCTGCTCCCCTCAAAGAAAAAAATCACAAAAGACAGTTAATTAAGTTAACTCAGTCAGCTCAGTTCCACATAGTAACCTCTTGTTCTGCTTTCAGTTGAGTTAACATTTCTTGAGGCTAGAATTTCCATTAGTGTTCTGGAAGGCATTCATCCCCCAATCCACTGATACCATCTCTGTTAGGGTTCTTTATAGGTTTTCTGTGATCCTCCTTAAAGAGACAGTTCTTCAAGGCCAGAGGTGACTACAGAGAACTTCCGGATATTAAGAAGAAAGACATTAACTGGACAATGAAACAGAAAGTGACCGTGCTAAATATCATGAGTGTTTATGGTCATGACACAATTAGAAAGGAAATGTGGTGACATCAGTCCTTCTCTGGATTTCCACAAACCCTGCCAGACAAACATACTGTGAAGAAGCACAAATACTATTTTCACCTGAGAATGGAGCTAACTAGCATTTTTAATCACATGACATTAGAATTAAAGAAACATAGTTACCACGTAACCGTAGTTACCGCTAACATGATTCTAGGCTTATTGGTTTTCTTTCTTCTTATAGAAATGGCTATAATCAATAGCCAGAGAAGGTCACTTGCTAAGTTAGGATTAACTGCATTTAATTTTGATTTTAGCTTTGCTGTGAGCTATGTGCTACTCTGTTTTGATCCTCCTTTCCCTTGCAAAGCCAGCCAGTGCTTAAGGTTCAAATTGATGGTTTCTTTTCATGCACCTAACAGAGAAGAATAGCATTGGAATATTACATTTGTATGTCTTTCCATAGTCTTTTCTGCGCTGAGACATTCTTCCTTTATGCCTACATTCAGGACTTTATTTCTAAGTGTAATTTAGGCATTAAAATCATTATAATTTTATTTTCTTTTTATTTTCTGAGTATGAATGTCTTACTTGCATACACATTTGTGCACCATGTGCATGCCTTATGACTGCAGAGGCAAGAAGAGAATGTTGGATCCTGCAGAACTGGAGTCATGTATGGTTGGGAGCCCCATATAAGTGTTGGGAACTGGGTCTCTAGAATAGCAGCAAGTGCTCTTAAGCACTGAACCATCTCACCAGCCCCTCAAATAATTGCAATTTGACAGTTTACAATTGCACTAACCTACGAAGTACAAAATGATTTTTGGATATAATGTGGCATAATTAAACCAGAATAGCTAATATATCCATCACACCAAATATTATTAATTGTGTAGGTGAGAACATTTGAGTTGTATTCTCTTAGACATTTAGAAAAGTACAATAGTCTAAAATTATCTCTATACTGTGATACAACTCAAAAGACAATATATGTTTCCCATTCTTGTAAAGATTTTGTGACCCTTTGCTATCACGCCCCCATTGGTCACCTCCAGCCTCTGGTTGCCACCCACCTGTGCTTCTGAAATCAGTTGTTTCACATTCACAGAGCAAGGGGAATTTGTCTTTCTGTGCCTGACTGATGTCACATGTACAACTCCTTAACCATCTCCTCTTAATCTGCTCTTCTCTGTTGCATTAAAATTTTCTTAAGAAGACAAAGCCTTGTGGAACTTTTAAGATGGGTTAAAACAGCTTCCCTAGAGTGGCCAAGTAAAAGGTATTTGTTTAAAGGTGTGCCTTTTGTCACATTAAGGAATTACAGAATTGCTCAACACTTATAAATTACATCATGTAAGCCTCTTCTCTTTTAAGAAATATTTCTTACAATATTATCCCAAGGCATGCAGACCATTTTACAAGGTGTAGTAAGAAGTTATAAAATGATAACTATATTTCTCCTTTTGTCTTTGTACCTTTTTCTATCTTTTCGCATGCACGCGCACAGACACACAGGCACATATCACATAGAGGCACACAGAACACAGACACTGACACATAGGTACACACATGCAGACACAGACACACACTTGCTTGCACAAACACAGGATACACAGACCACAGACACAGAGACACAGACATGCCACAAACACATGCATGCATCCTTCGTGCAGGATGCTGATTTAATGTAGAATATTTTCTGCATCTTAAATTACGACTTACTCCAATCATTTTGTTGACTGTGGGGGTTGTGCTTTCCCCAGTTCTGTATATAATAACACCTTTAAGAATTATATAAACACAAATTGAGAGACTCACGATGGATAATTGTGTTTGGTTTCCTTATTAGTTTTGGGTGCAAATTCTTAGGAAATATACAGTTGCATACATGCAACATGGCCATATTTCTATAGCCACACCCTTCACATTTGTATAATAGGATTAATTCTGAATGGACACTCCACACTGTTAGCAAGAGGACTGTGGGTTTCAAGAGCTCTTGAGACCAGGTGAGGGTGAGAATGTTAAAGTGTGTCTAAAGCACTATTTTGTATGCAGTGCAGGTTTTTGTCAGTAATGTGGATTGTGAACATTCCCTCTGAACACATCCTTGTAACTTTCTGAGTTTAGATGTGCATCTGTTAGTGGACTTAAGATTTCTGAGAGTAGAAGTGTGCTAGAGAATTTTCTGTTGCTATGACAAAACACCAGGACCAGAAACAGTTCATAGAAGGAGATTTATTTTGGCTTATGGCTCCAGAGAGATAGTCCATGTCGGCTGGGAGACATGGTAACAAAAGGCTAGAACAGGAAGCTGAGAGATTACATCTTCAACTACACATAAGAAGCAGAGAGAGAACTGGAAGTGGGGTGAGAGACTGGAAGCACTCAGAGCCCACCCCCAAGTGACATACTTCCACCAACAAGGCACCATTTCCTAAACCTATCCAAACAGCACTATTTCCTGGGGGGCCAAGTGTTCAAATACCTGAGCCCGTGGGGAATCCTCTCATTCAAATCACCATAAAGAACGACTAATTATTATTTTTATTTCTTCAGGCACTGTTTGTGTTCTGAAGTGCAGACATCCTCTCTCTCTCTTTCCTGGTGTGCATGCATGTTCCTGAGTACGTGCACATATGTGGTAGAAATGGTGATACTGTAGATTTGGAGGTATTGTGAAGGCCATGCTCTTGGCCATGGTGTTCAATTTGTTGGGTCTTTCTAAAACACAGACAAATGCACATGAAAGAGGGATCCGCTGTTTCATGCAGCACAAGTACATGAAACCCTATCAGCTGTCCCTATCAGGGCTGGAATGGAATAGCTGCCTACAAGTGTTGATCACCCCTGGGTACTCTTCACCCAACACCTTGGCATGTCTCTGTGTATGAGCAAACAAAATCAGGGAGACTTGGATCCATGTCTTGAGCAGAACAATCCTATTTTTCTTTTAGCAATGGGAAAATACTGTGACCAAGAAAACGTGCAGCCAGGCTGTTGTGATAACAGTGAAAACCTCAGGTTTTGAAAACAGAAGAGGATCATCCAGGAGCTCACAAGATATTTCTCTCCTCTACAATATCAGAGAATAGGAACAGGAAAGGAGATATTCACTGTCACGATTTGTTCATTCATGGATTCCAAAAACCTTTGAAAATCCATTCAGTCACCTCAGCTACAGTTCCGAGGGGGAATATTCAGACAAATAAGGAAACACCATTAGCCATTAGAAGTGCTTTGGCCCAGTGGACCTAGCCCTACCTGACATGATAAGAAGGAGGCTCAGAGTGCAAAGGCTTATTTGAATTTGTTTGGGAAGATGATGTCTTGATTGTGTATCAGAATGGTTTTGCAGTGATGAAATGGATGCTTTGAATACTTGTCCCAACCAAAAGTTTTTTTTCTTCCCTTTGTAAAGGCATGCTTTTGCTTTGGTGTGTCTTTTAGCTCGCAGGAGAGCCTTTGTTTGTGTTAGTGGGTGGTTTAGACATGGACATTCCTCATTGTATGCTTAAATGAATTCCAGCAGAACATTAAGCTTAAGTTCTTTTTTCTTTCCCGGTCTGTGGTTTATCTTTACTAGTCCCTAAGCTTGTGTCATTTATTTGAAAGTCATTAGTTAAAATAAAAACAGAAACACTTGGGCTTGAAAGCACACAAAATTATTTCAAGTATGACTTTCAGGAGAATCCCCTCTGTTGCCTGAATGAGTACAGACCTCAAGCCCCCAGTGAAGCCTCCACGTCGAGTAGTCTAGTTTTCCCGAAGCAGATGGAGGAAAATTCAAGCAGTGTGCTGCTGAGGGCTTGACTTGCCCCTAGGTTGGCTTCCATACTCCCCCATCAGGTCCTGTTATCAGGACAAGGGCTTACAGAACTGAACTATGTGTTTTTCTTAGTTACCTTCCATGTTGCTCTGGTAAAATCCTCTGACAAAAGTAAATTGAAGCCAGGTGGTGGTGGTGCACACCTTTAACCCCAACACTTTTGGGAGGCAGAGGCAGGTGGATCTTTGTGATTTTGATGCCAGCCTGGTCTACAGAATAAGTTCCAGGACAGCCACTTACAACAGTGAAACCCTGTCTTCTTAAAGACAATGATATGCATTTTGTACCTCTACTTCCAACACAAACCTCTTTACTCCTCCCTCACTCTTTGATGGCTCATTTAAATTATGAAAGATTCAATGGAGACAATGGGAAGTAGGGTGGATAGTAAATGCAGTAATGAACCACAAGGTACCAGAAAGATAGTCACATATCTTGAGGTAGAACTAGAGGAACAGACAGATCAGCTATTAAGATTACTAAATGCTCTTGCAGAGGACCTAAATGAGTTCAGTCCAGCATTAATGTCAGGGGCGTCACTACTGCCTGCAACTCCACATCCAATGCTCTCTTCTGGCCTTCACAGATACCTGTATACATCTCTCTTCTTCTTCTTCTTCTTCTTCTTCTTCTTCTTCTTCTTCTTCTTCTTCTTCTTCTTCTTCTTCTTCTTCTTCTCTCTCTCTCTCTCTCTCTCTCTCTCTCTCTCTCTCTCTCACACACACACACACACACACACACATATACATACACACACGTAATAAATATGTAAATAAATCCTTTAAAAAAATCTCTTGGGCTAATGCTTCCACACAGTGTTACTAAATGTGTGTGTGTGTGTGTGTGTGTGTGTGTGTGTGTGTGTGTGTGATTTAATATATAATAGTATAATTATTTTGTTCTCCCACATGAAACTTTACAAGAAAACTCATCTTGCATATTTGCTGGGTGTCACTCTTCAGCTGGGAGCACTCCATCATTTTTTCCTGCTCAGGAGAACCTTCAGAATCCATGGAATCCAGTTTGCGAATCCACTGACATTAGGCAAGCCCTATGTTTTATGTGAAGGGGACTGAAGTTCAAGAAGATGAATAGACTAGTTCAAGATCACCTAATTAGTAGTCAAGAGAGCAAGCACCATACTCCCTTCTGCTTGAGTCCCCAGCCTGAGCCACCCTCACCCCTGGGAACTCTGATTCAGTGTTCTGGTGATGAACCTCCATGCCAAGGGCAGCAGAAATATATCCCTACAGAAAGATATTCCTCTAGACTCTTCCATTGCAAAATGGTCTTCCTATATCTGACACTGGAAGAAAAAAGAGCCATCTACATCTGAGATAAGTCCTCCCTGCTTCCTGCCCTGCAGTTGTGTGTAACAAGTGCATTCCAGAGCCAGACCACATGTCCTGAAGCTCTTTATGGAAACTTCTGGGTGGCACTCAGGAATAGTTCCAAGTCAAACACCCTGCTTTGGTCAAGTTAGTCTGAGGGTTTCCCACAAACACAGCAAAGCCATCCACCAAGTGCCACCTGCAGGATGCTGAATGTGGCCTGCACCTGGCTCAGACTGCCTATTCAATGACATCCTAACATGTGATTTCTCCTCTTCTTCCACTATCACTCAGGCTTGCACCAGCTGATGCATTCACTTTATTTTTCCCGGGTACCAAGTCCTGTGTGCATCTGTGACTGCACTGGGGACCATTTCCCTGCATCAGCATGGTGGCTACAAATCTGTTTCTGATTGTAAGCTCATAGAAGTTGAAACTTTAAGGCCTGCTGACTTGTGGGGCATCTACTGCAGAACCATGTGGGTGTGGATGTCCTGGGACCATGATGACTGCCACCCAGCATGAGGAAAATGGAAAAAAAAAAGTTTCCTAGATGCATGAATTTAATCCAAATCTGAGGGTAGACACATTCATCCTTCAAGTGAATAGGGGAAAATAAAGCATTAAGCTGGATGCAAAAGACAGTTTGATGTCAGCATCCTCCCACCCCATCTCTAACCTCCTACTTCAAAATTTGAGCCAGCCTCCCAGCCTGGCTCACTTACTTAATTATTACCCAGGCAGTTTACTTAAGTTGCCTCTTTCCTTTGATCCGACTTTCAGTGCTTGCTTTCAGACTCTGCATGCCCATCATCAACCTTCTAGTACCTTTACCAACTCAGAGTGGTCTCCGGTATGCTCTTTCCACTTGGCTTGAGCTGCCATTTTCTGGGTTGTGAGCTTATCAGGGGCACCTAGAAAAAGCTACAGCCTACTTCCCGCTTTCTCCCCTGCAGAGACCCTCACTTCCCGACCCCTGACACTCTCATTTCAGGACTTACAGGACCATTGCCTAGCTGTAGCTCCTCTCTGAACTCATGCTTTCAGAGGCCCAGCCCAATGAAGTAAAGCCTGGACCGTGTGAATATCTGGCTAGAGAGCCAGTACCAAGTTCGACACCCCCCCCCACCCCCATCCAAGTTCAGGTTGGAAACCTTCTGCAGATGCAGACCACATGCTAAGAATAGAATTCCCAGGATGGTTTACTGGTATTTCTTTGCTGTTAACAACAGACTGTTCCTTGTCTTGCTTTTTTCATTGCAAAGGATCTCAGGATAGGCATTCTAAACAGGAAGAGCCCTGCCCAACATCTAACAAGATCAGCTCATGTCTAACACTTGCCCTACCTCCTATCTCAGGTTTAGCCACTATTGCTGAAGACAAGGCTTCTTCGAAGGAGCCCTGCCTGCTTCCTTGGATATATTTTGTTCTAACACTACAGCGATGGGAAACTATAAATGTACTATATGTTTGTTCTTGTGTCTCCCCTTAGTCACAGCGTAAGTAGCATGACCCTGCCTCCCTCTGACTGACAGGGAAATATAATGACAGATACCTATTGGTTTTTAAAAAATAATTATCTCTATTTGGGTGGTGGTGGTGCATGTCATTAATCCCAGCACTTAGGAGGCAGAGGCAGGTGGATTTCTGTGAGTCGGAGGCCAGCCCGGTCTACAGAGTGAGTTCCAGGATAGCCAGAGTTACAACAGAGAAACCCGTTTCTGAAAAGAAAAATTTTGCCTCAAATTTAGAAATAATGAGATACTTTTCTGGAGGCAATTACAGTTTTCTAGCTATGTCTAGATGTCAGCCCAACATCCTGTACTGCTGTTCCTACTGACTAGAAATGTGCAGAGAATAAACTGGATGTCCAGTCTCTGAACGTATCTCAGATAATGGTGTTCATGATGGGAGTCCAGGAGCACAAGTCCAAGAGATGGGAGTCCATGATAAGAATCTACAGATGGGCTGCCATGAAGCTATCTCTGAGGTGGCCAGATGGTTAAGGCTCCACTCTTTGTGGGCTATGTTAGTAGGACGGCCCTCAGAGCCCATTGATAACACACAATAAAGTAGAACTTCTACCTGGAATAACTCCAGTGCCCTTGCTGACATTCTGCCTGTGGCTTCTGTGTATCACCATTTCCTCTACCTTTGCTACCTCTGTCCATTTCTCTCTCTGAAAAATCTTTGTGAAAATGGGAAGTGGGAGCCTGTTCTCACAGTGTTTTCTGAAAGAATCGTCACTCACACCCCCCAATGTAATTTACTATTTCTCACAGAGCCTGGGCAGACCAGAATATGTGTTCACTGTGAGAAGCATCATATAGTTAACCACTGGCCCCTCCCCTGCTGCCTTAAGGAAGTTATACCTATGCCCCATACAAACTCCAAACAAGGCAGACTGTACCCAGCCTGTGATGTGGCCTCCAGGTATGAAGGCTGAGGAAGGAGTTCACAGACCAGTGTTTCAAACAACAGCCCTCAGACTTGCTGGACAGCCCTGAGACCTAAGCTGTGCCAGCAATCAGGAGCTTTCACAAGCTGTCCTCTCCCTCTGAGCCTGTGTGGCCCGGAGTCTCCTGCCTGCACTTCTTAGAAGGTGTGTGCTTTTAACCTTTATTGAAAGTTGGTTCTCTGAGTGTGGTGCTTCCTGTACATCTCACATTTTCAGTGTGGACATGGTGAGGGTCTAGCAGAGAGAGGAGGGATTCGACTCAGTCCTCGCCACTTCTGACTGTGAACAGTCAGATGCTGAACCCTGTGTTTTTATTTTTTGTTTTTGTTTTCTCTCAGTCACCCCGCTCTACAATCTGGTTCATAGTATGTGCTTGTAAGTCTTGAGGAGCAAACTACTTAACAGTGATGCATCTGAACAAAACACTCAGAGCAGTAGCCATGGATGCTGATCTGAATGGAAACTCATGAGCTGCCTCTGTTATTGACATGTTTAGGTGGCCAGTGGAACACCCTGGAAGCAATGAAAAAGTGGAAGGGGTACCCCTCAAGATCTGGAAGTTGTTTTTACTTTCTTCATCAGTATTTACAGGAAATATTTAACAAGTGGGTGTTTAGAGTTAGGGGTGGAAGTGGGGCACACCCACAATCCCAGTATTCAGGAAACTGAAACAGAAAGGGTCATGAGGTAGAGGCCAGCCTGGGCTACCAATATGGATCTGTCTCTAAGAAACTAACTTAGCAAGTGATGATTAAATAGGTACTCCACTCTTCCTTAAGAAGCAGAACCCTCACTACCTTCTAGCAATGTGGCCTCCAGATGTTCTTCAAGTCTTGATGGACACACGCTTTCTCCAGAGAGCAGCAGGAAAACCAAGGCTTCCTTCTTTCTCTGGATGTAACTGAGAGCTACTTCTCTATTATGCTGACTATTTTTCCCAGGGACAACGCATTATCTTTTGTTTTCTTTCTGATACTCACTGTGAGCCAAACATAAAAATCCCTGGTTTGGTCCCTGGAGCCCTGGTACCGCTGTCCCCAGAGGCCAGCCCCACCCTCATGCATCTGAGAACTACCAGGAGGCTGCCAGATGGGCTTGGAAGACATTGGTGAACACAGTCAATTACACTGGTAAAATATTAAAACTTGGCATGAAACTCCCCTTTCATCACACTCGCAACCCATTGTTATCTGAGGGACTGGACCTGACTGATATCTGTGGTGGGCTATTTTAGATGGATGGTTGAAGTTAGGTATTCAGCTTCTAGTGGCAGAATCTAAACCTTTTATATCCATATAGAATGTCTGCCAGCCCATGACTGTGCTCTCTAGGGAAGAGATTCACTCCTTCTTGTGTTCAACCAGAAACCTTTGAACACTCACCACATACCAGTCAAATCCTAGGGACCTTGGAACACACTCTGGGTAGGAGGCATTACTTGCCCTTAATGAGAAAACTGGACTTCAGGGATGCTGATGGTAACTGCAAGAATGCAGGTAAGCACCTGACATTGCAAGGTTAAAGTGTTCCCAACCCTTTATCCTTTCAGGAATTACTGTAAAATAAGGAAAAAGAGAGTAGAGCAATTGGATATGACTTTGAATCCCCCAGACCTGCCCCCATTGGATGAAAGCCAGAGTTAGAGGACCACAGCAGGAGTGTCAGTCTAGGCAGAGTGAGACTGCCTTCTCAGTGATTCTGACTAGGCTCCTTCTTGTGTTCCTCCCCAGGATCTAGGCTCAATGCTCACTAGTCTTTTTATCAGCAGGGCTCCAGTGTGTGTGCAATGTAATTATGGTTCGAGACAGTGTTGTGGAGTGGCAGAGGTAGATGATTTCCTACCGATGGCCATTATGCATGGCACTCAGTGTCAAATACACAGATCCCCTAGTAACATCCTTGGAGACCCCTATATTCAGCTCTGGCCTCTGGTTTGATCCTGACAAGTGGTTCCTGAACATTTCACCTCGCCATTTCTTTCTGCTTGAAACATCTTGAGAATCCCAAGGGTTATTACTTATGTAAGCTATAGGTAGTGAAAGTTGCCATATCAGAGATTTAAAATTAGAAATGTTTAAAATATAACAAGACATCACACTCATCAACGGGGCAATGATACCATCACATATCAAGTAACGTCTGGAAAATTTGACCAGTTGAACAGCTATGCATCTCTATTAATTATTATCTACTACAAAAGAAAGCTTTTCTGAGGAGGATTGAGAGCTGTACTAATCTATGGGACTAAGGAGAAGAATTTAGAGAGCAGGTTAATACAGTGTCCATTTAGCAGCACAAAAGTAGTACATTCTCCCTTAGGAGAGAAACTATTGCCTAGACAACCATGTTTTTCTGGCCCAGTTTACAGTACCAGATAGAAATTTCAGCTTGTGGAGAAGGTTTTAACTCAACCAGAAAGTGATTGGTTGCTCCCATAATGTGTATTCCACTGTTGTTATATGGGTATATCTTGTCATACCAGTTGTTACTGTAGTTTGCAGGATCCACAGCTAGATAAGAACTAGATAAGATTGTTGATTACTTTTCTACCTTGTATTTTAAATGAACCTTCTAGCATTAAGAAAGCTGGCCAGGAGGGATGAAGCTTCCAGGTCAGTACAAGAATAATTGTTCCATGTCTTGTGACTCAAATATGTAATGTCTTCAGCAATAGGGTCTCATCATCCAGTTCTGGAGGGTAACCAAGAACACTGGCATTGACCAACAATTCAGAAAGGGGGGTAACCTATACCTGACACTGGGCTTTTTATTTGGTATCTGGGAGAGCCATTGGGCCTTGCTGTAGGGTAACTCCATTTAAACTATATATATATATATAGTTTATAGTTTTGTGTATATATATATATATGCATATATATATGTGTGTGTGTATATATATATATATATATATATATATATATATATACAAACTCTTACACAACACACACATACATACATATATTCACATATATACATTTTGTGTGTGTTTGTGTTAGGAGGCTTCTGAAGTAGTTGGTTTTTACATATTTTTAAAATATCTTAATTGCTTCCCAAAATACCCTGAACCTATTTGGGATCACTTCTCATTTCCACTCACTCCATTGTTCCTACGTTCTGTCCATGTCTGTACTTTTCTTATTAACATATTGATACAGAATCATTCTCTCACCTGGATTATTTAACTCAAGAAAATGAGGTGGAGTGCCTTTGAGACAAATAAACGTCCTTGGCTCTTGGCAAGTTTGGCTTGGGATGCTAGAGTTTCCGAAAACTTCATAACCACCAAAGCTGTCCTGATCTACTAGCTTGTGGGATCTTGTCTGGAGAATTTGAAGAACTCACAAGCCCCAAGGGGTGAGAGAGAAAGAGCATAGAGGTCATGTATAGCAGAAAGGGTCATGGGTTCCATTGAGCTTCTAGTCTGGGGGCTTTTAAAAGACTTACAGCAGAAACTGGGATAAGGAATGACGGGGGGAGGGGGTGAGTTGGTCAGTCCATCTGACCCAATCAGGTGTCCGGGTGCCTCCATCAGTTTCAATCACGTTCTCATACGTAGGTCTTGACAAGGAGGAGAGATGACAAGGAGCTGGGAGCTCTAACTCTCTCCTGTCATCTAGCCTTCACCATGGGCCTTCTCTGAACTGCTGCTTTGGGGTCCCTGTCATATCTGATCAATTTCTACATTCACCATTAATATTTACCTCTTTTCTGTGAATGGATAACATACAGCACAGGACCTCCTATGTCCATTCATCAGTTGATGAGCACATGAGTTTCCTCCATTTGGTGTTGTAGATAATGCCGCCATGAACATTTGTGTCTTAATGTGAATGTGTTTTCATGTCTCTTGAGTTTGTAGGAGTTGTCAGCTGTATTAATTACCAACATGTTGTTGAAAGTTGTACCAATTTGTATACCCACCACCAATAAGGAAGAGATTGAATGCATCCATCTGTTATTATGGCCTGTCTGTGTTGTTGGAGTCATCCTGATGATGGATGACAGTCCGCTGTGATCTGAGTGGCACTTGTCTAAGGTGATGTTGTGGGACATCATTTCTCATCCTTATGAGCCAGCTGAGTATCTGCTATAGAACATAATCATCTAAATCCTCTGCACTAAAGCCACATATATTCTAGGTACAATTCAGTACATAATTTACAAGTATTTTCTCACGTTTTGTGTCTCGTCTTTTCATCTCCTCAAAGCTGTCCTTGGTTTGGTCGTTAATTTTTTATGAAGTCCAGGTTACCTGTTACCTACTTTTTTATTCATTGTTTGTGTTTTTGGTTTCATATCCAAGGCACTATTGCCTGATCTAAGCTCACAAAATCTTATCTATTCCTCTAAAACTTTAATAGTTTTAGCCATTACCTTCAATTCTGTTGTTGACTTAGAAATGATTTCTATTTATGATGTAAGGAGTATGGCGTAAACATTAAAACACATTTTTTGAGCATGTGGATCTAGGATTCCTAGAGCCATTTTTAAAATTTTACTTTTGTTTACAATTTTAATACTTCCTCTTCCACTTTGTTAGCCAGAGACACCTAGATAGCAACGGAAGCCAGCCACGCTCCCACATTCTTCCCCTTCTAGCACCTGCTCTCCCCTCCAAGTTTCACAGCCTTTGGTATCCTTTTAATGAAGAAGCATCAGTGATGTCCTTCCAAATGTGAAGATACTCAGGACCCTCCCTACTGGCAGCAGCCCTCAAATGTGTGGTTACAGAACTTATACAGAAGGGTAAAGCCTGAAGAAAAATATTTGTATTTAAACTCAGACCACGAAGGCTTCCTTTCTCATATATATATATTTATATATATATATATGAAATCATGATGAAATATAGACAACCATTGGTTCTTTTTTCTAAAATCCTCATTCAAAGTAAAAGAATAGAATTTTAAAAATGAGAAACTTGTTGCCAGAATATCTGGTGCATATTAGAGAATCAATGCTATCTTCCTTATGGTCGTCTTAAAACTCTTGTAGACTTCCATGTCTATACCATCTGTGAAGCATGTTTGGATTCAATTGAATGTGTCCCTGTTGAATTAGTCAAAGAACAAGATGTTAAACACAAACAAAAACCCCCAAACTCCTTGTAGACTGTGATTCATTTGTATGTGGTCCCAAATTTGTAAAGCTATATATTTATCTAAAGAAATGTGATATGCACACACAAAAGAATTTGAATATAAATATTTATATCTATCCGTAATGTTAATGTCCAAAAATATAAAAGAGACTACCAATAGAAAAAATTTACAAGAATTTTTAAGATTTATTAGTACATTTATACAACAGGATATGTATGACTCAGCAGTGCAAAGGAACTCATCTTAGTATCAGTGGGGATGAATCTTAAGAACTCTAGATGGTATGGGTAAAGTCAGGTACAAATGATCCCTGTGGTGCCATTTATGAGTAGAATTGCAGACTAGAGTTCTGGAGTTGAGAACAGGAAAGTAACAATGGACCACTGAGAGGTTGCAGAAAATAGTAGCTAAACAGGATATACATTCATAGCCCTTGGCCTTTCTGAAAATTGCCATATTGAGTCTAGAGATGGTAGCAGTGGTAAAGTGCTTACCTAGCATGTACAAGGCCCTTGATTTGACCTCCAGCACCTCATAAAACTGGGCAGGGGAAAGCATGCCTATAATCCTAGGACTTGGGGAGGTAGAGGCAGGAAGATCAGAAGATCAAGGTCATTCTTGGCTATATAGCAAGTTGGAGTCTAGCCTGAGATACATAGGACTGGGTCTCAAAAACTAAACAAACAGGCTAGAGAGATGACTCAGTGGTTCTGTTCTTCCAAAGGACCTGAGTTTGGTTTCCAGCACCCACATGAGGCTCATAACCATCTGTAACTCCAGCTCCAGGGGATTCAATTCCCTCTTCTGTCCTCTGCAGGCACTGTAAATTTGTGATGAATATACATACAGACTGGAAAACCTCATGCACATAAAATTTAAAAAAAATTTTTTTTTAATAGAGTTGCAAGCCAATCTGGGCTACACAGCAAAAGACTATCCTACAAACAAAAGCAAAAGCCACAAAACCAAACCAAACAAAAATGTCATCAAAAATGTGAAATCTCTAAAGTGTTAAAACCACCCTTCATCGTTCCCACACTTGGACCTTTGTCACGAGCACTGAGCATGGTTCTGGCTTCCCCAGTGCCCAAGGCAGGAAGACCAGTGGCATCCTGTGGGGACACTGACTGTGAGATCCACAGTGGTTCTGGTGTGCCTGTCATTCCTTGTGGGAGTCAGGGCTGTAACGGCCTCTCTCAAAATAACTGACTTCACTGTCAAACAATGAAGAGAAACGTCTGACTCCCAGAACTGCTAAGAGCTCTGAAGATAAGAGTCATGTTCTGTCTAAGGTTCACCTCACATGAGTGCAGAACAGTCACAAGCTCCCTGCCCTGACCATGCCCAGGTTGATGCCAGAGCCAGAGATGTGCTCTTCACAAAGGGATAGTGAGCTGTGAGCTCTTAAAGAATTTTCTATTTAGCCTCCGGGAAGGTCTCTTTCATCTTGAAGCCTGTATTTCCACCCTTTGGGAACATGCTATTTAATTCATCATTCACCTTCTCCAGAAGCCCCTAAGCCTTCACAGGGGTCAGAGGGATAAGAAGGCTGTCACCTGCCCTGTTTATGTGCTCAGTATCCCCTGTCACTCTTCAGTTACTCTCAATAAGGAGGCTTGTCTTTTTGTTCATTTGTCATAGCTTCTACACAGTCCCCGTTTTTAAAATCTAATTTCTCCAGTGACTGTGATGGCTGATTTTGTCAGCTTGAATGAATTAAGAGGGTCCCAGTGCACTGGTGAGGCACACCTTTGACTGAGAGGGTGTTTCCAGAGGATTGACTAAGGAGGGAAGACCCACTCTGCATGGTTCTGGCATAGTCTCCCCTGGGTCCTGGGCTGAGTAGAAAGGGAGGAAAGGACAAAGTCAGATAAACGTAGCCAGAGAAGTGCTGACATTCTCCTCTCTCTGCTTCTGGATATACCAAAATGTGAGCAAGCAGCCTCCAGTCCATGCTGCTACAGGCAGGACCTAGCCTCCCTTTTCCCTTCACGATGGACTGTGTCTCCTAAACTGTGAGCCACAATAACCCCTTTCTACCATAATTTGCTTGTCAGGTGTTTTGTCACAGCTAGGAAGAAAGCAGAAGGGAAATTGCCTAGTTTTTTTTAATGTATAGTAATGATTTGGTATATTCAACCCATGTTCAGTTTTTCTCAGTTGGAAAAATTCTGCTGCATAATCCACAACTGAAATGAAGCACAGCCTAATGTTCTTCAGGACAAAGCAGGTTACACTGCATAATGAGCAATCTGAAATTTCAGTTTCTTAGTACACAGAGCACTGTTTCCCCGCTTGTACACCATGATTGATGCGGTCATGGCTCACCCTCTCAGTGGGGCTGGGTATATGGTGGAGGTCCACAGGCTGGAAATTCTTTCCCTTCCAAGTGACTCATTTCACTTAGCCAAAGCAGGATGTGACACTTTCTACTGTTGGGATTTTATACCAGGCAGTAAGCATTCTGTGAGAATATTTGGTAAGTAGTTCTAAGGACTCTCCCACTAGATGACATGGGATTACATGGACCACAATGCCAAGTTCATGCTTCTGATTTCAAGAACATAGCAAGTGTGTCTGTGTATGTTATTTATTTGATTATTTGGAAGCAGAATCTAATTATGAAACTTGGGCTAGATTGGCTCTCACTAGCCAAGTTTAGCCTTCATCCTAGAATCTTTCTACATCAGCCTCCCAAGTGCTAGGGATACAGGTGTATACCATATCTGGCCTGGAGAAGTGACTTCTGTTATGTATTAGCAGGACAGATCAAATCCTTCATGTTCTGCACCTAGAGAAACTCACATCTTGGAGGCTCCAATTACTCTATATTGTCAGAGATTGTTAGAGACTCTAGGAACAATCTGTAGGCATTACTGGGAATCCCATGGAACATCAGAGGCCAGCTGCTCGTTGAGTAATGGCAGGAAGGAGATAACAAAGAATGCACAGAGCAGGACAGGGCCTCCATGAAAAGAACAGCTCTGACTAAGACTCTGAGCCCAGGCCCCAGGGCTTATGTTTCTAGAAGTCTTTCACAGTTTCAAAGTATAAGCATACATGCATTCCATAATGTTCATTGGCAGCTACAGAAGATTTAGGATCTTGCAGAAATGTAGAAGATCTCCTTGGAGCATGAGACATGAATAAGCGGGTCAGTGGGCAAATGCAAGGCCCCCCCAAAAAACAGGTATGGTTACAGGTAAAAGCATGCAGCTTGCTCATCAAGACAACCACGGAACAGCTCACATAGTAGTGGTGGGACCAAGAAAGGTTCTCAAAAACCCTGTAATTATTCAGAGAATATACCCACCAGGAAAAATAAAAGCAACTCAGACTAAAGGAAGAACTTTGTGAGTGAAGAGGATCATGAAAATGTGACTGAGGCAGAATTAAGCCATTCGGTAAAAATGTGTGTGGGATGCCCTAGAAGCAGGCCGTCTCCTCAGTGTATGGAGAAATGCCTCCCCCATTAGAGGTCAGCTTTAACTTTCCATTCTCTTAGGATTTCACTTCTCACATGAATGTTCCCTTGGCCTTCGGAATACCCAAGGGTGAGAACTGCAGGATAAGGCAGCACATGCTAATTTTCATGGCATCAGTTTTTCACCAATCCCTGCTTTGTATGTATTGGTCTGGTAAAAAAAAAAAAATTTGTGTGCGTGTGTGTGTGTGTGTGTGTGTGTGTGTGTGTGTGTGTGTGAGAGAGAGAGAGAGAGAGAGAGAGAGAGAGAGAGAGAGAGAGAGAGAGAGAGAGAGAGAGAGAGAGAGAGAGAGAGAGAGAGGGAGAGAAGGGTGGGGACCCTATGTACCATGGCCTCCGTGCATGTTTGGAGGTCAGAGAAATCTTTCTGGAATCAGTTCTCTCCTTCCATTGTAGATTCTGGTGACCAAACACAGATAGCCAAGACTACATGACAATACTTTATTTGCTGAGCCATTTTGCTGGCCGTGTTCTATGCCTCTTTTGATTTAGCTATTTTCTTACATTTCAGCAGTTTTCATGATGTTCTCCTTGTGTGCCTTTATTTAAAGGTATGCATTTATTTTTATTTATGTGTATATGTGTGTGCCTGCAGGATTGTATGTGTACCACTTGTGTGCAGGTGCAGCAGAGGCCAGAAGAGGGCGTTGGATATCCTCTGGAGCTGGAGTTACAGGTGGTTGTGAGCTGTCTAAAGTGGGTGCTGAAAACTGCACCTGCTCTTTAAAAGAGCAGGGTATGCTCATAACCACAGAGCCATCTCTTTAGCCCTCCCTGTTCCCACTCAGTTATTTGTACCTTATCAGCCAACTACCCTGAACTGGGTCTAACTTGCTTCTAGAATCCAACATAAAACCCACAAACAGGTGGTAGAGAGTGGTATGGACACCATTTCTTGCCAAATACAGGAGAAGACGGAGACCTACAGATCCACTGCGTATGTCTGAGGCCAGGAACATGGTGCTCAGTAGCCACAGGTTCCAGTCACATGTGTACCCTGGTCTCCTATTGACTGTCGTGTAACTAGCTCTTAAAATGCAAACAACCATACCACAACCAATGCCTTTTATATAAGACATGTAGAGAGAATTTTGTGCAGGTTATATCACATAACCTGTCAACAACTATCTCTCTGAAAGAAGGTATCACAAAAGCTGTCAGGCCTGCTTCTAGCCTTTATGGTGAAGCACATTAGTACTCTATCTGTGGCCATCATGGATCAGTCTGTCCCAGGAGGAGCAGATGCTTTTCTGGGCTCCATTCCTCTGCTTTTTTAAAGGCCATTTTCTCAGCACAAATCTTAGGATCATTTTCTGCTCTTATTAGATTCCTATTTCAAGCTTGGGGTGAGACATCTCTATTGCACTGACTGTTCCCTGTCGTCAGAGCACACCATGTCTCTCCTTTGCTTATATCCCCATTATGAAACATATTGAGTTTTTGCTGCAGAGGAGAGGGACTAGCCCTGCTGATTACCAGGGCCATTTCACAGCTCTGTTTGCTTGAGGCCAGCTTGTTACTGTCCCACATGTGTATTGGTAAATCTTGGCAGAGAAGAGCAATCTTTCCAGAGAGAAACCAAGAGAGGTAGACTGCTTGGTGTGGATATAGCAGATCACTCCAGCTGAGGTGCAGTGGGGCTCAGCAATATGTGCAGGGGAGCAGAGTGCCGTAGATCAGTCATGTCTTATTTCCGAATGACACATGGAAAAGGTATTGAATTGGTCTCCAGGCTCAGATGTGTCAGAAAGACTAGACTCCAGGAGGGAGTGGACAGAAGGGCTTAGATGTAAAGGAAACAAGGGACTCTTAAGAGGACGATGAAATCACATTTATCTGTAAATAGAGACAGCATACAGCAAGTGCTGCTGCTATGCGGTGGGTCCAATGGGAAAGGCCTGGTGCTTGGATCCACTCTCATCTCCCACCAAGTATCTATGGGAGTAGAAAGGGGAGCTGTCGGAAGGACACAGAAGGGCCTGATAGTTCCGAAAACTCCACTCAGGAGCATCTCCCCTATTCTCCACACACAAAGATCTGAGGGAAGGAACAAGCTCTCCTATCAGACTGAGAGAAGGGAGCACAGCAGTTTGATGTGTGGGGAGTACCTCTGGATCAGTGGCCACATTACAGAGACTGTGTTGTGGGTTATTTATACTATGAGGCAGAGACCCTGGCAGAAGCATCTTATAATATCACAGGAAGTGAAAAAGAGTCATAAAGTCCTGATATGGCAGGTGGTGGGAAGGGGTGCAGACTCAAGGTATCTTACTAAGAATCTCATTTGGTTGGTACAACGGTTAATTCTGATGGTCAACTTGATTGGGTTAAGAAATACCTGGGGGAATGAGTGAGGATCTTCCCTGCTATGTGTAGGAGGAAGTTTCTAGAAAGGCATCACTGAGGATGGACACCTAATGTGAACCCCTGAATGTGGGCAACATCCATTGACTGTGGGCTGAATAAAAGGAAAAATGAGGCAGTCACCAAATGCCAGCTTTCTTCTGTATAGAAGTACAAAGCCCCAACTTTAAGTTCTGCTTTCCTGCCCTGTCATGATAGATTGTACTCTCTTAAGCTATGAGCTGAAATAAATCCATTCTCCTTGAAGTTCTTCCTGTCAGGTGTCCATCATGGGAAGGAGAATGGTAACCACACAGGAGGGGCTGAGACCTTTGGACCACAGGATTTACTAAAAAGCTGTGTGCATTATTTTTCTTTCTTCCCAGTCTGACTCAAAGCAGGCTGTACAGCCTTGGAGAGTGAGTGAAAGAATTAAGGCTATGTTTTTAAAACCGCTGATAGCTTTTCATAAGATCTGCCTCTGTAACTGAGACTCTTTGCTCGGTATAATTATATTATGGGCATTTTGTATGTTCCCCTGGAAAAACAAGCATGTATTTAAAGCAGTAGTAAAGAATGGACAATCAGAGAATAATCTGCAGTACATGTTCATTGTTGCTACTTTGCCCTACAGACTGCAACTTAGTTTAATGGGGCTCTTCATAAAGCCAAGAATGGGGTGTTGGGGGTTGCAGGACACCAGGGTCTGCTCAGTCTGCCAGTCAGTGCATGTGCTAACCTGGAAGCATTTGAAACAATGCACTGTGATTGTGCATATTTATGGGGGCAGCATGAAAATTTAAGGCGAGTCAGGCTAATTAGCACGTTTTGTTTACATGATCATCATTTCTTTGTGTTAGGAATAACCAAATACCTCCTTCTGTTTTCTTTAAAAAAAGTAATTTTTTTTAATCTTTTGAAATTATAATATAACTACATCATTTTCCCACTTACCTTTCCTTGCTCTAACCTCTCTCACATGTCTCCTTGCTTTCTCACAAATTCACGACCTGTTTCTTTCATTATTGTTACAGAGAGAGAGAGAGAGAGAGAGAAACAGAGACACACACAGAGTCATACATGTTCATAAATATATAAATATAACCTACTCAATCCATATAATGTTACTTGTATGCGTATTATTTCAGGGCTGACCACTTGGTATTGGATAACCAATTGGGGAACTCTTTTCTAGTCTCATAAAATATAAGTTGTTCTGGATGGCTATTACCCTCCCATGTTGTGGGAGACAAGGAATCATTCCTTCTGTGTGATGTAATGCTTTGAATTTGCAGGCTCTTATAATTTATGTGCTATTTTGACAGTATTGTTTTATAACAACAGCCTCTGGGTAGCACTTCAATTCCCTCTTTACAAAATAAATAAAAGACATTGGATTAAAAAAAATTTAGAAATATGACCACTATGGCAGGTCCCCATTATATTCTGCACTCAATAAAATACCAATTAATTGAAGAGTTTGGGTTATGAATTATTTTGAAGTTCTTGAAATTTCCAATAAATTCATATTTTAAGTAAAAACTCTCTGAGAACATTTCCAAGATACATTAGGAATTATCTATGTCATATAAATACTCATTAACAAAAGTCCTAGACATGTTCACGTTATGGCAGAAAACCCAACATAAACCAGTCCTGCCATTCTGTAAGCCCATCTCATCTCGGCATGTAATGGGCTCGGAGAATGCAATACATGTTTTTGATAGGTCAAAGAACAAAGTTAGTTGATGGAATTACTGATGTGTGTTCATTTTGCTCTCGCTTATATTCATGTAGAAATGAAAATCATCTCTGTTTCCTCACCTCTGAGGTCTTAGAGGCCCCATGCTAACCTGAACCAGCAAGTCTGCCTCTGCTCTGCTCCCCATGGCGTTGGGTACTTGACTCACTGCTGTAACCAAACACCTGACAGGAAGCAGGTTAAGGAAGTGAGGGATACCCTGGAATTTTGGCTGCAGAATCACATGGAGAAACCATTACCTGCCAGGGTCAAAGGTCCCATCCCCTCTCTGGACCAGTTTCTCATGTCCTCAGTTGTCCCTCCTACCTAAGCACTGTAAGGGGACTTCTCACCCTGTCATTGTACCGCATTCTTTCTGAGGCTGGGAAGGAAGCTGACAGGCTCCTCTCAGTTCTCACTTCTGTTTCCCCACCGAGGGCTCCTCCTTCTGTTTAGCCCCATGCAGTGCTCTTACTTATCTTGGTTCTATGCAAGGTCACTTTCCCATTTCACTCCTACCCACACACAAACACTCTCCCATGTACTCACATACACTTTACATATGCTTTCAGGTCACATACGTCATCATAACATCATAATGCACATACTATATATACTACCCTGAGACACAACATATACCTCAGACACTGAATATCACACCAGATAGACCCCCCCACACACACACATCACAGCATTCCTCTCAGATCATGTACCACACATAAATTCATAAGTAAACACATCCTTATCACCTGTATGCATAACATGCTGTAAATACATTCACTCTCAAAGCCCCATATCATCACAATTTAACATACATTCACAGACACTATAGACATTCACTTCTGCAATCACACATGGATATAGGTAACCCAAAGAGCTCCACTGGGAAATTCCTGTTCAGGCAAATTCATGTGCCTCTTGAATCAGGACTATCAGTGAAACCATGTGAATCTTCAAGAGGAAGTATGCCCACCATCGCTGATCTCTGATCTCAGCTTAGAAGGCAGCCCTTTCCCTCTTCCTTTATTCCTTCTTTCTCTCTTCTCCCTCTTCCTGCCCCTCCTTCCTGCTCCCCTCTTCTCTTCTTCCTACAAGTTTGTCTACTAGGTTAACAAAGTCACAACTGACAAGACCGTAACATCAATTCCAACTAGATTCTATCCTTAGCGCCTCTCTACACCCCACGTAGGCTTGAACCTGGGCTGGCTGGTGAGTCCATTTCCAGGACACCTCAGCCTCTGTTCTAATTTCCCCCTATCTATTACTCTCTTATGTCTTCTGCCCCTATGGGTTCCCTTCCTTCTTGCAAATAGTCCTCCTTCCACTTCTGATTTCATCTTGTACATTCCATTGCCTTCTTGCTGCCTTTCTCCCTGAAGATTTTTTTCCTCACTTCTCATGATCCCTCTTGTTTTCTATCACACACACACACACACACACACACACACACACACACACAGGGGGTGGGGGAGAGGGAGAGAGAGGAAAGAAAAAGAGAGAGACACAGAGACAAAGGTAGAGACAGGGATAGGGACAGGGACCAAGGGAGACAGAGACAGACAGAGACTCAGAGAATCTGAGTAAGGGCAGGGCTGTCTGCCAACTCCCTGTCTGCTCCCTGTGCGATACATGAAGCTTGTGCTTGGCTTGCCTGCTCCTCCTTCACTGGAGAGATAAGCTATGCACTGCCTTCTGCAGACTAGGCAAAAGAAAAAAATTTCTAAAGTCAAACTGACGCCCATGCACTCTGGGGAAGTTTCTAGCTGACTCTATGGAGACAGTGGCTATGTGAATGGACTTCATTGAATCTAGGGCAGACTCTGAGGATGACTTGGTGGCCCTGTCTTTTGTGATGCCCCCTGGTCACATGGTTTCCCTTTGTGCATCATACCTTACTCAGTGGGCTCTGTGGGTATCATTGCTTTCTGAGATAAGATGCTGACTTAGACTTGAACTCTCAGGATGTCAACAGCCTACTGAGTGACTACAATCACAAGAAGATGGTGCTGAGTGCTACAAGGAAAGTTTTCCCTAGATCTATTTTTAAATTTGTGGAGCGAAATGAGGAGAGCCACTATGATTAACCTGTGCCCAGTGGAAGTCTCTCATGACAAATGACATGGAAGGGTCTCCTGTTTCTGAAATTCCATCTTTCTTGACAAGACACTCCTGGCATGTTCAT